>BSBM01000691.1:6585000-7785000 GCA_027924585.1 Larix kaempferi | reverse complement strand
ACGACTGTTGTTCATCCAATTAATTCCTGCACACAATTCTTCAAAACGAACCATATCAAATGCAAAATGAAAAATAGATAAAATACAGAATGAAAAATAAATTATTTATGTACAAATTATGTGTGGATATTGTTCCTAAAAATTTACAGGAGTTGAGAAAAATCCCTGCCCTGGCGTTAACTGATAGTCTGGATCTGCTGCAATTTGTGAAACGAAAGCATCCCTTGAGATCGGTTTGTGATACAGTCGCAGTCGATGACCATTTGCGAATAATGGTGTCTTGTTTTCATCAATGGTGATCAATCGGACTGTTCCATTGTCAAATACACAGTCTATTTGATAAGGTCCCAACCAACGAGTGCGTAGCTTTCGTTTGAAATCCCTCTTAAACCATGAATCATATAACATAGCCTAGTCTCCTTCCTGGTAGACTTTCTTCTTTATGAATCTGTCATGCCACTTAGAGCGCTGTTGTTGGATTAAAGTTGAATGATTTACTGCTGCTGTGCACTTTTCATCCAGTTCATTATGCTAATTCAGTCGACTCCTATGTGTTTCTGATAAATCAATATTTGCTTCTACAGTTGTCTTCAAAGTTCTAATTTCAAATTCAATTGGGAAAACAACATTCTTACCATATACCAATTCATAGGGGGGGAAACCAGTGGTGTTACGCCATGTAGTGCGATAGGCCCATAGTGCCTCTAGAAGTCTCTCAACCCAATCTTTACGATGGCTTTTCATTGTCTTTGTCAAAATAGCCTCAATGACCTTGTTTGAACTCTCCACTTGGCCATTGGCCTGTGGATGATATGGCGAGGTTATTTTGTGCTAAATATGAAATTTTTGTAACAGTGCTTCCATTTTATGAGGCATAAACTGCGGTCCACTATCTGTGACGATTTCCTTGGGTACTCCAAACTGAGTAAAAATTTCTTCATACAGGAAATCAATCACAGCCTGATCATTAGCCTTAACCAAGGCTACAGCTTCCACCCATTTGGTCATGTAATCTGTGCAAACCAAGATGTGAACTTTCTGTTTTGAGGGAGGGTTGATAGGCCCTACAAAATCTAGAGCCCATCTGTCAAATGGTTCAACCACGAGCTGCGACTACAAAGGCATTTCATATAATCTGTTGGGTTGGCCCATCCTTTGACAGCTATCACATGCCTGGACATACTTATTTGCGTCCCTGAACAATGTGGGCTAGAAATAACCCATTCTCAAGACCTTATGACCTGTCCTTTTATCAGCAAAATGTCCCCTACATGGCTCATCATGGCAAGCCTTAAGTATACTGAAAATTTCATCTTCTCTAACACATCTTCTGATTTCTAAATCAAGCCCTGTGTAGAAAAGATGTCCATCAATCCAGCAATACCTAGCACTTTGTTGTATGATTTTTCTTCTTTATCTCTTTCACAGATGTGCTGGTAGCTTACCTGCAGCCAAAAAGTTAGAAATATCTGTGTACCATGGGGAATGAGCTGATATTGTAAACAAGTGCTCATTAGGGAAGGAATCTTCGACTGGTAAATTGTCATCACTGACAGTAAGTTGAGATAAAAAGTCTGCAACAACATTTTCCTTTCTTGGTCTATCAATAATTGTGATATCAAATTCCTGTAATAGTAACAACCATCTAGTAACTCTAGCATTCGTGATTGGTTTATTCATTAAATATTTGATGGCAGAATGATCAGTGTGCACAAAAGTGGAGTATCCAGTAATGTAGTGTCTAAATTTGTTGATGGCATAAACTATGGCAAGGAATTATTTTCTGTGACAATATAGTTTAGTTCAACAAGAGATAAGTTCTTGCTAATGTAATAAATTGCATAAGGAGCATTACCTTCCTGCTGTCCCAAAATTGCTCCAATGGCAGTGTCTGAAGCATCTGATGAAATATGAAAAGGAAGAGCCTAGTTGGGCCCTCGTAAGATGGGTGCTGTAGACAACCTTTTCTTTAGCTTAGTAAACGATGTTTGGCATACATCATTCCACACAAATTGTGCATCCTTCATCAACAAAGTAAACAAAGGATAAGCTAGTTTGGAAAAAATTTCTATGAACCTTCTATAATAGCCAGCATGCCCTAAGAAGCTACGTACATCCTTTTGTGTTCCAGGAGTTGGTATGTTTTCAATTACCTTGATTTTGGATGGATCTACGTGGATACTATCAGAAGAGATGAAGTACCCCAGAACTATGCCCTCACTCATCATCATATGGCACTTTTCAGTGCTTAAAGAGAGCTGGCTTTGTTCACAACGTTTCAAGACCTTTTCTAAAATTTTTAGTGCTTCTTCATAACTATCACCATATGGAGTAAAGTCATCCATAAATATCTCCATGCAATCATTTACCATCTCTGAAAAGATTCCAATCACTACTCTCTGAAATGTGGTTGGTGCGTTACACAACCCAAAAGGAAGCACCCTGTATGCAAAAGTGCCCCAGGGACAGGTGAAAGTGGTTTTGTCTTGGTCTTCTGGAGCAATCTGGATTTGGTTATAGCCACTAAAGCCATCCAGAAAGGAAAAATACTTCTTCCCAGACAAGGTATCAAGGACTTGATCGATAAAAGGTAAAGGGAAGTGGTCTTTCTGCGTTGCTTTGTTAAATTCTCTATAATCCACGCAAACCCTCCATTTCCCATTCTTCTTTGGCACAATCACGAGTGGAGAGACCCACTCACTGTTTGAAATCGGGTATATAAATCATGCTTCCAAAAGTTTTTGGATCTCCTATTTCACTATGTCTCTTAGGTTCGGGTTCATCCTTCTTTGTGGTTGACACACAGGCCTAGAGTCGCTTTTGATGTAAATATGATGGGTGCACAGATTAGAAGGAATACCCTTCATGTCTGTGTACTCCCAAGCGAAAGATCCTCTACGTTGTTTCAACATAGTGATTAGCTGTTCCAACTCACTGGGCGCAAGGTTTGGATTGACGTTTAGTGTTTTCCCTGGCTCAATTTCTACTGGTACACTTTTCGAATTCTGGAGTACTGGAATTATACTGGCATCACTGACTAGAGTTTCTTCTGTAAGATTTTCTTGTTCTGCTTCATCTAATTTACTGTTAAGAATCTGGTAGACATGTTTGTTGACAGACATTGGCTCACCGATGAAACTGTTGATGGCATCGTCCTCTGTTTCATATTTAAATTTTAAGGATCTTCCTATCGTTAATAATGGTTGAACACCCTCCTCTTCCTCCTCCAATTCTACCCAAAGTGGAGTTTCAGCTTTTGTGCTTGGTCGAGCTGAAGGGTACAAGGTTAGGCTTTTGATCTCAGTCCTGTCTGAGATGGTCATAGATCCTGACCGACAACTGATACAGGCATCTGCTGTGGCCAACCACAGTCTTCCCAGGATTAGTGGATGTCCCCCCAACTGGGATTTTGGCTATAACACCAAGAAATCCGCAGGGTATTCCCACGAGTCAACTGAGATTACGAGGTCGTCTAGGATCCCCTTAGGCTTAATTGTTGATCTATCAACAAGTTCTAAAATGGTATGGTTTGGACGAAGGTTAGTGAGTCCAAGCTTCTTCACAGTTTCTATGGTCATAACGTTAATAGCGGTGCCTTAGTCTGCTAAGATGTTGGGGATTTGTGTGTTTCCTATGTGAACTGTCACAGTAGGATTTCCAGGGTCATCGTACTTTGCCATAGGAGTCTTCCCCATTATCAATTTGGAAATTTTTCCCAATACATGGACAGTGGGAGGATCCCTAGGCTTTCTTCCTGGTTTCTTGACACATAAGTCTCTAACAGTCTTAGCATAAATGGGCACGTCATGGAGGGCTTGTAGCAGTGGGATTTTAACATACACAATTTTCAATTCTCCTAAGAGATTAAATTGAGGTTGTTCCATTGTTTTCTACAGGGCCAATCGTTCAGGGTATGGTGGTTCTCTCATCAAATGTGTAGGTTGTGCTTCATTGTGTGCTACTTAATGAGTTCCAGCCACTGTTTCGGTAGGAATGTCAACATCCTCAATAATCGGGGTTGCTGAATGAACAATATTCTCATAGTGCTGATTCACTCTAGTTTCAGTCACTAGGGATGGAACGTCCTTAGTGATGATAGGTTCCACTACCCTCCCTGATCATAATTGTATATCATTGCAGGAAACATGGGAAATGGAATACGCAGGCATGTTGGCAGTCTCAAACTGATGGACTGCTTTATTGTTCAGGTTTGGGTTAGGTTGTGCAGGTAGCTGCGGTCGAAGTGGTGCATTTGTATGTGTGGCATTGTTTTGGAATTGCAGCTATGGCTGTTGGTATTGTTGGTGAGGATATTGTTGAGGAGGATACTGTTGATACTGAGTCTGGTGATAGGGAAAGTTATTTCCTTGGTAAGAATTTCTCCAGTTGGAATTCCAAGGAGCTTGATTGTTTGACTGTTGTGACCATGGTGTCCAAGAATTAGGATTTTGCATTGGATTCTGAGATGGATGCCACTAGTTACTAGAATAATGTGAAGGGAATTGTGTATTCATATTATTCATATTGTTCATACCATTCATATTATTCAGAAAAAATGATGGGTCTTGATTCATACCTTGATTGTGAGGCTGCCATGGTTTCTTCTGTGTAATGAAGTAAGCTTGTTCCACATCTGAAGTAGATGCCTGCAGAACTGCCTTGACCTTGGGTAGTGAGGGGCATTCCTTAGTGTCATGCTCCAACTCACATATCCTACACATCTCTGCTTTGTCCAACGCCCACTCCTTCAGTGGATGATTTTTCCTACATTTGGGACAGAATACACCAAGTGTAAGGTCTTCTACAACTTGCCTCTGTTTTTCTCTTAAGACATCTAACTCTAAGGAAATGGATCTCATCATATCAGTTTTAAAATTCTCCAGCAAGTTGCCTATCTCTGCTCGAGTGGCTCCTCCACTAGCTGACTTCTGTGTCCTAGTGAAGACATCCTGATCTCAATCCTTGTCTCGTTTGTTAGTTCTAGAGGATCCCCTTGAGTACCTTCGACATAATTCAACAATCTTCTTGAAGGGTTCTTTTGAGATGTCCCCTTTCAAGGCAATCTTCTCTCTAATTTCTTGTAGCAAAATAATCTTAAGTACATCTTTTCCAATCTCAGTGTGTCGAGACCTTTGTAAATTGTACAACAATCTTTCCACAAAGTCTTCAAAGCTCTCTTCTTCCTTCTGAACCATTTTAAACAACTCCTCCTTTCTATCCCTGGTTCTACAATATTCTTGATATTTAGAAAGGAAGGTGTTTTTCATTTGGTCCCAAGTGGTAATGGTCTCACGACCTAGACTCATGAACCAGCGCAGAGCATTTCCTTTTAGGGTGGCTGGGAACAGTTTCAGCTTATGAGCACTGGAGGTGTAATCGTAACTCCGACAGAGGATATCAAACTCAAAAAGAAACTCATATGTTGATGTATATGTAACTTCAGAATGTATTTCATCTATGTATTTTATTGTACTCATATAGAGATGTTTTATTCCTCTATACGGAAGTGTCGTCATTTGTATTGACAAGTGTCGCAAGTGTCATAACTTGTCGATGGGTTATTAGACCACCATGTTTGGGGTCGGCCCTGATTAAGTTAACCTGGGGTTATTAGGCTGAGTTAGACAAGTCGACCCCATAGGTTTATTAGGTTGCTCAGAACAAGTATAAATAGAGAGCGGGATCTCTCTATTTGACCACTTCACTTACTCACTTATCCATCACTTGGAAAGTGGCACACATGTGAGGAGGGGGATCAACTGCTAGGAGGAGTCTATCTCTGTGTACTTGGGTTGTACTTTGGTTGTGCTATTGCTCTATCTATCTCTGAGGAAGTTTTGGGGTTTTTCACCTTAGGGTTTTCCCCACGGAAACTCTGTGTGTCTATTGTCTCTTATGATTGCATCTTGTGATGATTGATATGCTTGCTATGATTGATATGCATTGATATACTGTACATGTTATTCTCTCAGTAAAGATCCTAGAGTATTGTGAATTAATGCTCAAAAATTAACATGGTATCAGAGCTAACTTGAGAAGAAGACACTATGCAGTTGCAGAAGCTAGGGCTTCTTGTTTTTGGGTTTCTCTCCACAGATTTTGGAAAAGCAATATGATAGATTGACTCTCCTCATCAAGTTGAATCCTTCTGTCTAATCAGAATTCAGTTTTGAGCACTTTCAGTTTTGGCCCTAAAAATTAGGGTTTCCCCCAAAATAGGAATTTATGAAATCTGAAGACACAGCTGGAAGCTCCTTAGAAAAATCGAAGTTTAGAGATTTGGATCGAGATTTTTGGCTGGGTAAATCTTCGAAAAACTCAAACCCTAATTTAGGGTCCTCCCTAGTGAACCCGGGAAGATTAAAAGGCATTTCTGAAGGGTGAAGCTTTGCAGATCTCAAATTCTGAATACACCAGGATGATCAGCTCATCAAGGCACATCTTTCTATCCTTTCAGAAAGTTGAAATTCACATTTTGAATTTTTAGGGTTTCTCTGACAAACCCTAATTCGGGACCAAATCCAGTTTTCAGCAAATCAAGTGGTAAGACCTAAATCTTTTCTATTTCCATTTGAAGTACTCTTTAAAGATGTCTCACCACACCAAGCTTAAGGATAAGCTTGAAGGGGCTGATAACTTTCGATCCTGGAAGTATAGGATTGAGTTAATCCTGGAAGGAAACGAATTGGATACTTACACAAGGGAAGAGGTCCCTGTCCCAAAGGGAGAAGAGGCTAAAGATCTCCAGAAGAAGAACTTGGTCAAGGAAAAGAGAATCATTGTTGATTCTATCAAGGACCATCTGATCTCCCATGTGTCATCTCTGAAGACACCCAAAGAGATGTTTGATTCCCTTTCCAACCTATTTGAAGGGAAGAACATAAATCGGAAGATGACTCTGTGGAACCAATTGAAAGGGGTAAAGCTTCAGAATGGAGAATCCATTCAATCTTATTTTTCTAGGGTCTCTCAGATCAAGGAACAACTAGAAGCGGTGGAGAATGGTGAAGTTTTCATGACCACTCTTAATGGCCTACCCAGGTCATGGGATTCCTTTATCCAAGGAATATGTGCAAGAAAGAAGTTGGTATCCTTCAGCAGACTATGGGAAGAATGCTCACAAGAAGAAGCAAGGCTTGTGGTACGAGAAGAAAAGATGGGGAATGAAGATCAATCTCTCACAGCTCACACCAAGGGAAGCAAGTTTAAGAGGGAGAAAACTCATAAACATTCTCATCCTCATCACAAGAAGAAAGATCTATCTCATGTTCGATGTTACGAATGTAATGAAATGGGACACTTTGCTTCAAATTGCCCCAAGAAGAAGAAAGACAACAACTTCAACAAGAAGAAGAAGAATAACAAAAGAAGATATCATGCTCATGCTGTTGAGGATGATGAACCTCCCAGGAAGAAAGCTAGAGCAGAAAGTGATGATGATGACTCATCAAGCGAAGAAGAGTATGTTCTAATCTCTGCTCTCACGGGTACTATTTCTCATGGTTGTAATGATTGGTTAATTGACAGTGGGGCTTCTAAACACATGACTGGGTTTAAATAATCTTTTGTAAATCTGTCTGAACATGAGTCACCCCATAAAGTGAAACTTGGGGATGATTATCAATAACCTATCAAAGGAAGTGGGGAAGCCTCCTACAACCTAGAATCTGGAAAATCCTTGAAAATGAAAGATGTGTTATTTGTACTTGGACTCAAGAAGAACTTACTCTCCATCTCTGCATTGGATGCAAAAGGCATGAGGGTTGCATTTGTAGATGGCCAAGTCCTAATGTGGCCAAAGGGTAAAACTATTGATGATGCAGTGGTGATTGGAGAGCAAGAGGGAGGATTGTACAAATTGAAGGGACAACCTGAACATGCCATGGTACATGAATCCATGGAGCCAAATGAACTTTGGCATAGAAGACTTGCACATATGCACTACAGAGCATTACTAATTGCAAGTAAAGTTGTAGAAGGTATTCCTGAAATCAAGACCAAACATGAAGGTGTTTGCAAAGGATGTGCAAAAGGAAAGAACATAGAGAAGGATTTTCCAAGCAGTGAAAGCAAGGCAAAAAGTATCTTGGAAATTATCCACTCCAATGTATGTGGTCCGATGTCATCCAGTTCTATGAGTGGGTATGCTTACTATGTCTCTTTCATTGATGACTTCTCCAGGAAGACTTGGATTTACTTCTTGAAGAGCAAAGATGAAGTGTTTGATAAGTTCAAGGAATTCAAAACCTTGACGGAGAACCAAACTGATAAGAAGATCAAAATATTCAGATCCGACAATGGTGGAGAATTCACTTCAGGTGACTTCAAGAAGTTATGCAGTGATTCAGGGATTAAGAGGGAGTTGACTGCTCCTTACAATCCACAACGGAATGGAGTTGCAGAAAGAAAGAATAGAATAATCATGGAAGCAACGAGGGCAATGCTGCATGACCAAGATCTACCTATGCATCTATGGGCAGAAGCAGCTAGGACTGATGTATATGTACAGAATAGAAGACCCCACAATATATTGGACAACAAGACACCAGAAGAGGTCTTCTCTGGTAAGAAACCTAAATTCAGCCATCTCAAAATATTTGGTTTTCCAGTATACACTCATGTCCCAAAGAAAAAGAGGACCAAGCTATATCCTTCAGGAAAGAAGGGTATCTTTGTGGGTTACAGTGAAAGCTCGAAGGCTTATAGAATATACTTTCCAAGGTTCAAGAAGACTGATGTCAGCAGGGATGTGACATTTGATGAAAACTCAGCATTCATCAAATCAAGGAAGACACCTGTTGAATATTATGAAGAACCTAAGGAAACTAGATTTCAGGACACTACCATGACTGAAGCAATTCCAGATGCTGATCGTGAAATTGAAGATCCACAAGAACCTGTAGATCCACCTCGTGAGAAGGACTCTCACAAGAGGAAACCTGCATGGGCTAGAGAGCTCATTCAAGATGCAGAAAGGTATGACATTCCAGAAGAAGAACACAGATCAAAGAAGAGGACTAGATCACATACCAGCTATGTTGATTTACTCTGTGATATCATGAACAAAGAACCTTCCAATTATAAAGAGGCAGCGGAAAAGAAAGAATGGAAGGATGCCATGATCGAGGAATACCAATCAATAATGAAGAATGATGTTTGGGATGTTTTCCCAAGACCTAAAGGGAAGTCTGTTGTGACTTCCAAATGGATCTACAAGATCAAGCATACTGCAGATGGTAGCATAGAGAAATACAAGGCAAGATTCGTAGCTCGTGGCTTCTCTTAGAAAGAGGGAATAGATTATGAAGAAACTTTTGCTCCTGTAGCCAGGTACACTTCCATCAGATCAGTACTTGCTTTGGCTACAGTAATGAAATGGAAGATACACCAGATGGATGTCAAAACAACTTTCTTGAATGGTGTAGTCGAAGAGGAAGTGTATGTGGAGTAGCCACTTGGTTTTGAGACACGTGATAGGGAGTCGTATGTGTGCAGACTGAAGAAAGCCTTGTATGGCTTGAAGCAAGCTCCCAGGACTTGGTATGGTAGGATGGACAGTTTCCTATCCAGTTTAGGCTTTACTAAGAGTAAAGCAGATTCCAACCTTTATTACAAGGTTGAGGAAGGCAATCCAGTGATACTACTTCTGTATGTGGATGATTTGTTTGTAACAGGTAATGATAGTTTGATTGTCGATACCAAGAGGAAGCTTGCATCCGAGTTCAAGATGAAGGACTTGAGGATGATGCACTATTTTCTAGGCATGGAGGTGTGGCAGAGTGCAGATGGTATCTTCCTTGGACAAGGGAAGTATGCAGTAGAGATCCTGAAGAGGTTCGGGATGATGGAATGCAAGGCCATGGCCACACCTATGGAATCGAACCCGAAGCTTCTGTGTGATGCTTCATCTGATCCGGTTGATGTCACTATGTATCGTCAAATGATTGGGTCCTTAATGTACCTGATAAACACGAGACCAGATATTTGCTTTGCGGTGAACACATTGAGCCAGTTCCTGACGGATTCGAGGAGTGTTCACCTGGTTGCTGTAAAGCATATTATGAGGTACCTGAAGGGTACAACTGACTATGGGCTCAAGTATGATGCAAATCAAAAGTTTAACCTGCAGGGTTATGTGTATTCAGATTGGGCAGGCAGTGCTGCAGATAGGAAGAGCACATCTGGGTGCTGCTTTAGTATGGGATCAGGTGTGATCTCTTAGTTTAGCAGGAAGCAATCCTACGTAGCATTGAGCACAGCCGAAGCAGAGTATGTTGCAGCTTGTTCGGCTAGTTGTGAGGCAGTATGGCTTAGGAATCTACTATCTGAGTTATTTGATCTCCCGCTGGAGGCTACTGGTATATTTTGTGACAACCAGAGTTGTGTGAAGCTGTCTGAGAACCTGATGTTACATGACAGGTCGAAACACATAGAGATCAAATATCACTATATCAGGGATATGGTGCAGAGAGGAGAAGTGAAGCTCCTATATGTTGTGATGGACGAGTAGATTGCAGATGTGCTGACGAAACCACTAGCCAAAGTGAAGTTCGAGTACTTCAGAGAGAGGCTTGGTGTTCTTCAGATTGATGAAACTTCGAGGAAGAACTGATAGACACATTTGCTGGATCCATTCCAAGCATGGTGAGAGGAGGATTCTTCCCATGGCTGTGGATGTAAGCGCTAGATGATGAGCATCAGGACGATGCTCCAGTTACTGCTCTATAAATGCATCCTGTTGGATGCTGGATATGATCAGTTGGATCATTTATATGTATATGTATGTACGCATCATGTTGGATGTTGGATATGATCAGTTGGATCATTTATATGTATATGTATGTACACATCATGTTGGATGCTTTGATTAGTGTGATCATGTATTTGTATATGCATCATGTTGGATGCTTGATATGATCAGTTGGATTATGGATTTGTATCAGGTGGATACTTGTATGATTAGGTAGATCATGTATTTGTATATGTATCAGGTGGATACTTGTATGATCAGGTAGATCATGTACTTATGTATGTATATCAGGTGGATGCATTATATGATCAGGTAGATCATGTATGATGATATGTACCAGATAGATACTTTGTATGCATCATATGGATATATTGTTTGATCAGGATGATCACAGATGACAAGCTTTAGGATGTTGCTCCAGATGATATGCATCAGGATGATGCTATGATGATGATCAGGATGATCACAGATGACGAGCTTCAGGATGTTGCTCCAGATGATATGCATCAGGTCGATGCTATGATGATGATCAGCTTGATCATGTGATGATGTATGATGTATGGTGAGTATCCATTTGATACTCTGTGGCCGTGGATAGGTTGTGCGGGTAGCATAGAAAAGATCCTTTAAAAATTGAACAGGTAGAGCGGTGTGCTCGTAACAGCCAGGGTTTCTCTATCGAGATCCGGACAGGTAGAGTGGTGTGCTCGTAACATCCTGGGATGCTCTAAGTAGGTTTTGCTACAGTTTCGCATAGAAAAGATCCTTTAAAATCCGGACAGGTAGAGTGGTGTGCTCGTAACATCGTGGGATGCTCTATCGAGATCCAGACAGGTAGAGTGTTTTGCTCGTAACATCCTGGGATGATCTAAGTAGGTTTTGCGAAAGTTCACATAGAAAAGATCCTTTAAAATCCGGACAAGTAGAGTGGTGTGCTCGTAATAGCCTGGGATTCTCTATCGAGATCCAGACAGGTAAAGCAGGTTGCTCGTAACATCCTGGGATGCTCTTAGTAGGTTTTGTGAAGGTCAACATGTAAAAGATCCTGGGAGATCTGATGAGTTGAGCAGTGTGCTCGTAATCAGTCCTGGGATGCTCTTTCAAGGTTTTGTTGAGGCACATAATCAGTCCTCAGTATTCCACAGTATGGCCAGTGATGATGAAGACCTACAGGTGGTGGGCCTACATCCAGTATGAAAAAGGACTGGCTCTGTAGAACTTCCTATGACGAGTAGATCAGAGATTGATTGAGATAGCAGCAGCAGTGATGATGTTGATGATTCGAGGATGATGATTTGTTGATGATGATCCAGGGAAGAAGACTTGTGTTAGCATATCTGTGTCGAGAAATACCTTCCTAGTTAAGAGGGAGTGTTGATGTATATGTAACTTCAGAATGTATTTCATTATGTATTTTATTGTACTCCTATAGAGATGTTTTATTCCTCTATATGGAATTGTCGTCATTTATATTGACAAGTGTCGCAAGTGTCATAACTTGCCGATGGTTTATTAGACCACCATGTTTGGGGTCAGCCCTGATTAAGTTAACTTGGGGTTATTAGGCTGAGTTAGACAAGTCGGCCCCATAGGTTTATTAGGCTGCTCAGAACAAGTATAAATAGAGAGCGGGATCTCTCTATTTGACCACTTCACTTACTCACTTATCCATCACTAGGAAAGTGGCGCACATGTGAGGAGGAGGATCAGCTGCTAGGAGGAGTCTATCTCTATGTACTTGGGTTGTACTTTGGTTGTGCTATTGCTCTATCTATCTTTGAGGAAGTTGTGGGGTTTTTCACCTTAGGGTTTTCCCCACGGAAACTCTGTGTGTCTATTGTCTCTTATGATTGCATCTTGTGATGATTGATATGCTTGCTATGATTTATATGCATTGATATACTGTACATGTTATTCTCTTAGATGTTATTCTCTTAGTAAAGATCCTAGAGTATTGTGAATTAATGCTAAAAAATTAACATCATCAGGGTCCTCAGAAGATTTACCATGGAAATTCGGGAGAAATGATGGTGAGATGTTTTTCATAGAAGTTGCTCAAGGTGTCTGGAGTATAGGGAATTCTAATGTGGCCATGGTGTTACTAGGTTGGTTATCTTCCATTTCTTCTTTCCGATTCTCCCAGTTCTCATTCTCATCTTCCTGTTCTCTATTAGCCATGAGTTTAGTCTAGAAATTAATGGATTCCTTTATTTGTTCTTCCTCTGCCTTTGCTTCTGCTTCTTTCCTCCTCTCTTCTTCTCGCCTCCTCTCTTCCTCTGCTATTCGGCGAGTCTCCAACCACACTTATTTAGTAACTCTGGTTCCGTTGATAAGATAAATCTCTTCTCTATCCGGTACACCAACAACGCTTCCCTTATCTTCAGGAGGTTTATTTTCTGTAACAGGAATTGAAGGTCCCATTGTATTCTCCACTGTTGATGCTGAATTCTCAAGATGGGGAGCAATAGAATTTCCTCATCCTGTAGACATCCGTGGTGGTCTGTTAGAAGAATCAGGCTTAGCAATTATATCGTCGATGAATGTTTCCCTTCCTAGACCTGCATTACAACCTCGACCTCGTCCACCTGCAGTGTTAGTATTCAAAGGGGGTTCTCGATTTGTTTTTCTTGTATTCATGCATGCTGTAAATGATTAAACTAAAATGAAATCAAATAAAACCAACTACTAACTATGTCTATCTATTACCATTCCCCGACAACGGTGCCAAAATGTTGGTCACTCGATATGTAAATTAGTTACAACCAACATACAGAATGCTCAATAAAAATTGTCAAACCCAGGGAGGTCTTTTATTTCAATGGAAACGAGCACAATCTATGCATAAACACTTTGAGTAGTTGATCAAGTAAATGGAGATAATAATCCTACCTATCTGCTCAGCCAAACTCATTCCATAAAGAAAACTAATCTAACTCATACATCTAGGAATTGAAGTGCAACTACCTTCCTATAGAAATCGACCTAGCAATTATTGATCTAAGAGTATAAATGAACTAGATTACTTTTGCATGAAGTTAAATCCTATAATTATCAAACTACAGTATTCAATCTTTACTAAAATGATCCATCTAGCAGCTACTGTTACTCAATCACAATCTGCCTACTCTAATGAATTAATTGAAGATACAACAACAACCAAAAATTAAACATAAGCTTGAACTCTAAATCGACAACTATTGGAAATCCTAGAAAGCATAAATGACTGAAAGGAATGGAGCTGCGCTTGGCTGTAACAACTGTTGAACACGCATGCATTAATCAAACTAACCTACACAGTCGACTGTCGCACCACGCAGTTATAGCTATTCAGGATGCAAAGAATAAACTACCAATAAATAATGCAATCATAAACTCTCTGTTGCAGCTATCCGAAATACACCTAGTGTAATTCCACAACACACAACAGGAAATGGATAAATCTAACTACCTACTTAACTCGAAAATCTCTGTGAGAAGGCGGGCCCTGGCCTTCTAACAGAGACGTCATGAACTACCACAAATTAAGACACATAAATGGAAATAACTCTGCTCTTCATTAAAATATGGTAATCCACAGTATCAACCTCTGTTACAACCTGTACAAAATGGTAATTGTCCAACCCCAGACTTAGAAAGTCTTCCCGAATTTATACATGAGAAATACAGTTCGTGATCCACTAATTTCATGCAGCAGTGAAGATCTACGATCTTCATGCTGCAGAGTTACAGCTAACTGTTACAGCCACAATGAATGAGGCCGTTAGTCATGAATAATGTTGTTATACTGGCAGTCAATGGATCAATGGTTCAACCAATCGGGAGGCATCCTGTCTGTTGTAGCTATGCTTTGTTTCAACGACCTATTACAGCTCACGTGGAGAGATGCATTGTCCCTTGAAAGTATGAGGAATTCAATTAGGAGAGTAACAACTGGCCCACGTATGATTCTTTCCCAATGCATGGCGACTAATACACCTGTGCTTTGATCTTATCTTAATGAAATCACACAAGTTAACATAAATCAAAGGCCAGAATTCATAACCATAACAATCTTAGGCATTTAATTAAGTGAAACAATAATGATGTATACCTTGTCAGGACTGCTGATTAATCTGGAAAAAGGCATGTATATGGTTTATGAAAGTAAGGTGTAACAGGGCAAAATGATGTAATAGGTGTAGTAAAAAAGGGGCATTTCCAGGACCCAACAGATGGTATGCTTTCCCTACAATTTCAATCAAGGATGGTAGGCTCCCAACTTTCTTCCTCCTCAATGTCCTTGCAAAATGGTTGAACATTTGATCAATGTGATCATGCGTATGCCCAACAAGAAGGAACCCAACTTTTACCTTTTTAAAAATTCCCAATTCAATAAGCATGCTTAGATAACCGAAAATGACCTGATTTTTGTTTTCTCGGCTTGTGTTGTCCAATTGTAGATATAGAACTCCTGGAAGATAACCAGGCCAATGAGTAATGACATGGTGAATTATGCTGATGGTCAAATTTGCATCATTGTGAATATTTGGAGCTGTAAAGTAAACCCTTGGAATCATTTCACCATTAAAAACCATACACCCAACCAAGTGAAACTGAATAAAATTCTTTTCCTTTAAATTCTTTGGCACACGGACAAAATGTGGCAATAGTGTTTTTTATGATCCATGCCATCAATTATCAAACCCATATACTTATATGCAGCATCATAACACTTCTTGAGATGTTTGTACAATTTTTTCCGTTCATTTGATTGTTGATTGCGATGTTCTTGCAGGGCATTGATTATGGAATCTACAAACAACGTAACAAAAAAAATGGTTAACTAGCTTCAATAATTGACATTTATCTTTTTTGTTTTGTTTTGTAAACATACCTCTTTCTATCCCTTCTGATCTATCCCTTATTTCTTTCAGAGAAGCACATGTACTGCAGACCCCCATCCTTGACCTCTTTGGAATGCGGATGTTGTTGAACTTATTTTTCCATACTCTTGTGAAATTTGCATATCTGATGAAGTTGTCATTTCCTTGACCACCTTGAACATAATCCTTGTATAAGTTGTATATTTCCTGCCTTGTGAAATTATTTGGAATGTGTATTGTTTCTCTATTTGGCATACTCTCTCCATGCTTGGAAAAGAAATCATGCATCCATGATATTGCAATGTGTGTTGATGGCCCAGTGATTCGTCCCTGATAATCGTTAGTGTAAAATGTAGGATCATTTTCTAGTCTTGTTTGGATTCTTGATAATCGAAGATTACCAATTGAGTGAATCCGTTTGAATGCCTTTCTACAAAGCATAATTCTTCCAACACGATAATCATAATCTGTCCTAGTAGAAATCATGCACCCCACTAAATATGAATTTTGCATGCTTTTGTTCATTGATAAATACATACTCCTTCTCTCCAAGACATAATTGTAGCCTAAACTTTTCAAACAACTTTTGTGGCAACACTCACTCGAAATCAAATGAGTAATGGAACTTGGACTTGTGAGCAATTCTTTCCTAGACCTTGTATAACTAGAATGCTTTGGATTGACATAAAAAGGTATAGTCCTACACTTAATCCTGCTCTACATTGGATTCTGTAGTTGGATCTCCTGGACCATTATGTCTGCAACAACATCCTCATTAGAATGAATGTTTTCATTGTGATGCATAGGACCCCCCTCATTGAAAATTTCATCACCAAATTCATTATGAAAATTATTTTCATGATCACTAATAAGTTGATCACTTGCTGCCAGATCAATGTGACCATCAACATTATTTGTGCCACTAAATTCTTCACTGAAAAGGAACTCTAGAGATTCAACATTCACATCATTGTTTCCTGTAAAATCCTTACTTGAGGAGAATCTTTGGCTTCGTCACTGGTGCCTGTAACATCCTTACTCGTAGGATAATCATTGTCTTCGTCATTGGTGGCTTCATCATCAATAGAATGATCATGGGTGCCATTGAAATCCTCGCTCAGAGGGAAATCATCATCGGTGCCATTGAAATATTCACTCGGAGGAAAATCATCATCAGTGCCATTGAAATCTTCACTCGGAGGAAAATCATCATCTATGTCATTGAAATCCTCGCTCAGAGGAAAATCATCATCGGTGCCATTGAAATCCTCACTTGGATGATAGTCACCATCGTTGCCATTTAAATACTCGCTTGGAGGTAACTCATCATCAGTTCCATTGAAATCCTCGCTTGGAGGAAAATCATCATCGGTTCCATTGAAATCCTCGCTTGGAGGAAAGTCATCATCTGTGCCATTGAAATCCTCACTTTGAGGAAAATCATTTTCACCATTATTGATGTCTTCTTCCTCACCAAAATCATCATCTGTCCCATTAAAATCCTCGTTGGGACGAAAATCATCATCAATCCCACAAAAATCCTCGTTGGGAGGAAAATCTTTGCTTGAAGGAAAATCATCGTTGGTGCCTTGAAAATTCTCGCTTTCAGGAAAATCATCATTGGTGCCCTGAAAATCCTCCCTGAGAGGAAAATTGTCATCATCTTGTTTGCTGTCTTTAAAATCCCCACTTGGAGGAAGCTCTTCATCATCATCACATTCTTGCTCTTCATTACTAGTGTCTTCAAAATCTTCATAATTAGGAAGTTCTTGAATAACATGCTTGATTACATTGCTTGCACTGCCAATATCTTGGCTAGATGAAAAATACATTTCTTCATTGACATTGGAATTTACTTCAGATGAGTCCATGACTTCTCACTAAAAGATAGAATTATAGAAAAATCTTAATCACTCAACTGCAAAGAAATTTTACCACAGTCCTCACCAAAAGGTAGAATGGTGCAACTGTCAACCGACAATCTTATAGCTATGAGAATGAAAATATTCCCTCCAAAACTTCCCTCCAAAATTTTTGTTCAAAATTTTTCCTCCAAAATTTCCCTACAAAATTAAAGCACACATTCATATGATATTAAAAAAAATTGAAATAATATATTAACTAATTACATATTTCTATCCCAGACATATCAGACTAGTAAAATTTCTCGTAACATTTTTTATATACAATTTGTAATAAAACAATGACTATTTACATTTTTGTTACTCAACATTCATAACATTAGTAATTATTTCATTTTAAACTATCTTTTATAAATTTAATAATAATTCAGTAACTACTTTCATTTTTTTAATCCCACATTAGTAAAAAAGTAATGTTAAGCCTAATCTAGGCTATATAAACCATTTAGATTTCCTACTATTCATCATTTAATTTGGAGCAATTTAGTAACACTTTCAAGGTTAGCGCTTTTTCTGTTTTTAATAAATTAATTAGTTTTTTTTGTTAATTTTGCAATAATTATTTTATGGCTTTGTTAATTTAGTAATGTTTGTTTTATGGCTTTATTAATTTAGTAATGTTTGTTTTATGGCTTTATTGATTTATTCTTTTACATTTTTTTTTAACATTCTTAATAATAGTAAACTTAAACCTAATATATCTTATTAATACAGGATTGTTTAGTCTTTGGAGCAATTCACGAATATTTTCAAGGAGAACGAGAAGATTGCAGAGAGGAACTTCTAGCACTTTCAACAGAGAGGCTCTACCACTTTCTGGGTTAGTTTTATATTTTTTTAAATGTATTTTTGTTTTAAATTCGTGTATCATTAATCGAGGCAAGGCTTGCCCCTTATTCCACGAATATTAGCTTTGGGTTTAAAATAGAAACTAATTTGCTTTTACCAAACCTACCCATGCCCCCTTCCTTAATTTTTTTTACCCTCCGCCCCCTTTCTAAATTTTTTTTTACCATCAACCCCGACGCCCCACCCCCTAAAATATATTAAACATTAATTAATAAATAAATAAATAAAAAACCCTCCCCTTCCCCCTTCCCCCTCCTCTCGGGCCGCCTGCTTGGGCACCAAAGGGCGGACCCTCACAGGCATCGCGGCCTCCCGTGAGGGCCGCCCTTTGGTGCCCTGGGCATCGCAGGAGCCCGTGAGGGCCTCCCTTTGGTGCCCAAGCGAGCGGCCCGAGAGGCGGGGGAGGGGGGAAGGGGAGGGGTTATTTTAATTTTTTTTAATTAATTTTTAATATATTTTAGGGGGTGGGTTTGTTTAAATTGTTTTTTTTTTAATTTTTAATATCTTGTGGGGTAATTTAAATATTTGGTTTTTTAATTTTTATTAGTGGGGGTTAGTTTTAACTTTTTATTATATTGTTAAGGGGGGGGGTTAGTTTTAAATTTGTTTTTTTTTTTAATTTTTATTATATTGTTAGGGGGGTTAGTTTTATTTTTTTTTTAAACTTTTGTATTATATTGCTAGGTGGGGGGGGGAGGTAGTTTTTTTTTTTTTTATTATATTGTTAAGAGGTTAGGGGGTAGGGGGTTAGTTTTAAATTTGTTTTTTAAAATTTTTATTATATAGTTAGGGGGTAGGGGTAGGTCTAATTTTTATTTTAAAATTAATTATTATATATTTTAGTGGGGTAGGGTGTAGGTTTACATCTTTTTTTTAATTTCAAAACATAAAAAAAAATGATTATGAATGTAAAAATATTTTTAAATTTTTTAAAACGTTTTTCAAATACAGTTTATAGTGAATATTGATGTTGATTTTGTTTAGATTATAAATGTTTGTTGATTTATTTTAAAATTTTACATTTTGGATATAGGTACAATGGCATCAAGAAAGATATCTGTAAACATTTCTGGATCAAGAGTGGCAATCATTGCATCGAAAAAAACAGTTGAGGCGTCTGAGAATGTTGAGACTAAAGACAGAATTCTTAGCTTTGAAGAATTAAAAATGAAGAATGTCAGAGAATGAAAACATGCAGCAAAAGAAGACAGAACAGAGTATCATTGGTATCTGAAGGAAAAAAAAATCAAGGAAAACCAGAAAGCATTCTCTTATATTGTTCTGCATATCCATATATTCAAGCAGATTACAATCTATTGGGATTGCCGAGAGATATATGTGTAGTGTCGGGTACAGATATTGTTTATTCACGGTGAAACAAGCCAAGACCTTTGCGAAAATCCGATATGCTTTGAAGATTGCAAAATATAATGTTCAAGAAAGTTTCACAGATTTTTTTCAAGGGGACATGGATGAAATTGAAAGCGGGAGAGTAAGTTTGAATATTGATATGATTCTTAAACTGGTTTTGTTATAACTTGGATACCACAATGTAATAGATTTAATACGATAATGTTTTTATTTTGCAGGATTTTTCCATTTTGATTTCAAAAAGGTTGAATGGAATTTATTATACAGAGGCCGATCCTATGGATGTCATTAGTGTCGCTATTCAAAAGGGACCAGAAGCAAGGAAGAAAAAACAAGTGTTAAATGTTCAAACTGAAGAAGTACAAGCACAAAGAGGAAAGAGCATCCGACAATCAAATCGGGTACCTAGAAGGGTTATATTTAAATCTTCATCTCGCCCAACTGAACATGATGAAATTGTTGCAAATGAGCTTGTTACTCCTACTAGTAAGAGTAACAAACAATCTCGTACAAGAAATATGGTTGAGAGTGCCTCGATTCCTGTTGAAGGCATTGTTTATTTAGAAGGAACCCCTTCAAATCAAAAAAAGAGGAGACCTGTTGTTACTGAAACCAAAGTTATTATTGAATCTGAGAGTGAAAATTCTGGTGGCAGTAGGGAAATCATTACTCCATGTGCTGATCTAGAGGATGGCATTGTTAAGACAACACAAAATGCCATTCAAGATCGATTGCGGAGGGATAATTTGGTTAACAGTGGACATACATTTGATTTGAATGTGAATCAACTTTATAAACCCACAGAAGGGAAAGATCAATTTAGAATTAGAAAACCACATCACTTGCATATTCACAACTTGAAAGCATTGATGAGGCACAATCCCTATGCACATGTGGTTGACTACCTAGCCCTTGTTGACCCGGAAGTTGTTCCTACTAGAGATGAATTTGATGAAACAAGATGTTTTCATTACAAATATTATGTTCTTGGAGGGAATCATTCTGCAGAGGCAAGAAGAGAGTTGATGCAAGAATATCCCAATAACCCTATTTTTGAAATAGTTAAATGCATCATTTATGTTGGTTTAACAGATGTTGAAGCAAAGTTGTTGGCATGGGATCATAACACAGTTGGTGAGTATAGGTTGACAATGACATTTGTTCAAAGGGTGAGATTTATACATAGTGAATTTGTGCAAATATGTGGTAGGGAAAAATCTAGAGTTGATGCAATTTTTCGGAGACAATGTTGTATGGAAATAGGTCTCCCTATTAAAGATGATATTGTGCTACAAAAAAATGCCAAAGGAAGTGATGCATTCAGATCTGCAGATTCCTATTTCCAGTTGGCATTCAGAGTTGGGAAAAATGGGATTTGATTGATGACATATTTAGCTTGTGGGAGAATATTGGCATAAAAAACCAGAAAGTGAAAAAAGGTAGAGTTGTTCCATGGAGCGGTGGTAAGGTAGGTCTTGACGTCAAGAATCTACCAGAAGACATGACTATTACACCTTGGAGAACAATGCAAGGTGTGAAGGATGAAACATTAATAGCTAGAATACTATCACGAGTAAAGTCAGGTGAATTATCCATGGAGGAAATGTGCAGCGAACTTGACAAGTAAGTTGAGCATTTTTTTGAGTTTAACATTTTTGTTATGTTCTAGGTATTTTGTTATATTATTATATATGATTGTAAACATCATTTATTGTTTCATTGTCTAGTCACAAGGTCTACATGAAAATACAAGAGGATATGGTTATAATGTTGAATGAGAAGATTTGGGATGATGTCAAATGCAACTATCTAGACTCAAGCTCGATAGAAACTTTAAAACAATTTTTTGTTGCATTCAAGAAGGTGTTTTTTTTTTTTTTGACCGAAACTGAGGGGAAGATTAATATTGGTCCGGAAAACCAGCTTCCGGGGACTGTATTACAGTAGTAGATTCCTTGACCAAAGCCAAGGGATCTGATGTGATTGGCAGAGACCAATAATGACCAGAGATATCGCAGTCAAATTTCCAACGGTTCTGAGAGGAGCAATGGCCTTCTGGCAGATTCAACGTGACATTTAGAGGACTATAACGCCTATGAGAGACAGTAAATATAGCACAAACGACAACAAAATTACAAAGTTTGGGCATAAATGGATCTGTGACCATCTTGAGAACAGAGGGAACTTGATAGGTGGCCTCGACGTCATTTGATATCTAGTTTTGTGAGAATTTTCTTGATTGATGTCTCCAGGGCAGTGATTCTTCTTCCGAAGTTTCCAAGGGTGGCTGCTGCATCTTTGAACTCAGTTGAGACATCGTCTTTGAGCTCTTCAAGTCCTTCTGAGGTAGAGTCAACTTCTTTCTTGAGCTTTCCCAGCTCGGAGTTGAGCGAATCCTGAGTGTTCCTTTCTGAGCCAGCGAATGAACGAGGAGGGTGGACCTGTTCTTTGAGTTGGTCTTGTGGCTTCCCAATCGCTTGTTCCAGATCTGCAATCCTTTCTTTAACGGAGGGTTCCTGAGCAGTCGAGTCCAAAGAAGCCATGAAGAGAGGGATGGAACAGGGGGATGGAGATCAAAGACGTGGGGGAAGAACGCCAGGGGATTGCAGGTTTTAATAAAAAGAGGCTCTGAAGGCGAGCAGGGGTAACGAGAATCCCAAGCCCGAGGTGCTATTGCAGGATCACGTGATTCATGGGATCTAAAGGCATTTGAATTCATGAGGGATGAGCATGAGGGGTTAGTCACGATCTGAAGAGACCAGAGATCATAGAGGACAAGAGCAGAATTGTCAGAATCACGGGATAGTGCAGAAAGACTCAGTCCCATTTTCAGAGATGGTACCCCTGCCCAGGAGCGTGGCATGATTAGCCTCAAGGCCGGCCATATTGTTGAGATGATGTAATATGTGATAGAATCTTATTGACTGAAATTTGCTAGCTAGGACCTGAATTTTCTGGAATATGCGCTTCATGGGGAGACTAGATGGCCAAGATTTTGTTCGAATGGCCTGCACAACAATTCTAGAGTCACAAAAAACAGTGATCTTCCGAATGTTCTGCTTAATAGCTTGCCTGAGACCTTGCCACAGGGCGTAAAATTCAACATAGTTGTTGGATTCCACTCCCAATCCCCAAGCAAAGGAGGATCGAATGGAACCAGATGGGGAGAGGATCACTCCTCCTCCACCCGAAGGGCCTGGATTTCCTTTTGAGGCACCGTCGAAGAACAAACAATGAACCTCCAGTGAGCTCCTCCAGTTAATAAAATCAGCTTCTTCCAGTCTGATTTCCCAATCAGCAAGCTTTGGGCACCTGACCCGGGGAGGAATTTGAGCAGTATTTGTGAAGGCTGATAGCCATTTTGATTCAAATTCATCCAAAGGTTGAGCATTGTTGAGTCCCGGCTTGTGATCCAGAGCCTCTCCAAGGAATACTCTTGCTTTGAGGGCAACCTTTGATGAATGATTCTCCACGTTTCTGAAGACCCTATTATTCCTTTCAAGCCATAGTTTCCAAATGATGAACTTCGGGATTAGCATCCAGGCCGATTTGAGGAGGTCTTTTTTGGTGAGGAGAAAGGGAGAGGAGTCAGCCCAATTATAGAAGAGGTCTGCTGTTAAATTAGGCACCGAAAAATTAGATTGATCCAGGGAGAGGGCTTCTCTCCATACTTCTCTTGAGAAGGGGCAGGTAAGTAGAATATGCTCAATATTTTCTTCATTTTTTTTACACAGTGAGCAGATTGAAGGGCCTTCCAGACCTCTCTTCCCGAGGTTCTCCGCAGTGAGTATACTCTCATGCATTACATTCCAGCAGAATAGATCCACTTTCGGAATGGACTGAGTGGACCAAACAAACTTCCAAAGGATAGGATTTGGTGCAGCATGAGGAATAGCCAGTAAGGAGCGGTAGCCTTCAGCCGGAGTGTAGGCTCCAGATTTTGTCCCCCATCCTCTTTTGTCACTAACTGTTTGATTGATGGGGGCTTTGCCTTGCAGTAGATTGGCTAGAATCTTTGCTTCCTCTGCGAGTCCGAGAGGATGGTGACTTAACTTCCAATCCATCCAACAATTGTCGGAGTCCCAGACAGAGAGATCCCACAAGGTGGACATTTGCTGATCCTTGAGCCACTATTTCATATTCTGCACTTCAGGGTTTTGCCCCAACGGCTCGTCCCCAAGTATTGAGTCTTCCCAGACATTGATTTTTTTTTTTTTTTTTTTTTTTTTTCTCCCTGGAATCCAGTGAAGCAGAGATCTGAAGTGGTCCATGACTTTGATGCAAAGTTTATAAATTGGGGAGCCTTTGCTGTGAGGAGGGTTAACATCTAAACACCGAAGCCGCTGTCCGGGGAAATATTTTTTCCACAGAACCTTTTTACTCCAGCTTGTTCTTCCGGAGATTAGCTGCCAGAGGAGCTTAGTTCCCATAGCTAGGTTATGGGCTTGAATGCTTCTAATTTGGAGTCCTCCTTCACTGTAAGGTTTTTTAAGTTTTTCCCAGCTGACAAGTTGTAGTTTTTTCAGATTTCCTTTTCCCCCTTCCCACAAATTTTTTTAAAGGATGCTTTCAATCTTATTGATGACCGAGGAGGGTGCTAGGAGAATGGAAGTTTGATAAATTGGGATGATGGAAAGAACAGATTTCAGCAGCACCAATTTTCCTGCCATAATGAGCCATCCTGCCCCCCAGTTCTGGATCTTGGCTTTTATTTTGTCAATGATGGGATTCCAATTCGAGGATTTGATGGCCGATTTGAAGATCAGAACCCCAAGATAAGTGAACGAATCCCAGTTATGAGAGCCTTCCATTTCCAGCAGTCTAGAGGCTCTTCCCATTTCTGCAACTGAGCAATTCCAGCAGTAGATTTTGCTTTTTTGTAGGTTGATTTTGCTTCCTGAGATCTGAATATAGGTTTCAAGCTCATTCTTGAAGCTCTTTGCAGATTGAACACCAACACCTCCCAGCAGCAGCGTGTCATCTGCAAACTGGGCATGATTAATGTCTTTGACATTGTGAACCATTCGGAGGCCAGGAAGGGCTTGGTCTTGCTGACAGTTGATTAGCTGGAAACTGAGAACGGAGGCATGAATGGCATAGAGGAGCGGTGATAGGGGGCAGCCCTGTCTCAGCCCTCTTGTGGCCTGGAAAAAGTGTGTTGGTCTCCCATTGACCAGCGGAGCTATCCAGGGAGCACAGATACAACCTTTAATCCAGCCAATGAAAGCTAAGGAAAACGCAAATTTCTCCATCACCGTGAAGAGATAGTCATATCTTACCCTGTCAAAGGCATTGGCTAGGTCTAGCTTTACTACCATGCCTTTCTCTTTCCGGTTCACGCTGGAGTGAATTGCCTCTTGGACAAGGATAACATTGTCAAGAATTTTCCTGCCTTTTATGAATCCTCCTTGATTCTCAGGAATGATCCTAGGCAGAATTTTTTTCAGCCTGTTTGCTATGATCTTGGTGACCAGTTTGTAGCCCGTATTGCAGAGGGAGATAGGGCAGAACCTGGTGAAACTAGAGGCCCCTCTCTCCTTTGGGATCAAAGCAAGGAAAGAGGAGTTTGTGCTCCCACCCAGCTTGTGATGAATTTGGGAATTCCGAACCATTCTCAGCAGATCATATTTAATAATATCCCAGCAGGAAGAGAAGAATCTGGCTGTTAATCCATCCGGGCCAGGGGCGCTGTCAGGTTTCATTTGAGATAGAGCAGATTTGAGTTCTTTCATGGAAACAGGGGCATCGAGAAGATCATTATCAGGGCCGTGAACCAAGTTGGGTATGAGATTAAGGGGGTGAGCCGTGGAGTCTAAGGGCTCGGCAGGAGGAGCAGTGAAGAGGTCATTGAAATGGGAGCGGGCTGCATGTTTAATACCTTCAAAATCTTTTATTAGGATGCCTTGATGAGTGATTTCTTTCACTGTTTTGAAATTTTTTCTAGATTCAGCCTGTTTGTGAAAGTAGGCGTTGTTTTTGTCACCACTTGCTAACCAAAGGCTTCTAGATTTTTGGCGCCAATACTCTTCTTCAACTCTGCATGCTTTGAAAAAGGCTTTCTGAAGATTGAATTCTGTACGGTAGATACTTTCAGTGATTGGACCAGATTCCGTGAGGATTTGGTGATTTTCCAAGGCAACTTGGGCATCTTTGCGGCTAGAGACCGGGGATGGGAGGAGCTTGGCCCAGGATTTCAGCACTTGCTTAAGTCTTCTGAGCTTTCTTTCCCAAATGAAGGAGGGATTCCCAGTGATCTTTTGGTTCCAGGAGTTAGAGACCAGAGGGTAAAACCCTTCTTGATGGATCCAAAGGGGGTTGAATCTAAAGGGAATGGGCCCCAAGTTTTCTTCAGCGGTAAGATCAAGGAGGATAGGTTTATGGTCGGAAACACAGTTAGGGAGAATTATGGAGGTTGCATGGAGCTCCAGAGAAAGAAAGGAGGAGTCCACCAGAAACCTGTCAAGATGGGCGGCAATGTGCCCAGGCCCTAGCATTTTGTTGGTCCAAGTAAAATTACCCTTGGAGGGTTTGATGTCCACGAGGTCCCATCCCAGGATGATATCTTCAACCCATTCCCGGGATGGGTCTTGCACAATGGAGCCACCTTTTTTCTCAGAAGCTGCTAAGGTGACGTTAAGATATCCTGCAATGATAATATTTATGGGCATGTGGGCGCTAAGGAACGAGTTAATCGACTCCTAACACTCTTTTTTTTCCATTATTGAAATAGGAGCATAAATGTTAAACATACTTACATGATGGCCCGATTCTTTGTGGATGAAGATGGTGAGGATCCAATGAGTAGTGTTGTGAACAGAATGCAAGTCGAACTTGGTGGAGTCCCAGAAGGTGGCTAGGCCTCCCGATGCTCCCCTGGAACTCACGGCTTTCCCGGGACCTTTTTTCCAAAATAAGCTTCCGGTTTGGAGGGCGAGGTCACCCTCCATTTTTGTCTCCTGGACGAGGAGGATCTCAGGCTTGTTGATTCTAACCAGATCTTTCATTGCTTCAGCTTTCTGAGGACTGCCTAGACCTCTACAGTTCCAGGAGATGTACCGCATTACTTAGTTTGAGAGGGGGAGACCCCTTTAGGGGCCTGGCCTAGCTTTGATCTCGTTTTTATCATACTTTGGATTGTTTTTTGGGATCCCTACAAGATATCTGCATAAGATATTTCTTCCCTTTTCTTTTTTTTGGATTTTCGGCCCCTTGGATTCTTGATTGGGGTTGCATGCGAGCTACTCGACTCGGTGGATCCTTCATCTGAGAATCCTCCTGGGTCAGAATCAGCTGCTGAAGGTTCTTCTACCTCTTCACGATCTTCTTCCCTGGTAAGGGGGTTCTCAGTCCTAGGAGTCGTAGAACCAGGATGGGAAGGTATTTCCCCTGGCTCCAACGGGTTTGCAACTTGGGTGATGGGGGTCTCTAAGGGGCTTGCAGATTCAGGGGGAGAGGATTTCGTGATAAATATGATCGGAGGAGGCTCTGGGGCGTTCAATGCAGAGGTTCTTGCCCCTTAGGCCGATGGTACTGGGGGCGGATTTGAGGGTTGAGGCTAGACTGGATCTTTCGGAGGGACTTTAGGATCTGATTTCTGAGTGATGCTTGATGCTCTCTTGTCATTCGGCTTGGAGGGAGCCTTGCCTTTCTTGAACTTCTGCCATCCTTCCCCTTCTTCTGCCGGTTGAGCTTTGGGGCAGCTGCGTTGAAAGTGTCTGTGTTCATGGCAATGTCGACACTTGAATGGAAGCTGTTCATAGTCAAGTTTCTGGAAATGGGTCCAAGAGCCTACCGAGAGCTTGACGGCTTCTGGTAGTCCCGCCTCTAGATCTACTTCAACACAAATTCGAGCACAAGTATACTGACCTTTGGGCTCGAATTTATCAATGTATCGTCCTAGGGCATTCCCTATTTTCTCCAGGGCTTGGATGTTCCAGCAGTGGATCGGTAGGTTGGGGAGCCTAACCCAGACCGGGACCTCCTTGGGGACATCTACAGAGGGATCGAAGTCCGGAGACCATCTATTGAGGTACAGGCCTTGGGAGCCCATGAAGTAGGGGCCGCTTCAGAATATGAGATCGCGGTCCTCTTTGGAGATGAATTCAAATACGAAGAAACCTCTGCCCACTGGGTAGCAGGTGACACTATGCTTCAGGAGGGGCCTCCAGTTGCGTTGGATCCAATCATCCGTGGTTTTGGCTGAGGGCCAGAGCCCCATGAATTGGCCAACCAATCCTCTTTCAGTGAGAGCCAGAGCTATCTTGATCGAAGGCTCCTCTGGTAGGGCGATTTCAGGGTTTGCATCTAATTTCTTTATAAATTTTGGGATTTCTTGGACTACCGGTTTCTTCCCGGGAGGACCTAGCAGCCTACGGAAGGCTTCTTCCGCAGTGAACGGGGAGGCAGGAGGGGGCTCCCCTCCCCCTGGGGAGGCCATGGTAGCGTCCTGGAGAACTCAACGTGGGAACCCTAGAGGGGGTTGCAGGCAGCAGCAGCAGGAGGCAGCATGCATCTTCCAACTCATCAATCTTTATCGGTTGGGATAACCCTATTGATTGTAGCTCGAGAGAGAGAAATTATGTCACATTCAAGAAGGTGTGTTGATCTATGATACATGTCCTATTTTATTTATTTTCTAATTCAATTAATTTCTATTTTATTACTTATAGAGATCATTTTCATTTGAAGATGCCAAAGAGGGGTAGAGATGGAGTACCGGAATCCTTCAAAATTCATATCCAAAGAGCCAAAATAGAACGACAAAGGAGACAACGTCTTGCAAACGTTGAACTTGATGATACACTTGATAATTATATTTGGAATGGGATTGACACTGTGTAATATAAAGTCATTTTAGGTGACTGTGCAGACATTGCAAATCTTGTTCCTAAAAAGGAGTACGCACTAGTGATTGCAGATATCCCTCATGGATACAATATCCGAAACACTACTTATGATTGTGAGCCTTATACTTACCAATCATTCAGTAAAGTGGTTTCGGGATTTGTAGATGTCACAACATCACCACTATGGAGATTTGTTGTTTTCCATTCAGACACACAATTAGGGGGCTTGTTGACAGCCTTCAGGGGTGAAGGAAAAAAAAGGAAGCAGCTACATTGGTAATATATTTGCACTATATTATCAAATTTTTTAATTTATAAATCAATTATATTTATTGATAAGTTAATTAATTGTTTTATATTTTTGTTACAGGCAAAAGCATAATGTTCATAGCTCCGGCAACGATCCATTCCTGAGTGATGCTGAAAGCATACATGTTGCAACTTGGACATAAGAGGAGGCTTATGAATCTCTTTTAATCAATGAAAAGAGTGGAGGAAAACATGGTCAGATATTGAGTTATAATGTCGTGGTAAAAAAATTAACATATGAAGAAAGGGATTTGAAAGGAGTGACTGTAAACATCTATCAAAAGCCACAAGCATTGATTAATTATCTCATAGATACATTTTCAAGAGAAGGAGATTGGGTCTTAGATTTGTTCTCGGGTTCAGGTAAACTTTCTCATATTACATATGAAATAATATCTCAAGTTTTATTGTATGTTTTATCCTTCATTATTTTATTGTCTTAAAGTATGCTTCTTTATGGTATTTGACTTAACTTTATTTTTGTTTTTGGTGATTAGGTACAACAATAGCATGCTCCTTACAGAAAGGAAGAAATTGCATATCCATTGATAATGATCCACTCCAATGCAATTACATAAAGCAAAGAATTAAGGCTATTCAAGTTCTTCCAGATGAACTACAAGAAGTTGGTTTGAAGAAACGAGAGTTTAGTGAAACACTTGTGGCAAAGATGTCAAAAGAGCCCCAACCCCCATTAGGAGGGGTGTTTGGAAAGGAGCACTTTGGGGATCTTGCAGACATAGAAGACCCAATGGAAGAGGACATTGATGTCCCCGAGGAAAGTCAAGCTCCAGAAAATTCCAATGTCAATGAAGAATTTGGCATGCATGATATTGTTGAATAGTTTCATGTTTTGAAGAAAATGTTAATTTTGATAATTTTTTGATAAGATATATTAGTAATGTTTTGACTTTCAGACTTTATTTTAGAAATAAAATTTCTACATATAATGTTTTTAATATGTTTTTTACAAATAATTTGTATATTTTTTCTTGAATTTATGTGAATCGTCACTTTTCGGAAAATAATATGAAATATGATCATTTTTATACAAAAAATCTCTGAAAATTCATTGAAAATGGTTTTAAATGTCTTTATTTTTTGGAATTGTTTACAATTTTGTCAATAAAAATGCCTTGTTTTGTCCATAAAAATGTTTTATTCTATAGAAAAAATCGTAAAATGTATATGTTTTTTCATTATAAATTGCTTAAAAATGTATGTTATTTTGTTAAATTTCTAAAAACACACTTGAAAATAGAAATTAAAAATATTTTACAACAAAGATAATTCAAAGGCCCCAAAAAATGTCTCAAAATGAAAATGTGTGATACTGGTATCAACCATTTTTTAAACGGGGGTAAAAATAGCTACTAAAATTAGGAGAGAGAAAAAGGAGAACTGTGTCGAGTTCTCGTTTCATAGTATAAGTGGTTAAACATGTAACGATTATAAAAGGATGTATGAACACTCACTCGAGGAGGTGGTGCGAATTTTTTTTCAATGTGGTTCACACTCGAAGATCGGGTCGCTACATCGACGGAGAAGCAATCCAAGGGGCCCACCCAAAGGGGCCTCACCTTGTTAGGTTATTTCGGAGCCTATCCCCGGCACCAAACTTGGGTGCCTAACGCCAAAGGACCCATAGAATTGAACCCTCGACCTCGACCTCATGACAGATTGGTCTCAGAGGCTCCAACCAACTAAGTTATCCCACGATGCTAGGTGGTGAGAAAGTTATATGAGAACTCTGTGATTTCAATACTCTATAGTTTTCAGAATTTAATGGAAAGACTCTACTTCACATTTGTGGTGTGATAATTTGTTTTAGTGCCTGAGTTCATACCTGTAGCTTAGTTCTAGAGAAGTAGGCCCCCCTTGTTTTAAAAGTAACACTACATTTTCATTTCATTGCAGTTTATGTTTTCTACATTAGTTAATTTCAATTACTGTGTTAATTCTTGCAATGGTTAATTTCAACAATTGTGTTAATTCTTGTTGTGTGGAGTTTTTGTTTCCTTACTACAGAACACGTATTCATCTATAAGCATATAATCTAATGAATCAAATCATATGACTAGGAACGAAGTACCTATTGCAGCAAGTAATCACTTATTACAGAGTATTGTTGTAACCTGCATTTTTACAACTACTAGTCATAGTGATCCTTGATATAAGAGTAACCAGTCTCAAGAGCATTAAATCTACAATTGATTTGGGTTTGTTTCATGTTTCTTTTCATAATTCATTAGTTAGGATGCTTAACTTAAGAAGTAATTTAAGTTTTGGAGTGTTAGAAAGGGGTAATTATGTTAATATTTGGTTGAGCTTTGATCTTTAATTCTTTTAGATGAAGAGACTTGAAGCAATGATACAATTCAATCCATGAAATTCATACAACCATAACATAAGATATACCCTAGGGGAAATCCTCAAAATTATGAGAACAAAAACTCCAGCAATTATTCTCAGTATAATATAATGGATAGCAGAGAATGCTTCCTTTTACAACATAGCATATCGCTTTCGGAAGATAAGAGATCACCAAACACCCTTAGTGAAGATACAAAATCAATAGAGAAGAGAGATCAATCGGATGTGTGACCAACACAACAATAACAAGCACGAACAATACCCTTCACAAAGAGAAGCGCCTTGCCTTCAATGGAGAAGAGAATTCACTTCACATTGGATTCATCGATCCTGTATAACATATTTATACATTCTTCTCTTCTATTTTTATCTTATAGCTTCAGGATGAACTCACCCTCAAACTAGATGTATTAATCTTGCATGCAGAGGTGCGCCCCACTTCTCATGCAGTGCTTTATCTCACTGAGATGTCACTTCGGATGAACTGGCCTCTTAACTGAAAGATTTCCCACTTAGTTAGGTGGCTAACTTAAGTGTCATCACTTAGTTAACTAGATCTTCTTTGTTGTCACTTAGTCAACTCTCTTTAACTGATTCTCCTTGATTTACTGAAGTGTCGTCTTTTAGTTTAACTAAAGTGAAAACACTTTAGTTAACTAGTCCTTTTTATTTAACACTTAGTTAATTGAAATCATGTTGATTGATTTACTTGAAGTGACCATGGTGAGTTCTTTAGTTAACTAAGGAATATATTTAACGTATGCTTTAACTGAAGCATTGATTGAGGCATACATTGATACTTAACTGAAGTGTCTTCATGGGAAATTTCGAATTCTCTTGTCTCTATGCTTTATCTTTTATTTATTTACCTCTTACTGCATGGTCAATATGTGCTAACTTTAATTATCCATCACATTACATTATACTAGGAAGAATTATCGAATGGTGTGATCATATTATATTATTCCGGACCAAATGATCACATGCTAAAGTAATTCAGTTTATAGGTGATCTATCTCTAAATGAGACTTAATAGCAATCTAGTGATCATAGTGATTAATACATCACACAACATTAATGCTTTTAACAAGTAAAGCATGACCTTTATACGGAAGGTCCACCTCTATACGGGAGGTCCATCTCATGGATACCTTTATATGGAAGGCTCACATGATAATCATGACTTGACACACACAAGTCCGGAGCCTTGTCCAAAAAGACTTTACAACATCATTACTTTGATCAATTACCTCTATATGGGAGGAATAACCTTTAAATGGAAGGCAATCAAAGTGCTCACCTCTATACGGGAGGATCAATCTTGGCTACACAAGATTGGTTTGGAGAATGTTTCATGATGTTGTATATTTAACACTCCCTCTCAGCGAGGGAGGCATTCTATGCCATACCAAGCTTGTCTTGGAAGTACCCGAACTTCGTCATTGACATAGGCTTTTTTAACACACATGCAATATGCGTATCCATATCAATGTACTGAAGTTTCACTATACCTTTCTTGACCATGTCTCGGATGAAGTGATACTTCATTTTAATGTGCTTTGACTTGTCATGAAACATTGGGTTTTCGAAAATCTTGATGCAACTTTGATTGTCACACCTAATAACTGTAGGCTCAAGCTTTTCACCGAATAACCCTGCAAGTAGCTTTCTGAGCCACACTGCTTCTCGGTAGGAAACACTAGCAGCTATGTATTATGCTTCGGTAGTACTCTGGGCTACAGAGCACTGCTTCCTACTGGACCAAGATATCATAGTTGATCATAGGCTATAACAGTAGTCGAATGTACTCTTACGGTCTACAAGGCTTCCTCCCCAATCTGAGTCTGTATAACCAAGTAACATTACTCCTCCACTTGAGGCATATCTGAGTCCATATGAAATTGTACCTCGAAGGTAATAGCACATGCTTAGTAGCTGTCCAATGTCTATGTCTCAGATCAAACATAAATTGACTCAAGATGCTCACAACATAACATATATCAGGCCTCGAATGTATCAAGTACATTAGCGAGCCTATAAGTTGTCTATACAAAGTGGGATCTACTGGATCTGATCCAAAGCCTGACTCATGAAGTTTCATCAAATTGGAAACCATCAGTGTAGTCATAGATTTGCAATCTATCTTGCCAAACTTGTGCAATATATCCACAGTGTACTTCCCTTGAGATAGAAAAAAATCATCTTTTATTTATCATATCTAAAGTCCAAGAAAGTAGTGCATTAGACCTAAGTATTTCATCTCGGAATCTGAGGTGATCTCCCTCTGGCACCAAGCGATCAGATGTTCCTCTCCACTGAGAAACAAATCATCAACACAAAGAACCAATATCAATGGTTGATTCTTCACTACTTTAAAGTACAAATTTGGATAAGCTTCACTCTTACTGAAACCCAGTTTCTAAAGGTAGCTAGTAATTCTAGAGTACCAAGCCCTAGGGGCTTGCTTAAGCTCATATAGAGCTTTATTTAGCTTGCAAACATGGGACTCCTTCCCATGAACCACAAATCCTTCAGGTTGCTGAATATAAACCGCTTCCTCAACCTCACCATTGAGAAAGGTTGTCTTCACATCCATCTGGTGAATTTTTCATCCTAGAACAAATGCAAGTGCAATCGTTGCTCGGATTGTGGTGTACCTTGCCACAAGGGAAAAGGTCTCATCATAATCAATGCCTTCTTTCTGAGAGAAACCTATGGCAATGAATCTAGATTTATACTTCTCAATGCTACCTTCCGCAGCATGCTTATCTTGTAAATCCATCCGGAAGTCACAATGGATTTCCCATCAAGTTTGGGAACAACCTCCCAAACATCATTCTTCATTATAGATTTGTACTCTTATGTCATTGCATCTTTCCAAACTTTATTCTTGGAAGCTTCTTCATATGAGGATGGTTCTGAATCACTGATGTGACTCATCGGTGCAACATACCCTGAATATATGTCAGGTTGCTTGTGCTCTCTGGATGAGCCTACTGGTGCTCCATGTTTCTCTGCATTTTGTAAGATGTCTCGGAACCAAGTAGATATTATTTTAGCAGGAGTTTCATCAGGTGACCTCTCAACCATTTCTATTGGTTCTTTAGGAGCTAGGGAATCTCATGCATCTTTTGTTTTCTCCCTCTCAAAATATGAAGGGGGAGAATCAGACTCGGGATCCTCCATCTCTTAATCACATTGAATCTCTTTCGATCTTTTGAAAGCAACTTCCTCATGGAAGGTAACATCTCATCCAAATTCAATGTGTCTCTCACCAGTTACATATATTTGGTAAGCTTTGGATGACTCGCTATAACCCACAAAGATTACTTTCTTTCCAGAAGGCTCCATCTTTGTTCTCTTTTCTTTCGGTACATGAATGTATACTAGGCTCCCAAAGATCCTCAAGTGTGAGATGTCTGGCTTCTCATCAGTAAACACTTCTTCTGGTGTCTTCTCATCTAGAATTGCATGCGGGCTTCTATTCTGGATGTACACAGCTGTATGGGTGGATTCTTCCCATAATGAGGTAGACATATCTTGATCATGAATCATGGATTTTGCAGCCTCACATATGGTTATATTCTTCTTTTCAGAAACCCCATTTTGTTGAGGGTTGTAAGGTATTGTTAACTGTCTACATATTCATGCATCACTACATATCTCATTAAATGCATGTGAATCAAATTCACCTCCATTATCATACCTTAATGCACACATGTGCTTTTCTTTCTTATTGCAACTAGGGCTTTAAACTCTTTAAATTTGCTAAGAGTTTCACTTTTAGCCTTCATGAAATAAATCCATGGCTTCCTAGAAAAATCATCTATGAACAATACATAATATAAGAATCCACTCAAGGAGTGGGATGAAATGGGACCACATACATAAGAATGTATTAAATCTAAAATCCCTTTAGATCTAGTAGTACTGCTAGGAAAAAATTTCTTAACATTCTTCCCAAGTGCATAACCCCAACATACACTATCATGCTCAAAATCAAATACGGGCATACCTTTCACCATCTTTTGAAGTCATGTTAGTGCTTTGTAGTGTAGATGTCCAAGCCTTCGTTGCAATAGCTCGCATGGAATGATAGTGTGGTGAATCACAACTTGAATGTACTTCCCGGGTACCTTCTAGATCCCTCCCTCTTGAACTCAATCACAGCAGGAGATTCTAGGATTTTATTCTTCGTCCATAAAAGTGCTTTGTTATCCATGAAGATAACTCAGAAGCCTTTGTCTTCAAGAACCGAAACTAAGAGGAGGTTATCCTTCAATCCTGGAACATATATAATGTCCTCCACATGTATAATATCACTGGTTCTTAGCTAGAATGAGGTGGATCCAAATCCTTGGATCGAATAAGTTGAGTTGTCCCCCAAACCTACCATGCATGTGATTTTTTTCTCCTTTAGATCGATGGTGGCACCCTTGTAACCAAACATATGTTTGGATGCACCACTGTCAATCAACCATGTGTCTGCATTTGTGATGACGGATCCCGAAAGGGATGAGATAAGGTAGTACTCCCTTCTTGTCTCCTTTTCTTCGGATGCATTCTTTTGAGAGATTTCATCTTCTATGGTGGTAGAAGCATGAAAATTTCCTTTCCGCTTTGCTTTGCACTCTCTTGAGAAATGGCCTTTCGTGTTTCAATTGAAGCGTCTAGCTTTTGACTTGTCAAATCCTTTGTTGAACTCCTTCTTCTTTGGATGAGAGAACTTATTTTGGAAGAATGGTTTCTTTCCTTTCTTCATTCTTGCCGTGAGGGAAATATTTTATTCTTTGATGCACACTGACTTGATCTAGATTCCCCCCTCCTATTGGAGGCAGTCATGCCACAACCTTTAAAAGTTAGGTTGTACCTCTTGACCATTTACCGCAGCCAATAATGTCTCCCATGAGGATGGGAAACCATCAATAACGGTTTGGAGAAGATCATCTTCATCCACCACTACTCCAATACTAGCAAGTTGATCTCTTACCTGAGAGATCTTGGAGAATAAAGAGGCCATTGTCTCATCAGTATCCATCTTTAAGTTTCGAATCTTATTCGTCAATGCCCTCTTTTGACCTAGGGCCTTATTCTCTTATATATTAGTCAATGTATCATAAGATTCTTTCGCGGTCTTCAACAGTGTGATCATGGGAATCAATTTATCTTTTACCGAATCATAGATGATAAGTTTGGCCTTAGCTTGATTCTTCTTGAAGTTGATGTGCTCCGCATTAGATGTAGGCTCCTCCACCATAGTGGATACATAGCCATCTAACTCATGTTCCTCTAGGATGTTTAGAATCCTATCCTTCGAAGTGTTGAAGTTTGAGGTTCACTCAAGACGGTCTTCAGGTCGTACAGAAACTAATGCCATAGTCTTCAAATATTGTGCTCAACTTCTCAGGATCAACATAGGCTCTAGCTGGCATGCAAAACTAAGATCCTTCACGCCCTAAGCTCTAATACCATGTTAATGTTTGGTTGAGCTTTGATCTTTAATTCTTTTAGATGCAGAGACTTGAAGTAATGAGACAATTCAATCCATGAAATTCATACAACCATAACACAAGATATACCCTAGGGGAAATCCTCAAAATTATGAGAACAAAACCCCATCAATTCTTCTCACTATAATATAATGGATACCAGAGAATGCTTTCTTGACAACATAGCATATTTCTTTCAGAAGATAAGAGATCACCAAACACTCTTGATGAAGATACATAAGCAATAGATAAGAGAGATCAATCGGATGTGTTCCCATCACAACAATAACAAGCACGAACAATACCCTGCACAAAGAGAAGCACCTTGCTTTCAATGGAGAAGAGAATTCGCTTCACACTAGATTCATCAATCCTGTATAACATATTTATACATTCTTCTCTTCTATTTTTATCTTCTAACTTCAGGATGAACTCGCCCTCAAATTGGATTTATTAATCTTGCATGCAGAGGTGTGCCCCACTTCTCATGCAGTGCTTTATCTCACTGAGCTGTCACTTAGGATAAACTGGCCTCTTAACTGAAAGGTTTCCAACTTAGTTAGGTGGCTAACTTAAGTGTCGTCACTTAGTTAACTAGATCTTCTTTGTTGTCACTTAATTAACTCTCTTTCACTGATTCTCCTTGATTTACTGAAGTGTCGTCTTTTAGTTTAACTAAAGTGAAAACACTTTAGTTAACTAGTCATTTTTATTTAACACTTATTTAACTGAAATCATGCTGATTGATTTACTTCAAGTGACCATGGTGAGTTCTTTAGTTAACAGAGGCATATCTTTAACTCATTCTTTAACTAAAGCATTGATTGAGGCATACATTGATACTTAACTGAAGTGTCTGCATGGTCAATTTCGAATTCTCTTGATCTCTATGCTTTATATTTTATTTCTTTATCTCTTACTGCATGGTCAATATGTGCTAAATTTAATTATCCATCACATTACATTATACTAGGAAGAATTATCGAATGTTTTGATCATATTATATTATTCCAGACCAAATTATCATATGATAAAGTAATTCACTTTAGAGATGATCAATCTCTAAAGGATACTTAATAGCAATAAGGTGCTCATGGTTAATAATACATTACACAACATTAAATGCTTTTAACAAGTAAAGCATGACCTTTATACAGAAGGTCCACCTCTATACAGGAGGTCCATCTCATGGATACCTTTTTACAGAAGGCTCACATGATAATCGTGACTTGACACACACAAGTCTGGAGCCTTGTGCAACAAGACTTTACAACATCATTACTTTGATCAATTACATATATAGGGGAGGAATAACCTTTACACGGAAGGAAATCAAAGTGCTCACCTCTATACGGGAGGATCAAGCTTGGGTACACAATATTGGTTTGGAGAATGTCTCTTGATGTTGTATATTTAACAAATTATGCATAGACAATGATTGCACTTCGCAAGCTTACATGCTCGAGATTGATAATAAAATGTAACATGATTTAAATGTATAAATTAACTGACATCGGTCTTCCTGGACAGAGGTAACTTGGTTTTTCTTCCCTTCTTTGGTTGTCCAACTTCAACTTAACTATCTTCTTCACAAGTTGTGTATGTGTGTTCCTTTACCTTGTTCCAAGTCTACACTTTATCCTTTTTTCTTTTTGTGTTTGATGCCTTCAAACAAGCAGAAAAAATATGCAAGTGAGAATACTTAGTGCATGAATTTGACAATTTATCAACTCATGGCATTTTCAGTTTGGCAATCTCTCTCTTTCCTCCTAAAAGTCTACAATATAACATAAGAAAACTACATTAATCATATACATTTATGGATGAAAATTATATTTGTGCATTAATAGCATGATCCATCAAACAATGCACAAATGACATTAATTCAATTCACATTAAAGAAAATTCATGAAATTTTGCATTGAACAAATGCTTCTTAAATGGAATGTCATTGAGCATTTGAATTGAAACAATCTTGAGAGTCTTTCCATAATTTCGATGAGACTTCTTGTGATGGTCTATCAAGAAGGGCCCTAGATTTCCTCTCCACAACTTATTATTGTGATCTTCATAAAGCCCTTTGATATCCCTGGAAGTAATTTTGAGGGTAAAAGAATGAGGCATGAGCCATTCCATGTTTGTGAAGGTGTGTTGCTTATGTTTTTCTTCACTTCAAGAGTGAGAGAATAAGAGTAGTGCCATTCTTCTTGGAGGCTCTTTTCTTCAATACTGGCTTAATGCAACTTCATGTATTGGAAATCAAACGAAGATTACAAGCCAATTCTAATCCTAAGAGCATTCATTCTTACACACAAGATCTACAAGAATGGTAATATATAGATCCATTACCTTAAAAGAGGTTAATCGACGCAATTTAATCTTAAGACCACCTACCACAATAGAATTCAAACAATTAAGTTATGAATAGAAATTTTCAATGCAAATAAAAATATATTTACAATGGAATCAACACAAGATTTATGTAGTCTTTGTCACTTCTAGTTTTTTGGAGAAGCAAAGTTGAAAACCCATGACATAATGAAGACCTCGTATTGCTTTGACAATGGATATCAAAATGTATTTCTTCTTCCTCTAGCATTTCCAATGGATTCAAAACACATTCTTCTCATTTGCAACTCAATTTATCCATTGTCCATCAACCCTCTGATAACCAAAACAACAACAAATTATTTTTATGAGAAAAGGACAACTCTAGGCATTAAAAGGCTCAACGTTCTTACACCATGACTACAAAGGCCTGCACTTAGTTTGATTGTGAAATCTCTATCACTAACCTCAAGGGGTATCCAATGTTGTTAGGTGGGTAGTTTTCCAAAGAGAGGAAAATTGTTGAGTTTCAAGATCAAAGAGGATAATTGTAACGTCCCCGACCATTGACCGAACGACGTAGAGGGGGATAGGCACTGACTAAGGGTTCTAAACTAAAGCCAGAAGTCCATTTATGAAATTATATTGAGAATAATAGTGTGAAAAGGAATAATAATAAACACTATGGAATTTAACTCATTCCACACACATAAATACATTCATTTACCAACATTATATAACATCGGCATAATCATGACCCATTGCTCATTTCTCATTGTTCATCAAACAACAAAATTTCGTATTCAAACACAAGGAAATACTTATCTAGAACAAGGATCCAAGCAATTGGAAATGTAAGTGCCATTTTCCACCCAACCATAGGTATTATGTCCAACATATACTATTTATGTTGAGAGTCCACCCCCAAGCCAGGTTATGAGTCCACGAAGGAAAACACTTATAGGCTTCTATAACTCGTCCCACAACCCATTCTACTCCACATTCTCAACCAAACACCCATATAGATCTCTACAATAGTCTTAGTTATCTTGCATACCCCTAAATCCACAATACCTACTCCACACAACACCCTCCAGGCTCATGCATCCCCTTCTCCAATTCAGCCCCTCGGGAAATCCATATTTCCAAGTTCTTCCATTGTGTGCATAGCCAAGATTCCAACTGGTGCCTATTGTAGAAGATCTACCTATATCTTTCACGCATGGCTTCTCGAGCAGATATGAGCAACGAAACTCAAGGAGTCGGTATCAAGCCTCAAGGCTCACTTACAGCCTATTCTCTATTAGTCTATAGAACAGGTAGAGGTTCGGAATCAGGGTGAAATGTAGTGTCTGGTGATTGAGGTAAGTAATGAATCAAGTGGAGGAGGTCTTTGTGTAAGGGTAGGGTATGAGTGTCCATAGAGGTAAGTCTCTGTGATAGTGAAGGTGAGTATTTGCGTCACCAAGGGTTTCCTAAGTCTAAATGATGGTGATGGTGTCTATGATTGTAGGCATGTGAGGGTAATCAAGTTTGAATGCGAGAGTAAACAATCTGTCCCACCCAACATCCTTCAAGGATCAAGCATCCCTTATCTAATTTGGGTCCCTCAGGGATCCAATATATTTCTAGATGCTTTCAGGGTGTGTGCGAGTTCAACGTAGGAAAAACTAGGAATGTCAATCGTGAGGAAATTTTTTGGGTGTAAAATCAAAGTCTGAATGTGATCGGGTCAGTGTCTACGAGAGTGAGTCTCGGCAAGTCTGGTGTCCTTGAATTGGGGGCAGAAGTCTGAGTGAAAATTGGGTGAGATCCCCTACATGCGTGACCGTGAGAAGTAGGATAACAGATCTCACAGGAAAGTGATTGTTTCTTGACATAAATTTTGGTTATAGGGAAAAATATGACTTTTTCAACTGCCCTTGAAACACTCCCATCCCAATGCTTCATTAGCTACACAAAGGGACTTCCCCCACCTACCTTACATAGAAAAATTGAATGATTGGGTGAAGGCAATAAAAGGAAGTAATTGTCTCATTCAAGGCTCATGGTAGCAACAAGATTGGTTATATGGATGGCACCTAGCAATCAAGGACTCAATCTCCCACAAGCCCCCTTTCTCCTTCCTCTCTAGTGGAATCATATCCCCTTTGGTGCACCTTACACATCCATCTTGGACCATTCACATTATTACTCAACATAATATTTAGCCCGATAAACCAATCACATAGTCCAGATAAGAGAGCATTTACATAATGTATTCAATATATCTCCTCCCCCTTGGAATAACATTGTCCTCGGTGTTCTCTTTGTTTTCAACAAGGGTCCATGTCCTTCTTTGTAGTTGCATTGCAATGCTTTTCTTTTTCAGGGATACTTTTTCTTGCTACTAGCTATCTTGGACAACAATGCTCAATCATTCCTTCAGGATACCTTGGGACACCTCCAACGCCTATTTCTTCACATACCTATTACCTTCATCAAAGGAAAAACATGCTTGTCTTAGCCATTTTAAGCAACACTTGATCTATAACAAATATTCTAACAAATATTTGAGCTTCAAAACTGAAGCATATGTATCCATAGCACAAGATAAAGTATCCAACAAGCCCAATACTTATTTGTATGAACATATCTTCGCTTCATATGGCTTTCATGGGAAAGATTTGGCTTACTATCTACTCTGACACACCCAAGATATATGCATATACCTCTACATCCTTCTTCGTCCCAGCTAGCACATAACATGAATCTCTCATTAAAATTCATTCAAGTCACGTCTTCCTTGCAGTCAATTACCATTTAGGCTCAGGCATCCCCTTCACCAATCCGGGTCCCTCGGGTGATCTCTCATTTTCCTAGGATTTCTTGCACAAAAAGAGCACTAACTCACAGGAATTACTGCTAGGGAATCCCACTAGCAACCCTTAACATAGCTCATGGCGATCAAGGAATATCATAGGTTTTAGTGTCATTATAGTAGCATTATCCCTTTTGCTTGCAAGTATTTAACAACCATCATTTGTACTCACTAGACGAATCCATTATCTCATATGTATTACAACATACAGTTACCATGAGATGACATCATAATAATTTAAATTAGAAATTCTCAAAATAGAAATTAGAACAATCCATTTCATACAGAAACCAAATTTCACAAACATGAGATACTTCTTATACCCAAGGCTTTATGTCTTATATATATAACAGTGGGAATGGTGTCAATCACATTTACAAAAATATCAATCATGACTGAAAGAATTCATACCCAATTCCCTATTGGACTCATGCAACATAGACCCAATCAATTCAATACCTGTATGGTTTCCATCCACACCTTAGATGTTACCTGATTAGCTGGTGTTTTATGAGAATTTACCTGATTCCCTCCATTAACCTTTTGACAAGCTCCTTCCTCATCCTCTTTCTGCCTCTAATTCATCAACGAATATCATGTATTGTCACCCTTTTCCTATCTACAACTACTTGTCAACGCTCTCCTCCGACAATCTTTGATACATCATTTTTTTGCATCGTCGAGGCTCATTTGTGTTGCACCCTTGCAACTACGATACCTTATCGTCGGTATGTTGTCGGTGTTGGGATTTCATCCCTTTACATTCTTGCATCCATTCCCAACTTCATTGTGTGGTCCCCAATGTGATACCACATGTCCCGTCAGACTTCTTCATCGAACCTTAACTATTGGCCCTTTATCCGGGTTTCCCCACAACAACTCCAACATTCACTCTCTGATAAGTCAACACACGTCTTGTTGGACTTATCCTATGATACTCCTTAGTCGTGTTCCTAATCAATTCATCAGATGTTCAATACCCTGTTTGATGTATCGGCGACAATCGAGATCTCTTCTCCTCAATCTTCGGTAGACGGATAAAATTTCATATCACCCACTCTTTTGAACTACTGCAATGCACTCACATTCATGTGCCAACCCTGCGACGACACCCAAAACTTAGGATTTAAGCCAAAATTATTCCTACATGATTTATCCCTTACACAAGATATAGAATCCTTTCAATTTTTATTCATGCCTCTTTGTAGTGTTTCCACCACACTTCAATGTTGTGATTCAACTAAATCAAGATTCAATGACCAAGAGCTCTTATGTCTCTTCTTGCACTACCTTCTGCACATTTTGATTATGTTAAATTCATGGCATGCACTTTAGCTAAGGCACCATAACCTCTCCTAATTCCTTATGGTTACCAATTCATGATGTCCTTCCTACATCAATGAGTATCCTTGCAAATCAATCGTACCATCCTATTACTGGAAATTCATCCCACCTGGGACTAGTCCTTTGACCTGCTAGTGAGCAACCACTTTTACCTTGTATTTCTCTTCACTTTCAACCTCATACAACAATGCAAGCATATGCATACATCCAACTCAGTCTTCATCTATCATGCTTAATTCTGATTTCTGAGTTGGAAGTTACAATCTTTCAAAAATATCCAATTGGCTTAACTCTGGACTTTTCCAGCACTTGAGGATTGAGGGTGAGACCACTATTTATTTCCTGACATCTCTTTTCCAGTGATGGGCTTAATCCACATCCTACCTCTATGCCAATAGTTTGGATCATTCGTCATATATGCACAATTAGATCTAGTCGTTCATGGCACTTCCTCTTCCTCTCTGCCCTCAACAATTTCCTATCAACAGTAAATGTTTCAAGGTTAATGATCATCGGGTTCAGTTCAATGGTAACAATATCCAAGCTAATGATGAACGGTAAATGATAGATGGTGATAAGCAGATTCAAATTAACGACAAGTGATTTCAGGGTAATAATAAATGGGTTCAAAGGTTAACGATAAGTAGTTTATGATAGACGATAAACGGGTTCCGATGAATGATAAACGGTTTCATAATAACAATAGATGGTTTCTACCATTCTATAAATGGTTTACCAAGACTTTTTATACGAGTGCAAATACACCCCACGCGAATGGTCATGATATGGCAATGCCACTTGTGCGATCATATCTCATATGAATGGCTATCGGACCTCATTTATCAGCCCTTTGCTTTTGGCATTCTCTCTGTGACCTCCATTTGGATACTCTTCTGCACAATACTGACACGGTGATGCATGCTCCTTTTCGAAACCTTCTATCAGACCTTCTTTATGTGTCCACCCTTAAACTATAACAAATAAAATAATATATAAACATATCAATAAACAAATAATTAAATAATAAAAGAAAAGTAATTAAACAAGTATTAAATAAAATAAGAACATATTTAAATGGTCCATCAAATTGTAATGTAATTATCTCTCATCATTATATATATTCAATATTATTAATTCATTCCAAATGGAGTTATTTTATATTGGTTGACTATTCACTTGAATAGTCTTATTTTGATTCGGACATGATCACAACATGAGAATATCCGGATATGGATATTACATTGGTATCAGAACCCCTTATTGGGCTTGATTTTGGCCTTTGGCCACAAACCATTCTCAGAGCTTCTCTAAATAAGGATATTTAATCCACATTGGCTTTTGGCCATCATTTTTTGGGTTTCCCAAAAATCTAGGACCTTGTCTAAAATATATATTATTCAACTGCAAAATTCAAAGTCAATCGTAAATCAAGAATACAAGAAGGAAAATAATAAAAAATAGAAAATAAATAATTATTTCAGTTGCAAATAAGAAGAAGAGAACAAGAAGTAAGAAAAAAAATATTACAAAGAAGTAGAAAAAAAAGAATTATCTGCAAGAGAAAAAAATAAAGGAAAGAAAGAGTTAAATTTTTTTTTAAAGAATAGCATTCATGAAACCGCACATGGTTTTATGAAACCACACATGGTTTTAGTTAGTAAATTAAAATAATAAATTAATATTATAAGGTATATACCCATCCACGATATGTGAGGAAGTTTGTTGAGATTTCCCATGCGTTGTTAGCTTTCCTTTCCTTGATTCCTTCGGAATAGCAGGAAGGTGATTTTTCCGTTGAAAAAAAAAAGAAAGATGCGACCTTCATCACTAATGCTTTGAGGACAAAGCATTCTGAAGACTCGAAGGCCTTGTAACAAAAAATATATATATAAACATATCAATAAACAAATAATTAAATAATAAAAGAAAAGTAATTAAACAAGTATTAAATCAAATAAGAACATATTTAAATGGTCCATCAAATTGTAATGTAATTATCTCTCATCAATATATATTCATTATTATTAATTCTTTCCAAATGGAGTTATGTTATATTGGTTGAATATTCACTTGAATAGTCTTATTGTGATTCGGACACGATCACAACATGAGAATAATTCATGTGGAATGTTCTCAAAAATTCCATTCCTACCTGGAATTTTTTACAAAGAAAGAACAGGGTAGGGCCGGGGTGGTGTATATTGTGCAAAGCAAATGAGGAAACCTGTCTTCACTTATTTCTACATTTTCCATACACGGTGCAGGTTTGGGCAGAATGCTTCAGAATTTCTAATGTTCAGTTTAACTGGGAGGGGAATACGCTGCTACAGGCTTGGTCACAGTGGCGTATTGATCCAATCGACATCTCCTTCAAATCCCTTCCTCTAATGGTGGCCTGGGGGATTTGGTTGGTGCGGAACGGCATGATCTTCAATGATAAACCCTGTACACCAGCGGTCTCGGCCATACACATTTGTGGCTTAATAACAACTTATCCTCAATATATCAAAGTTGCAAATCAAAGAACTATGCTTGATCTTGACATCGACCACTCGGTTCCATGGGGTTTCTACGATGGCTCTGCTTAGGAGAACATCTGTGGGGGAGGGGTTGTTCTACATCTTTCGTTAACCCACTATTATCACCTTTTTTGGAGTCTGGGGGAGGGTGGAAATAATTATGCTGAAATCATGAGCCTCAAGCTTCTTCTCATGTTCGCCATTGAGACTGGTTGTCAAAATATTAATGTGTATGGAGATTCTATGAACGTCACAAATTGGTCACTTGGCACACAACAATGCAGATACCTTAGACTTGCAAACATACTTCAGGACATTCAAGAACTAAAGCTTTCATTTTTACACTTTTCTTGCAGACATGTTTACAGGGAGAATAACAAGGAGGCGGACAAGGCTTCTAAGGTTGGTAGGGTCCTGGCAATGGGGGTGTGGAAAGTAAAAGAATACCGTGATGGGACTCTATATGAGTACTATCATAGACCCTTTGTTGATGATTTGGCACATCAAGAATAGCAGTGATGATATTACAAATGAAGATTATCAGTGTTTCTTTTTGTGACGACATTTTGAAGACTTATTACTGCTTTTTAAAAGTTTTTTTCTTGGTAAAATAGGAGGCTTGGGGAGCCCCCAGGTATAATTTTCTATTTCTTTTTTGGCCTTTAAATCTGGTGATGTTGAACACACCAGACTGATGTATTAAAGATCCTACTCTTTACAGTACTGACTGTCCTTAAATGGATTTCCGCATGCATACTTGCATATACATAATGTAATTTTGTTCACCTCTGCTGAAATAAAATTATGCTTTTTTTCTTGGAAAAAAAAAACATGAGAATATCCGAATACGGATATTACATAAATCAACTCTTATTCAAAAATCCAATGACTTGGTGTGTGTCCTCCATTGAGGCTTCCCGTCGAACATTCTCTTAGTGACACCTCAAATCAAATTCAACGCAAAAATTCAATGAGCTCATGGGTGTCCTCCATCGGAGCTTCTTGTTGGACCTTCCTATCGCTACACCCTAAACCAACTTCGACCCAAAACTTTGAGGAGCTGACGCGTGTGATCAATTAGGGTTTTCTTCTTCTTCAGAATTTCCTATTGTGACACCCTAAAACAACTCCAAAATGTCGACACATGTCCAATCGGGACCTTTCCATCGGTCCTTTCCCTTCATGATGTCTTAGGACAACTCCAATGCAAAACCCTAAAAAATGAGAACGTATCCTGTCAGGATTCTCCATTGACCTCTAACTATCGAGACTTCCCTTGAACATCCTTATTTGTTGCTCTGATATGGGCACTACAATATCCAATTGGACTTTGCCACTTGTCACCATGTCAGGGTTCCTAGTCAGGCCTTCCACATGAATACTTTGTTTTCAATTCTGATGAGTGACATCCAACACTCAATCTCCTAATGCCACATGTCAACTCTCAATTAGGTGTCAGTGAAAAACTCTCGGGGTTCCCTCCAAAGTATCACTAATATCACCCTCGATATCAAACTCCAAGGACCACTGGCTTCCACCATGTGTCTTCCTTTGATTCGCTATCGAGATTTCTCCATTGGGTTTTTTGAGTTCCTTGGCACTTATCCAAAGTTTTCTCCATACTGCTTGATGTTGCTTCTAGTTTTGCTTGTGAATGTGGGTTTTCATCCCATCCAGCTCTAGTGTGACAACCAGAAGCTCTAATACTATTTTTTAACATCCTCATCCATCGACCAAATGACACAGAGGGGGATAGGAACCAACTACGGGTTCTAAACTAAAAGTGCAAAGGCCATTTACAAATTTATATCAAGAACAATAGTGTGTAGAATCATAATAATAAACATAGTGGAATTTAACTTATTCCACACATACAAAGACATCCATTTACCAACATTATATAAAACAAGCATAATCATGACTCATTTCTCATGAATTAATGACATTTCATATTCAAACACAATAAATACTTATCTGGAAGAAGGATTCAAGCAACTGGTTATGTAAGTTTCATTCTCCACCCAAGCATAGTTACTCTGTCCAGCATATACTATTTATGTTGGGAGTCCACCCCCCAAGTTGGGATATGAGTCCACCAGGGAAAAGGAAAACACCTACATGCTTCTATAACTCATCCCACAATCCTTTATGCTCCCCATGCTCATCCAAACGCTCATACAAAGCTCTACATTAGTCTTAGTCATCCTACATACCCCTAACTCCACAATACCTACCCCACACAACACCTTCTAGGCTTAGGCATCCCTTTCTCTAATTTGGGTCCCTCAAGCAATCCATCTTGCCAAGTGCTTCTAATGTGTGCATAGAAAGAGTCCAATTGAGTGCCTATTACAGGATATATACCTATAGATTTCACTCATTGTTATAGCATTATTAGATCATCCACTACCTATAACATCTTCTAGGCCTATTTTCCCTCTAAATCACTAAGAATCCTCTTAAAAAATAATTTTTGCTTGGTCCCTACACCTTTTCTTAACCAAGGCGTGGGGGTGTGCCAAAAATTACCAAAAAAAAAATGTTCCTAATTCCTAATTCCCCTAAATTAACCTCTCCTTTCATGATCGAAGAGTTGGAGCATAGTGGTTTTCAGTAAGTGGTCTAGGCTAGAGGAATCTAGGATTTGGTTAAGAAGGTACCTCAACAAGATTTAGGTACAACTAACTTGTTGTTCACTTTTTATTAATAAAGTGAATATCTCTCTTCTTATTCCCTCGTACCTCTCCGCTCCCTCCCAAATTATGTCTTGAATTATGTGCTTATAGATTGATATATTGGAGGTGGAATTATTGTGCTTGGAGCTAGTTATTTTTAGTTAGTTGGGATTTTACAATATTTCAATTATCTTTGTGGAGGTTTGAAAATATTTGAAGAAGGTTTCTCTGAAAAGAATATTAATGACATGGGTTTGCAGGACGAAGGGAAACCATCAAAGGTGAAACCATTTTAACACACTTATTACCAAGAAAGACAAGAAGATCTACATCAACAATACCAAAGAAGTAGTTGGAATAATCAACAATATTCATGGAACAGGCCAACCCTTATTCGACAAGATATTAACATAGACCATAAACTAAAACAAATTGGAGAATCCACAACAACACATGGAATCAAAGGAAAGAAAATTATGTGACTACCAGCTATCAAGGATTAATACCAAGAATAATCAAATTTGGATGGATGGATCATCATTAGTGGCAATCAAAAATCAAGAATATAAGGAAATCCTACAACTTAGTTTCATCATATGTAAAGTCATTAACCACAAATCTTTGAGGATAAAGATTTTCGAAGGAGGGTACTATGATATGACCCAAGGGGGTCATATATGGGAGTAAATGTATATGATATGACCCCAAGGTGGGCACATATGGGGGTAAATATATGTAATTGTGTATCTAATAGGGTCAACCTAATAAAGGTACCACGTGTGCAATGAGTTGAAATATGTATATATAGGATACATGTAGTCATTATTGAGGGGAACATATGAAGGGGATGTATGAATGTCTTGGGGTATTTGGAGGATGTTCTCCTATTCTCTAAAGAATTATTGTATAACTCATATCTCTTATCTATCTCGGAGTTGTACTCCATGTTTACATTTGTTGTACAAGGTGTGTACTATGTCATACTATGTTGTCATAAGGATTTGGTTAATAAAACATAATGAGCTAGAAATTGTATGGTTATTGTTGACAAAGTCGAACTTTATCAAGAACATGTTCAAGTTGATTTCATCATATCTGATCATTGTTGGTGCGCCTAAGCCACAAATATTCCTAGGTGATTCTAAAAGGTGGATCTATTCTTCACGTAAAACCCTACAGGGATCAAAAAGCACATAAAAGGTCTCCTTCATAGGGAATTATAATCTTGGATGATCCTTGGTTGTATATTGGAGAGGTTACGACATTAGAATCTTCTTCTTCACATACAAAGGAATGTCCAATACACACTTTTGTATCCACTTCCCCAGTTTAACTTGTGGAGGTTTGAGAGTAACCATTGAAGACCATTGGATTTGTAGATAGATTTAAGAGGAAAAAACCACAAGGAGAAAGGACTTGGAGCCATATTACCATAGCAAGGTATGGATCCATTATTGTATATTTTCTACTTGTTTTAGAATCTCTTTGTTCCCCCTCAATTTACTTGTGATGATTTAATATTGTTACTCGAATGCATTTGCTTTCTCCCATTGAATATAAAAAATACGTCTTTACAAATTTCTACTTAGTTTTATGAGTTAGACCTAGGGTTTGATAATTGTAGAGTAGGGAAGGTGTTTTTTGCTTGTATTTGTGCGAGATTCTTGGAGTAAGGCCTATTTCCCTTATTCATCCAAACGAGTTTGGACAATACTTCAAGGTGTTGAGATATTGTAATTTCAAAGAATATTATATTTGTACTTTATTATTCCGGAGATGTTTCATTCCTCCGTGAAGATCTTATTTTATATCCGGAGATGGTTATTCCTCCGTCGGAATGTGGTAACTCGAGTTATTATACTTCCCTAGTGGGAGTCGGCCCTGTATGTGTTATGTGGGTCAAAGGGTTATTAGACCACCCTAGAGGGGTCGGCCCAGTAAATTGTAGTGGGGTATTTAACCCATTGGTTAAATACGAGCCTACGTGTACTTGTGTAAAAGATATGTCAGAGTAGTGTATAAATAGAGGAGGTGTGTTCCTCATTTGATACACACACTCACTTGAGAGAGAGGCGCACTTGTGGAGGAGAGGTATGCTATGGTGGAAGAGGAGATCATGTCTTTGGTTTGCATCTTTGTATATTGCTGGTCATCTATATTGAGGAAGCTTTACTGGGTTTTCTACCCCATGAGGGTTTCCCAGGATAAATCTGTGTCTCTTGTGTTTTTGCTATGCTTGTTGTTTCTTTAGTGATCCTGTATATGCTATTATTGTGAAATGGAATGTAATGCTGCTATTTTCTGTCTTAGCATATTAAATATTAACATGGTATCAGAGCTAAACTGAAGGAAGGCAAGGTATGGCACTTACGACACTTGCTTTACTTACGACAATTTGAAGGTTAGGGTTTTATATAGCAAAAACCAGTCATCGTCGAACTTTCGCTATAAATCCATTTTGGCGAAGGTTTCAGGATCTGAAACCTTTACATGTCGTAGATAACATCTCCAGGTATCCTGTGTCCAAAGGGCACCCTCAGATTCGTTGTACTTTGTAAGTTATGATCAGTACAAGTTAGGGTTTCTGCCTCTTCCAGATCTCAATAAAAATCAGGTGACCTAGGAAAAAATGTCATAACTTGGGCTAGGAAGCTCCAAATGAAATTTCGTAAAAAGCAACAGGTAGTACAGAGACTGTACTATCTCAGGAAACATTTTCAGAGGCCGAAGCTGAACCAGTGACACGTGGCACGCCGTACAAGTTCGCTCTCCTGTTTTATCCCATAAACAGGTCACGTTGCAACACTTGGCATAAATCTCTCTCAAAAAATCCAATTGAGGTCAGACCTGTCAGGATGGAAAGATAACAGGGCGATCTATCTCAGGAAAAGTTTTCAGAGGCCGAAGTTCGAACAGTGACACGTGGCACGCCGTACAAGTTCGCTCTCCTGTATTATCCCAAAACAGGTCACGTTGCGACATTTGGCATAACTCTCTCTCAGAAAATCCAATTGATGTTAGATCTGTCAGGATGGAAAGATGACAGGTCAGGCTACTGCAGAAAAAGTTTTCAGACCCTGTGAAGCGAAAATTTCAGATTTATAGCAGAAACAATCAGGTACATATTTCTGTCAAAACAAAATTATTTTTGGAGCACCTTTATTCATGGCTTCCGGAATTTAGGGTTTCAGAGAAAGTTAGAATTTTTGGAATCGGAATCCACGGCTGAATGCTACTCAGGAAAATCGAAATTTAGAGACCAAGATAGAATTTTTTGGTTGGGTAGAAGACCGGGCTTGATTAAACCCTAGCTCGGGATTTTGATCAGAAAGATGGAAAATTAGGGCTTCAGCAAAAGTTGGAATTTTTGAAGTCTGTAACCACGGCTGGAAGCTCCTCAGAAAAATAAGAGTTTAGAGCCTTGGATCGAACCTTTTGATTGGACAGAAAGGTGGGCTTCATCAAACCCTAGTTCGGGTTCCTGTCCAGAAGATCCAGAAGTTTCGAAGGCAATTTTGAGGGGTCAAATTTTGGAGATTTCAAAATTGAAGTATGCTAGTTTGTTCAGCTTAGCAAGACAAATCCTTCCATCCATTTAGAAGTGTGAAAGTCAAAGATTGAATTTTTAGGGTTTCTCTAGCAAACCCTAATCAAGCTCCAGATCAAGTTTCAGGGGGAGTTGAGGCTAAGGCCTTACATAAGAAGACTGCAAGAAGTCTCGACAGGTATGACTCAAGGAGGTTCAGGTATGTCTTGAAATCTGATTCCTGATTAAATTCATAATGTGTTTGTCTTCATATTATTTGTTAGTACAATCTTGATTAATGTTAGACTTATCTTATCACCCTAGTAACAGTATGAATGCATGTGAATGATCGAAGACATTCATTGATTAGGGCTATATGATTGTACTAATGCATTATGGTGTTGTGTGAGGTTGATGTTGTCTGCTAACAAGATTCAGGTACATCACGAAAGACAAATCAAGTTCCACATGAAGACAAAGACTCATCCATAATCTTTGTTCTACTTACGAGGTATGTATGACCTTGTTATATTATGCTTAACCTATGAGACATGCGGGTTCTAGCTGAGGATCTCTAAATCATTGAAGAGATTGTTTAGGTATGTTGTACATAACTAAGCAGGTATACTAATCCAGGTATGTTTTCTTATGTCAAGTTAGAATCTTACCTTGTGTTAGGATCCCTTATATAAGTATACTTGATATGATTGGTTATGCTTATTCATAAAGTTAGTAATCAAGGGTTTATGCATGATTTAATTAACCAGAAGAGTACTATGATCAAACAAGAATATGCATGAGTAAAAGAAGACTTACTTGAAACCCTGAATACTAGTGATCATGACTATACGTATTCAAGATTATTTAGAATTAGAATGTTTTGAGAATATACTAATGAATGAATGTTTGTGTATGAGATCATGAGGATGACACTAGTGCACACTTGAGCATGCACGGTGTTACAGAATTAATAGAAATTCAAAAGACATATAGAAGATCAAGCGGGAGGCAACCACACAAACATAAAAGATAAGTATTTGAGTTGTTATTTGAAATAATAAATGATATTTCTTGTATGCATATTTGTATTCCTAGAACATATCATGCCGAGTGCAAACATTCATAGAGCATTGAACAATATACTACTAATATGCATATGATTGGTAAGTTGGACAAACATTCCATTGTTGCTTGTCTAGAATGAAACCTCTTTGCTGACATGCTGAGAGTTGTGCACACTCTCGATAGTATGTTCTGGTAGAGATGGAAGGCATCTAGATAGCCACTGTATGCATACAGGATACGGGAAAGTGTTGTGCCAAAGTATTGGTCAAGATAATTGCATAACTATGTAAATGATATCTGTATGCATAATAGGTTATCATGTCAACATGATTTCATGATTATGAAGTATTACTAATCATGTACTTAATTTTGTTTTGTAGGAAAGATCATGAAGAATAATGAACACCGAACAAGTGATGGATGTTCAACAAGAAGATTTACAAATCAAACAAAATATAGAAGGCTCATGGCTAGAAGATTCTCTTAGAAAGAGGAAGAGAATCATAACAAGATGTTTGCTCCAAGTGGATAGATAAGACCATTCTCTTAATGGAGTAATTAAAGAAGAAGTGTGAATCAGGTTCTGTATGGGTACCCAGGATCGATAATCAATTGATGAGCTTAATGATCATCATGGGTGATGTGGATCTCAACCTTTGCTACAAGATTGAATATGGCTTCTATGCACAAATGACATGGATACAAGAAGGAACTCACCTCAGAGTTCGAATGATGTTGAGGTTCATATCAGTAGACCCATCTAACGGGAGATGGCACAGATAGATGGCTGCATAAAAGAAAATGAAAGATCTCAGATTAATGTATTACTTCCTAGGTCTGGAAGTATGGCAAGGCTCAGAAGGAATCTTTCTCAACCAGGGAAAGCATGCTGAAAAATATTAAAAGGACTTGATGTGTTGGAATGGCCACTCTTGAAGTTGTTATCAGATGACTCATCAGAGTTAGTGGATAGAACTCTGTACAGACAAAATATTGAGTCATTGATGTGTCTAACAAATACTAGGTCAGATATATGCTTTGCTGTGAACACCTTGTGTTAGTATCTAGTGGAAAACCAGATGTGTTCACCTGTTAGTTGCAAAGCATGTGTTGAAATACCTAAAGGATACGATAGATTTTGATCTATGTTATCTTAGAGATCATGACTTCAGATGGCTACACAGATGTTGATTGGGCAGAAATTGTATCAGACAGGAAGAGCACATCGAGAGGATGTTACTGTATGGGATCATCCATGATCTCATGGTTTAGAAGGAAGCAATATAGTGTGGCTCTTAGCACAAGCAGAATATATGGCTTCTTGCTCTGCTAAGTTATGAAACAGTATGGCTTCAGGATTGTTTGACTTAGAGATAGACCCAACTATGATCCTATGTGACAAACAGAGTTGTATCAAGATGGCAGAGAATCTAGTGTTCCAAGATATAGTGCAGAAAGGAACCAAAAGTTTGAATTTGTAACAAGTTACCAATGTACTAACCAAACTTCTACCGATCCGATGTACTAACCAAACCTCTACCTCAAATAAAGTTTTCCGAGACAAACTTAATATAGTTCAAAAGGACCCTCCTCGAAAGGGGGAGTGATGTGATAACTCATGATGAGATTGCCTGCATCGACAGCGAGGTCGATGATGAGGATACCTATATTAGTGATGCCAACAGAGAGGTCGGTGGATGGTCCTTAGACAGGGTCAAAGGTGACAAGGGGATTGCATCATCCTTGAACATATGTTCTAAAGAGAGTCGTAGACGTATGTCTTCGAGAATGAAGTCCTTGGTGGACATGATAGGATTGCATCATCCTCGAGAGAGCCGTAGACGTATATCTTCGAGAATGAAGTTCTTGGTGAACATGTGAGGGGATTGGATCATTCCTGGACTTCAGTCCTAAAGAAGAGCCGTAGACGTATGTCTTCGAGAATGAAGTTTTTGGTGAACATGTGAGGGGATTGGATCATCCCTGGACTTCAATCCTAAAGAAGAGCCGTAGACGTATGTCTTCGAGAATGAAGTTCTTGGTGAACATGTGAGGGGATTGGATCATCCCTGGACTTCAGTCCTAAAGAAGAGCCGTAGACGTATGTCTTCGAGAATGAAGTTTTTGGTGAACATGTGAGGGGATTGGATCATCCCCGGACTTCAGTCCTAAAGAAGAGCCGTAGACGTATGTCTTCGAGAATGAAGTTTTTGGTGAACATGTGAGGGGATTGCATCATCCCTGGACTTCAGTCCTAAAGAAGAGCTGTAGACGTATGTCTTCGAGAATGAAGTCCTTGGTGGACGATTGAGGATTAAGTCATCCGTGGACGTGGTCCTAAATGTACAGTGGAGGATTAAGTCATCCTTGGACGTGGTCCTAAACGTACGGTGGAGGATTAAGTCATCCTTGGACGTGGTCCTAAACGTACGGTGGAGGATTAAGTCATCCTTGGACGTGGTCCGAAACATACGGTTGAGGATTAAGTCATCCTTGGACGTGGTCCTAAATGTACGGTAAGGATTGGATCATCCTTGGACTTTCGTCCTGTGAACTGAGCCGTAGACATGAGGTCTCCGAGAATTGATAGGACTGGATCGTCCCTGGACTTCGGTTCAAAAGGTACATGTTAGGACTGGATCGTCCCTGGACTTCGGTTCAAAAGGTACATGATAGGACTGGATAGTCCTTGGACTTCGGTTCAAAAGGTACATGACTGGATTGTATCATCCATGGACCTATGTCCTAAAGAGAGCGGGATTGATCATCCTGTAATATGATCGTGTGTGTTGCAGGATATGCTGCTATGTATTAGTGAGAATACATGCTTTTGATGATGGTTGTATTAGTGAGAATACATGCTTTTGATGATAGATGTAGTAGTGAGAATACATGTTTTTGATGATATATGTATTAGTAAGAATACATGTTTTGATGATAGATGTATTGGTGTGGATACTAATACAGATGATCCAGATGATGTAGATCGAGATGATCCAGATGCTGTAGATCGAGATGATCCAGATACTGATAATCATACGATGACGATGCTGATGATCGTGAGGATCCAGATGTTGATGGTGTTGTAGCTGTTCGAGTGCTGCAGAAGATAAAGACTCAGTACTGAAGATGTTGATGCTCCAGTATTGAAGATATTCCAGTAATTGCTAGAGTTATTGATGATGTTGAGAAAGCTTGGAATGATTTATAGATGTATCATGTATGATGTTGATGACTCCTTGCTCGTGCATATGCTGTTATAATATCCTTCTCGTTAAGGGGGAGTGTTGAGATATTGTAACTTCAAAGAATATTATTCCGGAGATGTTTCATTCCTCCATGAAGATCTTATTGTATATCCGGAGATGGTTATTCCTCCGTCGGAATGTGGTAACTCAGGTTATTAGACTTTCCTAGTGGGGGTTGGCCCTGTATGTGTTATGTGGGTCAAAGGGTTATTAGACCACCCTAGAGGGGTCGGCCCAGTCATTTGTAGTGGGGTATTTAACCCATTGGTTAAATACGAGCCTACGTGTACTTGTGTAAAAGATATGTCAGAGTAGTGTATAAATAGAGGAGGTGTGTTCCTCATTTGATACACACACTCACTTGAGAGAGAGGCGCACTTGTGGAGGAGAGGTCTCCTATGGTGGAAGAGGAGATCATGTCTTTGGTTTGCATCTTTGTATATTGCTGGTCATCTATATTGAGGAAGCTTTACTGGGTTTTCTAGAATGTCTTCGAGAATGAAGAGCTGTAGACGTATGTCTTCGAGAATGAAGTCCTTGGTGGACGATTGAGGATTAAGTCATCCGTGGACGTGGTCCTAAATGTAGGGTGGAGGATTAAGTCATCCTTGGACGTGGTCCTAAACGTACGGTGGAGGATTAAGTCATCCTTGGACGTGGTCCGAAACATACGGTTGAGGATTAAGTCATCCTTGGACGTGGTCCTAAATGTACGGTAAGGATTGGATCATCCTTGGACTTTCGTCCTGTGAACTGAGCCGTAGACATGAGGTCTCCGAGAATTGATAGCACTGGATCGTCCCTGGACTTCGGTTCAAAAGGTACATGTTAGGACTGGATCGTCCCTGGACTTCGGTTCAAAAGGTACATGATAGGACTGGATCGTCCTTGGACTTCGGTTCAAAAGGTACATGACTGGATTGTATCATCCATGGACCTATGTCCTAAAGAGAGCGGGATTGATCATCCTGTAATATGATCGTGTGTGTTGCAGGATATGCTGCTATGTATTAGTGAGAATACATGCTTTTGATGATGGATGTATTAGTGAGAATACATGCTTTTGATGATAGATGTAGTAGTGAGAATACATGTTTTTGATGATATATGTATTAGTAAGAATACATGTTTTGATGATAGATGTATTGGTGTGGATACTAATACAGATGATCCAGATGATGTAGATCGAGATGATCCAGATGCTGTAGATCGAGATGATCCAGATACTGATAATCATACGATGACGATGCTGATGATCGTGAGGATCCAGATGTTGATGGTGTTGTAGCTGTTCGAGTGCTGCAGAAGATAAAGACTCAGTACTGAAGATGTTGATGCTCCAGTATTGAAGATATTCCAGTAATTGCTAGAGTTATTGATGATGTTGAGAAAGCTTGGAATGATTTATAGATGTATCATGTATGATGTTGATGACTCCTTGCTCGTGCATATGCTGTTATAATATCCTTCTCGTTAAGGGGGAGTGTTGAGATATTGTAACTTCAAAGAATATTATTCCGGAGATGTTTCATTCCTCCATGAAGATCTTATTGTATATCCGGAGATGGTTATTCCTCCGTCGGAATGTGGTAACTCAGGTTATTAGACTTTCCTAGTGGGGGTTGGCCCTGTATGTGTTATGTGGGTCAAAGGGTTATTAGACCACCCTAGAGGGGTCGGCCCAGTCATTTGTAGTGGGGTATTTAACCCATTGGTTAAATACGAGCCTACGTGTACTTGTGTAAAAGATATGTCAGAGTAGTGTATAAATAGAGGAGGTGTGTTCCTCATTTGATACACACACTCACTTGAGAGAGAGGCGCACTTGTGGAGGAGAGGTCTGCTATGGTGGAAGAGGAGATCATGTCTTTGGTTTGCATCTTTGTATATTGCTGGTCATCTATATTGAGGAAGCTTTACTGGGTTTTCTAGAATGTCTTCGAGAATGAAGAGCTGTAGACGTATGTCTTCGAGAATGAAGTCCTTGGTGGACGATTGAGGATTAAGTCATCCGTGGACGTGGTCCTAAATGTACGGTGGAGGATTAAGTCATCCTTGGACGTGGTCCTAAACGTACGGTGGAGGATTAAGTCATCCTTGGACGTGGTCCGAAACATACGGTTGAGGATTAAGTCATCCTTGGACGTGGTCCTAAATGTATGGTAAGGATTGGATCATCCTTGGACTTTCGTCCTGTGAACTGAGCCGTAGACATGAGGTCTCCGAGAATTGATAGCACTGGATCGTCCCTGGACTTCGGTTCAAAAGGTACATGTTAGGACTGGATCGTCCCTGGACTTCGGTTCAAAAGGTACATGATAGGACTGGATCGTCCTTGGACTTCGGTTCAAAAGGTACATGACTGGATTGTATCATCCATGGACCTATGTCCTAAAGAGAGCGGGATTGATCATCCTGTAATATGATCGTGTGTGTTGCAGGATATGCTGCTATGTATTAGTGAGAATACATGCTTTTGATGATGGATGTATTAGTGAGAATACATGCTTTTGATGATAGATGTAGTAGTGAGAATACATGTTTTTGATGATATATGTATTAGTAAGAATACATGTTTTGATGATAGATGTATTGGTGTGGATACTAATACAGATGATCCAGATGATGTAGATCGAGATGATCCAGATGCTGTAGATCGAGATGATCCAGATACTGATAATCATACGATGACGATGCTGATGATCGTGAGGATCCAGATGTTGATGGTGTTGTAGCTGTTCGAGTGCTGCAGAAGATAAAGACTCAGTACTGAAGATGTTGATGCTCCAGTATTGAAGATATTCCAGTAATTGCTAGAGTTATTGATGATGTTGAGAAAGCTTGGAATGATTTATAGATGTATCATGTATGATGTTGATGACTCCTTGCTCGTGCATATGCTGTTATAATATCCTTCTCGTTAAGGGGGAGTGTTGAGATATTGTAACTTCAAAGAATATTATTCCGGAGATGTTTCATTCCTCCATGAAGATCTTATTGTATATCCGGAGATGGTTATTCCTCCGTCGGAATGTGGTAACTCAGGTTATTAGACTTTCCTAGTGGGGGTTGGCCCTGTATGTGTTATGTGGGTCAAAGGGTTATTAGACCACCCTAGAGGGGTCGGCCCAGTCATTTGTAGTGGGGTATTTAACCCATTGGTTAAATACGAGCCTACGTGTACTTGTGTAAAAGATATGTCAGAGTAGTGTATAAATAGAGGAGGTGTGTTCCTCATTTGATACACACACTCACTTGAGAGAGAGGCGCACTTGTGGAGGAGAGGTCTGCTATGGTGGAAGAGGAGATCATGTCTTTGGTTTGCATCTTTGTATATTGCTGGTCATCTATATTGAGGAAGCTTTACTGGGTTTTCTACCCCATGAGGGTTTCCCAGGATAAATCTGTCTCTTGTGTTTTTGCTATGCTTGTTGTTTCTTCAGTGATCCTGTATATGCTATTATTGTGAAATGGAATGTAATGCTGCTATTTTATGTCTTAGCATATTAAATCTTAACACAAGGAGTGCAACTTACAATTTGTTCTCTCGTTTTCTCTATTAAAGCCCTGGTTTTTTTCTATTGTTTACTTACCTTAATAATATAAAACTTAATTTATTGTTCTCTTTCACTAGCATACCAATCTACTAGTGGGGATCAAGTAATACATTACATATGAAAAATCCCATAAACACCCCACGATGATGTCAAATTGAGAGGAATAAACAATAAGAACTCAATGAGGAAGCATAACAAGCATGGTTACATCAACCACCTAATCAATTTCCACTTCATCCCAAGTCACCAATTCAAAATGTTTATAGTGCCATTAATTATTTAGATGTCGAGGATGAAACAATATACAATGGATGCTATTTCCAAGATACCCAAGCCTAGAGGGAATGTCGTAAAACACAGTTGAACAAGGTAAATTTAAGGATGATACCATATCACCAAAAAATTAATTCTACCCCTAGAATCAAAATCTACTCCATAAATTTTAGTCCTCTACATTTTCTCAAGGTTTTTTTGGGCTTATCATGTATTTTTTTTCTTTAAAATGAACAATAATTCAAATCTAAAAACATCATGAATAACTTTCACTCTTTCCTTATTAAGTGGTAGGCGTTTCACCATAAAGAAGCATTACCTCCACATCATTAGATTCCTCGCTCATGGAACAAATGAAATCCTGCCACGTGGATAGGTATGCTTCACCCCGCGAACTCAAGTGGATAGATATACTTCTCCGCCTCGACCTCCTCCATTGGTCGCCTGTCGCTGGTCGCTAGCCTGCTGCCTACTGCCTCCTCCCTCCCGCCGCTGACCTCCTCGACCTCCGACCCTCTGCCCTGCCTCCTCCTTGACCTCCGACCCTCTGCCCTGCTCTCTCCCGTCGCCTGTCGCTGGTCGCTGGCCTGCTGCCTCCTCCCGCCGCCGACCTCCTCTACCTCCGATCCTCTACCCTGCTCTCTCCCGTCGCCTGTCGCTGGTCACTGGTTGCTGGCCTGCTGCCTCCTCCCGCCGCCGACCTCCTCGACCTCCAACCTCCTGGCCTGCTCTCTCTCGTCGCCTGTCGCTGGCCTGCGGTATTCTGCCTCCTCCCACCGCCCACCTCCTCGACCTCCGACCCTGCTCTCCGGTCTGATCCCTAAAAAGTTAATGAGCTTCCAATTCGTATAGCGATCCTAGATCGTGTTCACGGTGAAACGTATGGTGGATTCGATCCATAGTTTGCAAGATGTTATTTGCTAAATTAATTTTATTCGAAACAACTTGTGATCGACCTTTATTTTTTTGTGTGGATCCGCCTCTTCAAGCAATTCCAGAATTCGTGCTATGCTCTACAACTTAATCCTTACGAATCCCTATACATCTATTCTAATTAGAAAAGACGTCTTGATGGCTTATCATTTTTATCCATATTTTGTTCTCAGTTGGAAGGGCATTCCATATCTATGTTGTGAAGATACTCTGCCTTGTTTTTAATAACACCTCTGTCTATCCACACGCAGATTCTGGGTACCCAACTGTGTTGTCTGCCCTTCTGTAGTTCACACCATCCTGTAGACGAGAATATTAAGTTTGTATCATAATCCCTATGTGTTGTCCGCTTCATCTTTTATATTATATTTTTGGAACTTCGCCAAATCATTGAATTACAAACCTCAGTTTTGGTTGTAAACTTAAAGATTAATTACAGTTCGTTGGCGTTTTCAAAACTGAGAGAGAAACCCAGTTTTGTAATTGTAATTAGATTACGAGTTCCTTTTAGGCGTTTTCCAGGATTGTAAATTTAAAGATCAATTACAGATCCTTGGCGTTTTCCAAGCTGACAAAGAAATCCAATTCGTAAATGTAAATTGATCACAATTCTTTTTCCGTTAGGCGTTTTCCAGGATTGCAAACTTAAAGATTAATTACAGTTCTTTGGCGTTTTCGAAACTGACAGAAGGCGTTTTCCAGAAATATAAATTTATGGATTAATTACAGTTTGTTTGGCGTTTCCCCCAAGTTGTAATTTTGCAAATTGATTACGATATTCTTTTAGAGGTTTTCCAGAATGTAAATCTATAGAAATTACAGTTCCGATAGCGTTTCCCAATTTGTAATGGTAAATTTATTACGGTTTAATAAGTTTTCTCTAAACTTGTAAATTGCAAATCGATCACAGTTTACTGAGCGATTCAGCACTAATATTACGCTGGTATATTGCATGTATATTGAATGTAGTAATATGTGGAATGTATATATTAAATTTTTGGTTGTAAATTGTCCCTTAAAATGTAGGCAAGTCAAAATGTCTTTTTGTTTTTTATAAAAATGAAATTGTATTTTTTTTAAATAAAAAGTTAAACTATTTTTCTTATAAGATGTTTTGAAATTTCAAAAATTTGTTGCAACTTTATGATTTCAATATTCAAATTGCATATGAATATATGATGATTTTTCTTAAAAAACAATTCTAATTTAAATTAGTGATGTTTTGTCTAAAAGTATTGTTTGTAAATGATGTTTTCTTAATAAATTGGAAGGATTGTTTGAAATGGAGTAAGCTATCTCCTCGACGATTTGCACCCGGGGCCCATCCGGTGCTGTCGAGGAGCCTCATGCCGTTTGTAAACTCCATCGCCATCAGGCTTCAAATTTGAAGCCTTCAGGGCCCTTCAGAAGTCATTTTACACGTCATAGAATGCCACTTCAAATTTTACCATGCAAAAAAAATTTAATTTCATGGTAAGCCCTTCAATAATTAAATTAACCACTACTGTTTAAAATTGCAACAGAAGGGTAGCTTCAAATTTCACCCATCAACAGTTTTTAGTGGGAAATTGGGAATGCGGCTACTAGCTAGGTGACTTGGGAGTGGGACTCGGTTACTCTCCAATATCCACGTGTTCGATCATCCATGGATCATGGACCATTGGGCCTCTAATAATATCATTGAGCAACTTACGTGGACGGGCTTACACTGAGCAACCCATGGCTTGAATGCTTTGAAGTTCTCGTGTTTGTAGCGAGCGCTTATGTGTTTAACACATTTAATGGCATCAACAAAATTATTAAACCTGGTAGGTGGCTCATACGTGTTGTTGCTAGCGGGCTTACCAAGTTACAAGTTATCACATACCAATTCGTGAATGCTGACTCCGTGAGTTAATTGAGTATTCAATGTATAATATATTATGTTAATGTGCCCCCACGAATTTGGCATTTCAGACAAAATCCCAATCCATAAACTTCTTGTAATGTTGCAGGTTGTTGCTCCTGCCCGTGGCCTCTACCTATAGCCCTGTGTTTTATTTGTTGTATCAAGTTAATCCTACCGTCTACGGCTCCCAGCCTCACACCCTGTGTTTTCTTTGTTGTATCAAGTCAATCCTGCAGCTCCCGAGTTCCACCTTTTGTTTTCTTTGTTGTATCAAGTCAATGCTTGAATTCCATGCTTCCATGGCTCCGACCATCAATATATAATATTGCATGAATAGAAACAAGCTTTTTCTTATACCCCTATTCCACTGTGGTTGAGCTACTTCCAAGTTCCACCTACCCTATCTCCTCCAGTCCTCCAGGAGAGTTTGCGGAGCGAAGCTGGAAATGCCAGCCTGCCATAAACATATTTAAAGAAATTCATTTTCTTTGAGGAGCTCAACTTCAAGGCTGACTAGATTTTTGACATCCTATGAATTTACAGGTATGTACATCATTTTATCCATTCATGATCCCATCAATTATTTAAAAAAATTGTTATTTGATTAAAATTCTGTAACTTCAAAGTTCAAACACAATATTATTATTTGAATGAAATTTTGTTACTTCAAATGGGCCTTGAAGGCTTCAAATTTGAAGCCTGGAACCAAGAGTGGGTTTGTCACAAATCTCCGTGAGAGGCTGTTTAGAACGACATTTATCAATTCCTAATTGTAGCAACAACAACAATTGCTTATTTCTTCATATGTCCTGTGTATACGCATATATATGATTCCATGTGCTCCTTGCCTTTCCCTATTTTCCATTGTCGCCCGATCAAAGCTCTTGAGAATTTAGATACCCTTTAACTTTCGTGAAATGGAGGGGACAAGGAAGACCATTGTTTTCACTCTAAAACCGAGTGCTTCCCCGTTCAGCTGCCACTGGACACGGTTGCATCCCTATGGGAAACAGGTGTGCGCAATGCGCCCCCGAACTTTACCAAAAAGCCCAGGGATTTGGGGAAGTTCCTACTTTCCCAACCTCCATGCATCTAGTTAATGAGTAAAATCAAAAATCCATACTTTGTATCTAAAACTATATTACATGAGCTATTTTCCCCAATTGCTCAGTCATCGAATTGACACCTTCCTCTAGTACACGGTTTAAGATTCTTGTTATTTATTAATATGAAGACCACCGATGCTACTGCACTTACAATCCGCGTTCGACTGTATGAACTGGGACAAAAATGTTTTTTTAATCTTGATTTTTAGAATGTCAATGCTACTTTACCTTTTGATTTTGTTTCCCTTATCAGTTGGTCTGGAAAAAAACATGAACTTCAACCATATAACAAGAACTTCAACCATCTATGCATCTCCTCTCTACTTGGTCTACCTACGTTTTACTTATGCTTCACAACCCATCCTCTACTCCATCATACCACGGATTTAGTATGTATAACGGGATCTAGGGGGGGGGGGCTATAAAGAAGAAGCATACAGGGTCCATAATTAACTATTGAGAACAAAAGTTGCCTGGAGTCAGATAGTTCTCTTTGCTCAATTTGGGAAACTGCTAAGATGGCAAAGGTGGCATAGTGGCCTAGAGATTGAGCCGCTAGATCGGGGTGAAATATGGTTGTGTTATATGACATATATAATGTTCAGTGCTGCTATATCCACTGAAAAATAAAGCCTCTCAACTTTACTACGTCAGTAAACATTGAAATTTTGATGTACTATTACATTTTCAAATGAAAAGAATAACTTATTTTTACATGGCAGCATTGAAGGGTTCAATATCTCATAGCCCTTCATAGTGAAATGGGACCCCACCCTTCAAATTTGATCCCTGATCGCCACCGTAGCCACGAGAGGCTCCTCCCGCCGGCCGTCCGACTGCTCACTCCTCGAGGGAAACCTTCAGCTGGGTACAGGTCCCTCACGCCGTCTATGTCAGCAGCTCAACTGTCCAGACTCCAGGCATTAACTACATGGCTTTACATATTTTTTTAATGTAGTTGAAGATCGACCTTCCCCCGCCTCCCCTGTGAACTCAAACTTCCTTCGGCTCTCCGGCGAACTCGAACCCCGCGTGCTTCAAGCTCGAACACTATCTCGCACCCAACCGAATCTTCTGCGTCCTGCACATTTCTGTTACCAAATCTAAAATGCCTTTTGCCAAGGCGAAAGTTGTATTCTTTGAAAGCAGAAATACATGCATGGAATTTATGTTTTGCAGAAATACATGGAATTTATGTTTTTTGTTGGCTGGTCTTTTACGTATGATTAGTTTTTTATGGAGAATAGTAGCCTGAATTATATTCAAGTACTTTAGACATAAACCTTGGAGCTAACTGTTTCTTTACAGATGATGTGTTATATGCAGCAATTGATTCGAGGTCTTGATCATTGCCATAGCCGCGGCGTGTTACACCTTAATATTAAGGGTTCAAATCTTCTCAGTAAGGTTAACGCTCACCTTCTTGGCGCCTACCTCTTTGGTAAGGAAGCTTAACATACCTTTTTATCTGTTGTGTTTGGCTTACTTGTTGATGCCCTCCAGTTTAATGTCTATCCCCTTCGTGTTTATCTGGATTCTCAGCTTCTCATAATACAGTTTATTAAGGTTCAAATCTTTTGATTGACAATGGTTGTCTTCTAAAGATAGCTGACTTTGACCTAACTACTTTCTTTCACCCTGATCCGAGGCAGCCCTTAACAAATCGTGTTGTAAAACTTTGGTGTCGACCTCCAAAAATTTTACTGGGTGCTACAGAATATGAAGTTGTCATAGATTTGTGGAGCACAGGTTGCATACTTGCAGAGCTGCTTGCTGGCATACATATTAAGCATATTTTTTCCATGCCTGTGAGTCAATCTTTTAATATGATCTAATCCTTTAGTGCCTCATAAATCGTAATATAATGTATGGAAGAATTAATGAAAATCTATGAGAATAGTCTGATAACGGTTGACTATGGTTGTTATTTGGTTCACCGAGTTAAAAGTAGCAAGTAAGTAACCCCAAATATGTTAACTTAAACATCAAATACACCCTCAAAACACACATACAAAAAACCTTTATACACGTGAAAGAAAATAAACCCAACAAGTCCTGGTGCAATGCACTTGAAAAGAGGTTCCGAAAATGAAATTGGAATTGAATTTTCCATTGGTAACATGACCTCAGATTATTACCACATCAGCTCTATGTTCAGATTCTGTTTGAGTAATTGATATAATAGGTGAATTGACCCATTAAGGAAATTACATTGGAATACGATGGGATTTCATAAAGGCTTGCAGTTATTTTTCATTCCAATCCTTTCAAACAATGTTGCAGTTTAGTATTGAGTGATTATATTTTACATCCCACGTGATAAATGCCATGGAGGGAATTTATTGTCTTATATAGATAGCATATAACCAAAGATGATAAGTTTGAAGTAACACCATTGTGAGCCCAGATTTATGTTAAAGTTTGGTTCTTAGTTTATATCCCTATCTTCATTAATAGGGATGAAAAAATTACATTCTCTGCGATGATCCTTAACTATAAAGCCTTATGTCTTTGCTTCCCTTATCCTAATTCCATTATAACTCTTCCATGCAAGTCTGGCCCCAAGTGTAAATTTTTATATGGTATTGAAATGATAAAAAGCATTGGTTTCCTTATCTTATATCCAGAGTAGTATGGTAATTTATTTGAGAATGATATATGACTTGACTCTTGGTAGAAAATCTCTCATCTTCAATGCTTTTTTATATAAAATACTCTCGGTAGAAAATCCCTCATCTTCAATGTTTTTATATGAAGTATAGTTTTTTTGCTGGTTGAAAAAAAAATGCTCATTCCCTAATGCAGAGATTGACAATATATAAACAGACTTGCAAACTGCCTATTAAAACATTGTACAGTGTATATTTTTTTGCATTGCACTGCATTACAGGCACTTTGGGACCATCTTATTTAGAGTATGTAAGGAATTTATTTAGGTAACTATTTACAAATTTTCAAATTACAAATTTTGAACTGTATTTTTTGCATTGCACTGTAGAATAAACATTTTAATACAAAATGTATTTATTTGAAACATCTCATTGTAAAATAAACAGTTTTGTTTTTCAAAATTAAACCTTCAAATATTAATAATTAAAATCAAAGTTGCACTCGCTGGTTTCAAGTCTGGCAGCTAAATGAGACAAAATAGATATAACCAATGATGATATCACGTTTCGAAGCTTCTCTTCTTGCACGGGAGTCCATTAAGGAAGAGCATCCAAATATTCCATACATTGCTCTATGCCGCCAGTGAACAGTATCTCGCAGGAAACTGGTAGAATATCCAGTGCTCCATCCACGCTAGAGAACGATAAGTGCCCGGAAGAATACATGAGCTGAAGACAATTACTACAATTATCGCCACTGTGAGAAGTTCTTACCTTTATTTGAATAAGCAGCTGCTTCTTGTGTGAAGTCCAGCGATCAGAAAGCTTAGCTTAAAAAGAACTCAGACTTTGTCAAAACCTGAGAATGGAGGTACAAAGGATCGGTTTCTTCGTATTTGACTCCATCCTCGTCGAGCAAGTGCAATTCCACATTAGCCGTGTTTTGATTTCCCATCCACAAGAATTGTTTGGCCATTTCACAGTGAATTTCAAATCTTCGATTGTCACTATGATTGCTAAATCTTCTATTGTAACTCTGAGTTATGTGTTTTTATACTATAGAAAATTTTGAAAAACATTTATATACAAAGTCGTTTCACGCACATCAGCGACCTGCGATGAACCTTTCATGCCGACCGGCGACCCACGACCAGTGGGACAGAGCAGGAGGAGGCAACAGGCGGCGGGGGATGGGCCTTTCACACTGATCGGCGACCGGCAGAGTAGGGGAGGAGAGAGCAGAACACGGCGACCCGCGACCCGCGACCAGCAGAGCAGGGGAGGAGAGAGCAACCCGGCGACCCGCGACCAGCGACCAGCAGGTGAGTACGCCTGAGGCGGGATTACAGAGATACCGCTAGCGGTATATAAGGCAGCTTAGGATCCGAACCTATGTAAAAAAACACCCTAGGTAAATCATTTGCTTGCGGAGTATGCGGAGCGATTTACTAAATTTATCTACATATTACGATTATAATGATAAAATAAAATAAAAATTATTAAGTTAGATATTTTTTATCATAAGGACGACAAGAATATTGGATTGTATACAAGTGATATATATATATATAGTGGGTTCTCGTGTATAGGATAAAACTATAAAGATGAAAGAAAAACAAATTTTAAATTACAATGATAGTAATACGAGTAGGTCATGAATACTTGGAATTAAGTTAGGGTTATCTTTATAAAAATATTTATATATTTATTTATTTATATATTTATTTATTTATATATTTATATTTAAATTTAATTTAATTTAATGCATGATGCACTTTTTTGTTAGGATTATGAAAGTAAATTAATGTGGGCCTAGAGAGAATTACTTCTATACAATTAAATAACTTCAAGGATGTATGAGATTATATTTTTGAAAATTAGTTTCATTAGTACGTCATTTATGTATCAAGAAAAAAAAGAGAGGATAGCATAAAGTCCAAGGATGTATGAGATTATGTTTTTGAAAATTAGTTTCATTAGTACGTTATGCATGTATCAAGAAAAATAAAGAGGATAGTATAAAGTCTTATTTAGAAAAAATTAATTTGGTGCTCATGCACTTCAATAGAAGTATTGTGTAGAAAAGTTGTATGGATTGAAAATTGTAATGATATCTTTGGTTAAAATATGTTATAAAGAGTTCCCTAGCTTCTTTATATAGGATGAAGTTATGTTTTCTTTACACATAAATAATTTTTTTTATATTTCAAGAAATTTAGAAAATTGGGTATATGACAAGCACCGCCTTAATTTTGCCCTAGGCTCAACTTTTCGGTAGTTACAGTGGTAGTTGCAGTTTGATTATAGGTCATTATTACTATCATTATTTAAATAAGTCATCTAATACATCTAATTTTTTATTTTTTTATAAATAAATTATATTTAGTTAAAAAATATCAATATAATAATAATAATTACCACATTTTAACTATTAATATAATAATAAATACCACATTATATGTTTCGTTCTTGATTCGTTCTTGAGTATTTAATGTTTAAAGTAAAATGGAACTAGTCCATGATTAGTTTTTGAGCTTTTCTTGAGTGTTTTGATGTTTGAGTAGCTTTGCCAATTTGATTATAGGTTATTATTACTATTTATTCTTTTATAAATAAATTATATTTAGTTAAAAATATCAATATAATAATAATAATTACCACATTTTAACTATTAATATAATAATAAATACCACATTATAAATATAATATAAGTTATAACTATTACAATATTACTATAGTAAGAAATTTACTTACAAGTGTTATCAAATATACAGTGTTATACAGTGTTATCAAATATTTAGTAAGTAGAGATGTTTTACTTACAAGTTGAGTGCGATTTATATTAAATATTATTAAATATTATCCATAAAAGATTTTCCATAAATATTTTTAAAGAAATTCTATTGATATAAAATATTTTTTAAGATTTTTAATAATATTTAATAAATAAATAAAATTTTATAATTTATAAAATAAATTAAATTGATAATATCTTTTTTAAATAAATTTAATAACATTTGTTCTATTCTAAAACCCAAGGTTACTATTGTATTGAAAATGCATGTAAAGAATGATGACCACTATACATACAAACAATAATCACAATTCATTTCATCTAGATTTCATTTCTTATTTGTAGAAATTTGAATATTGAGATTTGGTTTTTAAAATAACCATGTATCCATATTATAATAAAATAATATTAATCAAATTTCTATGATGATGAGCTTCATCACTATTTGGAAAGGTTGATGTCTAACAACCCTATTAGACAACACCAAGTACAAGATGTTGTGACATGATTAGCAACATGATGTTTGATCACTTTGTTTGTTTCCCATCGCCCAAAGGTGTGAGAACAAATTCTCTGTCAGACGATGTGACATGATTAGCAACATGATGTTTGATCACTTTGTTTGTTTCCCATCGCCCAAAGGTGTGAGAACAAATTCTCTCTTAGACGATGTTAACAATGTTTTTCAAGTGTCCATTTGAAGAGAAGGTTTTTAATGTATTTATTTATTTGATTTTTATACAGCTAAAATGACATATTCAGTGCCAATTTCATTTCATATTTTCAAAAAAGATGAGAAGATTGAATCCATGGAAATTGAAAACATTGTTATAACATGCCACAACATATCATTGTTCTCTTTTTTTCAACAAACTCACCATTATTTTGAACTTTCTTAATGGTTTTTAGAACTTGAATAGAATCGGATTGCCTAAGACTTCTTAATGTAATATTATAAATAAATTATAAATAATAATGATAATTTTCCACATTAAGAATTTAAATTGCTTGTTTTAAATAAAGCTTAATATTTTGTAAATTTTTATAAATTATTTTTAATATTAATCGAGTTTAGTTTAAGTGGTTGTGAAATGAAGTGTTATCTAATCTATCCAGATTCTATTTCTATAAATATTCATTTTTTACATATGAATTCAATTCTTTTACATATGATTTTAAATATATACAAAATCAAATACAATATAATTTAAAATAATTATTTTTTTAATGAATAATAACAATCCACCATTATATATAAATTCGATTATTTTATATTTGATTTCAAATAAGAAAAAAAAACATGTTGAAATATCAAATTGAAATCAATTTACAGATATCTAAAAACTCTTAACTATATTCTTCTTAACACACAATCTACATGCAATCAATTCTAAAATAACTACATATCAAATATGCATAAACGTCTTTAAGGCAATCAATTCTTAGCTATCCACAAATTTTTAATATGCATAAGCTTATTCAAAGCAATCAATACTTAGCTCTACACATTTAAATGTGGATGGATTGTAATCAATTCTAAGATAACCACATATGAAATATAACATAAGCTTCTTTAAAGCAATCAATTCTTAATTATCCACGCATTTGAAATGTACATGGAATGCAATCAATTTTAAAATAACCACATATCAAATATACATGTAAACTTCTTCAAGGAAATCAATTCTTAATTCTCCACACATTTCAAGCATGGGCTTCTACATGACAGTCATCTGTTGTAAGGTACACATCAAATGCATGGGCTACCCACAAGTGAAACCTACATTACTTTCTAACAAGACATAAAGAAACAACAAATTCCAAGGTACCCACATATTAAAGACCCATGAAGATATCCAATAATGCAAATTCATTCGAGTCAGTTTTTTGAAATTGTAGTATTATTTTAATCATTGAAACCCTATTAAACCTATCACATATAGAGACTCAAAAGATATTTTTAGAATACATATTCTTGTGAAACACCTTGTCAACAACTCGAACTTCACCTTGAAAAATCAACATGACCATGATGGACATACCCAATGCAGAATATTCTAAGGTTTTTTAATGAAAAAGATCAAAAGTATCATTGAATCCTTGAGTCTCCAACCCCCTCCTCTTTGATTAGCAACCTTGTTTGCTCATGTTATAATTTCATCTGCCAAATTTTGCTTTCATCATTATGCCTCATTTTTTGCATTGATCTCTCGATCCTTAATGATGTCCAAATTGTGTTTTCAAAAACATTACCCAACCCGTGGATCCCCCTTCCCCTTTGATCCATTGTATCAATTGTCCGTATTGTAATTTGATCTCTCAATCTCCTATTGTAAGTCATTTATTGGCATCATTACACCCTCCTTGTCCACCTTGATTACCTAACCCATTGTTGCAAGCCATTTACCACCACCTCAACACTAGCACACATGTTTTCATAAACATTACTTGCCCTTTGTTGTAAGTGGTAAACCTCCACCATTTTGTGGAAGATCATGCGGTTGGATCCCAACCTATAACAACAAAAATTCACAAAAAAATACTACTATATTTTCCACTTCATCACATCTACTTTTCTTCCCATTTTTTTTTCTTTCAGCGTTATATTGCACATTTTGGGGTAACAACAAAACAACCATTGTCTCACTGTGGGGTAACCTCAAAATTTTCCTTATTACCCCCTTAGATTTCCTCTAAATTTGGTTGACCTCGATGATGAGTGAAAAGTTCACTTGAAACACATTGGAGAAAAAATTCATCGTTTGATAATCCAAAAAGTTCATTTGACCGGTTGATATTTCATTTGGGTAACAAATATCTTACAGGTAGTTTTCCATCGGAGCTTGGGAAGCGAAGCAGGTTTGTGTCTCTGGATGTCTCAAACAACTCTCTTTCTGGCATCATTCCCTAAGAGATTGGAAACATGGTGAGTTTGACTGACCTGTATCTTGGAACCAACAAGTTTTTGGGCATTTTTCCTATAGAGATTGGTAATCTGGTAAATGTAAAGAATTCTATACCTATACTTGTATATGGAGATTCCTAAATTTATTGCTACAACACATGGCATGAAAGAAAAAATTTGTTCACAAGTAGTTTCTGCAGTTTAGGAGCTATTATAATCATTGTTTTCATTGATATTATTGCAAAAATATTTTTTTAAATTGCTTATATATTCTAGATATAGTAGTAATCTATAGTGTTGAGATTACTACTACAGAGATTGTGAGAAAAGCAATTGTAGTTGGCTCATTGTGTTGATAAACTTAACATTTTTTTTTTATGGGTTGAGTGCCTATGTCTTTGTAATCTGAGATTGTTACAAACTTTGCTCTTTTCCTACCAGTATCCTTCACTGTCTGTGCCTATGTTTTTGTTCCTTCTAACTTTCATATTTTCCTATCGACGTTCATTTTTGCCTCCTCAAGGGACAAATGCTAGTTATTATTCAAATATGAACTTAAGCTATCAAAGGAAAAGAGTGTCCACCATGTAATACACTCGGAACTTCTTGGAAGGTCAAAACTAGTTTGCTTTTTAAATACATCATTGTGCTTTTATATTTAAGAAATAGTTGGTGGAATCTTTATGTTTTAAAATGATATGTCAAATCGAAAGTTGTGTAAATCTAAAAGTGAACACAAGGGTCATACTGATTTTAATTTAATTTATATTATATGTCAAAGTCCACTCAAGTCTAAAATTAACCAATGAAAACATGAGAAGTACAATATAGCGAAGAAAAGTTCAAACCCATCTTCGTAAACTACATAGAACCAAAAAAATATTAAACTTAAAATTAAAAAATATAGAGAGAGAGATTTAAACCAACCAGTGAAAGGTAACAAAGAGATATATGAAGAAAAAAGTTGTATACACAAATAAATCAAATAGATGTATGAACAATATTGGTGGTAGTTGGGGCCATGGGTGTTGGGATCCAGTTTCATGATGTATGAATAATATTGGTGGTGGTTGGGGCTATGGGTGTTGGGATCGAGTTTCATGATGTATGAATAATATTGGTGTTGGGATTTAGTTTTATGAATACTTACGAATTATTCTTGATTCTGGGGAAAGGAATAGCAAGGTCGATACTTTCAAGTTGGAAAAAAGATATATGAAAAAAAAAAAAATTCCTTGAAAAAAAGCATACTATTGCTATTCAATTACTGAATCAAATAGTATATGATATTAACAAAATATAAGCATACTTCCCAAGATGCTCCCTTTTGACCAGTGTTCTGAAAAATCTCCCCATTAAACAAAATATTACAATATCCAGAAATCAAAATAGAGTGCCAATGGACTCTAATCCAGAAAATACATATTGCCAGAGTCTATCAACTGATTTTCCATAAATTCTTCCCATTGTAAGTAGCCAACTTCTCCATCCAAAGCCTCCTTTGACAGCAGATCAGCATGTAAATTATGTTCTCGATAAATGTGATCCAAAGACAATGAAATATAAAAAAATGAAACATATTACATTAAATTATAATTGTAATATTTAAAGTTTAAAAAATTATAATCGGCATTAAGATAATAGTATTTTTGGATTTATAATATTTTATTTGTCCTTGTCAAATAAGATTATATTTTTCATTTGTGAAACAAACTGTTTTGATTTTGTTATAATTTTTATATAGTTTTTCAATGTTTTTGAAAAACAATTTTGTTTTTGAAAAACAATTTAATAAATTGAATTTTTGAAAATAAAAAATGAGATTCAAAATTTTAAAAATTCTACTCATTCCATTTTGTGATTGTTTGAAAAGGTTATCAATCAAATATAAATATGAGAGTGACTTTATTTTTAAAATATACAAAATCAAAGTAAAAAAATTTATTACATAATTTTCTAAAAGTACCATGTAGCAACATTCACATGTCATTATTGACTTTTATTTCATTAAAAATATTGTTGTCAGTTTTCATGTGATGTTTTGATTTTCATGTGATCGATTCCATATATTTTTACTTTGATGTTTTTATGATAAAATATATTTATTAATGTGACAACTTCTATAAAAAAATTATGTTCTTATGAATTCCCATTTGCTTTTTCAATTCTATATTCAACTTAGAGTCATTTGCTTTCTCAATTATATATTCAACTTAGAGTTATTTACTTTCTTAGTTTTAGTTTGTAGTAAGGACTAACCATTTTGTGGTGGTTATGGAGTCTCTTCCTATTAAGGTTGTCAAAATGTTAAAAGTTGGAAGTAATCATCTTAATGCATATCACTATGGAGGACTTGTTTCTAAAAGTTGACAGTGTAAGTATAATATCTTGTAAAAGAAAAGTGTTGGACACCTATGGTCCTTGTCGGTGATGAAAGCCTAAAGGGAGCTATGTGAGTCCTTGAGAAAACATGACAACTATTGTAATCTCATATTAGAGATGCATTTAAATACGAAATCCTCCTGAAATTTAGGCCATAAGGAAGCAATCCAACATGTACATGCTCCTGGGGAATATGGTAGTAGGTCTTAATGCAAAGTTAATGGGAACAAACTTTGAGTTGTACTATAAGGACTTTTGTTTTGCAAGGCAATTAGAGTATGGTGTACTTAGGAGTTGTAATAAATCCATCATCTAAATGAAATAAAACTAGAGTAGTCTCAAAGTTTTTGAGAATGCAATTAGGTTGATTTTGACACATAAATCAAATGTTAGTGTGTGAATATTGATTCAAATATCTTTATTTATCTTTTTCTCATAAAATCTAAAACATCTACCAAAAAATGTATAAAAATGATATACCAATATCCAAATTAACTAATAAAATAAATAAATACACTTGAGAATACTAACAAAAATCAACATCAAAATTAATCTATTATGATATATATGAATACCTAAAATGACCAACTTAAGAATTGTCCACGCACTTAAGTTCATATATCATTGTCACTACATAGAAAAACGCAAACAATGAGTAAGGACGATGCATATATGAAGGATTAAGATCTTAGAATGAGTATACTTTGATATCATTTAAACAAGTACTCTCTCTATCTGGCATTTTTCTTTAATAATGGCACCCACTTGCAATATTAATGGTTAACTATAATGTATTTTACTTGTTTCAGAGATGTTCTATTTGAAAATGAAAGATAAATTATAATTATAGTTTGTTGTGATGAGTTATTTCATTCTTAAATAATTTGTTAAAAGATCGAAGAAAATAAATTATAATTATAGTTTGTAGTGATGACTTATTGCATTTTTAAATAGTTTGTTAAAATATTTAGTGTGAGACAACTTGGCAGTTGCTTTCATGTTAGGAGAAACCACTCAAAAAATGTGCCTTTACACTTCTTCCTTCCCTGCTAAGTCATCCCTCTTTAGATTCCACCTGTCACCCACTTCCCACCATAATAATATTTTATAACATTGTATTACAGTTACAAATCGATCCATTTTTTTATATCAGATCATATGTCATGTCAACTTTCTTATTCTTGTATTTAGTTATATAATGGTACTTTGCTCTTTACAAATCCACCGAAAATGGACATATGACTTAATCATGTAATTGAAATTTGAAAGGCCAACTAAAAAACATACATGAATCCTCTCACCAACGTTGCCCACGTTCATAGGAGACCCTGTCACTTTCCTTTATCCCATGCTTAATATAATTTCACTTTCGGAAAGAAAAGAAAAGAAAATCACTTCCAGAAATATTTAATGTTGCTTATGTTGTGCGTGTTAAATGAATCAAAATAAAATAAAATAGTGTTATATATATATATATATATATGTATATATATATATATATATATATATATGTATATATATATATATTATATAAATTGTTAATGTTAAATTAAGTTTTAGGTGGTTGCATTTAATAGTAAAGAATTAGGAGTTTTTTTTGTCATTGATTAATGTTTAATTTTTATGAAGGTTTGTTTATTTTTTATTGGTTGTCATGGGACACTTTGAGGTAGTGATCGAATATGTGAGGCTTGCACTGCAATACCCATGCACACATAATTGGATAAAAATTCATCTTCTTATCATCTTTAAGACTGGACACTAACCATTAAAGCTTATTACAACCATAATTTAAGGGGTTGCACGTGTTTGTTGGGGTTAGGGTAGGGGTCATAATTGATCTTGAGGGATACCAAGAGCTAAAGTTTGTGCAGAGGGGTTGGATCACCCTATAGATAACAAAGTAGAGGCACTCATGTTAAGCACTATATATTGTGACATTACATTTCTATTATTATATTAGTATTGTCTAAATTGGTCGTCTAGGACCTTAATTGTAATTGTATGGCCAACTAGATTTGTAATTGTACTATTTGTCTCCTATACACACACACCAAGGAGACCTAGTTTTAGGATGATCTCATCTTGTCTTGTGCATTTGATACAATGTAAAGGGAGGTTTCCCACTCGAAGAAGCTTCTTATTCATCTCTTTACTTCATTCTTAAGGCATTGGATTACTCTCTCTTTCTTATGTTATGTTGTTTTGGGAATTTGGTGCGCAACATTTGTTATCATAGCCATTTCCACTATACTTTTTTGGGGGCACAGTTTAGAAAGTGAAATTTCAAGGAGCCTCGAAGGACATAACGAAGTATATGTGGTAAAAAAATTAGGTCTCGGTTCATTATAAGTTATGAGTTATAGTTTATGAAAGTTAGGGTTTTTTACTTGTCCAAAAACTAGTCTTAAACTTGTGCTCTAGGTAAAATCGTTATATCTAAATCATGGGATATCCAATTTGAGTGCCACCTATTTCTTTAGAAAAAAGACGGGCCATAATGTTTGTGGTAAAGATTTCAAAAGCAAAAATGGAAAAGCAAGCACGTGTTAGTCCATACAAGTTCGCTCTCCTGAAAGGGACAAAACTACAAAGTTTTGGGAAAGTTACCATAACTCTCCCTTGGCTTATCAGAATTGGGTCAAATATATGGCATTACAGAGAAGGAATACTAGGCTACTATAGGAAAAAATATTAGACCCATAGGGGTTGAAGCTTTAGAGATAATTTAGGATCAAGGTTGGCCAACAATGCAATCTAAAAATAAAGGTTTTTAAAGGTATATTAACTTGAAACTTACATAAATTTTTATTGTAATGTCTATTTTGGGTGATTCAAAAGGTGTGATAAAGAGGAAATAGATAATAAATCTAATAAATATCAGTGGTATCTAACGGCAAGAGGTGGAGCAAAAATTACTTCACCCTCCAAACCTCTCGAAAGCTCAACAATGGCTCATGAAGAAAATGAAGAAACATGTAACCAACTATCCAATTTGGAGGCCAAGTTTAAAGAATTGAATGATAGGTTAGTGATACATGGTCAATTGGTAAACACAAAAAAAAGGATATAGAAAGTGAGTTGAAAAAGATGGCTAGTAAAGAGGATCTTGAAAAGGTATACAAGGAGATGGCCAATAAAGAGGATGTCGAAAAGACGGCCAGGGAGATGGCCAATAAAAAGGATCTCAAAAAGATGGTCAGTAAAGAGGATCTCAAAATTATGAAGGGGGTGATTCTTAATGAGATGAGACATCTCTTTCCTCATAATTTAGCTCCTTGAGAAGTTACGAGAAAAGGAGAACAAAAAGGACTTGTCCAAGTCACGGATTGAGAAAATTGAAATAAAGTTGGAGAACAAGAGGTTCGAGTCCCTGGCATTTGATCATTTATCACATCACCATGGGTTCAACTTGGGACCAAAGAACTACTTGATTCGCAATATTTATATGATAAAGTTTGATTGAAATGATCCAAAAAAATGGATATTCTAGATGGGGCAATCTTTAATCTACACCAAGTGCCAACTTTACAATAGCTAGCTATGACATCCTTGTATTTAAAACTTGATTAATTTGTATGGTACCATTGGCTTTATAGCTGTAAAAAGGACTCTATAGTCTCTTAGTCTATGTTTACAGATGAATTGATAGAATATTATGGGGTTTTTAAGAGCAACACCTTCTTTAGCCAATTGATAAATCTCAAACAAAAAGGTCAAATTACAAAGCACATTAAGTAGTTTGATAATTTGAGAATTAAAGTGAAGAACATTCCATAATATAATATGTTGGATCTGTTTATGGGCACTTCAAGGGAGAACATTAAACATGAGGTACATCTCTTTGAACCTAAATCATTGGAGAATACTTTTAGTTTGGTAAGGAAATTTGAAAGTAAAAATATGGCTACTAGAAGGGATGCTACTAACACCTATAGAGAAGGAAATGTTTCCTTCCCCAACCTCACTCACCCTACAAGATTGATGCCTCAGCAAGGTTGATGCTACTAACACCTATAATTGTGAAAACAAGTATAGTAAGAGACATAAGTGTAGTGAGAAGAAAGTATTCTACATAGATTATGAAGAGGAAGAAGATCCAACACCGTAACGTTCTCAAGGGGTAGATCTAGAACATACTAATATAACCATATATTGCCATGCATTGGTTGCCATTATCACTCCTCAAACTCTCAGGAGAGAGTAATATATCAAAAATGAAAAGGTATTAGTGTTGATTGATTCTGGTAATACCCATAATTTCATTAATTGCAAATTAGCCAAACTTCTCAATTGCTTTATATATCCAGCACCAAAATTTCAAGTAATGATTGTAGATGGAGGTACCATAAATTGTTCAGGGAAGTGCCATAGTATTAGGCTTACTATGGGGGAGTATTTATTGAAAAGTCCAACAATTGAAATCCAAATTGGTGGTGTTGATGTTGTACTATAGGTGCAATGGCTACAATTAATGGGGATAGTGGCTCTTAATTTTCAAGAAATTTTCATGAGATTCCCTTTGGGAGGAAAGGAAATTGAACTCAAAGGTATTCTAGGGAAACCCTCTAAAGTGATGATATCTAATGGCATGAAAAAATTGCTAAAAAGGGGACACCATGGAGTAGTTGCACAATTGTGCTCAATAGATGTTCAAACATCTATACCCTCTATTCCAATTGATATCCAACAAGTTATTGATAATCATTCCAAGGTATTTGGAGAGATGCCTAAAGGTATTCCACCTACTTGATTCCATGACCATGTTATTTAATTGTAACCAGGAAGTGTCCCACCTAACATAAGACCCTACAGGTAACTATATGCACAAAAGAGTGAGATTGAAAATATGGTTCAAGAAATGTTTGATGCATGCATCATTCAACCTAGCCAAAGTGACTTCTATGCACTAGTGGTCATGTTTCGCAAAAAGGAAGGTTCATGGTCTATGTATCCATATTATAAAGAGCTCAATAAGATGACCAATAAAGATACGTTTCCTATTCATGTCATTAATGAATTATTAGATGAACTACAGGGAGTAATTTTCTTTTACAAGTTGGATCTCCTTTCTAGATATCATCAAATCAGAATGAGGTAAGAAGACATTCCAAAAACAACCTTCAAAACACATGCAGGCCATTATGATTTTTTGGTACTAATGCCATTTGGCCTTACCAATGCACCGTTCACATTTCAAATCTTGTTGAATTCTATTTTTAAACCCTTCATCAAATAATTTGTGTTAGTATTTTTTGATAATTTACTAATATATATAAAAATATTGGGAAGAGCATGTACAACATGTTGACAAGGTATTAAAACTATTGGAGGAGCACCAACTATATGTCAAGCCTTCTAAGTGTGCCTTTTGGGTTCAGGAAGCAGAATATGTGGGTCCTATTTTATCTAATGAAGGTGTCAAAGTGGAATCTAACAAAATTAAGGCTATCATAGAATGTCCAATTCATAAAACATTGAAGAATCTTAGAGGGTTCTTAGGATTGACATGATACTATTGCAAGTTTGCCAAGAATTATGGTCAAATAGCAACAACCTCTAACAAGGTTATTAAAAAGGGAGGAATTCTCTTGGACTCAAGAAGCAACCAAAGCTTTAGAAAAACTTAAAGTGGCTATGTGTACAACTCCTATATTAGCCATGTCTGACTTCACAAAAACCTTTATTGTGGAAAGTGATGCCTCAAGGCATGGCATTAGTGTAATTAATGCAAGAAGGAATCCCCCTTGCCTTTGAAAGTTGCCAACTTAAAGGAAGAAACTTGCTCAAACCAATTTATTAAAATGAAATGGTGGTCATGTTGTGTGCAATTAAAACGTGGTCACATTACCTACTAGGAGGACTCTTCAAGGTAAGAACATATCATGATAGCCTTAAGTACTTCTTAGAACAATTATTATATTCAAAAGAGAAACAAAAATGAGTTGCAAAGATGCTAGTTATGACTTTGAAATTATCCACAAAAAAGGGAAAATAGATTGTGGTGGCAGTTGGACTCTCAAGAATAGAAGATGACACAGAGGGATTACTATGCGTTATTTCCATCATGCAATTTAATTGGGTGGAATAAGCAAGGACATAATTTAAACAAGATCAAAAATCATGCAAGATAATTCAATGACTACAAGTGGACCCTAGTTCACTAGATAAATTTGTGTGGAAGAATAATTCACTATGGTACCAAGATTGCCCATATTTATGTAAGAATTATCAACTCAAACGGAAGGTTATTTTGGAATTGCACACTTATACTATAGGAGGACATTTGGGGTTCTTGAAAACTTACCATAGGATCAAGAAGGATTTTTTCTAGGAAGGTCTTAAAATTGATATCCAAAAGTTTGTGGTAGATTGTTTGGTTTTCCAACAACACAAAAAGGAGATAGTCAAGACACCCTATATTCTGTGACCATTATCCATACCAAGTCAACACTGAGAAGAGGTCTCAATGGATTTTATTATAGGTCTACCAAAGTCAGAAGGAAAGATTGTCATTACGGTAGTAGTGGATTGACTCACAAAGTATTCCCATTTCTACTCTCTTTCTCATCCCTTTAAAGCAAGTATAGTAGTTACAACATTTTTGGAAACAATTCAGAATTTACATTGAATCCCTGAGATTATTGTAAGTGATAGAGATCCAATTTTCATTGGTTTTGGAAGGAATTGTTTTCTTGTTTGGGCACTCAGTTGGCTCACAACTCCTCTTACCATCCTCAATCTGATGGGAAAATTTATATTGTGAATAAATGCCTATAAGCATATCTTTATTGCTTTTCATTTGATAAACAAACACAATGGGTTAAGTGGTTTCCCTTAGTAGAATGGTGGTACAACACATCTTTCCACACTTCATAAAAAATGTCATAATTTATGGCACTTCATGGCTATCATCCACCTTCCATCATATCATCCTTGAAAGAGAAATATAAGGTTCAACCAGTGGTTGATCACATAGAGCACCAACAAGAGGTTCTCCAACTATTGAAAGATAACTTGGATATAACACAAAATAGGATGAAACAACAGGCATATTAACATTGTAGTGAAAGGAAATTTGAAGTGGGAGACTGAGTATTTTTGAGGTTACAACCATACAAATATATATCCTCCAAGAAACAAAAGAAGGACAATAAATTAGCACCCCGAGTACTATGGTCCCTATAAGTTTTTGCGGAGGATTGGAAGTATGGCTTATAAATTGGAGTCACCCCCATTAAGTATGGCTTATAAATTGGAGTGACCTCCATCTTCACATGTACATCTAGTCTTCCATGTTTCTCGTCTAAAAAGGGTAATCAATGACAAGATCCCAATCCAAACTATTTTTATAGAGATTGATGAAGAAGGGAAGTTGATACTAGAACCTGAAACAATCCATGACACAAGTATCAAGAAACTACAAAATCCAACAATTAGTAAGCACCTCATAAAGTGTAAGAAATTTCCAATAGAAGAGGCGACATGGGAAGGTGAGTTCTTCATGCAAAAACATCTAGAGTTAATCAAGTGTTGAGGACAACACTTATTTGAAGGGGAGGGGTATGTTAAGCACTATATATTGTGATATTATATTTATATTAGTATATTAGTATATTAGTATTGTCTTTATTGGTCAATTAGGACCTTAATTATAATTGTATGGTTGGCTATAATTGTAATTGTAGCTTTTGTCTCCTATATACCAAGGAGAGGTCATCTTCATCAAAAACGTATCTAATGCAATTCAGCCTTGAAGCTGGGTCTTACTACCTTCTCTCCTCGGCTAGTAAGAATTTTCAAAAGGATGATATTACCTCTCAATGCCTTACACAAAATATCCTTATTTCATATTAAAAGGCATATAAACTCCCATATCACATGAAAAGGTTGACCAAGCACTATAGAACCTTAAAGCAGGCTATGGATTTGGATATAGTAGTAAGAAATCACTACTACGACTCCCATCCCATGAACATGGCTAGATTGGTTTGGAATCGAGGGGACGTAAGAATCTCCTCACCCTCCAAATATAAATCAAGTTGCAATTCAAAGACATATGGGTAGTCACATCAACAATACCTCCAATGCATTAGGGTAATGCCATGGATACCAAAGAATTCAAAGATTCATGGTATTGTACCCACATCATGAGTTTTGCAACAAGGAGTTTATTGTTTTCAAAGGTGACAATATTTCTTCTCTCCATATCTATTGGAGATCATTTCACTCAATATGGGAATTTAGTTCAAAATTTCCATTAGCGATATATTTGGGGAATCTTAAATCCTTCATCACTTTGTCTCTTTTTAGACCTATGTTGGTTATTCCCTTCATTCTTAATGGAAAATCATCTAGAAACCAATTGCTTATCTTTGTCTCTCCTAAGCCTAAGCAACTCGGAGTTTCTAATGGACCAATGTGCATGTTTCCCAATAAATTATTTCATCATTGTGAAAACAAGAAGAAGAAATCTAACACTACATCAAATCTTCAATCTTCAAATGGTTCAAAGTTTACAAGTTTAAAGATAGCAAATGTGGGTATTTCACATTTTAAATCATTCTCTAAGAGCCTCCAAGTGCAAACACTGCATAAATTGTTAAACTTTCCTCCTCTATTCCTAAATCTGTAGATGATGCATGAAATGACCAAATTATGGAGGAAGTTTCCAAGGAGGATCTCAAAGATGTTCTTCACTCTTTCCAGAAGGAATAAATCCCCATGTTATATGGATGATTGATTGAATTTCACCTAGGTTTTTATGAGCTCATAAAGGATGGCCTTTTGTTGATAATGGAAGAGTCTAGGAAGTTTGGAAAATTTATGGGGGCATTCACCTCTACTTGCTAAACCATGATATTAAATAAGGATGCCCCTAATACATTTGAGGACTTTATGCCTACTTCATGTCACGTCCCCACCCATCCATCCAAGGCAAGGGAGGGAACATGATGCCAATCTATGGGGTTTTTACATAAACTACTCAGCCCATTCATCCAATTCATACAATTAAAGACCATTGTGTGCAGATGCAACTCAATTGAATATGCACAACGGAAATAAACAAATCATCCACACACATTTTATATGCATACAACATATCAATATAATCATCAAATTAAACATTGCAGAAGTAAAATACAGAGACGGAGAACACTTATCTTCGTTGTGCAATTGTCCCAAACAACTAGCTATGTCGCTGCAATGTTCCTCCCAGCCGTAGGTCTCTGCCCAACCTGTATTATTTCAGCACTTAGAGACCACCCCCGAGCTGGGCATGATATCTACAAGGAAAAGGGGATTTCAAGCTCATACACAGCCAAATAATCATTTGCATTCAAGCCAAGCCAATCCACGGCTAGGTTTATCAGGCTAAATCTGAACCCTCTTCATTTGTGGATGCTTCCACTCAAGCTCAAGCCAAAACAATGAAAACCCATTTCAACCCCAACAATCTTAACACACAACAACTCAAAACTGAGCATGGATACTCATAACAGAAAAATCACAATTTCTGGCATGAAGAAAAAGCGTTTGGCAACCAAAAACGAAATGACAATTGGGGAATCACCCTGGGAGAGAAAATCGTTTCCAGAAAACGTTTGGGCATTCAGAAGACGATTTTGGGCATTCTAGGGCCCAAAAACAGCCTTCACACAGTCATACAATTCGATGTAAACACTCAAACCATTCGGGTCATTGATGTGATAAACGGAAGCTCTCAAAACGGCCTTCACACGGTCATTAACTGGCAGCAAGGAACCAAAACGAATTTTGGGCAAAACTGTGACAGGTTGGCACCCAAAATTGACATATACACAGTCACACAGTTGATGGAAACATTCAAAACGATTTCTGAGGTAGGAGATAACAGCTGGGTTCACAAAAACGATTTTTCCATAATGAAAACCAATTCTGGAAATTCAAAAACGATTTCACAACAATAAGGAAACACCAAGCTATCAAACTTATATGTTGAGCTTCCAAATGGATTCTCTTCTTTCCCCACAGACCAGCCATCACAAAAACACCCTTCTCAGCTTGAAAACCAATGAATTTATACCGTACTCCATGAGAGAAACGCCCAACAAGCTCCAAAAACGTGAGAGAGTGAAGTCTGGTCCTAAATAATGGCTTGGGAAGGCAATTCGTGGGTGTTTTCTTGCCCCAGAAGAAGAAACACGATTTTCCATGAGGGTGGCTTGTCCTTACTCAAATTTGGACAGCCATACCTCCCCAATCCCCAAGGCATTAACTACTTCACCCAACTCTTGGGAGAAATCAATGATTGGGTACAAAAGTCAACATGGGTAGTTGAGGGTTGATGGGTTCTCTCATTGACACTTGGCTTGACTTCATTGGCTCAAGGGTTTGAATATTTCCCTCCCAATTCCTTGTAATATCATGCCCCCATCTCTTGTTGCATTGCATAGCTAATTGTGGGTATTTATATTAAAATGCATATTTACAATTCCCATGGTTCTCTAGCACATGGGCAACATAATATCCAATACTTTCCTCTTCAAGGTCGATTGTTCACTAGAGGGGCCTTGGCCTTGAGCTCCTCGCTAGGAACCATACATAATATGCATACAATATTTACATTATAACCCAAAATATTACAAGGGTCAAAGTGGGGACGTGACACTTCACCCTATAACAAAATATATAAAATTATCTCTAAGGTAATTGCAAGGAGATTGGAACCTATTATGTCGACAGTCATATATTTGGAGCAATTTGACTTTTTGAGTGGTTGATAAATACATGATATTGTAGGGGTACCCCAGGAGCAAGGTTGAAATTTGACGTCCTACATTGCACGTCAAGAATTTTTATATGACGTTTTAATTTTAACGTTGCCTTTAATTTGATGCTTAAATCTTAATTTTAGTTGTCATAATAATAATAATAAAATTTAAATAACATTTATAATAACTATATGAAACATTGAATTCTCGTATCTTGCCTCATATAATACAAAAATAAAAGGCTTACAAGAATATAATAAATATAATGATTAAACCAAGCACACGCATAATGGCAAAGAAGGTTTATCCTCGAAACCTTTAGGCCATTACCATGGGCCACCAAATACGATGGGCCCAAAAAATCCATGACCAAGTCAAGTTTACCTAACAAGGGGAGACAGGCCATGACAAAATCAAAATTTCCATATTAGAAATATATATATATATATATATATATGCTCGGGATATATATATTAATGACGTGTAAAAATAAAAATGCACTTCAAAATGATGGATGAAATTAAAATTAACACTTCATCAATGACGTTTAATTTTGTGAAGTGGCAATATTTTGACGTGTAAAATGGCAAATGACAGCTATTTACCCGTTAAATTTTAACACTACCCGAGAAAAATTACATACAATAAAAATCAAAGAATTAATATGCTTTCAAGTAAGGTCTTAAGAAGTTTTGCACAAAGTTTATACTTTAAAAAAACTACACATAAAAAACATGAATTTAAAATGTTATTTTAATGAATCAAATACATATTATTTCCCATTCCATAGAAAAAAACTAGTTGTGCAAGCTTTGAATAAAGCTTTGATAGATTTGTAGTAATGACAATTAAATCCAATGTTGGACATGGCATTGACTTTTAAATTTTAAGGAATGATGTTTTGGTTTTTAGTATAGAGATTCTAATGATTTTTTATTAAATTAGTATTAAATATAAAATTGTTATAAATTTAATGGGTTCTTGTTTTTTTCAAAGTGTTTTTTAATTAATATGTATAAATATTAATAAATTAATTAATTGCAAATTGTGCATGCAATATTTACAAGCACTAGCATAAATCAAAGTTAAGGGTTGGTTGATTGGTTGAGGCCATAATACCTTAGTTCCAAAACATCAGTAATATTTAAATCTAATACCCTAATTATCATCGATAGTGTGTGTGGGGAGGACAATTTCAAGGCTATGATAATCATAGAAAAAATAAACAATTTACAAGTACATGTAGTTGCCTTACCACCCAAGGGGACCAACATCAATTGATATATGACTATAGGTTAAGATAAGTTGAACTAGCCACCACGAGTGACCTTAACTTCTTTTGAACCACCACTAGAACGCAAAGGTAGTTCACTTCCTAGGCCTACTCGACCTCTTATGGGACTACAAAACCTTAGCAAACATTAGCTCCATCATTGACAAGAAACCCTAGGTCATGCCATAGCCTAAACCCTCAAAGCCACAAAGTAAAGAAACCATGCCAGGAACAATGAGCAAGGTTTTAAAAAACAAGACCATAAGTGAGCCCACGAGTAAGGTCATTAGCAAGACCATAGACAAGGTTTTGCAAATCAATACCATGAGTAGAACTTCATACAAAGTCGCATACAAATCCATAGGTTAGCCACTTCGAATACCATAGAGACATATAAACCACCTTGAGAAGCCTCAACACCACCATGATAAGAGCCATCATAGAGTCGTCACCATAGACCAAAGATCCACCATTAAAGGCTAAAGGGAGCCAACAAAAAAACACCATAGAAAACTTGAGCCGTGTGATTATTTAGAGGCATACCACCCACCTTCTCAACCCTAACCTAGTGGCCTCCTTGATCTTAACAACCACCATCCAATGTCCTCTTGCTCCATAATTGTGAAACCCTAGTAGTGTTTAGGGCAAGTGCCAAAAGGTACGAGTAGGGAAATAGATTCCTCTATTTCTTCCAACTCCATCCCATGAGGTTCTTATGTTTGTATGTATGTATATGTATGTATATGTATGTATATGTATGTATATGTATGTTTATGTATGTGTGTGTGTACATACATATGTGTGTGTGTGTGTGTTTTTTTCCATCAAATACATATCCCGAGGAAACCCACCACGTACTTCCCCTCATTTCGAGGATGGTACCAAGGTAAACCAAACTCTTCAAAGCTTAAGGCCGATACAACAATATAATCAATACGAGATCAGTATGTCACTTGCAGGAATTGATCTTAAGTGGGGAGGGTAACATTCCTCCTAGCCACCCAATCTAGACCCAACACACACATTGAAAGAAGTTGATGTGGATTTTTGTCAACCAATGCTAATGTAGGTGATTGATTTATCAAGTAACGTGCCTTATCTGTTAATTTTTCGATAATTTCATTCAAACATTATCTTAGAATCCTACTAAGAGAATAACATGCACAGCATAACAATCATAAACACAAGAGACACGGAGTTTCCTCGGGGAAAACCAAGATGGTGAAAAACCCCGCAACTTCCTCAGAGATAAAATAAGCCACAATACAAGATAGATAACTCCAACAGCTACTCCTCCTCCACTAGTGCACACTCCTCTCTCAACTAATGTGAGTTGGATGAGTGAGTGAATTAATAGAATGAGACACACTATTAACATGGTATCAGAGCTGTGCTAAGAAGAAGACACTGTGCAGTTGCGGAAGCTAGGGATTCTTAATATTTGGGTTTCTCTCCTTAGATCATCAAAGGCAGGAGGCTAGGCTAACTCTCCTTGGAAGGGCGCATCTTTTTGTCGAGACAGAATTCAATTCTGAGCACTTTCAGTTTTTGGCCTGTCACTGCTGCGAAAAATTAGGGTTTCGAAGAAAGTTGGAATTTTTGGAATCCGAGACCACAGCTAGATGCCCCTCAATAAAATCAAAGTTTAGAGACCAAGATTGAACTTTTTGGTTGGGCAGAAGGCCGGGCTTCATCAAACCCTAAACCAGGATTTTGATCGGAAAGGTGGAAAATTAGGGTCTCTAAAAAAGTTGAAATTTTTGGAATATGTGACCACGGCTGGATGCTCCTCAGAAAAATCAAAGTTTAGAGCACAAGATCGAATTTTTTGGCTGGGTAGAACGCCGAGCAATATCAAACGCTAGTTTGGGATCTTGTATAGGAAATCCAGAAGTTTCAAAGGCAATTTTGAGGGGTCAAATTTTGCAGATTTCAGAATTGAAGTATACCAACTCTGATACCATGTTAATTTTTCGATAATTTCATTCAAACATTATCTTAGGATCCTACTAAGAGAATAACATGCACAGCATAACAATCATAAACACAAAAGACACGGAGTTTCCTCGAGGAAAACCAAGATGGTGAAAAACCCCGCAACTTCCTCAGAGATAGAATAAGCCACAATACAAGATCACAATGATCAAACCCAATATAGATAACTCCAGCAGCTACTCCTCCTCCACTAGTGTGCACTCCTCTCTCAACTAATGTGAGTTGGATGAGTGAGTGAATGAATAGAATGAGACACACTCTTTCTACCTTAGCCTTCTTCTTGGGAGGTTCATCATCCTCAGCAACATGAGCATGATATCTCTTCTTGTTGCTCTTCTTTTTGTTGTTGTTGTTGGAGTTCCTTTTGTTCTTGGGACATTCTGAAGCAAAGTGTCCCTTCTCATTACAGTTGAAGCATCTTAGATTTTTCTTATATATTTAATGATGGTGGTGTGAAGACTCTTCAAGTGATGATGAATATGTTCTGATTTCTGCTCTCACAGGTACTGTTACACATGGGTGTAATGATTGGCTTATTGATAGTGGGGCTTCTAAACATATGGCGGGATTCAAAGAATCTCTTATGGACCTATCTGAACATGAGTCACCTCACAAGGTGAAACTTGGGGATGACTATCTATTAATACCCTATAAAAGGAAGTCATGAAGCCTCCTACAAGTTAGACTCTGGGAAGTCTTTGAAGATGCAAGATGTTCTATATGTACCTGGACTCAAGAAGAAACTCCTCTCCATATCATCTCTAGATGCAAAAGGGATGAGAGTTTCATTTGTGGATGTCCAAGTACTTATGTGGCTTAAAGATAAGACCATAGATGATGCAGTAGTGATTGGAGAGCAAGAAGGAGGATTGTACAAATTGAAGGGACAACCTGAACATGCCATGGTACATGAATCCATGGAGCCAAGTGAACTTTGGCATAAAAGGCTTGCTCATGTGCACTATAGGGAACTACCAATTGCAAGCAAAGTAGTAGAAGGTCTTCCTGAAATCTAGTCAAAGCATGAAGGTGTTTGCAAAGGATGTGCAAAAGGAAAGAACACAAAGAAGGCATTTCCAAGCAGTGAAAGCAAGGCATAAGGAATATTGGAAACTATCCACTCCGATGTATGCAGTCTAATGTCATCCAGTTCTCTAAGTGGGTATGTATATTATGTTTCTTTCATTAATGATTTCTCTAGGAAGACTTGGATTTGTTTCTTGAAGAACAAAGATGAAGTATTTAGCAAATTCAAGGAATTCAAAGCCTTGATAGAAAACCACACTGAAAAGAAGATGAAGACTTTTAGATACGATAGTGGTGGAGAATTCACTTCAGAAGACTTCAAGAAGTTATGCAGTGATTCAGAGATTAAGAGGGATTTGACCACTCCTTACAATCCACAACAGAATGGAATTGCAGAAAGGAAGAACCTCTCATCCATTTTCAACATTGCTTAAAGTGCACACTATCAGAGACTCCAATGGTTCCTGCAAGAAAGCAAAGATTGAGAGGGAGTCCACCCAACAAACAAACAAAGATAAGTATTTGAATTTGTCATTTCTTGTATATCTAATTGTTTAAATAATATTGTTCAATGATGTATATACTTATGTTCCTAGACTTAGGTTGTATGCATATTAGAATAATTGCATTAATGAACAGTATACTACTAATATGCATGTGATGGGTAAGTGGCCTATGGTACTGTACAACATTCCATTGCTACTTATCTAGAATGAAACCTCTTTGCTGACATGTTGGGAGTAGTGCAAACTCTTAACAATGTTCTGGTAGAGATGGAAGGCATCTAGAAAGTTACAAGATAAATGTTGTATTGAAGCATTAGCTAAGATAATTGCATGACTGTATGACATATATTCTTATGTGTAAGATTTTGTTCCCGAAAACTATGAGAAGTTTCTAATCGTGCAATTGAATTTGACTTGTAGGAAAGATCGTGTACAATCACCTACAAAAGAAGGACTACAACATTTGTTCCGGCAATGAAGTTCAAAGAAAACTACCTATTGAAGATATTGAAGAATCTGAAGTTCCCAGGATTAGGGATACAGTAATGAAAGGATTCCAAGATCAAGGAATACCAATCGATCATGAAGAATGATGTTTGGGATGTGGTCCCAAGACCAGATGGGAAGTCTGTTGTGACTTCCAAGTGGATCTACAAGATCAAACATGCTGCAGATGGTAGCATAGAGAAATACAAGGCAAGGTTTGTAGCTCGTGGGTTCTCCCAGAAAGAGGGGATAGATTATGAAGAGACTTTTGCTCTTGTAGCCAGATACACTTCCATCGGAACAGAACTTGCCCTGGCTGCAGTGATGAAGTGGAAGATACACTAGATGGATGTCAAGACAGCTTTCTTGAATGGTGTAGACGAATAGGAAGTGCATGTGGAGCAGCCACTCAGTTTTGAGACACATGACATGGAGCCATATGTGTGCAGATTGAAGAAATCCTTGTATGGCTTGAAGCAAGCTCCTAGGACATGGTACGGCAAGATAGATAGCTTCATGTCCAGTTTGGGCTTTACCAAAAGTAAAGCGGATTCCAACCTTTACTACAAGGTTGAGGAAGGCAATCCAGTGATACTCCTCTTGTATGTGGATGACCTATTTGTGACAGGTGAGGATATATTGATTTCCGATACAAAGAGGAAGCTTGCTTCCGAGTTCGAGATGAAGGACTTGGGTATGATGCATTACTTTCTAGGTATGGAGGTGTGGCAGAGTGCAGATGGAATCTTCCTTGGACAAGGGAAGTATGCAGTAGAGATCCTGAAGAGGTTCGGGATGATGGACTGCAAGGCCATGGCCACATCTATGGAATCGAACCTAAAGCTATTGTGTGATGCTTCATCAGAGTCGGTTGATGTCACGGTTTATCGTCAGATGATTGGGTCCTTGATGTACCTGACGAACATGAGACCAGATATTTGCTTTGCGGTGAACACCTTGAGCCAGTTCCTGACAGATCCTAGACATGTTCACCTGATTGTTGTAAAGCATATTCTGAGGTACCTGAAGGGTACAATTGATTATGGGCTCAAGTATGATGTGAATCAAAAGTTTAACCTGGAGGGTTATGTTGATTCAGATTGGGAAAGCAGTGCTGCAGATAGGAAGAGCACTTCAGGGTACTGCTTCAGTATGGGATCAAGTGTGATCTCTTGGTTTAGCAGAAAGCAATCCTGCATAGAACTGAGTACAGCCAAAGCAGAGTATGTCACAGCTTGTTCGGCTAGTTATGAGGCAATATGGCTAAGGAAGATATTGTCTGAGTTATTTGATCTCCCGTTGGATGCTACCTGTATCTTCTGTGACAACCAGAGTTGTGTGAATTTGTCTGAGAACCCAGTGTTCAATGATAGGTCGAAGCACATGTTCAATGATAGGTCGAAGCACATTGAGATCAAATATCACTATATCAGGGATATGGTGCAGAGAGGAGCAGTAAAGCTCCTATATGTTGCAAAAGATGAGCAAATTATAGATGTGTTGACCAAACCACTAGTCATAGTGAAGTTCAAGTACTTCAGAGAGAGGCTTGGCGTTATTCAGATAGAAGATACTTCGAGGAAGAAATGATGGGACACATTTGCAGGAGCCATTCCAAGCATGGTGCTAGGAGGATCCTTCCCATGGCTGTGGATGTAAGTGTTGTGTGATGAGCATCAAGATGATCATGCGATGATGATGTGCATCAGGACGATGTACTTTATGATGATGATCAGTATGATCATGAGTATTAGGATGATACTCCGTGGCCAAGGACAGATTGTGCAGGTAGCATGTAATAGCTCCCTGGGAGATCCGATAGTCTGAGCTTGGATGCTCTTGCGAGGTTTTGCTACAGGTTGGTTGCGGACAGATTGTGCAGGTAGCATTTAATAGCTCCCTGGGAGATCCAATAGTCTGAGCTCGGATGCTCTTGCGAGGTTTTGCTACAGGTTGGCCATGGATAGGTTGAAAATAAGCATATAATAGCACCCTGGGATATTTGCAGATACTCTTGCTAGGTTTTTCCTATGGCATATAATAGCTCCCTGGGAGATCTGGAAAATGCTCTTTCGAGATTTTGCCTGGGAGGACCTATAATAGCGCCCTGGGATATTTGCAGATACTCTTGCTAGGTTTTTCCTATGGCATATAATAGCTCCCTGGGAGATCTGGAAAATGCTCTTGCTAGGTCTTTTCCTATGGCGTGTAATAGCGCCCTGGGAGATCCGATAGGTTGATTTGTGTGCTCGTAATCAGTCCTGGGATGCTCTTTCGAGGTTTTTCCATGACAACATGTAATAGCGTCCTAGGAGATCTGATAGGTTGAGTTGTGTGCTCATAATCAGTCCTGGGATGCTCTTTCGAGGTTTTGTGGTGGTCACATGTAATAGCTCCCTGGGAGATCTTGTCGGTCGTGCTTAGGCACATAAAGGAACCTGGGATACTCTTTTGAGGTTTTGTTGACGCATGTAATTAGTCCTGGGATCCACAGTATGGCCAAAGATGATGAAGACCTGCAGGAGGCTAGGCCTACATCCAGCATGACAAGGGGATGGCTCTGTAGAACTTCCTATGACGAAAAGAATTGAGAGATAGCCCAGTGATCAAGATGACCAGTACAGCAGTAGTGATGATGATACTCCATGATTCAGTGATGATGATCCAGCTCCAGAATTGAAGACTTGTGGCGACATGTATTGATGACCTGAGTCTAGAGAATACCTTCCTAGTTAAGAGGGAGTGTTGATGTATTTGTAACTTTGGAAGATATTCTTCTATGTATTACACTTGTACTTTGTTATATGTATGATGGAGATGTATTATTCCTCCTATCAGAAGTGTCATCGTTTGTATTTGTAAGTGTCGCAAGTGTTGCAAGTGTCGCAATTTATATTCAATGGGTTATTAGACCACCAGTGTGGGGTCGGCCCTAGTTGAGTTATGTGGTTGGGTTATTAGACCTCATTGGGAGGTCAGCCCTGTTAGGTTATTGGCAAGTCAAGTCAGTGTATAAATAGAGAGTGAGTGTGTCTTATTCTATTCATTCACTCACTCATCCAACTCAAATTAGTTGAGAGAGGAGTGCGCACTAGTGGAGGAGGAGTAGCTGTTGGAGTTATCTATCTTGGGTTTGATCATTGTGATCTTGTATTGTGGCTTATTCTATCTCTGAGGAAGTTGCGGGGTTTTTCACCTTCTTGGTTTTCCTCGAGGAAACTCTATGTCTCTTGTGTTTATGATTGTTATGTTGTGCATGTTATTCTCTTAGTAGGATCCTAAGATAATGTTTGAATGAAATTATCGAAAAATTAACATTATCCACTACCTATGCCTAGAATTCTTGTGATAACCCTACACCACTTAACATTCTCCTTTCCTCTACATCAACTTCTTTTTCATCCTTTATGCCACTCCCTCCTATTGAGGTGTGTCTGGAGTGATATTTTTCCTTGCTATTCTACATTTCTTATAGAATTCCTTGAATTCCTTTATCTAAAACTCTCGACCATTATCTATCCTTGACACCTTTATTTTCTTCTCTATTCAGTTTTCTACAATAGCTTTAAACTCTTTAATGTTAATAAAAACATCATGTTTCTCATGGAAAATAAACCCACATGTTCCTCAAGAAATCATTAATGAATGAAACATAATACACATATTTGTCTAGTGATGGAACAAGAATAGGTCCAAACATATCACTATGTAATAACTCCAAGATTCATTTTTCTCTTGTAGCACCAAATGGAAATATCACCCAATTTCGTTTACCATATATACAATGTTCGCATAAATGAAAATCTTATGATCAATCATACATACCCCCAACCATATTTTTACCTTGTAATTCTTGAACGCCCATTCTCTTCAATATGCCCTAGTCTCTGATACCATAGCATTGTCTTATTTACGAAGAAAATACAAGTAATATCTTCTACATTGCAATCCTTGGGAATAACTGAAATATTACACCCATAATTAAAAGTGTTTCCCAACAACTCGCATAAAGTTCCAATCCAAACTCCCCACATCAACACCATTGCTTCTTGAACCATCTTGCAAGTGTCCTTTTCAAATACAATATGCACACCTACATCACCCAACTTACTTACAGATATTAGGTTTCTGGCTAGATCTAGAATGTGCAAAATCCTACGAAGTGTTCTAATCCTTCCTTTTTTGTAGTAGCTTGACCCTTCCTCGCCATGTGATTTCCGTTGTCAAGTCATCTCCTAGGAAAACATCACCTTCATTGTACTTTTCATACTCACAAAACTACACCCTATGATAATTCATATGAAATGAAGCACCCAAGTTGACCAACCATACATCATGATCTGCATGTGTACCTATAGATTATAAGTAAACATCACCTCCTCTTTCTACGAAGTTTTTTGCTTTTATGGAAGAGGTATCATCAGATCCCTTACTTTTATCAACATTCTTAAATCTACAATCTTTCTTATAATGTCTAGCTTTGTCGCATTTCTTTGCAAATTTTCCTAGAGAGTTAGAAATACCTCTAGACTCAGGTCTACCACCATAACACTGATATTTCTTCTCTTAGGAATGACCTCTCATAGATAAAGCATCCTTGGTCACACCCTGCATGGATTATGCCCTCATTTCCTTTGATAACAAGATGCAAAAAAATCCTCAAACTTTAATGTGGATTGAACGACACCACCCATTGATACAACTAGATTATCCCAAGAGTCTGGCAAGGAATATAACAAGGTAACACACTTACCTTCTTCCTCAATATTAATATAACCAGAGACTAGTTGACTTACCAGAGTATTAAATCCATTTAGATGATTTGTCATGGTGTCACCATCCTCCATCCTAAGATGCTACAACTTCTTTTGAAGAAATCACATGTTTACCAAGGACTTTGAGCAATACAAATTCCCCAACATATCCCATAGATTCTTCCCATTTTTTTCTTCAGAGACTTCAATAACATTGAATCTAAGAGGTAGATCCAAATCGTGCTTCTTCACTTTTCTTTCCAAAATTTTCCATTCTTATTTTGACATACTAGTGAGATTTGTACTTGGATCCATAGCAATCCACCATTCTCCATCTATAAAAAGATCTTCCATCTTCAACTTCCATAAATTGAAGCTTTCGTCGTTAAACTTCTCTATTTCTATCCTTGAATTGCTTGCCATTTTCTTTACAATTGAAGCTCCATTGTGTAAAGCTCCCACTCCAACATGGGTTTATCGTAGACCTAAGATACCCTTTCTCTTAATAGGATGAGCTAAACAATAGCAACACAATCATCCCCCTAAAGTGAATAACTTCACTTTAATACCAGATGAAGAGTTTGATAATTATATGTAATAAAAGAAATACCAAATAGAATCTAAAACACACAAGAATTAACAATGGCTCACACACATAGTACATAGAGATTTACCCTAGAAAACCAAAAACGAGAAAACTAGTATACCTAAGGGTCTCTCCACTCTCTATTTCATTGTATTGTTCTCTCCATTTACAATAGAATATTATAGCATCTGAAACTCTAATCCATCAACTCATATTAGATTACAAATCTAACTCATTAATCATGATTAGTTTGCAATGGGTCGAAAATCCATCGGTCGAAAAGGATGAAAACATACCAAAAGCGGACCCAATAATTTCTTTCAAGAGCGGATAACTTAGTATAAAGTCCATTTACATCATATACACAATAAAAAAAAAAATTAAAATCAAAATCACGGTGAGCTTATATATATTCTTCGGAGTCTTTAAACTACATCAAAAGGGATTAATAAAAAGAATGATGAATATATTTAGTTTGTTTCCCATCAACTTCTTCCAACATAAACAAATACCTCGATCTAGTTGAATGCCTTCCTCTGATAAGCCATCTGCAATCTTGTTTATTTCCCTATGAACATGATGGAATTTGACAAATTCAAATATGGGAGAAATTCCCCCAATATCATCCAGTAAAGACCGTAGTCACAAATTCCTCATTGTATATACCTCATTCATCCATTTTATTACAAACACAGAATAACCAAAAAATGTGAAGATTGTGTACACCCGTCTTAACAACAAGATTAAGAACTAGTTTTAGGTCCATCAGTTATGTCATGTTATTTGTGCCCTATCCCATACCTACTTTGGATTTTATTGAAATAAGATTACTTCATATATAATATATGTTATGGAAAAAATTGCACAAGTGCACTCTTCCACTTGGTGAGGGGCTAAGCCTTGTAGGTTGCTGCAAGGCATTAGTCCTTGGAGCCCCTTTTGATAGTGGTTGGTATTCCTCCAAGTGATCCTGCAAGAGATTGTTAGTGTAGTTCACATACAAACATGAAAATATTGATGAAAAATAAAATGAAAGAGATGGGGGGCAGATGCAAACTCCAACAACAACCAAATGTATGTTAAACCACTATTGTATTGCCCAATGGAATAGTTGTACAACACCCAGGAGATGAAGGCTTCAAGGTAAGCCAACAACATCCCTTAGGGAGGCCTTTCTTATCCAAACAAATGCTAAGTAGATGGAAGAACAATGGATAGAAACACTTTCCCCTTGATGGTAGGTGGCAAGAAAGCATGGAAATGCTCACAATGGTAGGAAATGGTGGGCTATGAGGAAGCTCCAAATCAAATCCAGAAGCATAACCTTGCTCTAATTTCTGTCTTCCAAATGCATGACAATGGCTTCCTTTTATAGGCCAAGAGTTGGCCAACAAAAAACTAGATCCAAATGTGAACTCTCCTTCTTCATGAACCAGCTCCAAGGTACACAAGGGGACTGATTAATGCCACCAAGTGTGTGAGGAGTCAAATTCTAATACTTGGGGAGGATTGAGATTTTAATGCATCGTTGGTCGTAATTGGTCCCTACGTTTTAAGAGTAGCACTGTTATCGAAGGAAAAGCTGCGCAGGTGTAGTGTGGGAATTGTTCAGGTAACCTGCACTATAGCGTGGGTCAACTTTGCAATACCCGCGCTACCCTTTGTTTTGACTATCTCTTGGAACTTGTGGACTCATGGTGTGTTTTGAATCTGTTGAGGATGCATGTGGTGAGATGCATTCTTTATGTTGATGACGCTTTACTAGATGAATCACCGAAATGTCGCATGTGTGCGATTTTTAGGCATTAACAAATGCCCCCCGATGTATGAGGTTCAGAGGGTACTGTAGAACCGATAATGCATCATGTTTTTTGTTGTTTCTCTCATGTTCTATAGTACGAAGCATATGTGGACAAAATAAGGTTCTCCCATGGGGGAAGAGTGTTGGTGATAATCATTGGAGCTATAATAAAGAATACCTTTTATACAAACGAGGCGGGCATACCCATGCTCATGAAATGTTGTTAAGATGATTACAATGAGAGAGGACAAAGGTGTCGACTCTATTATACTGTTGGAACATGGATGATGGTGGATTCAATCCATGTTAGATTAAATACCCCTAGATCTACTGCAAACATATTGAAGAAGTGGAAGAGCTGGTGGCCATGATGAACCCATTGTGGTGGGGGACTAAACTTGGTATGTAACTATGCCTGAGGGTTGTATAGTACCAAATAGACTGCTATCATGATTTCCAAATGTGAACACTGCTACCTTGAAAAGTACGTCCCCCCTGATGCGATGATGTGTTGATGTCGAGCATAGGGGAAACCACCTAGTTAGGGAGCATTAATGAATCTCCCTACTAAGTTCGAGGTGATCCCTTATAGTGATTGAAAGGGATCCCAAGGTACAACTGCAACTCTTGGAATATAGTGTATTGACGTCGACGAGAGTTGAAGTACCGGATAAGACAAAAGTCCTACCCTGAGAACTGGGATCATATTGTAGTTAATGGGTGGATGGACAGACTTGAAAAAAGACTGGTTGATAAGCGTGGGGCTCATAACTTCCTTTGATCGTTGTAAACATGGGGAGTAGGGATGACAACTTTTCTTTCACGACGACACAGGTTGAAATGGATGGAAACAAACTATAAATGAAAGGGGTTTTCATGGAGACGCAACACGAAGGGTAACGACGACTAGCAAAACAAAATAATGCTTAACATATGGAGACTCAAATACATCGATCAAAGGTGACCATGGGTTGCTTCCACAATAATATGGTGTGCCCGCAATGTGAGCTAATGTGGGAATTGTTTGTACGTAAAGAATGTTGGTGGGGTCCCCACAGTTTTGTGTGTGTTGGGGGACCGATTTGATGATGGGAGGAGTCCCCGTGGTTTTGAGTGGATTGGGGGACACTTTCCAATGATGAAGTAAGGGTGAACTTGCAGACGCAAAGACGGGTTCCCCATCAAACAATGTTATGCAGTGTAGTCCTACAGGATAATTGGATATAATTGGTTATTTATAAGGGTGGGGCCCCATAGGTGTCTTTGATGGAGTGATGATACGAGGGGGATTGTGAATGGTAAAGTGCTCATGGAGGTGTGAGGGGGGTTTATGAATCATTCCCGCAACATGTGCCAAAGAAACTGATGAGTGTCTACTGGGTGGAGTAAATGCCCAAATGCAACAATGATACTCTGAGGAGGGTCTTTTCAAGTTTGGTCAGATTGCTCGGACTTGTGGGGGGTCGACATCATGGGTGTCAATTGATGACGGGGATGGAAATGGTGCACACATCCATGGGGGAACATGATATTCATGAAAATGATGTTGATGGCACATCAAGGCCATGAATGGGGACCCTATGGTTATCAGCGGGAATACTGGGATATGCATTGTAAACGAAGGGAAAATAGTGTCTATATGCCAATTTTGAAATGATACCTATGGTAGGGTGTGTGACACCTAGTGTTAGATAATAAGAGGCTCCATAATGTCCTGAACATATGGTGCACATACCCAAGTGTACTAAAGGATATAACTGAGCTATTGACAATGCGGAAACCAAAACACCGCGTATCAGTGGGGTACTCGGATATGAAAATAGTGTTCCAGTGACTTTGATTGGAATTCAGATTGGTCAGTTCCATGTCGAAGAGCTCGAAGCGTTGGTCGTCGTGGTGTGAACGGTTTTGGAAACGGAGTTACGATTTTTCCGTGGCATTGGTTGGAAGTTTGGGTCAAATGAGTATAAAAGGGGGGTGGGGGGCACTTTTCGAAATCATTTGTACTTTGTGCCACTGAGTTCCTAAAGTGCATTCCGAACATTTCTGGGAGATCCGATGTACTTTTCATCAATCTGCAAGCTCCAAGCAAGCCTAAACCTAGTCCTTGTTGATTTTATCCGTTGGACTTAGGTTTAGGGGTACCCTAGGTGGCCAAGGTTCCTTTTTGTGTTTTAGGGGTTACCATGCGACATTTTGAGAAAATCCTGTGCGGTAGCATAGGATTTTTGGAAAATCATGCACTGACCTAGGGCAGTATTTTCTAAAAATTACGCGCGTTGTAGCACGCTCACTAAAGTGGAACAAATGTACAGTATTGCGCGTAGCGCGGGATGTATATATTTTGGCCACGCGCTGGTTGTAGCATGACTCATCCTCGAACAGTCGTGCTACTCGCGCAGTCGAACTGTATATCTCCTGCGTGGTGGTTCCGTGCGGTCAAACTATATATCTCCCGCACGCTGGTTCCATGCGACCAAACTGTATATCTCCCACGCGCTGGATCCACACGACCGAATAGAGTTTCGACCGCACTACGCGTGGATATCTTGTAAAGAGTCGTGCTACATGTGGACCTTCTTAGGAAAGGTCGCACTAATGATTTTCCTATGGCTAATGGGTGATCATTTCCCTATGCAAGTGGTTTCTTATCAGTGATGGCACGCATTCGAGATGTTGAATGGAGGAAGAGAGAGTTTGACGACCTTCGAGCCATTGTGTTGGTTGACCAGGGTGCGAGCGATGCTCTACAAGATACTAGGCTCTTGAAGTTCTTCAAGAACCCTCTAATGCGGTCATCCTACTACCTCCTATGGAAGCTACTAGACATGTGGGATCCTGACTACGGATTTTTCCATGTGGGTGGTGAGGACCTGAGTATCACTACTCACGATATATATTTTTTGATGGGGTTGACTCCCTAAGGGATGAGGGAGCCTCTCCCTCCACAGTTGGTGGGCGAGACAATCCATACCTTAGTGGATTGTTACTGTGGTGGTGACCTGAGTTCTATGAATGTGGGTGGTGTGTTGGTGATCCATCTGAGGGCTCTACCTGTGGAGGTTGTGGCGACATCTATTTTGTGTGTGTTGGGGGCCGCATCCCTCAACCGGATTACAGGAGGCCAGCTCCAGCTGGTGGAGAGAGTGATGGATGGGAATCTTGTGGTGTGGGGTTCGGTGATGTTGCAGTCCATGATGCAGCAGATGTCATATTTGTGATGGGGTGTGGGGCGGTGCACCTTCTGCTATGGCAGCGTCTTGTGCTCATACTTCCTTGAACCTTATCCATATTTGAGGCCACAGGTTGTGGTGCCCCATAGGGGGCCACAGGAACCGCACATGGTGTTCTGGGGGCATATTATGCCCCGTGCTGGTGGCAGGCCTGTGGGGGTCTTTTTTATGCCACGGGTGTTGGATGTATGGGAGCGCCGCATAGGTTAACCCAAGAAGTACCCTTGGAGTGGGATGAATTTCCAAGGAGATTCGTATCTACTCGTTCCTGCTAGCGAATTCGGCGCTATTGGTATGTTTTTCATGGTTTTGTATTGTTCACATATATATTTGTACATACTGATTATTCTGCACATTCATGATATATATTTTTATCAGACATTATGATGGTTTTCTCCTATGTGATGCAGATGTCGGTCCTATGAGGCCACCTCGGAGGCCGAGATAGGGGAGAGATCAACCTGTCGGCAGGGTTGGGCCTGCTATTGTAGCAGTAGGTGCTTCTGAGGGTAGTCCTATCAGAGTGAGAGGAGTCAAAGCTGGCAGAGCTGCGACAGGTGGGGAATCTACTGGGGATGAGACAGCAGTTTTGGTAGCCGACTTGAAGAGGAGGTTAGCAGGTTGACAGTTGGGGTTGACGACCGAGATTGGCCCTACCTTGATGATGATGAGGTGGCCTTGACACTTCATATGCCAATAGAGTGTGGGTCATCCTGGCGGTATATCATGCGACGGGTCGCAATTGATTTCCATGTGGCACGGGAGGTGCAGGGAGGAGAAGCCCCCTCCTCCACGGTGGGGGCCAGAGCCGGCTTGAGGGGAGGATGTGTGGTAACTAGCCATTTTGGGACCTCAAGATCCACCATCTGATGGGGAGGCTTGATTTTATGTAGCGCTATGGGCCCCAGTTTTGTAGATATACATTTTTTCATGAGCCTATGGGAGGTGGTTTTTATGTATCCCCCATAAGGCTACTATGTATACGCTCTAGGAGGGCCATTTTTTGTACATGAGACACATATTCTTTTGACGAGATATATATATATATATACCTTTTTGGTGACACATGATGTATGCGTCTCTTTGTGTATGTGATGTATGTGTATTTTGCTTTATGTTTCCTATGTGTTGATGTGATGCATATGTAGTAGGTGATACTGGCATATTTGTTTTTGGCATGTGTTATCAACTTTTAGAACTTATGATGATGAAATACATGTATGTGTACTCGTAGGTGCGACACATAGATATATTTATGTATGATTTGAATGCAGGGTTATGCAGCAGCTGGGTAATGTATTAGGTGTCAATTCAATACCTCGTTGGCGATGGAGTCGGCGAATGCATTGTCGTTTCTCGGTATATGTGTGAAATTTATGGTTTCAAACTGTCGGATGAGAAGGCGCACGCGCAGAAACTTTTGGAAGAGGAGCGAGTTGCAGACACCGAATACATTATTCAATTGCGATATGACAAGTTGGGAGTCGAGGTGCATTTGTATTTGGTGAATGCCCAAGTGTAGGGCATCGCTTAACAAACCTATTACGACATTGTATTCTGCTTGGTTTTTTTTTAGTGCCCCCAAGCATACTCCGTCGGTGGGGTGAAGTGTATGGTAGGGGGAATATATAACCCAGGTAGTGGACACATGTTTGGACTATCGATTGGCACCATCTGCATAACCAATGTAGATGTCTGTTGGTGAGGCCATCTGCATTTGAATAAGAGAGGTGTTTTACTTTCTTAATTCAAGATAGTGGGAAATGAAACTAAAGTTGTTGGTACAAAATAAGAATATCAATGGTTGGTGTCAAGTGTCATGTTTGTGCCTTGGGGGTACAAACCCCCTGTTTTGGTTGTTAATTTTTTGGGAATGCTTGCAAGTGGTCTACGTCTTCGTCGAAAGACGAGGAATCACTACAAGTGAGGACACCAACTAAAGGAGATTCATCATCGATGGTGTCTGGGAAGTTTGGTACTACCTCCTCGGTTGGTGACGCTTGTAGGGTTACATAAGGTGTTTGTAATTGATCTTGCATTCTCATCAATTCAAGACGAGTTTGTCGTTCGACGTGCAAAATGGGGCACTAAAAGGAATAATGGGTGGTTTCTCCACAAGATAAGCAAGGTTTTGGTACCCAGGGACGGAAGCGTTCATGGTCTTCTTAGGTGTTTATTTGCTCCATTATGCATGTGATAGCACTAGGAGGGAGCATATGGGTAGAGTGCCCACATGACGAGCATCCATTATGTGATGGTCTCGTCATAAGTTTAGATCGATCTTGTGACATTACAGGCTCTACCACGTTGGCTACAGTAGGTCCAACTTCTGTGGGAGTGGTGATTGATGGTGTCGCCGATGTGGTGATCACATTAATGGATGCTACTTCTTGGTGTAAGAAGGGGGGTTCCTCAATGGTTACATGACTGAGATAAATTGTTGCCAACGCCTCTCGATATCAAGGGAGTTTGGGGCAATGGTGCGTATAGTGCCCATGTTGAGCAAAAATGGAACATGCATGATTCACAGCAATGTTTTGGACTTAGATGCGGGCGAGTGTTGGAACGGTATTAGAGCGCATAAAGTGCGGAACCGACACTGACAGAAGGGTCATCGACGGAAGCAAAGGACTAGTCGAGAAGGACAAAAGAGCCGACAGAAGCAAAAATTTTGGGTTAAGTTAGTTAGAAAAGGGTCATTTGGACCATTTTGTAATGACCATGTGTATCTATAAATAGAAGTACAATTATAAGACTAAGGGAATTTGATCTTACCTTATCTTATGTTATCATAGTTGCATCTTTGGCGTTTTTGGTATCTTTGGATCCTTGAATTGTCTAATGTTTGATCTGTGTCCGAGTTTTGAACTGATTTTACAAAGTGTATTCCGCGATGTATGAGATGAGTTAATGAATGAGGATGTTTGATTGTGCTATATTGTTTTGTCTCTCTCATGTCGCAGTGTGATTGAGTGTGAATTATTGCAGTATTCGATGGGTCAATATGTTCTATGAATGAAATCGTAGTTATATGATGTATCTCAGATCTCTTGATTATGCTTTGATAAACTGTCATCTTGTCGATCTGGTTAGCTTGTCGATTGTGAGATAATTATGTTTGATGCAAGTAAATCTAGTTGTTAGTTCAACAACATGTTGTTTTGATGCGGATATGAATCTCTGGTTTCTGTTGCGACTAAGGGTGAATTAATGCATGTATTCTTAGAACTGCGGAAACTTGGTTCCTGCAGCCCCCTTAGATATCTCGGGTGAGACTTCACTCACTTCGTGGGTGTTGTTGGAAAGGGTTAAACCTTTCTGGGCCGATGTATATGGGAATTGGTGTCGATGTTTGTTGACAGCATTGCGAAGTGAACCCCTGTCGACAGAACTGTGTCAACAAATGGTTTTGTTGCTGGGACATAGTGCAAAAAGAGAGAGGACATGCTGTGGCATTCGACGAAACCATATATTTAGGACTGGTTCGATAAGAAGACATGAGAATTTGCAGAAGAAGAAAATCGAAACCCTGGAAGGTCGACAAGTGATTGGTTGCAGAAGTATATTTACTCTAATAGCCATGAAGTATTTTTCTGTGAATTTCCAATCTTGTTGCATGAATGGTTGGCACAACTAAATTTTCAGAAGAAGAATTTCCAAGGGGGCGAACCCGAGCATTGGACCCCATAATTGATCCAGCAGTTGAAAAGGGTCAACAACAAGGCTTCAAGGGCTGTCGATGTCTGGGTAGAGAGAATTCTAGAGGGATACATCATTGAGTTTGTTGTCGACACAGTTAAATCCTATAGTGACGCAGAGAGGAAATTCTTTAAGGGACCCAGAGGAAGGTATTTGTTGTCGCTACATTTGTGGATTAAGATCCTCATTTGTGAAAAAGGAATATTTAAGATGAACTCTGGCGAGTAAAGCTCTAGTGTGCAGAGATTGTGGGTACCGTGGGGATGAGGGTTTGACGGAATGATGCAGAGAAGATGGATATGAGTTTCGACAAAATTGAGGGGGAAAACGAGGAAAATTGTGGTCACCTACGAAGTGGGGTTTGGTTCTGGACGGAGAAGAAGAGGAGGACTGAAATAGAGAGAGAATCTCCTGGTGTGATCGGAACAAAGAACTGTAAAACAGGACCATAAGGGACTAAGAGACCCTACTGTGACAAAGAGAACAACCAGGATACCCCTGAACCTGAGGGAGGACAGACCCAAAGCTACAACGTACCCACAACTCCGTGCACTATGCCAAACTTTGTAGGAAGAAACACAAGTTATTCGCAGGGTTGTCCTGCGTGTCAGAATGGCGGTCAGGGTAGCGGATCAACAAACACTAGTAGGAGACCAAGGATGACATGCGACGACGTAAAGCTGCCTTTGTTCCAGGGAAATGGGACTAAGGATCCCGAACTGTACTGGTTTCTGTGCGAAGCGGTATGGACCGTTAAACAAGTGCAAGATGACAATATTAAGAAAGGGAAATTGGCGATGACCTTTAGGGGTCATGTGCTGGATTGGTATATGAAGTTTGTAGAAGTCCCTACAGGGAATCCACAGAAGAGCCTAGCAGAAATCAGAGCAGGATTTATCGATGAATTTAGGAAACCAAAGTCAGAGTCACAATATATTATAGAGTTGAGGGAAATAAAGCAATTTCCTAATGAATCAGTATGGGAATTCGATCAGAGGTACAAAACTCTGATGGCCAAAGTAAGTTTTGGAATGAGTGACATGCAGCATAAAGAATGGTTCATTGCGGGATTGGTACCGCACATTCGGATGCCACTAATGCAGTAGAAGATTGTATCATAGGTGGAGGAACTGGAAATTGCGATGAAACTCGAGGCTTCACCAATCGACGAAACAGGGGTAGGTATGAACCAGATCCAAGCACAGCTAGTGAAATTGACGATACAACAACAAGATATCAAGAAGGGGAAAGAAGTTCACGAAGAAATATGGTGCAGTCGATGCAAGTCTGAAGGACACCACAAAGATCAGTGTCCTAAATTCCACGAATATTTACAGTCTGGTGCACCAAACCCGCTCAGTCAGGGAGGAATGCCTTGGTTCCCAATCTATCAAACAAGAGGACACCGCTCAAAAGAATGTGTATATATACAAAAGATGTTTTCGAGGTTGGCTAACCTTTTTTGTAATTTCTGTCAATCGATTGGCCATGAGGAGAAATACTACAAAGCATATGATTTGGTCCAAGAAAGAATTACGGATACATACTTTATGAAGGGTGAAGAGCAGCGACAGGTACAGAGACCCCAACTGCAACCGCAGTACAACCAACCACAATACAATCAACCGAAGCCATAGTATAACCAACCACAATATGATCAGTCACAACCGCAGTATAACCAACCCCAGTACAATCAGTCGTAGCCGCAGTATAACCCTCCACCATATCAGCAGCAGGAAGGATTCAGTGGAGGATTTTGTGTTGGTTGCAACAGAGGCTTTGCTCGCGGAGGAACTTTTGGTCGAGATCGAGGACTGGTTACCTTTTATAATTGTGGAGTAGTCAGACACTACCAAATGTATTTTCCACATCCAATGCCTCAGTGTACTTATTGTAATGCATTCGATCACATTGTCGAAGACTGTCCGTAGCTCATTGCAAAGTGGAAGACTAAGAACATGCCATAACCACAACCACAACTGCAACTGTGGCCAAACCATAATCAGAATCCTAATCCGAATGTACAAAAGATAACGACTGAAATAAGAAGTCAACTAGTGAATGTCGCAATTGTGACCAGAGGAGGTGCTGCGACAGGGGAAGATAGGCCACTGCCAAACGTCCGGCCTGCGAATCGGAAGCAAGTGCGATTCGATGTTGAAGCAGAAAAATAAGTCTTTTTGGAAGCAATGGATATTAGGGTCATAGCCCCACTGGATCCATCTGAAGGACAAAGGTATGTCGAACTGATGAGAGATGAGTTTGTCGAAGGATGGGACAATGTCTACAATGTTTAAGAGGATTATGTTAATCCTATTGCGGATGGAGAATTAGGATGTCGAAGTGCCAGTTTGGCGTCACCAGACTTTGACGAAGCTCTGGAAAACTGGTAGAACCGGTTGCATGAGGTATATTTCAGAAGATGTGCACAAATCACTCAATCGTTGAGATGGGCAGCGACGGAGGTATGTGATCTGTCGACATATGAACAATTATCTAATCTGTCTATGTTCATCATTGAATCCGAACACAAGTTATCAAAACCACAACGGTTGTTGGCGCTTGAAGAAGCATTGAAGGCTACTCCAGCAAGGTGGTGGGTTGCACACAAATCGTTGATAACGAGCTGGAAACTATGTCAACAATTGATGTAAGTCATGTTTGGGGAGACTGAACGCTACTACGGGAATAAATACAATGGACAGGGTGATCCAAGGGATCATCTGGGAGAGTGTCAAACCGCATGGGGAATGAGACCGCAGCAGGAATGGGTTCATGCATTCATCCATATGCTAAATGAAGTACCACAGAGCTAGTAGATCACAGCAGAATTACGATGAGGAACGACTAGATGGGAATATTTAACCATTAGATTCAGTCATACTTTCAGCTTCGCTGATGAGAATCCTTTGATCCATAGTGCATTGTAGGAGATCCGCGAAAATGTACTTGAAACAGTTCCGACCAAAATGGGATTACAGTGGATAAAAACACCACAAATGATGATGGCATGCTACAACGTGTCGAGTGGACTTGACGACGAGGAGGATCCTAGGGCAGCCTACGTCCCAGAATCATAGAGCAGTCATGATGTCAAAGTATCGGAGATATCATTCGACAAATTTAAGCAACCGCTGAAGATAAAGAAGGTAAATATTGGCTCATAAGAGAATCCAAAGTTTGCAAGCATTGGAGATTATTGGGATGATTCGATGATTGGAAAAGTCACTGATCTACTGCATGAATTCCAAGACCTATTTCCGACAAAGTTTTCAGAGATGAAAGAAATTTTCGAAGACTTGGGTGAGATGAAGATTCCATTGAAACCTGATGCTAATCCAGTCAAGCAGCGACCATATAGATTGAATCCAAGATACAAAGAGTGGGTGAAGGCTGAGATAGAGCGAATGCTGAATGCAGGAATCATAGAACTTGTCGAAGAATCAAAATGGATCAGCCCAATGGTTGTCCAAGGTAAGAAGACCGGTGAAATAAGGATTTGTGTCGATTTAAGGAAACTGAATGATGCATATCTTCACGATCCATTCCCTACACCATTCACTGATGAAGTACTGGAAGGTGTCGGAGGCCAAGAGATATATTTATTTACAGATGGATTTTTCATGATACCACCATATAAATATCGTGAAAGAAGATCGACATAAAACAACTTTCATGACATAATGGGGTTGCTTTCAATACACAGTGATGTCGTTTGGTCTCAAGAATCTCGCGCAATCTTTTCGAGACTGGTTGTCATTGCATTTAAATACTTCATCCACAAATTTCTGGCAGTATATATGGATGACTGGAATATATATGGGTTGGTTAAGGACCACGTTGTGAACATAAGGCTGATGCTGGAAAGGTGTCGACAATATCAGATTTCGCTGAACTTAAAGAAGTGTATTTTCTTCTCACCATTTGGAATCCTACTGGGAAACATTGTATGCAAGAAGGGGATGTTGGTCGATCCAACGAAGATTGCAATTATTGTCGACCTACCACCACCAGCGACAGTGAAACAACTAAGGGCAACGTTGGGACATACTAGATATTACAAGAAGTTCATCAGGGGATATGCAGCGATTACGACACCAATGGAGAAGTTGTTAAAGAAGGATGCAAAGCTTGAATGGAATGATGAGTGCCAGAAAAGTCTTGATATACTGAATCAAAAGATGGTCGCAACACCAATATGGGTCTTTACCCACTGAAAGCAGGAATTTCATGTCCATGTAATGCTTTATCAATAGCATTGGGATTAATATTGGCTCAACCGGGAGAAGGATCGATTGATCACCCCATCGCTTTTTTGAGTCGGAAGTTGTCTACTATGGAGAAGAACTACACGACAACAGAAAGATAAGGCTTGGCGATGGTATATGCCTTGCAGAAGTTTCGACATTATTTGTTAGGAGGACATTTCAAAATGTTTACCGACCAGTCAACATTAAAATACTTGGTCAATAAGCCTGTGTTTGGGGGGGAGATCTGTCGATGGCTGCTACTCTTTCAGGAATTTGATTTCGAAATAATTGTGAAGCCTGGGTGACTGAATGCAGGACCCGATCATCTATCACAAATTGAGTCAGGCGAAGAACCAAGGAGTATCGATGAAGGCTTGCCTAATGCACAGTTATTCAGGATTGGAATGGTCAATGACTATTACGAGTAGATTGTTCAGTTCTTGGCAACAGGAAAATCACCTGAAGATTTCTCCACCAGTCAGAAGAAAAATTTAGTTGTGAGAGTTGTTGATTTCTAGCTAATCGCAGGACAGCTATAACAGGAAAGGGTATTGGCGGAAGCACACGATGGGATTGCAGGAGTCCATTATGGAGGAGGGCGTGTGACAGTCAGAAAGATACTAAGAGTTGGTTTACAATGGTTGACAGTACATGGTGATGCAACAGATTATTCTAAGAGCTACGATGTTTGCCAATGAATGGGAAAACCATTGAGAAGGGATGAGATGCTGCTAGTGCCGCAATTGACATTACAACCATTCGACAAGTGGGCAGTAGATTTCATGGGACCTATAAACCCACCAGGAAAAAGAATAGGTGCAAGATACATTATTATTGCGACGGAGTATTTAACAGGATGGGATGAAGCAGCACCAGTAAAGGATTATACAACTGCGACAGCAGCAAGGTTCCTTTTTGACAATGTGGTGACTAGATTTGGGTGTCCAAAAATATTGATGAGCGACCAAGGTGCTCATTTCGTCAATCAAACAATCAGAGCGATGATGGAGGAATTTCAAATTTAGCATCGCAGGAGCACTCCATATCACCCACAAGCGAATGGAGTAGTTGAAGCATTCAACAAAATATTAGAGAATGCACTCACTAAAGTATGAAACACAAACCGCGATGATTGATATTTAAAGATCCCTGCAATACTATGGGCCTACAGAACGACATGTAAAAGATTGTCAAGTCAAACACCCTTCAAATTGGTATATGGTCAAGAAGCAGTGATGCCGATGGAATACATTGTGCCAAGTCTGCACATAGCAGCAACAACATGAATGAGCGATGATGGAGCCATTGAGGAAAGATTAGCACAACTGCTACAGCTTGAAGAGGATTGCTTAATCGTAATATTTCACCAGCAGGTAGAGAAGGATCGACAGAAGGCATGGCATGATCACCATGTGAAGGAAAAGCACTTTCAGCGTGGAGACATGGTTCTCCTATATCATAGTAAGTTTGTGAAACATCCAGGAAATCTTCAGATGCATTGGTTGGGGCCATATATCATAAATTTCATCATTGACGGAGTGTATCTATAAATAGAAGTACAATTGTAAGCCTAAGGGCATCTGATCTTACCTTATCTTATGCTATCACAATTGCATCTTTGGTGTTTTTGGTATCTTCGGATCCTTGAATTGTCTAATGTTCGATCTGTATCCGAGTTTTGAACTGGTTCTACGAAGTGTATTCCGCGATGTATGAGATGAGTTAATGAATGAGGATGTTCGATTATGTTATATTGTTGTCTCTCTCTCTCATGTCATGGTGTGATTGAGTGTGAATTATTGCAGTATTCAATGGTTTAATATGTTGTATGAATGAAATCATAGTTATATGATGTATCTCAGATCTCTTGATTATGCTTTGATAAATTGTTGTCTTGTCGATTTGGTTAACTTGTCTATTGTGAGATAATTATGTTTGATGCAAGTAAATCTGGTTGTTAGTTCGACAACATGTTGTTTTGATGTGGATATGAATCTCTAGTTTCTATTGCGTCTAAGTGTGAATTGATGCATGTCTTCTTAGAACTGTGGAAACTTGGTTCCTGCAGCCCCCTTAGATATCTCGGGTGAGACTTCACTCGCTTCGTGGGTGTTGCTGGAAAGGGTAAACCTTTCCGGGCCATTGTCTATGGGAGTTGGTGTCATTGTTTTTTTACAGCAGTGCTAAGTGAACCCCTTTCGATAGAACTGTGTCAACGACGAGGAAGGGGTTCCCCCTTTCATCGTTGGTGTAGTGTGGGTAATGCTAATGGGAGTGTTAAGTAGATTTCGTAGCTACAGTAGAGTGGGACATAGATTGGTTGCGTGGCCTTGATTCCTGCAAAGAGAACATGACGGTGTGACCCTTTGATTGGGAGTATTGATCATTACTATGGCTTTCAACTCCTAATGGATGATGCCCCCTGCTTTAGGCTTCACGGTTTCTACCAAATTAGATGTCAGAGTTGGTAATAGGGGACCTTTCAACTTGGGTTATTTGGTGCCCCCATTGACGGTCTTAGCGATGACCGATTGTGGGGTATTTGTGGATCTCATAGGCTGAGTTGTCATAACTGGTCATGTTATTGGCCTTATAGTCATACTAGACGACACTGGGACAAACGCGTAATGGGCGATTGGCTTGGAAGCCATATTTGGGAAGGGTGGTGTTAGGTACCACACAGGGATTCCCAAATTTAGCCTAGGTAAAGTTAACTGAGCCATAACTGGCATCCCTTGTACACCCATGGGATGATACAAGAATGGGATTTGAAAAATCGATGGTACCGATGGACTTAACGTTTGTTCAATTCCATGACTCAGCGGTAGTGTTGATGATGGTATTGAGGTGGAGGTGACTACATTTTCAGGGTGAAAATTGTGCACATTAGGCCATCGGTAGAGGTAGGGATATTTGGTGGTGGTCCTGAATATGTTACTAACAAATTGGAGTCCTTGTACATACCAGGGGCAATGCTAACATACGGTTGATCATTGCCCAATATAGTTGGTAGGACGTTGTCGGGATTGCTTGTGGTATTAGGGTCATAATAGTTAAGTTGGTCGAGGATAACTATATTCCCATTTAAGGGAAACATCATGATATAGAAGACTAAGGAGGCTACCGCATTCATGGAATACATGTAACTACACCCCAAGAGGATGTTGTAGTAGAGATGAGCATCGATTACTTCGATATCGATCATAACCATCATTCCCCCTAGCTCTATGGGGACATTCTGGTACAATCCTCTTGGTTGGGATGATCTCCCATCATACGCATGAAGAGCGATAGATGAGGGGACCAGCTCGGGGGATCTTAATCATTTCCAGACTTTTACGAATATAACTCAAGTGGACGTGCCTCCGTCGATGATACAGTGATAGATCATGACATTTTTAACCGTGACTGGAACTTGAAATGTGACTTATGATGGTAGTTGAGGATCACCTTTGTCAACATCAAAGGTCATGAGGTGTGAATCGGATGGATTGACTGCACCGAGTGTGTTGAGTAATTCCTTCCTTTGTGTTGGGCAGAACTGTAGCACTTCTAAAGTTGACATAGCCGCAGGGGACTGAGCCAAGTCATGCACAATACTGTAATTGTGGTTGGCTTTCGTGTGAAGGTTATTAGGGGTACGCCGAAGCGAGACTTTTGGAATCCGTGGGATTTGTTCGGTATTTGGGTTTAGTATTTGCAGGGGGGCCCCCTGAGGGGATAGAGACATCTTCCACTTGGGGGGTGGAAGGCCCATCATAACACTTGGCTTGTGTCTAAAGGTTTATGTCCAACGTATAGATATTCTGGAAAGGGCCATCGCCATGTGGACAAGGATCTTATTCTTGTGTGACTGCCCCTTGATTGGAAAAGGGTTGCTGTAACACTATTGTTTGTGGTTAGGGAGGATTCAATTCCTGAGGAGGGTTCATCACCATCTTCTTTTCAGCTTCCACTAACCATTGACGGTCAGGGATAAGAGGACAATGATGTGATTAATGAAAATAATCGCCACAAATGGAGCAACAATAATTGGTTCTCATAATAGGATTCTTCCCTTGTTTGGGGGGGTCGTTAGTCCCTGCATTTGGATCACCCGGGTTTTGGTTTTGCTGGGGGGGATTTCCCCCTTGCCCCGGCTACTGGTTCTACATGTTCTTACCTTTCTTGTTCCCCTGAGTCTGTGGATTATGGGTGTTTGCAGCGTTTAATTGCTCAAATTGTTGAGATTGCCAAACATAAGTAGGTCGAACTAGGTTAACCCCCATGTTGGGGGAAGTTTGCTAACCAGTTGGCCATGGGAAATGGTAATACGGATTATATCTCGGCGGTGGGATAAATGTTGTTTACGCTCCATAAGAGGTGGATGTACAAGGGACTGGTGTTAATGGTGGTGTAGGAACCATCATTGTTTGGCTAATGTTTGGGTATGTAAGACTATATGGTTTGTACTGTAATTGACCAACTGATGGTGTTGGTACCGACGTAGGGGATACCGACACAGGTGGCATGGATGGGTAATACGAAAACATGTTGAATGGAACCGATGTGGTGGGGGAGGAACCTTTCCTAAAAGGGAAATGGACCCAATAATCCCATCCGCCAAATGTGACGAGCCCGAAGGTGTAGGATCCAATGACAGATGTTGCAGGGCATCAGGGAGGATTGTATAAAGGTATCCAGACTGTGCATATATGAGATCGAAATGTTTTGCTTTCATAATAGCCTCTTCCTCGCTTTGTGGCATGGAGGTCATGACATCTTTAGCTATGGCGGGTTGGATAGATTTGATAAACCAATCCAACAAAAAGGGAGGTTGTATTTTGATCTTGCATAGTGTGCGACATCTATGCCACTCATGGATGCGGTCCACGATGTGTGTGGAAGTATTTTGACGAAAATCAGTGATAATTTCGAGGCCTAGGTCATGTTGGATTGACATTTGAAAGTATGTAAGAAATGTGGTGGACAATGTCGTAAATGTGGAATGGGTGCCACTTTGTAGGTTTACGTACCATTTTGTTGTTGTTCCGGTGAGGGTACGCTGGAACAAACAAAGCCTCACAGGGTCATCCACTATGTTGTTAGATGAACACCATAAGTGGAAAATACATAATGTGGTCGACAGGATCGTCTCCCTGTTTTCCTTCGAATTTGGGAATATTAGAAAGAAGCTTATCTGGCATAGCCGACCATGTCACATCATGAGCAATGGGGTCATTTGTCAGTTTGTCCAAATCAGGTAGATTTAAACTAGCCATAAATGGTAAGGTAGGGACAACAGGTCTTGCCATTATGTTTGGAATGTGATTTCCACGAGGGGGAAACCAAGGTGGTGGTGTAAACAAAGAAATACCTCCTATGAGCGAGGATGGGTCAAAGGGATCTAAGGGATCTCCTTGGGGAGAAGTCAGCGGGGTACTACTTCCGATGGGGGGAAAAGTGGTGTTATTAATAGATTCTTCGAGGGTAGAAAATGTACCTAGCAAGGTGTGGCCTCAACCGGATCATCCTATTAATGCTGCCTGGGAATGACCCCGACTTGAATTCCCTCCGCGTGTAATATGGGAGGAGGTGTAATGACACTCCTTGAGAGAGGGGATATGCCTTGCAGTCTACGAGACTGCCTTAGGATGTCATTTTGTTCCTCAATGGTGAAGCCTTTGTGTCAAATGAGAGTGATAGTGGAATAAACATAATTGAACAAATGAAAAAAAAATGCCAACCACAACAAATGCAAAATGGTGCAATAAGTGAGTCATATGTGCAATATTGGTTTTAGTGCATGAGTTCCCACATGTAGGTTCTTTTTATTATGAGTTAGTGAACTTGCAGTTAAAAATAAAAATAAATCTAAATTCCCTAGAATACCTAACGTCCTTCCTCTCAAATGTAACTGGGCCTCCCAGAAGCACAATTGATGGTGATAATGGTATCCACACACCAACCAACTAGTGGAGGTAACAACGAGCTAGTTCTATTGGAGATGGGGCCAATGATCCAATCAAGAAGACATGGAAACACCTCCCAACGGCAATAGCTAACTTCAAGAGTCAATTGCACTCATAATTGCTCCTTGGTGATATCCTAAGTTGGGCCACTAATTTACCTTGCGTCAAGTGTGGATCGGTGTTTCGGCCTGCATGGTATAGTTTCGTCTCCCTACAACAAGCTGAGTGGCTTGTAGGGGAGAGTTAGGAAGTTATACCTCAGCGTTCACCTCCCTAGTCATAGCGTACTTCTGATCCGTGTTCTCTTTTAACACTTGCTTATAGAAAGATTTTGTAAGTACCGTCCTAAAGGACAACAATGTTATGTTTCAAAATATTCTTAATGAAACTAGATTGGTGGGCATTAATGGATGCCTAGCCCAATCAAAATTACCTAACTAAAATGTTATTTTGTGACCTCCTGTGGAGGATTTTAGTTTGTTAAGACAATTACAATGTTGATTTTAAAGGGTTTTTATGTTTCATGTATGGAGTGTAAGAGGGGTATTTCACAATCCCTACCTTTCTAATTCACCAAGATCACATGAAGTGCGAGGTGAAGAGCATACTTGGATTGGAAGAGTTTTTAGGCCTCTCATTGTGTGCTAGTAGAGCAAACACATGTGATCAAATCAATAAAAACAATTTTATCAACAAATTAACTAAAAGAGTATATCAAGTAATGTGTACTTTTAACTCTAAGAGATGCTCATGACGCTTTGTAAAATCAAATATTTATAATTAATAGGAAAGTAAGCAATGGAGGTATTTCACACTTCTTGCCCTTTTTCTGATTCACCAAGCTCACATGAAATGCTAGGTGAAGAGCATACTTCGGGCGACAAGTGTCTTTAGGTCCTTGCTTGTGTGCACAAAGTATTTTCTACACTAGAAATACTACTAAAAACAACATGTCTATTGATGCATAAACAAGAAATGGTCGTGAATACTAGTGACAACAATGAGGCCTGTTGAAAGCCTCAAAGTTGGTTACCTAGCTAAGTTTCGAGAGAGATGCACTCTTTACTTCCTAATATTGGTCTAGGTGCACTAATTACTAAAAAATTAAGTAATTGGGTGAATTAGCCTTAATTTAAGTTTACTAGTAAGTATCACTTGGGCTTCCAAACTAAGCTATGCAGATAAAAAGCAAATAATCAATAGTGGCGTAGCTAAATCACACTTTGTCGTGCATATAGTGTGGGTGAATACAAAACAGGTGTGCAGGTAGCGCGGGTATTGCATTGACCTTCCACGCGTTCGTAATGAATGGTGTAGATTAGGTTGTGAACTGATAACTTGTGCGTACGCGCGACTGTCAAAGCCGATTCCACGCTATCAAGGCGGCAGAGACACCGGGAATTACGCGGCTTCAAGAAAAAATGTCCTATGGTCGTGATGGGGCCAAATTTTGGAAGCAAGAGCTGGAATACCTGCTCTCCTGCAAGTGAAAAACACCTAGAATTAGATACTTAGCATAAAACAACCTAGTTTAAAAAGAAATGAACAAAAATAAGTATGGTTTCCACTAGAACTGTTATGGAAAAAAATTGCGCAAGTGCACTCTTCCACTTGGCGAGGGGCTAAGCCTTGTAGGTTGCTACAAGGCCTCAGTCCTTGGAGCCCCTTTCGATGGTGGTTGGTATTCCTCCAAGTGATCATGCAAGATATTTTTAGTGTAGTTCACATCCAAACATGAATATATTGATGAAAAATGAAATGAAGGAGATGGGGGAAATATGCAAACTCCGACAACAACCAAAGGTATGCTAAACCACTCTTATATTGCCCAATGGACTAATTGTACAGCACCTAGGAGGTGAAGGATTCAAGGGAAGCCAACAATATCCCTTAGGGAGGCCTTTCTTGTCGAAACTAAATGCTAAGTAGATGGAAGAACAATGGAGAGAAACACTTGCCCCTTGATGGTAGGTGGCAAGCAAGCTTGGAAATGCTCACAATGGTAGGAAATGGTGGGCTATGAGGAATCTCCAACTCAAATCCAACAACATAACCTTGCTCTAATTTCTCTCTGCCAAATGCATGACAATGGCTTTCTTTTATAGGCCAAGAGGTGGCCAACAAACAACTAGATCTAAATGTGAACTCTCATCCTTCATGAACTAGTTCCAAGGTACACAAGGGGGCTGATTAATGCCACCAAGTGTGTGAGGATATGAATTTTGATCCTTGGGGAGGATTGAGATTTTAATGCGTCGTTGGGCATGAGTGGTCCCAGCTTTTTGACAGTAGCGCGACTATCAAAGGAAAAGCCGCGTGGGTGTAGCGTGGGATTGTTTAGGTAACCTGTGCTATAACGCGGGTCAACTGTGTAATATCTGTGCTACCCTTTGTTTTGACAGTTTCTTTTCACTTGTGGACTCATGCTGTGTTTTGGATCTATTTAGGATGCATGTGGCGAGATACATTCTTTATGTTGATGACGCTTTAGTGGATGAATCATCGAAATTTCACATGTGTGCGATTTTTAGGCGTTAACAGTATCTCTCGTGATTCACACATCAAAGGGACATCTTCAAAAGCACCATCGAAATATGCCTACGACCCATATTTGTCAATGAGTTCTTATAAAATCTATCTAGGTTTTTTCCCTTTATTATGGTTGAAGTTAGTGAGTATATTTATACCTTGTGAAGCACACTGTATAGGAGTGTTCCTAGCATCGAATGTGTACACAATCCTAGCAATCCATATAACCCAAGCTAATATCAATGGTAAATATTGTAATCCCTTGACAAAAATATTATCACACTAGACCTTTAGACCTTCTTGAATTGAAGCTCCATCCCAAACATTTATAATTCCTAAGATATTTTCAACTTTTCCTCAAACCTACATTGTATAAGCACATTTCATTATTGAATGATAGTTTGTATCCCCATAAATACAACACACATGAAATATCCCTATACCTTGTGTATTCCTTTTTTAAAGAATAGCCGATGCTATAAATTTGTTGTTTAGTAGAAGCCATGTGAAGATATGTGCCTTTGATGGGAATTTAAATTTCCATTCTTTCCTCCACCACCAAACCTTGTTAACCAAATCTCCATTGGAGCACAAAACCTTATATCCCAACTTTGGGATATATTATCATGTGGGATTCATTGACCACATTAATTTATCCTCGTTGTCTTAATTATTATAAATCTAGTCCTGATCTCACTGAGATATGATTCCCAAGTTACGACATCTTCTCCTTCAAAACCAATCTATTCATCTTTCTTATATTCCTACCTCCAAATCATAGTCATGTCTTCATCCACAATCTAGTTCAAATGATAAATACATATTTCCCTCAATACCTGAACCTAGAAGTTTGAAACCTATCCCACAACCTTTATAAGGATTTTCACCCACTCACACCTTATTTCCATGCCACACTTCCCAAACTAACCAATTCCCAATCAATGGAATTGCTAACACAACAACTTTCCATGTGACAAACATGTTGTGAGTGTTCTTTCTAGGTCTTAGGATCTAGTCCTCAAATTGGATATGGGTAACTGTATTTTTGTGATACCACCTAAGACCATAATCCATCACCTTGGATGAGCCTCATCCTCCCTTTTGATTCCAATGCTTTGGAGAAAAGTGAATAATTTCTTTAACCCCTATCCTCCTAAATGTTTTGGGACGACCAACCTCTTCTAATTGACTAACGATACCCCCCTTTTCTCCTTGCAACCTTACCATAGAAACCTGAAGTTGATTTCTAACCATTTCCAATATACCTTCCAAAATCCAAGCCAAAGACATCCAATAAACTAGAAATGCCTCTAAGATCGACTTAACTAGTACAGACATCTCACCTTTGGACAACCGTTGTTGACACCAAATATATTATATCATTTTTCCCACCTAAGATATCGACCACTTCCAATCCATTTTCTAGAAGTCATTTGGTTTTATAATAAAACCAAGATACTTCAATATGCTATCTAATTTAATGAGAGAAAAAGGAATCATTTGATAAAAAATAAAGGTTTTCTTCTTCAAAAGTCCCCACATAAGAGATGGTCAATTTCCCTACACTTACCATGTTTTAGATTCTAAATAATATAGATCCATAACCTCCTTTAACTTAAGCACGTCTCTTCTTGTCCCATCATAAAAGGCCAAGATATAATTTTTCTAATAACTAAAACGAATATATGTATTAAAAAAAAACGTGGTTGTAAACCAGATCAGCATGGTACAGTAAACAAGTTCCAGAATCAACAAATGTGTGACTATGATTGTAGTCAGTGACAGAGATCAAAGTTTGAGAGCCAATTTGGAAATCGTCAACTCGAGGATGACCGGCTGCATATTAAAAAGACATTGTTGAGAGCAAATGTTGGAAGAGGCTTTCTAAAATGCCAAAATTGATGAGAAGATGTTGCGTGAGATCGCAGTCTTTCATGAGTTGAAGAGAGATAAGGATAATAGTTGTAAGAGATCCTCAATAAATTGCAAAAAGAAGGAGTTCATGTTGAATTTAGACAGCCACGATTCTGAAGAACATCGGCAGACATTACTGATTGCTTGAGGCGGTGGACGTCAGATGTGAAGAGGCAATCATGAAGTCGGCGAGGGGTTCTCGTATGTTGGATACGGTGGACATCTTCTTGAAATCCGAGTGCTCTATTTTTGCAATTATATCTATTCACAGTCTTTGTTGGAGAGGCTGAGTAACCCGTAGCAAAGGCTGGTGCCACTGTCTTTGTTGGAGGATTAGGGAATTTTGTGGTATTCATTATCTTTGTTGGAGAGGCTAAGTATCCCATAGCCGAGGCTAGTGCTAGCATTTGCTTCCATATCAACTTCTTTGTTTAAGTTCCTTAAGATGTGGAAAGCTCTGAAGTGTGCAAATGTGTTTGCGATTTTCCGAATACGTTGGATGAGTCGATTTAGAGCTAGATTGTTGAGGTTAGCTTTTGAGTTGAGGGCTCTGATAATTATCATAGAGTCTCCAAACACTTGTAAATTGTCGATCATATGGTCTTTGGCAATCTGACAGCCTTTCAACAAGGCTAAGGCCTCTGCTGTATTATTTGAGCAAATGCCCAAACCCCATTTGTACTTCAATCGCAATGTTCCTCCACTGAGCAACAAAACTCCCTCTGCTCCTGCTACGCCGGGATTTCTTTTGGAGGCACCATTGAATTGTAAACTGTCCATAGCCTGGTTATTTATCTAGTCTTGAAAATCCAAACTAGAAAGCCTGATTTGCCATGTTGGGAGTTGTTGCGGTCGCAACTTTTTACTCAGAGTAGGGGGGATGGTTCCAATCCAATTCAATTCTTTTATGCTGAGATTTGCATCAAACCTATATTTGGAAGAGTTGAGACATTCGATCAGTAATCCTTTGGCTTGGCCTACTATTTGCAACGCGGTGTGTACGTTTCATGAAAGATAGCGTTGTTTCTAGCTATCCAAATTTTCCAGCATGTGTATTTGGGAATAGAAATCCAAATTTGATGCTAGAGTTTCTTTTTGGAGAGGGGAGAGGGATAAGTAGATTTCCAAACCTTAAAGAGATGGGTGGTGGAGTTGAAGGATGGCATGATGATATTGAGTTCAAGGAGCATGTATTTCCAGACTTGTTTGGTAAAATGACAGTCCAGAAAAAGATGGTTTAGAGTTTGCCGATTGCTACGATAAAGAGAACACCAAAATGGCCCGTGGAATCCTCTCTTGATAAGGTTGTCGCTAGTAAGCACTTTGCAGTGGATTAAATTCCAGATAAAGGAATTGATTTTTGGGAGTCCAAATGGATCCCATACAAATCTCCATAAGTCTTTTCTTGCGTCATCATGAGTTTGGAGGGATTTGTATCTGAGAACAGAGGTATAGCATCCTTTAGGGGCGCAACCCCGTTCATCTTTGGCCAGCAGGTGAATGGGAGCACGTCCTTTCAGATTGTCAATGAGAATGGTTTTGGCATAATCAAGATTGGTAGGTAATTTTGTGTTTTTCCAACTTTGCCAGTTGCCATGAGTGTCCCAGGAGCTGAAATGCTTCTAAGATATGATCCCCTACTGATTGAGCCAAGCTGCGATATTTTGTAACTCTTGATTGCTTTGAAGTGCTTTGTTGTCCATGATCTTGTCTTTGAAGATGTTTATTTTCCTGCCATTACCAGGTACCCAATAAATATTTTTTGAAAAGAACTCCCAACCTGCCTTGCATAGTGACCAAATGTTGGAACCTTTGGAGATTGGATTTCGATCGAGACATCTTAGATTGTCCCCATGTAAATATTTATTTATGAGCACTTGACTAACTCGATGATGCTTATTATGCTGAATTTTCCAAAGAATTTTGACACCCAATGCCATGTTTGCTTGGAATGGATCACGGATTTGAAGGCCTCCCGAAGATTTTGGTTGCTTTATGGTTTCCCAATTTAATAAGTGGATTTTGTTTTCATTTTTTTTTCCACCAGACCAAAGAAAATCTCTCAGTAATTTACTAATCTGATCTGACACTCCTTTTGGAGCTAGGAGGATGGAGAATTGGTAGATAGGTAGTGCAGAGAGGACAAAGTTCACTAAGATTAGTTTTCCAGCTTTGCTGAGCCAATGCCCTCCCCATCTTCTTATTTTGCTTTTTATTTTGTTTATCATGTCATCCCAAATTCCTGATTTTGAGTGACCTTGTGTGATTGGGAGGCCAAGGTAAGTGAGTTTGTCCTAGTGGTTGTGGAATTTGATTCCAAGAATTCTGCTAATTTTGGTTGCAGCATTGTTGTTGAGATTCCAGCAATAGATGACACTTTTGAGTAAGTTTATCTTGCCTCCGGAGGCATTGCAGTACCAATTCAGGTTGTGTTAGAAATTTTGGGCTATGATGGATGAGGCTCCACCTACTAAAAGAGTATCGTTGGCAAAAAGGGTATGATTGAGGGGGAGGGAGTCGGAGGTTAAGTGGAGACCAGGTAGGGAGCCTGAAATCAAATCAGAATTCATTTTCCGACTGAGGGAGTCATCCAGGATGATGTACAAGAAAGAGGACAAGGGGCATTGTTACACCTAAAATCTTACCATCATGAGATTCAGTGTCTACATCCCTAAAGTTTCCTTGGCTAAGTTATTGACTTGGAAGAGATACAACCCATTTATACTAGGTTTTGAGAGGTCGTCACAGGCTGCACTCATGCAACATGCGATGTCGCAGCTTGCTCTCTTGCACGGTGCGACGATGTCAGTTTATGGACAAAAATAGCTCCTTCGAGCCCATTCTTGAAGCAAGCTGACATGGATCCTTATCCTTGACCTCTTGGGGGAGCTGGCACTCGGTTCCTAACCTCTTGGAAGGATCCCCCATCTCTTTCCTACTATATCTCAACCTACCCTATCCATACCCTATCCACTTAGTCCTATATAAATGAAGCTCCTTCCCATTCCAAAGGGAGGAAGTCTATAGTGTCTACATGCTGGTGAAATCATCATTGAGAGATCTCTAACTCATCCATTGAGAGACTCACGCTTCCTTGGGATGATATGGCATTTGGCTTGGATGGAGAAGGATTGCCACGTTAAGCCTAGGTTGTAATCATTCTTCTATGTACTTTCCCTATATTTACAGTAATATAAACGCTTTCCACCAATATTGTCGTGTTGATAGTATTGTGTAGTTTACCTGCTTAACTGTTTACTTAGATCTATTATTGTATAGATGCTCTTTACTTGTTTGCATTGTTCTGTGTATCTTGATAGGTCTTACAACTGAGATCTGACGACTGCAAGGCGTGGAGCAACATCCAGGAGAAAGGACTACAAGTTTAAGGTAAGACATCTAGTGACTAGATCCTTAATTAGATCTAGGAAAGTGGTTTGTAGTTTGTACTATTTGTTCTAGACTCACATTGAGCTAGGGAGATTCGGCTCGCGTCCGCTTGAGTGGATTATCCGTCAAACAGGCATCCTTGTCTAATGCCACGCGTGGCTTGGAAAAATTCAGTGGAGCAGCCATTAATTAGGGGTGCAATCCAGGGTTTGCTTATGCACGTTGAGATCCAGCTGATGAAGGTTTCCATGAATCCAAATCATTTCATGATTTTAAAGAGGAAGGAGTGTTTGACGCGGTCAAATGCATTGGCCATATCAAGCTTGATTAGTATACCTTTTTCTTTTCTAGATTTGCTGGAGTGGATTGCTTCTTCTACGAGGATGACGTTGTCAAGTATTTGCCTCCCTTCCAGGAAGCCGCCTTGGTTGTTGGAAATAAATTTGTTAAGCAAGGGCTTCATTTGCGTCACTAGCATCTTAGAGATAATCTTATAAGAGGAGTTGCATAAAGAAATCGGTATGAATCTGTTGAAGGAGCTGGGGTTAGTCTCTTTTGGGATGAGAGGCGGGAAAGTGGAGTTTGTGCAGCCACCGATCTTTGCCTTTGAGTGAAAGTTCCTGATCATTCTCATGAAACCTTTTTTAATGTACTGCCAATATGCTTTGTAGAAATGCATCGAGTAGCCATCTGGGCTAGGTGCTTTGTCAAATTTGAAGGAGTGAATTGTATTGAGAACTTCCTACTCCATGAATGGTTTGTGAATATCAATGTTATCTTCCGGCATGATACTCACAGGGATGTGCTCCAGGAGTATAAGCTCGTCGTCTCCTTCAACGTTGTCACCTTCAGTGAATAGCTTGGAAAAGTGAGTGTGAGTTGTGTTTTTGATACTCGTGTTCCCAATTACTGTCATGCCATTCTCAAATTTGATTTCAGCGATGTGTTTGGATGAGTGTTTGACTTCATATTGCTTGTGGAAGTAGTTGGTGTTCCTGTCACCAGCTTTGAGCAAGGTGCTCCGAGACTTCAACCTCCAGTATTCCTCTTCAATTCAAAATGCATGGTAGACATTGGATTGCTGTATGAATTCTTCATGCAGCGTGTTTGCTTCGACAGGGTGACCTTCCATAGTGAATTGGAATTCTTCTAAAACATCCACAGCAGTCTTTCTATGATTAGAGGGGGCTAGACAGTTTGATTTGGCCCAATTCTTGAGTGTGTTCTTGGTGTTTTTGAGCTTTTGTTCCCAAACATAACAAGGGGATCCAGAGATGGGGATTCCCCAAGATTTTTCTAGAGTGTTCCAGAAGCTGGTGTGATCGAGCCATTGGGGGTTGAACCTGAAAGGGATAGGGCCTAGATCCTCATTGTCCTGAAAATGGAGTTGGATGGGTTTATGATCCGATGCCAGATTGGCCAAAATGCTGGAGGAGATGGTTTGGGTATCGGTCATGAGGCTGCTTTGGATGAGAAATCTATCCAATCTGGCCATAATATTCCCCTTGCCAAGACGCTTATTGGACCAGGTGTATTTCCCTTTTTTGGTTTTGATGTCAATGAGATCCCAAGTTTGGAAGAGAGTTTCGACCCGAGTTTTGAAGAAGTCCTTTCCAATGATTCCTCCCTTTTTTCAGAATTGGTTAGGGTGATATTTATGTCACTGGCAAGAATGATGTTCTGAGGAGCGTATGCATCTAGAAAGTCTTCAAGTAAATTCCAGCGGTCTTTTTTTTCAGAGTATAGATTAGGTACATACATGTTAAAAAGAGTGATATGCTTGTTGCTTTGTATATGAGTGAGATCAGTGTATATCCAGTGTTGCGTAGTGAAGTAGCTTTGAAGGTGGAAATTTTCAGAGGACCATAAGGTTGCCAGGCCTCTAGAGGCCCCTCTAGCACTGACTGTGTAACCTATGTTTTTCTTCCATTTATCTTTTCCAATAGCTAAGACTGCACTTTCATCGAGTTTGGTCTCTTGAAGTAGAAGTAGATCAGGCATATCAATTCTTTGGAGATCTTTTACTGCTTCAAGCTTGCTGGGATTGCCTAAACCTATGCAATTCCAAGAGACCAGCTTCATCATTTAGGATTGTAGATGGAGGAGGGGGTTCCTCCTACCGGGTCTCCAGATTTATTTCCTGTTATTCTGGCTTTAGTGTTTATGCTGGAAACCATATATATTGTGGCTTGGGATCCTTGGACTTTATCTCGCTCAGCTTCTTCTTCTCTCAAATCTTTGGTTGATTTTCATCCTATCTTTTTGGAATATTTATCAGTGGGTTCTTCTGAGGAGGTAGGGGAGTTGGGAGGTCTATATTTTGTGATTTCAGTGTAGGAAGGAGTATCTTTGGTCAAGTTAGATATGATGGGGCTGGGGGTGCTCTGGGGTAGGGGATTCTTCGGATCTTCATGGGCGAGAGGAGCTGCTTGAAGGTCCTGTTGTTCGTGTATTACTCCTTCTTCTTTAGCCTCAGGGATGTCTTGGATGTCAGGTGCTTCTACGGACTTGAATTTGTTCCTGTTGTTCGAAGCCATTGGATCTTGGTGTTGATGATTTGCTTTCTTTGTATTTAGACTTTTTGAGTGGGGTTTTGTTCCCGATTTGGTATTTTTTTGGATGGTCGTCCAATGTTCTTTTTTCCCATCTGATTTTGGATCCGTAGGCTTCTTCTTGCATGATCGAGCGAAGTGTCCGTATTCATGGCAAAACCTGCATTTAAAGGGGATTTGCTCATAGTCTAGTTCTTGTATATGAGACCAATCTACCACGGTAAGGTTTATTGCTTCCGGGAGGCCATGTTCTAAATCTACTTCAATGCAGATTCTCGCGCATGAATATCGATCTTTCTGATCAGTTTTGTCAATGTATTTTCCCAAGGCTTTTCCGATGGCTTCTAGAGATTCAAAATTCCAGCAATAAAGAGGTAGATGTGGGAGTCTCACCCAGACCGGGACTACAGAGGGGATGTCGAGGGATGGATCGAAGTTCGAAGTCCATATGTTCATCTAGAGTCCTTGTGGTCCCATAAAGTAAGGTCCATTCTTGAAGATAAGCTTGCAATCTTGTTTGCTTTCGAAAATGAATGCAAAGAATGCTTTACCTAGGAAGAAGGATTTAACATTTTCTAAGATCAGAGGTCTCCAATTTTTTTGCACCCAGTTTTCGGTAGTTTTTGGAGAAGGCCATAGGCCTGTTAATTAGCCAATCGATCCACGTTCCGACAGGTTGAGGGTTGTCTTGCATGGTAGCTCAACCGGTAATGCTATAGTCAGGATCTCGTTGATTTTCTTCACGAATTTCTGTTGGGGTGAGGAAAGAGGCTTCTTTCCATGAGCAGCTAGTAATTTTGAGAAGTTAACAAGGTCAGGGGGGAGGCTTTCTGCTCCCGAAGCCATTGGAGGCAGAGGGAGCAGAGAGGGAGGGGTTGAGGGAAGGAGATCCAGGATGGATCCCTTCGAAGCTGAAGCGCAGCCTGTTTAGGAGCTTGCGTCCAGGGAGGAGAAGCGACCAGGAGGGTCTAAGGTCTGTGGCCTAGGGATCCGAGGGTCGAGTACTTGTTGATCGACGGATTGGCTGCATGCATAACTGGGATGACTTTGTGCAGTTTTAGAATTGGCTGCGTGCATAAAAGGGAATGGATACATGCATAAATGGGATGGTTGCGTGCATAAAAGGGAATGGATGCATGCATAAATGGGATGGTTGCGTGCATTAATGGGTGGGCATAGATGTAGTTCTCGCACACCAAATTTTCCTGTCAAAAGGCCATGATATCATTGATGAACAAAATAAGGGATAAATAAAAGGTGTTTCCAATCTTATTCCTTTAAAACCACCTAATCCCCTGGCATCCAACAGTGCCTTGCTTAATCCTTTTGCAACACTCGAAAATAAGAGAGAGGACAAGGGACAGCCTTGTCTTAGCACTCGTAATAGCCAAAATAAACTAGGCGTTGTAGACTACAGAACAGTTGCACCAGAATAGGAAAAACCAACTCAAGAAAAACAGCGCGGGTCTAGGCTCGAAAGATGCGCTCAGAGCACGGGTATGGGATGGGAAGGCGCATCTGGGGCGTGCTTTCCAGGAAAAATGTCGTGCTTGGAATGTGGGTTTAATGTTAGAAGGTGCGCTCAGAGCGTGGGTATCAGACCGAAAGGCGCGCTCAGAGCGCGGGTTTCAGGTCGAAGGTTGCGCTCTGGAGCGTGGGTATTAGGCCAAAATTTGCGCTCTGTAGCACGGGTTGCAAGCAGAAAGTCACGCTCAGAGCGCAGGAAATGACACTGAAACTCGCGCTCAGAGCACAAGAAATGACACCGAAAGTCGCAGCCCGGGCAGTAAAAAAAAAAGTACTGCGATGGCAAGGGCCAGATCTGCAAGTACATGGGGCAAGGTTAGGCCAAATCTACCCAAAGGGGGAAGAAAACTGTAAAAACTAAAGAAAACTGAAATGCAAACAAAAATAAGAAATGCAAAAATAGCTACTGCTCTTACCAAACCACAGATCGATGGGAATCGACCCGGTTGGAGTCGCCAAAACTGTAGCTAGTGTTTTCACACCAACTAGTGCAAAAGGACACCTACTAAGGGTTATGGAATCCTTAGTAGCAGATCGTGAAAGGGTAGTGTGTGAGTGCAAATAAAATTAAAAACAACTAAACTAGATGCTTACTATAGTAAAACAAGAAATAAATTGGAACCCATGATTCAAATGTTGATTTTGTATTATGTTGTAAAGAATGATTTACAATGGATATTTACCTCAAAAGGTGAGTAGATGGGGGGCCTCGCAGCTGCACGAAGAGTTGTGCTCCGGGTCTCCAAGGTTCCTTACTCTTCTCCAAATGTTGTAATGGTGGCCAAAACTCAACCAAGAAGGGGAAACTCAAGCTCAAAGGGAAGCTAGGATTTCAGTGGGAATTTCGGCAGCATAAGGGTAGGGAAGAGTGTATGTTGTATTGAATGGGGGGCCTCCACCACCTTTTTATAGTGATTTTTTGCCCATTTGGTTACCAAATTAGGTATTTTTGGGGTTTGGGAGGCCAAAAATGTAGGAAAAATGGATAAATGGGTTATGTGACTAGGGGGATGAGCAAGGTGAACAATTTTTGGGTGTTAAAACCATCAATCAAAATAGAAAAATAAATAGCAGTAACACAACTCGTAACCTTGTTAGCAAAATGAAGACATAATCCCAAGAGTGTTAGCATTAACTTCAAATAATGCCAACTAACACAGTCACATGCTTTGAAAGATTGACCTCAACCACCATTGCCTTGAGATTTTAAGTCTTGATGTAGTGAAGACCTTCTTGGGTGATCTTTATGGATTCATGAATCTACCTACCTCTAAGAACCCATATCGCTCATTTGAAATGGATTTGGAGAGAACTCCTTTAACCCTCTTGGCTATGATTTTAGCAATAATTTTATAGATGCAAGTGCATAGAGAAATTGGCCTATTTTCTTCAAAAGAAACTGGTATATCTATTTTTGGGATAAGATATATGAATGTGTCATTGAAAGGAGCTAGTATCCTCCCTGAAGATCTTGTTTCCTCGATCACCTTTGTCAAATATTATTCTAGTGTGTCTAACAAGCCCCAAAAAAACTCCATGGTCCACCCATTTGAGCCCAGGATTTTGCCTTTCTATAAATTATGAAGAACATAATGTAGTTGCTCTTTTGATACTTCCTCCATTGAGCATATATTTTCTTCATCATTTGCAAATCTTTGGAAAAAATAAGACATCTTGATGACTTACGCTATAGTATCCCTACCTATTGCTTTGTTAACACCTACAAAGTGGTTCATACCATATTGTGTTATATCCTCCAAACTATAGGCGAATAACCCATCTTTCTTCTCAATCTACTAAACTTTGTCAATGTGTTTCCTGTGGTTTGCAAATTTGTTTGCTTTTTCAGTAATAAATTCCTTCTATTATCTTCCAAACCAATGACTTCAACTTTTATGTCCTCTACGAGACACCCAACAACCTCTGGGTTATACAGATCATCTAGTTATCTTTCCACATCTAATAGTGTGTTCTCATCCTTGATCTTGTTTTCATGTGCCTAGGATATAAAGGCATGCTCCACACTTTTAAGGTTATTTTCAAATTGGATAAAGGTTGACTCCCTGGAATCCCCGGCAAAACGAACCCACAACTCAAGTTAACCAAACTGACATAGTCATCATCATCCAACCAACCATGATTAAATTTCCAAGGGCAAGGAGACTTTCTCCCTATTGGAGCCAATTCCATAATAATTGGAAAATTATATGATTTTCCACTCGAGTTAAACTATTGCTTGATTCTAACTATATCTTCTAACCAAGCTTCATAAACCAATAATTGATCCAACCTTTTTAACACTCTCTCTTCACCCACCCTTTTATTCCTCCAGGCGGGCTTAAATTTAACAAGTTCAATGTCAAACAACCTCAAATAATCAAATTTCCTTGTTAAGTTGTCTAAAAAACAATCAACCCAAGTATAGGAGCCCCATACTTCCATATTCCCCAAAGAGAATTTCAAATCTCCTCCTATAATATAAAAAACTTAATTGATAGAGTCCCAATTGAAAAAATTATCCCAAAAAGGAAATCTATTTGCATATGGACCATAAATGTTTAGGACAATGACCTCCTTCCCCAATTACTGGGAGTAAAGAGTTGTACCCAAACTTGAAGAAAAAGACCAATAATTAGAACATAGAAAATATCTTCTCTTCTGGCTAGTTACCAATCCCCTTGTCTCACCCCTAACATCAACGTAAATGAACTCCAATCCCCTTATTAATTTTTGAAGATCATTGACAAGTTTCCCCCTTTGTCATAGTTTCTTGTAATAAAGTATTTTTTTGGTTGTGAATCTCCATAACCATTTGCAAGGATTGTTTTTTAGACACTACTTAACTCCCAATAGTTGAAAGATAAACAAATCATCTTTCAACCACGTTGGGGTATTTCTAGCCCTAAGAACCCCGTCCAAAGACAATTGTCTACTAAGTTGAATCTCATTGATTGCATTCTCTTGAGCCAAAGACATATGTGTTTTTTTGCCTTTGTCAACAACCTTGGAATTTTTAACTTCATTGAAATCCAACTTACCCTCAATGCCCCAAAATATACCACAATAACCCTCTTTTTTAGATCTTATAATATATCTATTAAGGTTTCCTTTCCTTCTTGTTTTGATCCAGAGGAGCCAACATGACTATAAATAGTAATGGTATTATTACCAATAGAAATATCCCCTTTGTCCTTCCCATTCACAATCTTGTATGAAACCTCATATGGTAGACTTGGTTTGTCCTTTAAACTAGATACACCCAACATTAACCCTTCTTTACCCCATGCATCTTATTCTCCATGTTCCTATTTAACCATGACACAAAAAATATGTTATTCTCTCAAAAATTGTGCAAAGAAATGGGAATTAGTTTCAAATAGGATTACCCAAATCCTTTGAGAGGGAATCCAATATGATCATGCCGTCACCTTTTGAAACCATTGGAATTTGCTTATTGGGCTCGAGTTTAGAAATAATCTCCATTTAAATTTAAAGACTAGGCTTTTGTTTTCCTCGCCCTTTTGAGGCATTCCACCTTATACGGGTTGTATATTACTTATTTTTTACCACACTCTAAATCATTACAAACTTCCTCATATGTTTATTTTTTAAGCGAAACTCTTTTTTGGATAAGGAAGTTACATTTCATAGCTATAGGTTCATAGGAGTGACAATGCATGCATTTGAAAGGTATACATGAGTAGTATGAAAGTTGATAAAAAGACATGGGAACCTTTATTTAAAGAGACACTTTAAAAGTAATCCTTCCCCCAAGTCCATGGAAACCAAGATTCAAGCAATGCCCAAATAACCAAACTAATGAAAAGATAAATCTACACCATAATATTGTCTAAGGGTGTTCCCAATCTCCCTAAAATCATTCGTCGACCAAAACTCCATAGGAAACCCAGATACCTTAACTCATACCAATGTCTGCTAAAAATTCTCCATTTTTTGCATAAACAAAAATGAGTCCCTCTTTTCAAAACTAAAGGAGACAATCCCTATTTCCAATGCAAAGACAATTATTTCTCAACATCTATCGAAGTCTTAAAGTTGAATGCCATTCACCCTCTCCTTAGGGTATAGTGTGTCAGAATTTACAATCTGATCTAGGATCTTAACTGAGAGAATAACATGTACAGCATATCAATCATGGACACAATAAAGCAAGCACACAAGAGACACAGAGTTCCACCGGGGAAAACCAAGAAGGTGAAAAACTCCGCAACTTCCTCAGAGATAGATAGAGCAATGATACAACCCAAGTACAAGAGATAGTCCTCCTAGCAGCAGCTTCTCCTCCTCCACTAGTGCGCCACTCTCCAATGAGTGTGAGAGTGAATAATGAGATGATAAAATAGAGTGCCTCCCGCACTCTATTTATACTTGACTTGACTTGCCTAATAACCTTTACTAGGTCGGCCTCAACTTAACCACATAACATAATGCTGACAGAGCCAACCCCCAATAGGGTGGTCTAATAACCCTTTAACCCACATGACTTGTACAGGGCCGACCCCAACAAGGTGGTCTAATAACCCATCAAGTATAAGTTACAACACTTACAATATAAATGACGACACTTCCGTATAGAGGAATAATAACATCTCTATAGGAATACAAACACTTCCGTATAAAGGAATAATAACATCTCTATAGGAATACAATATACATATATGAAATACATTCCGAAGTTACAAATACATCAACATAGTGTACTAGAGAATACCCTAGATTGGGTTTCCATTGTTCTCGAACCTAGCTTCTGGGAGATTTCTCCCCCAACCTTTTCCCATGAAAATTCCCCACCATCACGAGTTCCGCCATGTTCACAACCTCGTTTAGCTCAACCTCCTCCCCAGGTACTAAATTAACTAGAAAAGCTTACATCTTAACACATTTCTTCCATTTTGTGGAATTACAAGCTTCTCCACCACCCACTATAGAGGGAGGGACCACCTCTTCCTTATAACCCTTGTCATTGTTACCCTCTCTACCATCTAGGAGGTCCAAAGCTACTCCAACACTACCACCTCTCAGAGCATTTGAATCTAACAATGAACCTTTAAAACAAGTCATTGATCGAAGAAGCACTTTGAAGTAGGATAGACTAAGAAATGTCACCAGATAAGGCTTAGTTGAGAGAGGGAGACAACAAGTCTACATCACAGAACCCACCGGAACCAATGGTAGCTAGACAATAGGCACTAAATTTCGATATGACTTTGCTATCTCCTTATAAACCAAAAACCAACCCATTGAAACCCACCTCATTATATTTGACATTATCATCCAAACTCTCATATGTAGTTGAGTACTTTCCAATTATGTAGGCATTGAAGGACATATAAGAAGGTTGAAATTGTCCTACAAACAAATCTTTAACCACTTGTTCTAGAGATTGTATAGTTGTTTCTTCTAGGGGTATTGAACCCACAAAATTAGCCTCTTGGTTCTTATACCCCAAAGGACAAGGCATTCCTAATTTGCATGTTGTTTTCCATATGTTGTATACATCGAAAGGATCTTCTAAGTAATCATCTAGGTCCGAGTCCATGTTGAAAACCTTAACTTCCTTTGGGATTCATCCCTTTTCTCTACAAAGTTCAAGAAAGTTAGTTGCTCTACCATTTTAACCCATCAAGATTACCATTTAGAATTTGATAGGTGCAACAAGTTGCATCCAATAGAGGTCAAGATCTCGACTAAAGGAGCCCTTCCACTACACAATTTCAAGAAATACCACTCTTGACACATCCCCATCCATCATTTCGACCAACAGAGGGGGACATGAACAAATAATGGGCTTCTAAATTTCGCCCCATGACCATATTACGAATTCATAACCACAAATATGCATGTGCAAATGTATGATTGTTAAACACAACATAAATAAACTCTATCCACACACACAGAACATGCATATACAAGCATAATTATCACATGCATAAAATAAAACATTGTACATCCAAATACAAAGAGAATACTTATCTTTAAATATAGAACATCCAAGCAACTGGTTGTGTAAGAGCAATTTTCCACCCAACCATAGGCACTTTGTCTAGCATATACTATTTCCATTCAGAGGCCACCCCCAAGCAGGGCTATGAGGACACCTAAGCAAAGGAAACACCTACATGTTTCTATCCCTCATCCCACAACCCATTCTGCTCTCAATTCTTACCCAAATGCTCATCCATAGTTCTATAGGAATCTCACCCAGCCATCACACCATTGGCTCCCACAATACATGCCCCACACAACACCTTTCTAGGCTCAGGAATCCCCTTCACCAATCCATGGTTCCCTCGAGTGATCCATCTTCCCAGGTGCTTACCAATGTGTGCATAGAAGGAGTTCAACCTGTTGTATGTTGTTGGAGAACCTCCTATAGCGTTAATTCATGGCTTCTTAAGCATGCATAACTAGCAAAAATCAATGGGTAAGGGTTCCTACCCAGCCCAACCTCAATGCTCACCTACAACCATCTATTTCCCTTAAAATGTACAACTCCATTTCTAAATTCGAATTTATAGGTAATGCGTAGTTTAGTAATGGTAATGGTATGAACAACATGTGGAAGAACTCTACGTAGTGTAAATTCGCCTGAATACTAAAAATTGAGTGGTTGACTCCAAAGTATATGAGGGAAAGGTGACAAGACAACTGACATAACTTCTGACCATAGAAGAAAGGACCCTTACAACTGTCATAGAAGTATATTCATCCCATGCTTCTGTAATGTCCCTTGTTAGTAATTTTATTAAAATGGCAATTTTCCACTTTTTTTCCTAGTTCGACCTTTGACTAGTTTTGAGCTCTAGGTCTCCAAATTGCTCCAATTGCTCCCAAATATTCTGAGAAGGTATATGGGTGATGTTAGAACATAAATATGTGTTTCAGGGATGCTTTTGGACCTTTAAAATACTTCTGCAAAACCACTTTCGATTCTGGCCAATGTAGGGAACTTTACTAGTAATTTCCCTTTGACTAGTATTGGTCTCTAGGTCTCAAATTGGCTCCAAATGCCTTCAAATATTCAAGGAAGGTGTATGACTGGTATTTGTACTTGATTATGATGTTCAGGGATGATTTATGACCATCAAAATACTTTTTCAAACTTTTTTAATATTCTATACAAAGTATGGAATTTAACTAGCAATTTGAGGTTCAAATCCCTCCGGGGTAAATACTGAAAATGGCTTCCCAAATGCCTCCAGACCCAATCGAATTTCTGAACATAAGTATGGGATGTCTTAAGGGTATTATTAAGGTCTCATATGCACCATTAATCAGTTATTAAATATGTTCTAACCTTCTCCCAAACAACAGCAAAAATCTTTAGTTCGACCCTTGGGGAAATGGCACAAAATCTTCTCCAAATGTAAATAAATTGAGTAAAATGACTTCAAATGCTTGAGTACTGAACATGAAACTTGTATAATACATCAATAAAATTCCATTCATCAATAAACCATCAGTATTTTACTTATCCATTCGAATCCATCAACATTGCATTGGTTCACAACAAGGTAATGGGGAAATTGCACTGTTCTATCATTAAAAATGAGATTTATACCTTTCTACTTGGAATTTAGACCTGAAACTTTATGGAGATGAAGAACAGAGTATTTAATTCATATTACAAAATAAATGGGGCATTAGAAGCTCCCCCAAAGAGTACAATAGCTCACCAAAAACGCCCTCCCTAAAGGAGCAAGAATATGCCTTCAAAACTGGAAATGGTTGAGAGAATGTGATGCATTAGAAGAAACCATGATCTGCCCTATAGCTTACACCTGCAACAAATGAATCCATTAAATCTCTAAATGAAAGGTTTGAATGGCCTTTCCAATTACCAACTTGGATGGGAATCTTTCACCCTCGAAATTGGCTAAGGCAAGAAACTAGTCATCCACTAGCTCTCCCTCTTCACAAATGCAATTGCAAATTTCTCAAATGATCAAAAGCTAGTTTCATTTTTTGTTATTGAAATTTATAAACTTCTAATGTCCTCCATGAGTCGAATTCCTTCCAAGATACTCATGCCAACTCAAGTTGGGAAGAGATTCCAAAGAACGCCACTTGTACAACCATTCCTAGCCTCCCACTTCCACCAAATCACATGGGGAAGCATCTTAGCTGCCCTAACTCCCTTGAGCGCACTCTTGGAGGATATTTTTAGCCCTGACATGTCATATATGTCATATGTTAGCCTTTGGGTCTGATTTGTGTCATAGGTGTCATAGCATCTTCATCATTGTTGTCATAGAGCTAGGGAATCTAGCCCAAGTGTCTCACTAGCTCCAAATTGCCTCTTCCTCTTCCATGGGAGTTACTCTTCCTCTACATTTCAATCTTAGATGAGTCATGAAATGAATAATACCTTTTGAACTCCCCCAAGTATGTTACCATTCACCTTGAATTGGAATTGGTGAGAGAGTGATGCCAAGTGTAGTGGGAAATCTAGCCATATGTGTGTCCCACTTCCTCCATGTGTCTTCATGATCAAATGCCACTTTGATTTTGACTTGTATATATTTATTTAGCTCATTTATTAAATATTTATGCCATTCTAATGTGCAAACATCATTTAGTATCCTCCTTATGTCAAATCCCAAAACTTCCACCCTTAACCTAAGAAATTAGTAATTTTCCTCCTAGGCAATATTTTGACCCTTAGCATCAATTTGACAAACTCTAATGAATATGATGAATGGGATTAGTCTATTGTGACCCAATGCAAAATTTGGGACATAACAAATCCTCCCTTCCCAATATTGCTTGTCCTCAAGCAATTCCAAACATGGGTGTTGAAGAACCTGCTTTCTGTATAATTCTTTGAAGTTGCCACTGAATTGCCCAACCTTGAGTCTTGAGATTCTATGAAGATTTTAGAGAGGAACCACCATGCTTGTTGTTGCACTACTCTGATAAAAATCACTTTATTAAGTGGGAAATCCATCTCCCATATTGCTTGTTTCCCAAAAAAAAAATTTAACCAATGAAACAAAAATTATTCCAAGGTCCCATTGCTTGTTTTGCACCCCAACAATTAAGAGTGCTCTCCAACTCATACCATCAGATAAGAGGATTCTTGGATCCCATTTTCTTGTATGCATTCTTCCAAACATCATGAGTACAAAATATATATCAACAAAGTACATAACAACATAATGAAAATGTACATCAAAAAGATGCTTCATCAAAGAGTCATGAAAGTGCTTATACCTCCAAGCAAGTAGACCACCATTTTCCAAGTGCATACAATCAGCAAGTGACCAATCAAATCTGCCCCAATGATATAGGTGAGGATCCCATGTCCTATGATTCTGCTCCAAAAGGATATAATATGCATTCAAATATTTAGCCATGTATTCTTTCATCCAAGAATTGAATGAAGAATCTCCACTAAAATCCAAACCAAATAATGAGCAGAAGAAACGAGACTTCAAATGACTCAAAGAAGTCTCACCCATACATCCATGAATGTGAGAATCATAAAGATATAACAAGGTATGTGGATTCCAACAAAAATATTCTCCAATTATAAATCTATTCACCCAGGTGTTGGATGAAGTTCCTCCAACATCAAATGAACCAAGTGTTGAGCAAGAAAAACCATGAGTCTTCAAGTGACTCAAATGCATATCATAGGTGCATCCATGTAGATGTGCATCCTCATAAAGTAACAAATGATGCTGCTGCAAATGTGAATAACAATGTGCTCCAACCATGTCATCATAAAAGGTAAATCTAGGAGTTCCATACTCCTCATGTGGCACCAACAAAAAGAACCCTTTCACCCATTCTTCATTGAGACTAATGCTGCAAAACATGGAATTGTAGGATGTAGGAGAATGAACTAACTCATCCAAATGATAAAAAAATGTAGGAGTTTCGTCATGGAAAGGATCCATATGGGTAGTATCATCCAACTCCTTCAAAAGTGTGAAACCTTTGTTGTAGATTAGTTCCAATGTAGAGGAATCATGCTCTTCTTGAAAAATTGCATAACCTTCATCAAGAGACAATTCAAGTTCCTCTTCCACCACATCAAGTGTTTGGATCTCTTCAATCTCATCTTCAAGCACATTAAGTACTTTCAAATTTTCACATTTCTCATGATCCACCATGTCATAAGAATCCTACAAACAATCTACCATTTGACAATTTGAAACATAGGAGGAAAAACAAGTATCTTGCAACTTTTCAAGAAGTTGCTCATTTTGAATTGTGAGCTTATGATTATCCTCATTATTCTTCAAGTATGCATCATGTAACAATTCATTAAGCTCAAACAAATGGTTTCTATCAAAAAGAAAAGACATGAAATTACCTTTGATGTGGCACATTGCTCTTTGAATCTTCTCCATGTCTTCAAGGAAGGATGTTTCATCCAATGAAGTAACTCTCCAACAAGAATTTGACACCAATGCTTGAGTGTCATGGAGAATGTTGAGGGACTCTTGGATCTTCTTTTCATTCATCTTTAAGGACCCTTCAAGAAAATGAGGCTCTTGCAAATGAACCTCCTCATATTCTTCATTTTTGCTTGGACCAACTTCATGATGCTCAAGTGGTGATGGGGAAGTTGATCTTGGTTCTTCTTCAACTGCTACAAGGTCTTCATTATCATGCTTAATGGAACTTGGGGTAGCAGCAACACTTTCAAAAGTGATCTCTATGTCACCAACATAGAGGTGTGAGCACCCATCAGTAGGTGCTCCTTCATAGTTTAAGCATTCATCAATAGATGCTCTTTGGTTCATGTCTAAGCTAGAAGTTGTCTCGAAATGATCTTCCATATTTTCAATAGAATCTTCTTCATGCTCTTGTGATGTCTCTTCCTTTTGCTCCTTCAAGCAAGCTGATGCATTTTGCCCCTTGTTTTCCTTAGAATAAATATCTTTGGAATCTCTTTTTGAAGAGTTCCCAAAAACTCTCCTCAAGTAGGACATACATGCCTTCGCGGAAGCTTCAAATATTTCATTGAGCTTTTCACTCACCCTCATTTCACGCACACATATATGATACTCTCTCCAAGGTTCTCTACAAGAAGGGCATAAACCTTTCTTTACTAACTCCACATCTTCATTTTTGGGCCTATTTGCAAAAATATGTTCAACATAGTACTCAAAAGACATGGCATTTTGTGTATTTTTGCTCAAAGTAGGATATTCTTGATATTTTTGATATTGTTGGGGCAAGGTTTTATATGTTGCTCTCCATATTTGTAACTCATTCATAGAATTATCCTTGGTTAGTGTGACACACTCATCTTCATCAGATTTAAAGTCATAAGAATAATCGTCATTTCTCCTAAAATTATAAGAAGTGTTGCATGATGGCACCTCTTCCTCATACCATTCACATTCTGCTTCATATTGCTCATAAGCATCTGCATATTTCTCATAAGAATTGTACTCATAGGGTTCATCATAATAGTAAGACATGGCTGCCAATTATTCTTGAATGTATGTACCTAATCCACAGGTGCAAGGACCATGCTCTGATACCACTATAATGTCCCTTGTTAGGAATTTTATTAAAATGGCAATTTTTCACTTTTTTTTCCTAGTTCGACCTTTGACTAGTTTTGAGCTCTAGGTCTCCAAATTGCTCCAATTGATCCCAAATATTTTGAGAAGGTATATGGGTGATGTTAGAACATAAATATGTGTTTCAGGGATGCTTTTGGACCTTTAAAATACTTCTACAAATCCTCTTTCGATTATGGCAAATGTAGGGAACTTTACTTGTAATTTCCCTTTAACTACTATTGGTCTCTAGGTCTCAAATTGGCTCCAAATGCCTTCAAATATTCAAGGAAGGTGTATAGCTGATATTTGTACTTGATTATGATGTCCAGGGATGATTTACAACCATCAAAAGACTTCTACAAACTTATTTAATATTCTAGACAAAGTATGGAATTTAACTAGCAATTTGAGGTTCAAATCCCCCGAGGTAAATACTGAAAATGGCTTCCCAAGTGCCTCCAACCCCACTCGACTTTCTGAACATAGGTATGGGATGTATCAGAGGTATTATTAAGGTCTCATATGCACCATTAATCAGTTATTAAGTCTTTTCTAACCTTCTCCCAAACAGCAACAAAAATCACTAGTTCGACCCTTGGGGAAATGGCACCAAATCTTCTCCAAATGTAAATAAACTGAGTAAAACGACTTCAAATGCTTGAGTACTAAACATGAAACTTGTATAATACATCAATAACATTCCATTCATGAATAAACCATCAGTATTTTACTTATCCATTCGAATCCATCAACATTACATTGGTTCACAACAAGGTAGTGGGGAAATAGCACTGTTCTGTCATTAAAAATGATATTTATACCTTTCTACTTGGAATTTCGACCTGAAAATTTCTGGATATGAAGAAAAGAGTATTTAATTCATATTACAAAATAAATGGGGCATTATAATCTCCCCCAAAGAGTACAATATCTCACCAAAAACGCCCTCCCTCGAGGAGCAAGAATATGCCTTCAAAACTGGAAATGGTTGAGAGAATGTGATGCATTAGAAGAAACCATGATCTGCCCTGTATCTTGCACCTACATAAAATTACTCCATTAAATATCCAAATGAAAGTTCTGAACGGACTTTCCAATTACCAACTTGGATGGGAATCTTTCACCCTCGAAATTGGCTAAGGCAAGAAACTGGTCATCCATTAGCTCTCCCTCTTCACAAATGCAATTGAAAATTTATCAAATGATCAAAAGCTGGTTTCATTCTTTATTATTGACATTTATAAACTTCTAATTTCCTCCATGGTTCGAATTCCTTCCAAAAGACTCATGCCAACTCAAGTTGGGAAGAGATTCCAAACAACGCCACTTGTACAACCATTCCTAGTTTCCCACTTCCACCAAATCACATGTGGAAGCATCTTAGCTGCCCTAACTCCCTTGAGCGCCCTCTTGGAGGCTATTTTTAGCCCTGACATGTCATATATGTCATATGTCAGCCTTCATGTGTTATTTGTGTCGTAGGTGTCATAGCATCTTCATCGTTGTTGTCATAGAGCTAGGGAATCTAGCACAAGTGTCTCACTAGCTCCAAATTGCCTCTTCCTCTTCCATGGGAGTTACTCTTCCTCTAAATTTCGACCTTGGATGAGTCATGCAATGAATAATACCTTTTGAACTCCCCCAAGTATGTTACCATTCACCTTGAATTGGAATTGGTGAGAGAGTGATGCCAAGTGTAGTGGGAAATCTAGCCATATGTGGGTCCCACTTCCTCCATGTGTCTTCATGATCAAATGCCACTTTGACTTTGACTTGTATATATTTATTTAGCTCCTTTATTAAATATTTATGCCATTCTAATGTGCAAACATCATTTAGGATCCTCCTTATGTCAAATCCCAAAGCTTCCACCCTCAACCTAGGAAACTAGTAATTTTCTTCCTAGGCAATATTTTGACCCTTAGCATCAATTTGACAAACTCTCATGAATATGACCAATGGGCTTAGGCTATTGTGATCCAATGCAAAATTTGGGACATGACAACTTCCATAAATACATGAGAGGACTTTCCCCACCAACCTCACACATGCATACAATGATTGGATTTAATAGTCAAAATGAAGTAATTGGATCATTTAAAGCACATGGCAGCAATTGGATGAGTTCTAAGGTAGAAACTTGGCAATAAAGGATTTTATCTCCCATAGGACCCCTTTCCTCTTCCCTTCTAGTGGAATCATAGCCCCTCTAGTGCACTTTACACACCCATCTTCAACCATTTTATTATTTTCCAACATAACATTTACATAGCATTTAAATTGGCATGATAAGCCAACCACATGGTCCATATAGATATATTTACATCATACATGCCCATCCATTCACTACTCATGCCTCGGCCTTGAGCTCCGAACTAAGAATCCATACTAGCATATTTACATCATTTACATAGTTTTGATTTAATGCATTCCAAGTCAAAATTGGGGCTATTACAACTCCACCACCCTATCCTCCATATAAATATGATTAATAATAATGTTTTTGTCACACATATAATCAATTCGAATGCTCCATGTTCTTATTATGATATGGAGGACTACCAATATATTCAATAGATCTTGATCTTGATTATAAAAGAGTGGTCCTAGGGTTGCACAGGATACAGTCGCATAAAAAGAACCATGGAACCATCAGTGAAGTGGCATTAAACCGATAAAAGAGATCTCTCCCATAAGTGGAAGATAAAGAGGCATTTTGAAAAGAAAGAAAGAAAAAGCACTGAGAATTTCATGAGAACTCACCCAAAATTGCTTTAGAAAACATATTCTTCGAGCCATGGAGTTGAGGTACTGTGGGATAAGTGTCTAAAGAAGGCTACCAAGGTTTAAATCATGGTTGAAATATGAATGTTACACTTGCTAAAAACTATGTTGGGGTGTAACTCGAATTGTTATGATAGAGGAGGTGGCATTAAAGTTGCCACATTGAAGTAGATTTGGAAGCTAGGGCACAAAGCCCTGATAATTTGATTGCCTTGGTCAAAGAATAAGAGGATCCAGATTAATAAGGATAAGTTTATTCACTGATAAGGATAACAAATGAAACAATGGAAACACAATTCATCACCCAATTTACCAAGTGGACAGAAAATCCAAGGTGAATCAACATTAACCTCAAGTATAACTAGTTTGCTTGATCATAAACTTTAGATAAATATAGTTTGATCACCATATACAGTAACCTATTTGTTTGAATGGATTGTAAACCCTCTTGATCCACCCCAATCACTTCATGAATTTGTCTCCCCTCTTGGAAACCAAATTGTTAATCAAAGGTCAAACCAGATAGTGACCTTTTAACCCTTCTTTCTATAATCTTTTTAATAATTCTGTAGACATGATTACATAGGGAGATAGGCCTATAATCCTCAAAGGAAGCAAGATTCTCTGACCTAGGAGTGACAACAATAAAAGTAGCATTAAAATATGTTAACATATTTCTTGAGATGTGGATTCATAAATAACCCTCATCAAGTCATCCTCAATGACTCTATAAAACCCAATTATGAGAAAATTCAATAGTCCATTAATCAAATGGCCCTAGACTCGTATCTTTTGTAAAGATATGCAAGACTTCCTAGAGCTCATCTTTTGAGACTTCTTCCAATGACCATCCATTATCATAATCTATTAGAAAACTAGGAACAAAAGGTCATTTAAACCACTTTAGCAATTGAAACCCTGTAACTCTCTGCCTTATAAATTTCACCAAAACAATCCACACATGCCTTTGCAATTTCCTCAAAACTAGTAGAAACTAAACCATCATTCTTGGATGCCTTCCAAATTGTGTTTACATTCTTTTGTGATTGGAAAAATGGTGGAAAAAACTTAGAATTTTCATCTCCCTTTGAGAGCCAAAAAGGCATAATGTCGTATGTTGCCAAGAGTGACTCCAGTCCTCAAAAAATACAGAATCACCTCTCGTCTCAAGGCTTGAAATGACGGTGAATATGTCTTCTTCTAGATTTTGCTAAGAACCCTAGAAATTCAGACAATCCCTGAGTAAGAATAAGGAATTTGAAGGCCTCTATGCTTTCCCATAATTCAGAACCTCACCCGACACTCAATTGCTATTGCTTCCCTTCTTTGTTATCTCAATAGAGGCGAAGTTGAGGAATAAGTTTTCCTCAACAAGGCATGCCTCTTGAGAATGATCCTCCTTCTTCCTCACCATACTCTTGTCTTCAATAGGAGTCGCCCTCTTGTATTCACCCATCGTAACTTCCATTGATACCACACTTATGTGAGGCTGGCCGAGCTGAAAGATGGATGAAACCTCCCTTGTGGTGACCTTAATTCCTCTGCCATCGCATAAACGTTTGTCATTGACTACCTTGCATACTTGCCCTTCCTACTTACTTCCACCTAGCCCCATTGGGAATGATCTAGCTTCCCCTTGTTCTATAATGGAGTGCCATGAATGACCCCCATGAACCTCGAACTTGTATTTCTCTCTTTGAGCATATTGTTGGGCTTCCCTAAACAATTTCTCCCTTTATCTCCTAGCAATATGGAATCCATTTCCTAGTTGGAGGTTGAGAATCTATTATGATCATTCCTTATTCCAACCTAGCACCTTGATTTGTTAGTTCATCATATTTCCCATTGTTTTTCCTTTTGATGTGATACAAGAGAACCAAGCTAGGATATTTAAGAAGATTGAATATCCTCCTCTGCATTCTTCCACAATTAAAGTTTTGCCCTTGATATAATTATGCATTTTTTGAATCACGATTTTGGAATCTCCAAAGATGAGGATCTTTTGAGATATTTAAGGGAATAAGCATCTCATCCCCTTGCATCAAGGTTAGTCATTCTACCTAATTATTCATTTTGCTTCCTTGGGATATGATTTCATGATGTTTCCATTAGGGTCCATTAGAACCCCTCCCGCTCTTGCCTCCCCAATTTAGTGTCGAGATCTTAAACAAAATTCATATTTGAGATTTCTAAATGTTTATAAATAGTGGCGTTATATTGTGTATGGTGACATGATATTATTCGTGAAAATAATTATATTATTTATATATAGTAGTCATGTATATTTCATAGAAGTGGGGCTTTTCCCCATCGAGAGCATGGTTATGACTAGGTACTTCACATACAAGCACAAGATAAATAACATGGGAGACCAAAGGATTCTTAAAATTGCTTTAAAATCCTGTCAAAACCACCTATGGATCAAGCAGGGTTGGCATAAAGATTCCCTCGCTTGGTTAAACCATTGGGGAATTGACGAAAATGTCACTTTGCAAAATATCGATGATATTGAAAATATTACTACATCTAAGTTTAAAGAGAATTTGTGGTGCAATAAAAATTTTGAGGTTAAAATAAAATTAAGATATTATAAGGAGGTCATTAACCCTAATCTAGAAGATCAAAATTATCTCTCTATTTTAACTAGTACAAAGAAGAAAATTAATATAACCAAGATAAGAATGAACTCTCATGAGCTCCATAGTGAAACAGGGCATTGGACAATCACTAAAATTCTGTGGGCTAAAAGGATTTTTCATCTTTGAGAGACTATGAGCATCAGGATGAAAATCACTTTCTCTTAGAGTGCTTTGCATACACACACATTTGATCTCAATCTGAAAATCTTTGTTACAATACAAACCTCCTTAACCTTTCTAACCTATCAAAACTACAACGAGTTGTGAACACTTCTCTTTAAGCTTTTTGAGCATAGGAATAATATTCCAAAACAAACCAAATAATTCCTTAGTAGGGCCTGATAGACCAAAGTTGGTCTCAGTGGACGTTAACCATCATCATCATCATTTAGTTTGGTGATTATAATAATTTTATATGATATTTAATGATCGATAATTTTTCAAGTTTATGGTGAGGAGTTGTTTGTGAATTGTAATGTGGTCACATTTATATTTATTTAAGTAATTAATTCTCGAGTTTTTTCTTTTCTTTTGAAGATGACAAAATTTATCATAATTTAGTTGTTAAATTGACAATGAGCATAATCATCACTGGCTATTATTCACATATGCAAGTTGACTCATCATCGTTATTAAAACCACACCACCTAAAATAGCTCTCTGGTGGTGCCTTGTGGTCATTGTTGAGGCTACCTCTAGTCGGGTTTTGTGCTTTCTAGTAGCATCTAACCTTAGTCCCATCATGAGAATAAATACTACCTGTGGTTACAATTTAGCCTCTTGCCAAATTTGTTAAGGAATAAAGTGAAAATATTAAGATATTTTTCTAGTTTTTTTATTATAAAAAAAAAACTTTTTGTTGCATTTGAAAGCATGTTCAATTGCAAAGTCTAATTTTATTGCATCACAAAGCACTACTAAATGCAAGTATAGAAACATCCCCAAAAATTCATAATACAATTATAACTCATTGTGAAACCCTTGTTACTCAATTGGTACAATTGTTTTGTATATAATAAATAATTCATAATAAAATAAAATAACATAATTTTAATGGTAGATAATTTGGATGATCATTACCACTTTCATATATAACTTTTTTTCCCGAAGAACACATCACTATATCGATATTTAAAGCATAAATCAAATACACTTAATCATTTCACCTCTAGGAACTACAAAAGAAATCGTTGTTCATACCAAGATGACCTTTTCAAAAATAGAATACTATAGTTGCCTTACAACACCAAAAAATAACATGATTTTTTAGACCAAAATTGTACTTTGACATATTCATACAACTGAGATGGCTGGGTATATACCTACTATCTTGCACAACACTTTATACAAACAAGACTGTTGCTTATTATAGACCCGTAAAATGAAGCAAAGAGGCATGAGATCAGAAGAAAGATAAATTGTTTTAAAACATGGTGGAGTGGCCTCAGATCTCTTTAGCTGACATCATCCCTTCACGCAAAGAGATGTTGTAGGTTAACTTCCTTGTTGAAATCTTTATACACATGAAGAAAGGAACTATTTTCAAAATGCACTTTTGTTTCCACCACCTAATATAAGATTGGCTCCAAGGGAAAAATTGAGAAATGAAGGTGTCCATTTGCCCAATCAATCACTGGTTTTGAGTCTTCGAGTACCTACAATGTTTTTACCTGTGTATTGGCAACAAACTTTAGAAGGATCCATAAATCAAGGAGCTTAGCTCGATTGTATGTTTCGTTACCAACATCAAAATTTAAAAGAGAAGTAGTGATCCTTGGCTAAGAATAGGATTGCACCCACACCACAATGGCCTTGGTTTCCTTGGCATGTACCATGGAAGAGACCCCAAGGATTGGTGAAGTCAATAATATGCTCTTTCACCACTCAAGGAATGAATCGTTTTCCGGGCTTCTTGCCTTCCCTAAAAGAAGCTTTTTATTTTCTACATTAGTCTACTAAGATGCAATTCCTTTTCATCAAATATCAACTTGTTTCCAGGAAACCATACCCCCCAAATGACATAGCAAGGAAGAGCTCTAAATTGATTTGTTTCCTTATGTGATGTCCAAGACGCCAGACATTCTAGGAGGGAGTTTTTATTCCATTGTGCTTTAATTTTATAGCTACTTAACAACTCTTTGCATACTACTTGGGCATGGGGATAGAGAACAAAAAGGTAGTGAACGTTTTCATATACGTTCTTGCAAAGGCAACACCATCCCGATCCATGCCAATTTCGCTTCTGCCCATTATCCCAATTTAAGCTTTTATTGGATAACAACAACTACAATAATTTTTTCAATCTTCAGAGGGTAGACCATACTCTAGACAATTTTCCACCACCAATGACTTTCAATCTCCAAGTCCTCTAGGATATGGACTTGATAGCCCAATTTAACTGTAAGCATTCCATTGGGAGTGTTTTTTTACCAAAGTAGCTCATCTTCCATGTCTTTTAGTTGGATAGCACTATGATAAAGATGAGAAGCATAAAGACGCCATTCTCTAGCCAAAGATATTTGCAGACCAAGATATTCAGTTGATTTCCAAGTCTGTAAATCTGCCTAGGGGTCTCCTCTATAGAGACATCTTTTATACTGAAGAAACCATAATATTTAAGAGCACAACAAAAGAGGTTCATAGAGTATATGGTTTCCAATGCAACCAAGCTAGGGATATTTTCCAACCAAAACCTTGTCACCTCTTCCCACTTTCCATGTTACCCAATTTTCTAGTAGATCACATGCTTTCAACAATCATTTCCAAACAACAGAGGCTCCTTTATAATATTTATGACTTTGTCTTAGCCAATCAACATGTTCTTTGTTTTCCATGTATTTTCCTTTCACAACATTCCCCTGTAGTCCATTATTAAAAAGAAACCTACAGAGGCTCTTTGTATCCAAGGATTTGCTGAATAAGATTTTTTATCCCCCAACCGCCTAAATCTCTGGGCCTTGTGAGATTCTTCCATTTGACCACAGGGGATTCCCTTTGTCTCCCTTTGACTTGTCCAAAGGAAAATTTTGCACAACTTCCTCATCTTGTCAATGACTCTTTTGGGGGTGTGGGCAATGAAGAACCATTAAACCGACAACCCTTTTATGATTGATTTTATGAGAACGAGTCTTCACTTTCATATATAACTTAAATAAGAATGTATCAATACAAATTATGAAATATCTGTCATCCTTATTAATTTATGACCTAATATACAATTATGTTAATTTAGACAATAATGAATTCATACATCTAAATATATGGTACAATAATTTAGGTAATAAACTTGATTTTAAACTGTAATATTTTGGGGAAAAAAGTGATCCATTTGTAGAAGGCGGCATGGATTTTTCTGAACTCTGCTGTGATAGTGGATCGTTGGTTTCATCACCCCGTCTATTGGATGAAGCCATAGCCTTTTAGGCTCTTGTCTCCTCCCTCAAACCATTCATGAAAGATCCTGCATCCAAGTTTGTGAAACAATTGGAAGATATTCATGATGTTTTGTTTCCTACAAGCTCCTCCATATCCAAGGTGATTACTCTCTCATAATGAGGCTTAATCGACCAATTTATAGGCATCTTGCCTTCTCCAAGGAATATGGCCACCTAGGTCCAAAAGAATTGGATTGTGCATATCCAAGGCAAACTTTCCCATTTCTTTTGCGGTTGATGATTTTATGCTTTTCTCTTCAAGTATAAAGCAAACAAAGATCTGATCTTCATAAATGTTTTGTATTTCTATGGAAAGATAGACATGTATTTAAATAGATCGGCCATGGATTCTGATCCAGATTTGGATGTGCCCTCAGTTGTTCCGATTTGGGTTAGGTTCCCTCATCTCCCACTCCAATGATGGGGACTATACTCCTTAAGAAACATTGACAATTCCATTGGAAAATAGATAGACAATGTCGAACTGAAGGACGGATTATTCTCATGCGCCAAGATCTATGTCGAGGTTGATCTAGAAAAAGGGCTACCAAAAGAGGTGATGCTCACTCTCTACAACTAGAGGCACCCATAGAAGCTAGGTTGTGAACAAAATCCTTTTTAAGTGCAAAACATGCCATGAGTATGGACACTTTGCAAAAAATTGCAAAATGAACCGGGGAACCAACACAACTACATCAAACAAGGAAGATCAATGGCAGACTATGCCAAAAAAGACATCCAATGGTAAGCAGCAAGGGTCCTCTAGGGCTCTGGCCCCTTCGTCCTCATGGAAACCCCCATCATCCCCCAATAAATCCTTGGCACTAAATCCATCCACGCACCAAACCTCTTTTACCGCAGTTGTCCAAGGAACCCCCCCAGCCTGAATCATCCACTGGCTCACCTCAATTTGTATGAATATTTACTTCAAGAAGATATTGTCATTGAAAAAATTGTCATGCTAAGCCAACCTGAAGATCCCACCATCCAAGCCCATCCCACGGAAGATCTGTTCACACCATCCTTCCCCTTCTTAAATGATGACAGGATCTCGAATCAACAAGAGGAGATCGATGACATCACATAAAAGTCCTTGCAAATATTGATGAGGAGAAATGCCATTGCTCAAACCAAGGATGAAGAAAAAGAAGAGAATGTTGAAGAGGATCACCAGTAAAAAAAGGTGGGGCATAGATCGTCGAAAGAAAAGCAAGAGGAAGAGGAAAATAAGGACAAGGTCCTCAACACTTAGATCACCATTGAAAAATCTCTAGGAGGAAGCAACTCGTCCAACACCATGAACAACACAAGGATAAATCTCCTTTTCAAGATCATAATAGTACTTAGAGGAACTTTGAAGCCATGACCTCCTCTTGGGGAGGAGGAAACAAACCTAATCGTTGTAAATGATGAAAACAATCTCTTAAAACTGCCATGGGATGGGTAGCAAGCACAAAGAAGCAACTATCAAAGATCTGACCAATTCAGAGAAATTAGTTATCCTCCTTCTCCAAGAGACAAAATTCAAGGTAGGTGAAATGGTATCTTCAGCCAAAAAGCAATGGAGAAATTGTGACGAAGCAACAATCAACTCAAGGGGACCCTCAGGAGGATTATGCACCCTATGTGATCATAACACTTTCATGCTCGAATCCCAACTCCAAACTCAACATTGGTTGTTCACATCCTTGCTTAATCATCAAACTAGTATCAAGCATCATCTTTGCAATATTTACATGCCTATTCACTACTTCGAAAAAGAAAATTGATGGACATCTTTGCAAGCACTCACTAGCATGAAGATTCCTAAGAATAACATAGTAGCTGACGACTTCAATCTCGTTCTCAACAACAGATAAAAACGAGGAGGAAATCCAACACGAGATTTGTTATAAGAACAGATGGAAGATATAATCTCGGAATGGGATCTCATTGATGTAAAGCCCTTGTGAGTTGCTACACTTGGTCTAACAAAAGAACTGGTGCAAGCCACATTATAGCCCGACTTGATAGATTCCTTGTCCACAGTGACCTTTATCTATATGATCTTTCTATCTCCCCCCACATACTTCCTTCCTGTATTTCCTATCATAAACCCATTTCCATGTTTCTCCAGCACTCACCAAACTTTGGTCCCATTCCATTTCACTTCAACCCCCTATGGCTTCAACATCCACAAGCCCTTCCTTTTGATCTCAGCCAAATGGTCTAAAACCTTTTATGGTTCCCCTAACTACATCCTTGGACAAAATCTCAAAGCAATCAAATAAGTAATCAAAGAGTGGGATAAATCTTCTTTTCCTACCCCAAACAAAGAAAAAAAATAGTTGCAAGCTAGCCTAGACAAGCTTCAATCTGAAATGGATATGGAAGAGATCACAAATCAACACCAAGTGGAAGAAAAATCCCTCTATTCAAAACTCTTTAAGGCCCAGCACTTGGAAGAAGAATACTGGCGTATTAAATCAAGAAGTTTATGGCTCTATTTGAGAGACAATAATACCTCCTTTTTTCACCACCAAGCCAAAGCACATGAGCATAGGAATAAGGTGAAGGAAATAACCCTTCCAGATGACAACATAATTACTAAATTTGATGATATAAAAAGTGTTGTCAGCGTCCACTTTCAATCCCTTTACATGGAGGTAGGTGAAGGGGAATTTGATGCAATCGATGCAATGTTGGAACACATCCCTCCTTCTATCCCTGAAGCAACCAACTCCTCTCTAGTCAAAGGTATGGAATATGAAGAAATCATTGAGGCCATTTGGGGATTAGCTCCAGAAAAAGCCCTTGCCCAAAATGGTTTTACCATCCACTTCTTTAGAGCATGTTGGCACATTATGCGTGCAAATATGAAGAAAATTATAAGATATGTTCAAAAGAAATGCAAAGTAGGGGGAGGGACCAACTCCTCCTTCCTTGCTCTCATCCCTAAGGAAGCAAACCCCATATATTTTGCAAGGTTCTGACCAATCTCGTTGTGCAACTCCATCTACAAAATCTTCACCAAGATCATGGGCAATAGGCTAAAAAATATTATGCCCATAATCATCTTTGACAACCAAGGGGGTTTTACGTAGAAACGACAAATAAATGATAACATCTTACTGGTCCAAGAAGTGATCCATTCAAGCAAAGATCACAAGGATAAAGGGATGTTGGTAAAGATTGATATCTCCAACGCATTTGAACAAGTAAGTCATTCTTTTATGTTCAAAGTCATGCACAAATTTGGCTTTGACACTAAATTCATTGAGTGAGTTAAAGCTTGCATTTCAAACCCTTGGATTACTCCGTTAATCAATGGGCGCCCTACCTCCTTCAAAGTCACAACAGACCTTGGATAGGAATTCCCTCTTTCACTACTGTTGTACATCATAATGTTAGAATCCTTGAGTAGGAAGCTAGAGAAAGAAAGAACCAGTGGAAATCTATTAGGCATCACAATCACAAGAGGGGTCAACTCCATGAATCATTCCTAGTTTGTTGATGATACCTTGATGCTCGAAGGAGCTCCTCTATCATTGCTTCTCATTTTTTATATGTTATTTTATTTATAACTTATTTACCCCTTCCTTGAAGCCTTGAGAGGAGCAATCAATGAAGGAAAAAACATGATCTACGCTTGGAACATCAACCCTAGTACATTAAGGGAGATAACTAGAATTCTGCAATTCCAAAGCACTGATTCTTGGTGAAGTTTCAGATACCTCGGGATTCCCATATCTCTTCATGCCCCCACCTAAGAGACATGGATGGACATCATCAGTAAAATCGAGGGAAAGCTCTAATAATGGGGAGTAGAATGGATCAATCCAACATGAAGAACAATTCTCATAAAGTCTGTTCTATCAGCGCTGCCAATTTATAGATGCTCAGTTCTATTGGCTCCAAAAGGGATAATTATGTATATAACTTAAGAAATAAAAAAAATTCTATAACAGGGGGTAAGTCCAACACAAAGAAATACCACATGGTGAACTAGAACATCATGAGGTCACCTAAAGATATGGGTGGGCTGGGAATAAATGACCCAACTACGATGAATATTGCTCTTGGAGAATAAATTGTATGGCGTTTAATCATTAGTAAGGTGGAATGGTAGAAGAAAGCTATTTTCAAAAAATACTTCCATGGAACAAGGAAGAGGTGCCTTGATAGGCCGCTATAGGACATAGGAGGACCACATCTGTAATTCCCCTCGTATAATCCAATCTCACACGAATTCCATAATATGGGAAAGAAATCAAAATATGGACTGATGGCATACTTGGAAAGCCTCCCTAACTCAAAATCGGGATTTATCTTTGCTCATAATTTGGATGGAGGGAGAGAATCTAACAACCTTGCACAACATATCTCAATGGTCTGATGATGGCAAGCGACAAACATATTGGGTGCTCAATGCCCCCTCTTATATCAACAAATTAGCTTCTTCTCTACTCGCTGGCCTCTCTAGGTGTGCACCAATCAACCATATCTCGGATTGGAGAGGTTGGGGAACTTCAAAATATACAGTTAAGATTGGCTATGACCAAGAACTTCACTCTACTACTCTTCCTCCACGGTTTGGGTTGTGGGATGAAATTTGGCATGGCGATTGCCTTCCCAAACTAAACATGTTATGTTGGGTTCTTATTCACGGGAAAACTCTTACTATAGGCAATCTAAGAAACAAAGGCATACATGGTTCTTCTTGGTGCATTCTCTGCCAAGCCACCCAAGAAATTCAACACCACCTCTTCTTGGAATTTCCCTACACTAAATCGGACTAGCAATGGTTTTTTTTGGGATGTTAAAGACATGTTAATCCCTCCAACAAGTTGGAGAACAATGTCCATAGTTTGGGACAAACATTACAAAGGAACTTTCGAAGACAAGCCCCTTCTCAGACGTTCCTAGCAGTCAACCCCAAAATTGATATGTTGGAAGGTTTGGCTCGCTAGGAACAAAATCATATTTAAGCAAATAAGAGAACATCCGAGGAGAACAAATTCAATGGTGGAAAGCCCAAGTGTAAAGGGTATAAATGGGAAATCCCAACAATGTTTAGATAGCATGGAAAGAAGCTGGATGACAAATTTAATCTCCTCTAAGAGATCTACTCTGAAAAAACCTCTCCTAAATATGGGCATCTCCAAGCAATGGTAAATCAAACTTGAAGGAGATTAATTTACAAACTAGCAAAGGAATAAAAAAAGCCATATTCTCTTTTTCGACAGAGCCTCAAAGAACAATCCTGGGGCAGTTGGTGCAGGGAGGGGATCATCCTCGACCTCAATGGAAATCTGAAGCAATTCTATGAGTGGGGCCCTGGAACAACCACAAATAACCAGGTTGGAGCTCACACACTCCTACAAGGCTTAACACAAGCTTCCTCTTTGCATATTAACAATACTGCAGCCATCGGAGACTCAATGATAATCGTAAGGCAAATGAACAATGCCAAAATCCCAAAAGATGTCAATTTGATGAGACTTATTGCCAGAATCAAGTAAGAGGCTCAATTGTTCTCAAATATTGAATTATTTCACATCCCAAGAGGTGCTAACCATGAGGCATATAAGCACACAAATAGTGTTGTTTCTCTCGAAATCAAGGAATTGAAAACAAATAAGGGGCTTATCCACTGTCATGTCCCCTAACCCACTCAACCGTATTCTTTCTGAATGTATTGGAAGTGCAAATTGTATCTAGGAGTCTTTTGGCACAATTATTCCAACAACTTCTTTAGAAACTCCTTTGTGAAGGAAAACACTGGTCTTTGGAATAAATTTGTGAAAATCTAGTTTGAGGCCACATGTCAAACTTGTTTCATCTCTATTTGTATTTCTCTAGCTGTACAGTTCGACTGCAGTGTTTGCTAATACAAATACACCCGTTTTTGTTTGAAAAAAACTCAATTTGAAAATTATATTAATGAAAATAAATGGAGTAAGTTAATAAATGGATAAACATACTTTATTTCCTTTTTTTTTGTCTTTTTTTAATGGTGGAAATTATCCTCTAAATCCATAGGAATTTTACCTAAAGTCATAAAGTCATAGTTCACACAAGGTGTAAGCTATTAGTAGTTAAACTCAACTTTTTTTGGTCAATTTATTCTTGAAATTTAGTACGAATTTTGTTGGAAGTTATACTTCCACTAATTGATGTCAACATTGACCATGTAACTTTGCTCTTAGGGGTTTGGCTTATTTTGTGAACATCCAAATCACTAGAATTATAAAAAAATGAGTGGGTCATGGCAAACCTTTTCATAGTTGGAAAAAATACATCGAAAGGGTTGCTTTTGTCCACTTTCTAATTCACTCATTTCACCTAATTGATGGAAACTTCGACCATGGGACTTTAGTTTCTAAAAACTTTTACCCATTTAAAAAAAAACATGAATCACAAATATTTTAAAAAACAAAACAAAACACAATGAAAACTCACCTCATCAAAACACTAAAACTTGTTGGAAAAGTTAATTTTATCTTAACTCACCACAAGATATTTTTTTGCAACAAAAAGTTTGAAAAAATAAAGAATCTACTCATGGATCAACAACCCACATGTGTATAATCTCAACATTAAAGATGCATAGCCTAAATAAGATCATAACTTAAATAACGAAATATAAAACACTTTTTTATTATAAGAAAAAAATTGCAGTTTCTATTCCATTATAAAAAGAAAATCACATTGCAAACCTTCTATATACTGAGTGATTGTAATTTTTGATATGAATGAATACAAAATAATTTGAGGGGTGATGGAAGCTTAAATCTATCTATTCATGATACTTTGCACCCAAGCCAACCCGCGCGCCGCCTTGCTTGACGTCTAGGTTTGCGTTGCCTTCAGCTTTCATGGGCACCGGAGGGGGTGCTCCTCCCCCTCCCTCGGAGCTTGCTGCTTTCAAGATCCTGGTGGCAGCTTGCAGCAAGAGAAAGATTAGCTCGAATTAGCAGAAGTTCGTCAACAAACTTGACAGTATACCCTCGATCGATCTCCCTGTTGAACGCCCTTGCCGGATAGCTCCGAACATCGCAGAACGAGGTCTCATTGGACAATTTATTGGTCTCTGGCCCTCCTCTAGGGCAATCGATGCGTGGGTGCAAAGGAATTGGAAGTCTCTCATCTCGGAAGGCATTCACAGTCATTTGGTAGGCAAAGGTTACTATGTCTTTCTTTTTGAAAATGCAGAATATAGAGACCTAATCTTTTGCAACGGGCCATACTTCATAGGCCCTCGAGGGTTGTACCTGAACAAATGGACGTCGAATTTTGATATGAGCCAAGACGTGCCTTCATCAGTCCCGGTCTGGGTTCGAATTCCGCACCTTCCCCTATACTGTTGGAATCCAGAATCTTTAGAAGCCATAGGGAATAAACTAGGAAAGCATATAGACAGGGCTGAAAGAAGAGAAAAATACTCTTGTGCCATAATTTGTGTAGAAGTCGACTTGGAGATAGGGCTACCAGAAGCAAGTAAATTGACAATAGTTGATTGGTCGCATGTGCAGGAGTATGATTACGAGTAGCTTCCCTTCAAGTGCAGACACTGCCATGGCTATGGGAACTTTTCCTGAACGTGCAAGAAGAAAGCAGAGGACGACGCCGAGAAGGAGAAGGGATAACAATGGACACAAATTCAAAAATCTGGTACAACAAAGCATGCCAATAGATTAAAAGGAAAAAGAGGGGACACTGGATCGGACAGTATCCCCATCGGGTAGAAGCAGACTGAAGGTGTGACAACTATGAAGGAAAATGCATCTCGAAACACCTTTGAAGTGTTGAGCAACCCAGAAGAACATATTTCCTCAGCGCTAGAAGAGGGTGAAGTACAACAAACATAGGATCCAGTAGTGGAAGAAAGTAAAGACATAGTTTGACAGGATCCTCCTGTCACTCCAGTCGAAGCTTCCTCCTCTCCCACGTGTGCAGAAATGACAAGAAAGAAACCCACAAAAAACTCTGGCTTCTCTGAAGAAGACTCCCTCGAGAGGTCATCCAAAAGGGCAGGGCGAAAAACACATAAGGAGGTTCGAGAGGAAGAAGCTGAGCGAATGAAGATGCAAGGCGGTCAAGCCACTATAGAGATGTCTATTGGTAGAAATACTTGGGCCAGACCTCCAAAGGGAGGCCCTTCACCTTTAGTCACTAAGAAATAATGCAGATAGTCTCTTGGAACTGCAGGGGGCTGGGAAATCCTTTGAAAGTTGAAGCAGTAAAAGATTTAATAAAAATGGTTTCTCCCGACATCCTACTACTCCAAGAGACAAAAATAGAAGAGGATGCTCTTCTTTCCTTAAGTAGAATGAAGTGGAAAAAGAACGCAAGGAAGGCAGTAAGTACAAGGGGCTCCTTTGGTGGACTTGCAACCCTGTGGTTGGACAATACGTTCCTCCTGGAAAACTCTCTTGAAACTCAACATTGGATATACACAGAACTTCGACATATCTCTAGTAAGACCTCTCTTGCTCTATTTAATCTTTATGTTTCAGTAACCTTTCGAGAGAAGAAAGAATGCTAGAACTCTCTTTCAGATTCCATCGACAATTATATGCCCCCCAATATCATAATGGCCGGAGACCTTAATATCACTCTGGACCCCAAAGAAAAAAAAGGAGTATGCAGGAGGGACCCCATGCACAATGCGATGGAGAGCCTGATCCATCATTGGGACCTGTTGGATTTCAAACCAAAGAAAGGTCGGTACACCTGGACTAATAATAGAATTGGAGCGACTCATATCTCAGCTAGATTGGATCGGTTTTTGGTACAGAGCTCATTTATGCAGGAAAAAAAAATATCCTCAAGTATACTGCCCAAACTCACCTCAGATCTTAAGCCAATTTCGCTTCAATTGGAAGATGAAGTAGATATTGGGCCTATCCCATTTAGGTTCAGTCCACTCTGGATCGAACGAGAAGGCTTCATGGATATAATAACAAAGGCTTGGTCCCTCCCAGTCGTAGGATCTCCCAACTATGTCTGGGAACAGAAGTTAAAAACCACTAAATTCGCTCTCAGCGATCTAGATGGAAATGGGGGAACCAGAAATAACCTCAACCGCGTTGGAAATTGAGCAACAAGCCAAGTTTAATTCTTTCCATTCCTTTCGGCAGGAAGAAGAATACTGGAGATTGAAGTCTCACAGCCTTTGGTTGAAAGCAGGAGACCGCAATACCTCCTTCTTCCACCGACAGTGTAGATCCCGCCTCTCGCAATCATATCTCATAAATTTCCTCCCTAGATGGTGAAACTATCAATGGCTTTGCCGAGATAAAGCTGGCTGCTGAAACACATTTTCAAACTCTCTTTAGAGAGGACGACTTGAGTGATGATGAAATCACCTCCGATTTCTTGTCCAATATCCCCTCTTTGGTCAGTACTGAGGTAAATGGGGATCTTAAGAAGCCCTTTATGGAAAAGGAGATATTAGAGGTCATATGGTCTATGGAGCCTGACAAAGCCCTAGGACTAGATGGCTTCTCGATACATTTTTACAGAGCTTGTTGGTCAGTTATCAGAAAATACCTTCTAAGGATGATCAAAGACTTTCAGATAAAAGCCAAAGTCAGTGGATTCACCAACTCAACCTTCCTTGCGTTAATTCCCAAAGAAGTCAATCCGACAACGTTTGATAGATTTAGGCCAATATCGCTTTGCAACGCCTCTTATAAAATCCTCTCTAAGCTCTTAGAAAATAGACTTAAGCCTCTGCTAGGGAAGTTGATCTCCTCTCTACAGGGCGGGTTTGTCAAAGGGAGACACATTATGGATAATGTGATACAAGTACATGAAGCTATGCACTCCAGCCATCAGCGACTTGAGAAAGGCATGCAAATTAAGCTCGATATGGCAAATGCTTTTGACCGGTTAAGGCTCTCCTTCCTTTACAAAGTTCTTCTTTCTTTTGGATTCAGCTCAGATTGTGTAAACTTGATCAAAGCTTGTACAGACAGACCTTGGATAGCACCTCTAGTAAATGGCAGACCGACAAACTTCTTTCAAGCTTCAAGGGAACTTCGACAAGGCTAATTTAGGCTGCCCACTTTCACTGTTACTGTATATATTGATGGTTGATACTCTGAGTAGAAAGTTATCGGTTGAAAAAAGAAGCTGGGATCATCCCGGGAATCAAATCGACAAAAGGAGTAGAACCTCTAAATCATGCCCTTTTTGCGGATGATTAGCTTCTCTTTGGAGGGGCTTCTCTCAGGATAGCAGGAGCCTTTAAAGAAATTTTGCAAAACTTCTGTCTTATATCGGGAGCTCTGATTAACAATAGAAAGAGTGCAGTGTATGGTTGGAATACTGATCATTCAACTATTCTCCGCATAGCTCACTTTTTGGGTTATACTGGATATGACACCTGGGATAAGATTAGATATCTGGGCCTACCTTTAACCCTGGGCCAAAACAAACCTTCTATTTGGTTGGAAGTAATAAGTAAGATCAAAGCCAAAATTGCATATTGGGGAGGCCAATGGCTCACAAAGGCAAGGAAGCTCATACTGATAAAATCAGTCCTCTTTGCTCTCCTAATATATCAGTCCTCTCTCTTCCTTCCCCCAAAGCAATAATGGATAAGATATATAAGCTTCTTCGAGACTTTACTTGGAAATGTGGAAAAGGAAATCAGAATATATTGCACCTAGTTAGGTGGGATATTGTTAAGAAACTGGTTTTAGAAGAAGGTCTACAGTTCAGAGACCCTGGAATGGCAAATATTACCTTGGGAGGAAAACTTCTGTGGCAATTCTTTCCTGATCGAAGTCATTCGGTGAGTCAAATACTGTGGAAAAAGTACCTAAAGGGAGGATCTCTGAGAAATTTGCAGATATAAAGTACTCCCAAAGGCTCAATAACTTGGAACTTATGTCGCAGAGGACTTGCATTTTTCCAAAAGCACCTCTTCCGAATCCCAAGCAACGGTTGGAAAACACTTATGTGGGAAGATAAAATCAAAGGACGACCTCCTTTAACTTTCACAGAGTCCCTTACATAGATCAAGCTCTGGCTTGTCTATAAAGGTTTCTTAAGGCTAGCAGATATTTCCTCTTGGGACAACAAAGGGAATTGGGTAGCTTGGTGGTTTCCATATCTGCCTGGAATTCTTCTTCCACAATAGAACTTGCTTTTGATAGAGCTGCCAGGCTTAGCTCCCATTCATCTTTCAATCAAGGATAAGTGGGGATGGGGAAAATCCGGCACTTATACAGCCGCTCAAGGATTTTCTGCTCTTCAATTAAACCCAGTTCCAATGCATACCTCCTCTCTTTGGAAATCCGTCCCAAAAGTAAATTTCTTCACGTGGCTTCTAATGCATAAGAAGGTCTTAACTGGTGAAAACCTGAAAACCTGAATAAGAAGGCCCTCACAGATGTTGTTTATGTAACAACGCCTCTGAAACGTCATATCATCTCTTTGTATACTGTGATTTCACACAATCAGCTTGGGTGCTTATGTTACAAGGTTTAAAGGTTGCAATCCCATCGCAGATTGTTGTAGTCCCTCTATTCACAGGTTGGAATTCTTAATATCCTGGAAGGTTGTCAATCAAACCTGTCTAGAGTAAAATATGGCAATCCATACCAAAGTTCCTTTGGTGGAAAATTTGGTTGGCGAGAAATGAATGGATTTTCACCAACACGCCTCAACTCCAGTGTTGGTTGCAACAAAAGCAAAGGCATTTTTAATGGAAGCCGTGGGGAACCAAGCTTCCACCCTCGACCCCACAACTCTTCCAATAGAGCATCACTGGTTAGGTTCTTTTTCATTGGTTAAACGACTGAAGGCACCCAACAAGCCTTTCATCAACCCGATTTGGCGCTTGAGACTTCCAGAAATCAAGTTTACTGACTGGTGGAGAAGGAAAAACAAATCTACAATATTTTTCGATGGAGTGTCCAAGGGAAATCCAGGGATTGTTGGAGCAGGGGGAGTGATATTAAATGCGGGTGGAATACAAGAAGCAAGTTTTAGTTGGGGCTTAGGGAAAAGCATGAAGAATCGAGCAGAAATTCTTGCACTTCTAAAATCCTGTCAGCTAGCAAAGGAAGTCGGGCACAAAGAATTGCAAATTTTTGGAGCCTCAGAAATATTGATAAAAGCTTTAAACTCTGATGACCATTTTAGTAATCCGTTTTTGAATGTGACACTCCAAAGGCTCCGTTTTATCTTGCTTGAATTTGCCACTGACACCTCTCACCATATCCTTCGGGATATGAACAAACAGGCGGACTCCAAGGCTAACATGGGCTGCCACTTGCCTCCAGGACTGTTAAGCCTGAACGATGGACTCAGCACGCAGCATCAAATTCCATAAGTGAGTTTCACGGTATAGTTTTCCTTCTTCTTTTTGACTTCTTGCCAGAAGGAGCCACAATAAATAATAGTGAATTAAAAGGTGGGAGATCGAAATCCTTAATAGGAGCTAGTTCCTTATCTAAATCGAAGGGGTGTCATTTTGATCCTCCCAAAGGGGCATCAACCATCACGACCTCCCTTGAGGAGGAAAGTCCAATATTCATAAATTCAACTTTATCCTCCAACAAAGGAGCAAATTCCCCAATCGACACTTGTGGATAACGATTTTACTCATATTTGATAGATTACACAATATACATAGATTTGAGAGAGGAAGTTGCTCCATTGTGATTTTAGGTATTATGTGTGCAACAAATCATTATGTTATTTTTTATGCACGAGCATGCATTTGTTGATGTAGACAATGTATCAACGACAAATATTAGTGTGTTAAGGTAGTATGACAATGTACTTGTTTATCAAAACTTTCAAATAATGTAACGGTCTTTGTGTTAAACTACGTGACTAAAAATATTAGCAAGTTTGCAACATAATGTTAATTTGTTACTCTTAGCCATTTTGAAGTTGTTTTACACAATATTCAACATTGATGATTTTGTGTTGTTTTGTATGTTGGATACAATGTTCAAATCTGTACCATTATATTTAGACAATTCTTAAGTGAACTTCTCTTTAATGCAACACTGCCAATGATATATTTAGTAGTTTTTTATTCCTTTAAGGTTCAAGGCATGTGATCGAAATAAACCGAACTCTAAACATTCTACAAATTGACTCCTTTTCGACTTTTCAAAAAACAAAAAGAGAAATTGATATTTTTGGCCTAAAATCCGGCAAAAATCATTTTGGTTGATGGAATTGCATATATCAATCATTAACATTGCAAAACTTCGCTGTAATAGGGTAGTCGAGGGCGATAATTCCATTTATGCATTAAAAACAAAGCTTCAGCAATCCAAATTGCAATTTTAGTAATGATTTTATGATCAGATTCTGATAATAGCAAATAGTAAAAGGTCAAAATCATAAAACATTTAGCAGCATTCATCCAATTAATAGCCAATCAATTATTAACTACAATAAGATGACTGAAAGGCGATATTGTTATTAACAAAAGCAACACTTCCAATCTTCATTGGTGCAACCTACTATAATGAGTTAGAAAATCTTTTCTCCAAGCTTTTTGAGCATAGGAATAAAATTTTAAAGCAAATTAAATAATTCCCTTCTTTATTTCTTCTTAAGGTCTAATAGATCAAAATTTGGTATCAAGGGGATGTTTTTTGTTGTTGTTGTAAAGTTGCAGAGGTATAATTAATTATAAGAGCCAAAAAACATAGCCAAAATTACATAGGTATCAGGAAGATCTAGCGCTAGTTGGGGAGGCCTCAGGTAGTGAAGCCACCATCCCAGTCACTCAAAAATACTGTAAAAGCTAGCATTATACAAAAATAAGACCTTATGGGGAAGGCCTGCCCAGAATTGAAGCCGGGCCTTGTTAAAAAAATACATGACACGGATGCTGAGAGTTCTGAAAAGCATACTATAACAAAGATGAAAACAAAACGCTGGATGTTACAGTAGTAACCCAACGCCATTAGAGCCCATCTAGGGATTTGCTTCGGCATGTAGCACGTCCGGTTCTTCTTCAATGATGGGGCAATTGCCGTAGTAGTCTTCCACCGACCCAGGGGAGGGGAGAACAGGGGCTGAAGGCCTGGTAGTGCCATAGGGAGGAGTCATGTTACCACCTTTCTGCATTGGCTCGAGGTTGGCCAGTGATGCGGAAGGATGTTCAGTGTCCTCCCTGACATGTGCGTCCACTCCGTTCGAACCATCACTCTGATTAGTTGGCGCGTTGCTATCGACAACTTTCTAGAGGGTTTCCAGCTCATTATTGCATCCAAGGGAAAAATTCTCCCAAGTCATATTTGTATCCATAATACCCAGACGGTCTGCCATATCTGTCAAATTGAAATTGATATCCCTGAGAGTGCTAGTGTTGGCGATCCAGTCGGCCGCCACTTCCTCCACCAGAGTGCTCATCATATTCTTAATTAACTAATAATGGTTGATGGTTCCTCCATTCTTCCCTGAAGCCAGAATGACTGTGACTCTGCGAGCTTCCCAACTGTTGATGAGGCTGCGGGTGGAGGTAGAGACGCTCTCTGCATAGCCATCCATTGCTGTCCAGTCAGTGATATTTCTGGGTCGTCGACCAGAACCTCTTCTGCTACCACCTCGATGAGGAGTGCCTCTTGGCCGCATCATGGCTGCAGGTCGACAGAGAAAATCTTGAGCCAGGAGCGTAGGGGGAGCAGCAGAATGGAAGCAGGCAGGAGCCAGAGCGATGGAATAATCTCGAGTGTCGACGCTGAATCGCGAAGAGCCCAGCCTACATGCTTTAACCCTGCAGAGAGAATTAATGTCGTTGGTTGGAATTCTTGAGAAGGGTGGCAAATTAATGTGGGAGGTGCTTCTCAACACCATCTGCCAATGTCGTAGTGCGATCTGCATGAGGACGAGTAAATGCAGAACCATGGGGGAGAGCCTCCCTTATTAACTCATCGCCGTCGTCTCGGAGGATGCGTTGACAGTTGGAGAACTCCGTAGGCTGGTTGGTAAAGGTGTTCTCGGGGAGCTGGCTGGAGCAGGCGCCATGTGGGCTGAGTTGTCACCCGGATCCGGAAGTTATCAAGGGGATGTTAATCATCATCATCACATATATATAGAATAACCTTGCAAAAACTTCTTAAAGTACTTATCATGATTCATAGATGGTAAACATTGTAAACCATCGATTCGAGCTTAACTTTAAAGAAATCAAGAGAAAAACCCTTGTCATGCCCAACTTTAAAAAAGAAATTTCACTACTCATAACAAATTGATTTGACGCTCCCAAAACTATTTAATAAATATATTTCAAATAGAGTTACTTTAAATTAAATAATATATATCTCAACATATAACATTATTGAAGTAGGCTGATTAATTATTAAAACTAATAATATACGAGCATAGATCCATCTTAAACCAATATATATCAAGCAACAGGGAGAGGGATTCAATTTATTGAGGTGTATTTCTTTTTTTAAATTTAAACTCAAGAAATTTTATCTCTCTTGATTGATAGATCCGGGTTTAAGTTTTAAGCTTTTATTTTATAAATGAACATATATTTTTTAGTTACTTTTCATAATATTTAATTTTATGAGCCAACATTAATTTTTTTAAATACTTTCCATAATTTTTTATTTTATGAGCCGACATTAATTATTTTGTTAGGAACTACAACATCTCCCCAATATTGAGCTATAAAACACTAAACTCGATACAAAAATACAAATAACCATTCATATATTATATTTTTTTATATGATTTAATGAAAAGATTAATACTACATATTAAAAAACTTACAATTTCCTCGGCTGAATTACATTTTGTTACCATCAAAATCTTGCATATAGAGTCATCAATGGAAAAAAATTTATAAATACAATTTTTTTAAAATATAATGCCAATTCAAAACCCTCATTTCTTGTCGCTAACTGCACCCCAGCGGGGCTAAAATTTGTTATGTTTTCAACGAGTGATGAAGGCCATAAAATCAGATCCAAATTTGCTGCCACAAAATAAAGGTGAAAAGGTAAAAAGCCCACTAAAACACTCGAACCACACCCCAGGTTCGTGACCGAACCAGAAGCTTAGCGATTCACAGGTAAGCTCGGACTCCCGACACTGACTGGACGCATACCTTTTCCGAGCCTCGAAATGCCATGTCGAATTTGTCCGAATTAAGGTGCATTTGGCTTTCATTTAAATCTGCATTTGGTTGAGCAAATGTATTTTTATCTTATTATTATTATTATTTCCAGATCTGTGTGCATTTGGCACTGAGGCCTTCGTATTCTTCTTCTTCTCCACCATCAACCCTTGCGAGGGTTGCGATTTCAGAGCACTGTTCAGCTCCAAGATCTTCTATTTCAACAGCGGCCGGATCGGTACCGGGTTCGACTCCGGTATCGGCTACAGAGTCACCGTTTTCTGCGAATTTTTGCGAGCTTGGCATTGCAGGGTTTAGTTGAATATCGACGGATTTTTGGGAGATCGACTGATTTAGGTTTTGTCGAGGAATTGACTACGTTCGATCGGAATTAGTGTTTTTTCGTTTTTCGTTTGAGGAATTACAGTTCGAGATCGAGGTTTTCTCTCTCCGGCGCCATGGCTGCAGCTAGCGCCCCGATCACCATGAAGGAGGTCCTGACGGTGAGTTACACTGCAGAAATACGGCCATTTTTACTGTTATTTGTTGGATATTTCCGCTTTGAGTGATGGAAGGTTTTTGTTTTTTGACCTTTATGCTTGGACCGAATTTCTGTTCCGGTGAATTCAGATGTAATTTTGGACTCGCGAGCTTAATTATTTTTTCAAGACTTTAGAGCTGTTAGGATAAATTTTCATTAACATGTTTTTTGATTGACCATCCCCTGGCATCTGTTGAGATTTGACCTGAGATGGAAGTTCGCCAGAGGCTGCGTGCCCTAGGTTGACTTGCTGTAAACTGTTACGTTTTGTTAATTTACGTATTAGTTTGTGAGAGACATTGAGTGATCTGGTAATTTTTACGTAAATATCAGATTCAATATTTTTGGATCTTATGTGTCTGCTCTGATAAGATAGATCAAGTCACTTGATCTGTTGATTTACTCTGCGAGTGTTCCGGGGGCACAATGCTGTGGTCCTAACTGATCTTATCGGTAGCCTTGACTTGCCTGCCATTCCTCTTTGAGGGAAATAAACTCAAACCAGTTAATGATATCTGGCTTGTAATGATTAATTTCAATATTAGTTTCTGTTGGGCTACTCGCCATCTAACCGCAAATGCTAGATAATTGCAGATCTGGATCCACTGTGTATTTTAAATGATCTATTTCAGCACTTATCATCAATATTGTAAAAATGTGTACCGAAATGCATAACAAGTGTCTTACAAATAAAATTTGGCAAAAATGTCAATCAATTAAAATTTTGGTAAAAATTGCAGAGCGATTGAAAAATTGGCAGAAAATGCAGAGTAATTGAAACATTTATTACTACAATGTTAAAACATATCGAAGCGAACAATTTTGAATCTACAATTTGTTCACACTAATTTTTCAGGGAGTTTCATGTTCACTTGGATTTGGTTCCGTTAAATCTTTTCCCTCCTTGTATCTACTGACATGATTAGTATGTGGGTGTTAGATCCATCAGAAGAGGTTTGGACTCTGGAGATAGAATTTCGAGCCTTAATCTGGGCTTAAGAGTCTTATGGCAAGCTTAAGTATACTGAGGATGCCTGAGTTAAATATAAATCAAAATTTTGAAGTTATAAACCAGAGGAGCAATACTTCTTGCAAATGTCGTAGATTAAAAATTTCTTTTTCTACCAGGTTTGCCGCACATTGCACAATCGACAATTATTTGCTACAGTGATGTCTGTCTGACTCACATATAATCTAAACTCAGTAAACAGAGAACAAACCCATCTCTCAGATTGCGCTCAAGATCTAAGATCGTTTTTTTCTATAGGAATTTACTGCGTGCTTCAGTCCAGACAGCTTTTCTACTAAAGTGACGTGGAGCTAAATTTCAATGCAGAAAACAGTGATTTAACAAAATAAGTAGTGCCTAATGTCTCCGGTTTTGTGTTTTTGTTTTGTTGCAGTTGCCAAGCCTCGGGATTAATCCGCAGTTTATCACGTTTACTCATGTCACTATGGAGTCAGACAAGTACATCTGTGTACGGGAAACTGCGCCTGCAAACAGTGTTGTGATCATTGATATGAATATGCCTATGCAGCCATTGAGAAGGCCGATCACAGCAGATTCAGCTTTAATGAATCCTAACAGCAGAATTCTCGCTTTAAAAGGTGTTGTTGGTCTCTTTTCTTTATTAGCCATGTTTGTGTTTTTACAATTTGTTTTCAGTAGTGTCCATGTTCACTTTCTGTTTGCGTTGATATTATAGAAGAGAAGAAATGCGATCAAGTTTCTGACTAGGAAGATGAAGAACCTTATAGAATGTTCTTTGTTGCGTTGGTTTTCATGTTTGCTTCTTCAATGACTGGCATGGTTGGGTGATGTACAACTGAAAGAATTTGCCAGAAAACTAGAAAATGTGGTCAACCAGATTAAGATAGAGACAACCATAATTTGTAATCTATGCTGATAAAACATCAAAGCTAAACTAGAAAATGTGGTTAACCATTAAAAAAGGAAGTCAGTTGTGGCTAAAAAAAGTACTAGAAAGGTCGTGAGCAGGGTCAGTGCAGTCATAATATGTATCTATGCAGATAAAACCATCAAAGCTTGGTGATGCTCAGGGCCATAGCTTTGAGTTTGTGCCTGTTTATGTCTTTCAAGTGACTGACTAAAGGTTTTAGGAATCTTGCTAGGTAGGAGGTCAAAAATGTAGTGGATCTTTTGTAGATTAAATATACATCATCTTAAGTCATGCAGAATGTTGTTGCGGACAATCTGAGTTTGCAAAAGATTAAGAACTTAGAAGAAATAGGGCTATCATAATAACAGCAGGAAAATTGTTTATTTCATGCTTGTATACATTGTTGTTCTGTTTGACATAACGGTTTAGCAACAGAAGTCATATGAAGCTTCTGTGCTTGCTAATTCCCTCCATATTATCCATTTTGGAGATCTTTAGTTCTACTTTGCAATTGATATGGACCTTCACCCAAACCCATGAACTCTCTCTGATTTGAACTCAATCCTACGAGCCCTAAGTTATAGGATGAAGCATATCAGCAATATTCAAGTATGAATACAGATGCAAATATGGTTCGGTATAAAAAAAATATGTAAAGTAAAATCTAGTACCACTAAAATGTGGAAGTAGACGTCTCATAAATACAAACCATTCATTTTCTAAATTTTAGAAAATTTAAAGTATACTTAACATTCATTCTTCATTGTAAGAAACTTGAAACATATCTCAAATTTGAAACGTAGCATATGATATAACAACATGACAATAGAATTTAACATGTATGTATGGGCTAGTGGCCTCATGTTGATTAAGTAACTTGTGTGACTTCAACGTTAAATTTAAAATATCACGTGGCCTAATAATCACAAATTTGTCTTTTTCTACAAAATCATTCTTGCTTATGCGATTTGAGTTAATATTTATTTATATGAAAAAACATATAGGCTGAAAATTAATAATTAATAATTAATGAATAGTAGAATTGTTAAAAGTTAAACTACAGCCTGAATATTAGCTATTCTAGTTGAAATTCCACTCTTATTCTAAGATTTAAATTTTAATAGTAACATTTCATCAATCTTTAAAAGTTTAAAATTGTAAATATATCTAAGCATTTAGCACAGTATCTACTATCTACTATCTGTACTATGCCAAATATTCGCTGTATTTCAAATGCCATGCAAATTCTGTACATGAAATGCCAATAAGGCCGAATCTTGCTACTATGGGATGAAGTGAAAAAATTCCTTGAGCACTTTGGATCTTCAAAGCATTCAAGTTTTGAGAGTTACAAGCATCAAATGTATAGAAATTTTTGAATTAAGAAGATCAATCCCTATTCTAGATTCAGTTTCTCTTTTGGTACACACTTTAATGCCTTACAATTCAAAGAATATATGAGCTAATGAGGGCATCATATCATGCGATGCAAATATCTTGTGTAAGATTATTTATCTGTTGAAAAAAGTATTCATAAAATGAAAGATGTGTATAGAGTCTCAATTTCAAAATCTGGTAAACTGGATTATAATATTTATTTGATTAAGAAGCCAAGATATGTCTACTTCTAGTCAAAGTAGCATACTATAGATGAGAAATGAAATGAAATTTATATTAATTTCCACTAAAGGCCAATTTAGGTCAAAGGGACTAGTGAGAAGCCCATAAAAACGGGGGGTTTCTAGGCCCCCTCAATATGAATTGTGACAGAAACTGAAACTACTTAACTACATAACCTGTGTTTATATGGGTTTCCACTAAAGGCCAATTTAGGTCAAAGGGACTAGTGAGAAGCCCATAAAAACAGGGGGTTTCTAGGCCCCCTCAATATGAATGGTGACAGAAACTGAAACTACTTAACTACATAACCTGTGTTTATATGGGTGAATCTCGGGGGGAAACCCTAATAAGTGGAATAGAGCTGGTGAGAGATAAGTCTCAATTTTCATGAAGATTCAACGTATAGACCTGTACTAGTGTATATACAACTAAGAGATATTCATATAGTTCTGTAGCCCATATATGCGTTTTCAGAATTTTCAATTTTGTGCACCTTTTGAGCAGAATTCAGACCTCTGTACTGTATTCCATTGGGCAGATCTCAGATTTTCGTACTGTTGTCTTTTTCGAGATACATTTGCTATCAAGCTGTAAAAATGTATTATTTTTTGAAATCAATAGGACACTTCTTTTCTTCTGAAAAAAAAACTAAGAGATATTCACTTAACATGCTGGACTCTGGAGAAGCCAACTAATACAATAAGAATTTGATACCATCAAGTTTATATTGAACCTGCTTTTTCACCAACATACCAAGCCCTAGCATTGACCATTGAGGCATTACTTTTCACCAAGATACAAAGTATCCACCTGTACAAGTGTATATGCAACAAATATATATTCATATAACATGCTGGACTCTGGACAAGCCAGCTAATGCCATTGATACCACCAGTTGATATTGAACCTGCGGCTCTCCTTCACCAACATAACATCTCCCAGCATTGATCAATGAAGCACTGTATAAATGTTGGTAAGAAATAGAAATTGCCCATTATGTTGTATGATTCTGGTTATGGGGAATTCACAATTGTTTGCCACTAATTACTTAATTTAATTTAACTCAAAACCTTTACAGAGTGTGATGGAATTTGGAAACTCGTGGTAGTCCCTCGAACCTTCTGCATCATAACATTGAAAATGTCTTAGCACTCTTGCTTCTCCTCAATTCCTTCTCTAGTCACAAGAACAAGTATGAAAAATGGTAAAACATGCTTTGAATATGAATTGAACCTTTTAAAGCTTCTAAGCATACAAGTGTGTTTTATCTTTTAACTACAAACATGTTTTAACTTTTATTCTAATTAGTTCCACAGAGAACTCAACTATATTATGTTGGCTGGTATACTGATTAATTTATAAATAGGCGAATCTATGAATAGGTTTATACAAAGCGAATGAGTGAAGCTTCCATGCATGCATCTATGCCCTAAGCATGCTCACATAAAGTGATAATGTGTGGTGATATTATATGAGTTTCTGTAGCAAGTTTTACATGCAAGTTGTAAAAGTTGGTTCTGCTGCAAAGTTAAATGTCACAAAAGTGAGCAAAAGTGGGTTGCAGAGGGAGATATCTACTTATAATGCAAATTAGCATTGAATTTTCTCTTTTATTTGGGGCTGTGGGGAATATGGGCATGACAATGAAGAGATGATATAATATTCTGTGCTTTTGTACATATCTCAATAGAGATGTTGAAGGACGGAACAACAGTTTGACTTGTACATGCTTATTCTTTGTAAATAAGTCTGATGAACGTGGTAGGTGTATGCCTTCTGTTTTTCTTTCATTTTCAACTTTGAACTTATATAAGAGAAAGGGCATGCATAACAATAGTTTTTTTTATAGCTGAGCCATTTTTTGGATCAAGGATTACAATGGTACAGAACCTGTAGATGTGTTTTAGAGAACAATTGATCTAATGGTGCAGTTCAGATACTTGGTAATAATTGTCAGTGTCTTATTGCGCCGGGAGGCGCTCTACAGCCCAGTATGGGAGAGATCTTGTAACGTGATGTAACGTTGGTAACATGTCGGCCAAAAATAATAGTGATAGTGAATATTATGGGAGAGATCTTGTAACGTGATGTAACATTAGTAACGTTTGTAACGTTAAAGTAAAAAGAAGTAAAGTAATAGTGATAGTGAATATTATGGGAGAGATCTTGTAACGTGATGTAACATTAGTAATGTTTGTAACATTAAAGTAAAAAGAAGTAAAGTAAAGTAAAGTAAAAAGAAGTAAAGTAAAGTAAGTATGGGGGAGATGTTGTAATGTTTGTTACTAACAAAATAATTAAAAAAATTCATGTCTGCTCATAGAATAAAAAATTATGGAAAGTATTTAAAAAAATCCATGTTGGTTCATAAAATAAAATATTATGAAAAGTAATTAAAAAATAGATGTTCGTTTATAAAATAAAAACTTAAAACTTAAACCCCGATCTATCAATCAAGAGAGATCAAATTTCTTGAGTTTAAATTTAAAAAAAGAAAATACACCTCAATAAATTGGATCCCTCTCGGTGCTTGATAGATACGGGTTTAAGATGGATCTATGCTGGTATTTAACACAGTCATGAGTTGAAACTTTTCAGTTCATCTGACTCTTCAAATGTTATTGACTTCTGGCAGCTCAAATACCTGGCAGTACTCAGGATCATTTGCAAATTTTTAATATTGAGATGAAGGCGAAGATGAAGTCCTATCAAATGCCTGAACAGGTAAAATTACTTCCTTTATTTCTGAGTGAGTTTTTGGATGAATTGGAGCCTATCGAGTCATTGACTGCGGATTGATAAAATTGGACAATTCATGTCATCTCATGTTTGATGGATGTTATATGTAGGTTGTCTTTTGGAAGTGGATAACACCAAAGATGTTGGGGCTTGTTACACAGACTTCAGTCTATCACTGGTCCGTGGAAGGTAACAAATTGTCCCTGTCTCATAATTGTGTTGCTTCACATCTTGACCTTATGTATATATTCTTTCCCTTTCTATGAAGCTATGGTATTATCTGTTTTGATACTTATATCCTTTTAGTGTGAATATGGTTTCTGAAAAGTAAGTATGATAGAAGTTTGAATATGGATTAAACTCTTGTTTCATGTATTATGTTCATGTAGTTGTTCATTTTTCCTAGAACATGCAGTTGTTGTTCATTATGCAAGAAAGGTCTACATTGTTTTAGTATTTAGCATTACACATTGCATTACAGGGGATGCTGAGCCTGCAAGAATGTTTGATCGAACTGGCAATTTAACTGGTAACCAAATAATAAACTATCGATGCGATCCATCTGAGAAGTGGCTTGTTTTGATTGGAATTGCTCCAGGGGCACCTGAGGTATTGACTGTCTCATTATTTGCTGTACTGTTGATGCAGATATCATTATGTTTTTCCATTTAAAGTATTCATGGACATATCCTAACAGATGCCAAGTTTTATAATTTTTTGACAGAGACCGCAACTTGTTAAGGGGAACATGCAACTGTTTTCTGTAGATCAGCAGCGTAGTCAAGCTCTAGAAGCTCATGCTGCAGCATTTGCATCGTTCAAGGTGGAAAATTTCTCTCTCTTCCCTCTATGATATACATTGATTTTCTTTCTGCTCGTTGTATGCAATGTTTGGACCAAAGTAGGTTCTTGTTTCTCAACCTTTTAATTCTCATGTTTACAGTAAATATATGTTGTGCTATTATTTACAACCTTAGCTTTGTTTCTCTGTAGGTTCCCGGGAATGAAAATCCTTCTATCCTTATTTCATTTGCTTCAAAGACCATGGTTGGAGGGCAGCTTACTTCAAAGCTACATGTGATTGAGCTTGGCGCACAGCCAGGTCTGTTACTCTGTTTATACTTAGTTTGTAAGTTTTGTTGGTTAATGCATGTGCGCATCAAGGACAAGTTGAAGGATCAGTAGCTTTGATTTTTTCAATGTTTTAACTGTTATTTTACATTGAAAGTCAACAAGAGTTTGAGAGTATTTACTTCAAGTTTTTATTTACTGTTTTCTGAGAGGGGTTACATAAAATGTTCCTTTAAAATCTCCTTCTGTGATAATTTTTCATGGTTGAGAGTTTTTTTTAATGTGCTCAACTGTTAACTTCCTATTATAATTTTACATTCTGTGATTCTATAACCTATGATTCTTAATATCTGTCTCTGGATTTATTTTCAAATAGTCGCTTTGATTTGTCTTGTAGAGGATGCAGTGGACAATTTTATGAGAATTTAGGTGTTGATGTCAGCTTCCTCTGTAAACTTCTAGATTGGAATAAGTATAGACGAAGTATTTTTTTCTGATAATAGCCAGGAAAAGAATCAGTCTATAGGAGCTTTTAAATATTAGTCAATGTTGTTACTATTAATAAACTTGGGATTTTGAAAAGATAATTGTGGGCATTATATTTAGCATCTGTGTTCGTTTATTGGGAGACAATAACTTGTATATATTTTGGTTCTCGGATTACTTACTATACCTATTAAAAAGTCAGTGCTAACTCGAAGGTGGAATGAAACTACGCCAAGCTTGTCTTTTGGCTCTATATGCCTCATGTGCCAAGAATTTTGTATTTTAAATTTTACATGACGTACAAGTAAGGAGCAACTGAAGTGGATATTAACTTTGATTTTAGTTTTCTGTGCTCTAATCAATGGATTGCTAAATTTCATCAGGTAAACCAGGATTTTCAAAGAAACAGGCAGATCTCTTTTTTCCACCAGATTTTGCAGACGATTTTCCAGTGGCCATGCAGGTAAGGCTTTTAAAAATGATTTTCCAATAACCATCACAATATTTTCCACTAGGAATGCCCCTTGTTTGTGGTAGCTATGCTTAACACTTGGATTGATTTGAATCTTTGTTGACAGATATCAAACAAGTATAGTCTGATATATGTCATCACAAAGCTTGGACTTCTATTTGTCTATGATTTGGATACTGCCACAGCAGTTTACAGGAATCGTATCAGTCCAGATCCCATTTTCTTAACAACAGAAGCTTCATCACTTGGTGGATTCTATGCTATCAATCGCCGAGGACAAGTGTTGCTTGCAACTGTCAATGAAGCAACTATTGTGCCTTTTGTTAGTGGACAGGTAAATTTATCTGTTTGTTTTTTAATGTAAGTGTCAGACGTAAGATTTTGTTTAAGGTTTGTTATGTATTAATATTTCCTTCTTGTACATTTGCAGCTGAATAATCTAGAGCTTGCTGTGAATCTTGCAAAAAGAGGAAACCTCCCTGGAGCTGAAAACCTGGTAAACAGTTGTACAACTTCAATGTAGATAATGAACGTTTGTGTCAATAATTTTTGTATATCATGATATAACATCTTTGGTTACATTTAAGCTGTATGCTAAAGTACATGTCTGCATGATCTATGACGTGCAGCAATTGTTTATAGTAATAATCCATTTAGTCTTAGTTATCCCAGTACAAGTTATGCGGTAAAAGTAGCCAGGTGCAGGACAAATGAATAAGTAGCTCAGTGAAATATTATTGACCGTATATTAAATGGATAAATGCAGGCTGTTTATGAATGGGATTGTTTATATCTATATATCAATATATCAATATATCAACTCGTGAGGCAGAAATAAAATAAATTAGCAGTATATAGAATACTTAATCGGTGCAATGCTATTGACATTATATTATGTGGTTAAATGCAAGCTTGCTATTAAGGGATGAAAATAAAATACCAAGACCGAGATTGATTTCTTTTATATCTGTTTTTCAAGTTTGTCATACATGTATGTGGCAATCAATTATTTTAGCACAGGATCATGTATTCTAGGATTTAAAAAAGAATTAAAGCTTAGCCTTTACTCATTGATTGTCAAATGTTGCATACTCTATTCTAGGATTTAAAGGTAGAAGTGTAGACTTTTCATGACCATTGACTAGCATGTTGCTGGTTCAACTCGAGCATTTCCAGTGTTGGATTTCCAATTTTTTTGTTTCTTCCAAACATGTTTTAAACTACAAAACATAATTACACCGATAGATGTTTATATCTTAGAATTTGGGGTGTACTAGAGCCCAATGCTTTTCCTAGATTGCACCAAGATGAGACAAGTGCACTGTTCAGATTGGTTTTGTGGCAGTCGTTCCAAATTCGAAATAAATAATTATTATAAAAAAAGAATATAAAATATAACTGGTAGCTATGCATAGATAACTCGTAGCTGATGCATGAATGACTAGTAGCTGATGCATGGATAACGGACACTTAGTGCAACTATGCATGGAGAACAAGTGACTTGTTGGTGAAACTTAACTTGTGACCTATCGGTGTTCACTGGCCACAAGTTACGTGGTTGTGATAGTTTATTAAATATGGTTTAGGTGTTCCACTAGCATAATCAAATGTAGTCCATTGTTAAACATCAGTCATCTACTCTTTTGAAGTGTTTTTTCTGAACTCTGGATTTTTTTTTCAGAAAGGTAGTGCAAAAACTTAAAATGTACACCTTGGGATTTGTTGCAAAATAGGAAGCTAGTGTTCCCTAGAACCGAATTTTATTGGGTAAATATCAATAAGCAAAACTATGAATCTTGTCTCAAAGTTTTGAAGTAATTTTTATAACATTTCCCTGATTCCAATCTACAGTATACTGGTTTAGGAAACACTATCATCAGTGATAACTTCTTTGAAGAGCAATGTGGATGTCATAGGAAATATTTAACCTGCTAATTACAGGGGCCAATAACATTGCACATATGTTTTTATGCTGATTGGGGTTATTTCTGCATCCATTCATGATGCATAGACGAGGGTTACTGCTCAAACTGCAACGAAATAAAATATTGGAATGCACTTATGCAGTCATGTTATTGGCTGCTGTTGTGGTAGATTCTTATGTCTCAATTGTGAAAAGTGTCTTCCAATGCTACTAATTTCAATTCCCATTGAGTTACTCTCTTCCAAACTTTGTGAGGTTTTATTAGAGCTAGCTTTGCTCATTGAGGACTAAGAGTGATTATAAAGGTGTGGGTAGTGGTAAAACCTGTTGGACCTTTTTATCAGTCCCCGTGAATATGGGAAAATACTTATCTTGAAATTTGATAATTGCTGTTAGTAAGCAAGTACTGCAATGGAACAGTTTCAACATGTACTCATCTAAATCCTAAAACGTCAACCTTCGACATTATGCTGTGTGCATATACTCAGATAGACAGTCATGCATATGGCATCTAATGATTCTAATCATAAAGAAAATGGTTGATTCTCCAGTAAAATGGATTTTTAATCTAATATATGCATTGGTCTTAGAGAGAGAAGATCTCTTTAAATGCACATAGAATTCAGTAGATCAGTTGACATCATAATGGTGTATTGCTAAACTTAATGAAAATGATTGATTCTACAGTAAATTGGATATCTATAGTTTGCGTTGGTCTCAGAGAAAATCTCTTTAAATGAGTACAGAATTCAATAGATTCTTTGACATCATAATGCTGTATTGCCACTTGAAGAGTTTGCATTCATTTGATTTTAATATTTTATTGAATTATAAGCATATCTTCATGAGTAATAGATCTTTTCATGTGATTCAGAATTGCAGTTGAATATCAGTATGTTCTGTTTCAATGTAGGTTGTCCAGCGTTTCCAGGAGTTGTTTTCTCAAATGAAGTATAAAGAAGCTGCAGAACTAGCTGCTGAGTCACCCCAAGGCATCCTCCGCACACCAGATACAGTTGCAAAATTCCAGGTAGCCATTATTTCCTCAAGGGGTTATTCAGCTACTAGTGAGTTGATTGACTTTGAAATGAAGTTTGTAGAACTGTGAATCCTTTTTCACTGCATTTTGGAAATGCAAATGGTTTGATATCCTTAATCATTTTCCAACTTCTGAAAATATGAAATAGAGTTGGAGAAACAACAAAATGACATTAGAACTTTGAGTAACAGTAAAACCATTGATTTAAAAACTAAAGCTTAGAATACTAAAACATAAAAGTGAAGACTGAAGCACATAATGTTAAAATAAATGTAGTATATTATTATTTCTTCTTTCATAGGATTTATCACTAAATTGGCAGGTTTTTGCATGCTTATCACTAAATAGAAGGGCTGTGCAATGTATCAATTTGACCGTGTTATCTATGACATGATTTTGTAGAGTGTTCCAGTACAGCCTGGGCAGACACCGCCTCTTCTCCAATATTTTGGGACTCTTCTGACAAGGGGAAAGTTGAATGCCTTTGAGTCATTGGAACTTTCACGACTAGTTGTAAATCAGAACAAGAAAAACCTTTTGGAGAACTGGCTTGCTGAGGACAAGCTGGAGTGCAGTGAGGAATTGGGGGATCTTGTAAAGGTGAGATTTAGGGCTGTTATTTAATCTGGTATCTCTGTCTGCTAATCAATTTTCTGCTTGTTTTTTAGTATGTTACTCTTTCTATTTATTGTTTATAGGTGTTTTGGTTCTTTGATCAGAAAATAATTGTTTCCTTGTATCTTTCTTTCAATTTTTTTGCTATTCTCAAATCTTATTTTTGCAGAACAAAGAGAATATCTAGAATCCCAAGAGACAAATGTGGGTCGTTGTCGTCTTGTGCAAAGACACACACACACACACATGCACCCCAAATCTGTTTTCCTGTTATCTTAAGTTTTTGAGAATGCATGCTTGGGATTTTGTGATGGTATGAAAAGCCTTTGCATCTCTGTTTTATGCAACTTTGATTTAGCTCAGGGAAGTAATTTGCACTCTCAAGGTATGCACATTTCTAGTTGGTCTGGTAAAACTTTCTATATTTTTTAATTGTCTTATGCATGGCAGCATGATTAATTGCAAAAGTTTTGCTCATGCTTAGAACTGTGCTGTTAAGTTTGACGAGGACAATGGATAATGCTGATTTACAATCTTTTCAATGTTGTTATGATGTCTTTGATAAAGCTTTCATTTTCTTGTTTAGAATCAAGTGGAATACTGTATGATGCATGTTGCATGTTGCTCTACTCTAATTTATATTTTTAAATCAACATTTAACTACTTTCCGATTTAATGTTTACATTTGCAACATTGCACTAACATGTTACTTTGATGCAGACCGTGGACAATGACCTTGCTTTAAAAATTTATATAAAAGCAAGGGCTACACCAAAGGTAGTTGCAGCTTTTGCCGAGAGAAGAGAATTTGACAAAATACTTATATACTCCAAACAGGTATATGCCTTAACCAACTGTAATGTTTACTGTGGCCTATTGCATAAAGTAACATGGGTTCTATGACTTAACAGCCTGAAGTAGAACTAGATGTGCATATTATAACCGGAATTAGAAGATAAATTTGTTTATATCATATTCTGTGCAAGAGAATAGGTTTATTCATATTTTAGGGGAAATGGATTTTTGAAAATGATTTGGTAATCCTTATATTTGTTTTATTTCGAGGAAAACCAATTGGAATATTTTCTGGATAAATTTTATGGTTTCATAACATAGGGTACGATTAACTTGTGTAGGTTGGATACACACCAGATTATTTGTTCCTCCTCCAGACTATTTTGCGCTCTGATCCACAGGTACTGTCATTTTTGTTAAAGAATGTCTTTCACAGGTAGTGTCATTTTTATTAAAGAATGTCTTCTGACCTTGATGTTGAAGCTATACTGGAAATATGTTTTTATGATGCTTATCAACTGTTGCAGGGTGCTGTAAACTTTGCTCTAATGATGTCTCAAATGGAAGGTGGTTGTCCACTTGACTACAATACAATTACAGATTTGTTCCTACAGGTCTTTACTTCCTGACTTCCTTATCATGTCATAGTTTCTCAGATTGTCTGTTCATATTTAAACGTAGCTTCTGATTGGCAACAATGTTTAGCCTTAAATTACCAAAATAGTAAAATGAAGTTGTATTTTTTATGCAAGAATCGATTAGTTCTGTTAATCTTCTATAGTCTGATATAATTATTTCTGTCAGCTATAGAATCAGAAGTATGCTGGCAATTCTGTGCATAATAATTGTAAAGTAGATTCTGCTCAGAAAAAGAGAAATAAGATTGGTTATAAAATCTGTTCCTTGGAGCAAAGTTCGTATCTGTTTTATTAATTTTGTGTTTTAATCTATTCCAAGATGATAATAGAAGGATATTTTAGTTTCTTTTCCTTTTAGAAAAAGTTAATTAGTGAGAAATAATTCAAATGTACGGTTAACTTCCATGTTATATAGCATTGGCACATAAAAATTAAAAACATAACAGGAAAGAATATAGATGGCTTTAAGCATGAAAAAGAGTAAGAGGAGGTCAGATTTTGAACTCTGGCTCTACATTCGTAACCATCAGCACTGGAATTCCTGTGCACTCTGTTTTATCTTGCTGCAGTCTTCTTTGATATGCTTCAGTTTTTATCATGACTTTTATATTTGATATTTCAAAGCTGAAATCAGATTATATGTCTCACTGCATATTTAGGCTCAAAAAACCAAAGTTTAGTGAGCTGTCCTTCAGATTCTCAGAATGACAGTCAACCTATGACTACCCTTTTTTCAGACATCCAAATCTCCTTGTTGGCAGCCTTTACAAAACATTCTGTCTTTACACAGTCCGAAGGCTACAGTAATTTCTTCATTAGACTAAATGTCCAAAAAAGAGAAAACAACACAACATTGAAAAAAACTAACATTAGAAAAGCACATTGACAACAGCAGCAATTTGATTCCCTTCTGAACTCTTGTTCATTAAGGTTCTTTCCTGCAACAGCAAAACTTCCTTTGAAAGGTGGTTCATTTTGTCTCTCTGTCTATTTCATTGACCCAGGAAATCTTCTCCAACGCCTTGGCATTGCTCCTTATTCCTGACAGATCAGACATCGATGGATTCTTTTTTACCTCTTATGCCTTTCTATACCTCCTTCTTCACTAGAGTAGGTACCTCTTGGTCTTCTCACTCTCTAGGGTCCTATTCTCAATCTTCTGAATGCTCTCCACGTTGTCCATCTTTCCTGAATGGTGCTTGCTGCTACTCTTACTTGTCTTTACTTTTAAAGAGGCTTGGAGAGTTCTTTGCATTTTTGCCTACCCTTTTTAGACTCTATATGGTCTTTCAATCATCATTTAGTTGCTGCCACCTTGGAGGCAACTTAAGAAGATTGGTTTGAGGTGCCAATATTTCTATGCTGTCACTGTAGTGTTACCTCTTGGTCTTCTCACTCTCCAGGGAGGATTCTATTCTCACTTCTGAAAGCTCACCACCTTGTCCATCTTTCCTGGATGGTGCTTACTGCTACTCTTACTTGTCTTTACTTTTAAAGAGGTTTGGAGAGTATTTTGCCTTTATCCCTACCCTTTTAAGACTCTGTAGATGGCATTTCAATCTCCATTTAGTTGCTGCCATCTTGGAGGCAATGTATGAAGATTGGCTTGCAGTGCAACTATTTCTATGCTGTTGTCTATTCAAAATTTGTGTTAGCCCAAAGGCCTTCATTTGCACTCCATCAGTGGTGTATTCCTCTAAGCTGTTTGGTATAAACAAAGGCTTTTCGTGCTGGTATAAGTGATAACAAAGATTTCCTCAATCCTCTACACATCTCACATCTTCCCTAACTTCTTTGTTTTCTTTTAAGGCAACACTTCCTGATTCGGAATCAACATGCTAGATAGTAGAAATTGATTTCCTTAAATGCATCCGAGCTTTGCACATCCTTACATCCTTCACCTTAGGTATGGATATAGCTACAAACAGTGTAGCTAAGCTTACAACAATTCCCAAAGGATTAAATAGAATGGAGTCAAAACTAGTTATTAACCTTCTGAAAGACTTCAATTCCAAAAGCTCGAGGTTATAGATATAATTTTCCTTCTTTGTATCGGTTGATGTGGGGTTTCCTGTAGAATCTCTATCAAAAAGCAGGATAGCTCCATCTTTTTCTCATGATGGGAATTATGCCATTGCCCATTTGCAGGGCCTTTATAGGGTTATCCAGCCCTTTACTGACCAAATTCCTCTCATCCTCTTATGTAAGGTCCCATTTACTGACCAAATTCCTCTCATCCTCTTATGTTGCCTCTTCTTGTTTTTTCTTTAATTTGTCCTTCACTAATTGTATAAGCAGTTATTTAACTTTGCCCGCTGACCAGGAATGGTTTTTGACATAACCTGCAAAAATTATCCTGTTTGTGTTTACCAATGTTTTCTACCAATCCATTCTTGTTATTGCTTCCATATCCCTTAGAATTGGTTTTCCTTGGATATGTTTTGTGTAAGGGTTCACCTAATTTTCTATGCACAGAATGCAAGAGGGAAAGCCTCAGATATTATTTCACCACCCCAATCTGTCCTCTTCTGGTTTATTTCTTAATTCCCTTTCTTCAGTTCCTTAAAAAAATTTCAGTTCCTCCAAAAAATGATCAAGGTCCTTGAAGAGCTGCACAGGGGGACAATTCCTGTGATCTCTGAATGAGATCTCAGTCAGAAATTCTCACATGACCAGTTTTAAAACCTGGAAAGTGATTCTACCTGATGGGGGGTAGCTCCATATAATTGGATGGTTGAACTAATAGTTTGTTTTGCATCCATAAAAAGGCCAAAAAGCTCGTTTTGGATTAAGCTGCAAGTTATCTTTAACCATTTTCTATGCCTACATTTGCTTCAGTTGTCTATCTCTTCAGTCTCGAACTTCTTTGGTTTTGCCACTTCTCATTTATATTGAGGCTTGCTTGTTGCCAAAGTAGAAGGATATTTCAGTCATACTTCTAAATTTATTCAAAATTTTAAGCTATGGAACAAAATGAAATATTTTTACTTAGGTAGGAGAATGTTCTCATGTTTACTTCTCAAGGGAGTTGCCTTCCAATATTTCTCATTATATTTGTTAAGGTTAATTTATTTATTATCTTGAGTTTTGATAGTCTGTGTGCATCTGTTTGCAGCGTAACATGATCCGTGAAGCAACATCCTTTTTATTGGATGTTTTGAAGCCTAATTTGCCAGAACATGGGTATCTTCAAACTAAGGCAAGTTTTTCAATTTAAATATCTGTATTTTATGGATATTATTTTAGTTTTACATTTTATTCAATTTGATTGACCCCACAGGTTCTTGAGATCAACTTGGTCACTTTTCCAAATGTAGCTGATGCAATCCTGGCAAATGGAATGTTTAGTCACTATGACCGTCCCCGTATTGCACAATTATGCGAGAAAGCTGGCTTATATATGCGTGCACTCCAGGTAAGTAACACTTGGGGATATATTTAGAATTAGAAGTACTTTGATCCTTTTGAGAGTACAAATCGGCTATGGTATACTTGCGAAGAGATACTTAAATTTATCTCAGCATAACACATAAGCTTCTAAAAAGTTCTCTTTTGCTACATTACTAATGTTGCAAACTTTCATTGCAGCATTATACAGAGTTACCCGATATCAAACGTGTTATTGTCAACACTCATGCTATTGAGCCGCAGGTCTGTGAATCGTGGTTGTTGTTTTGGAGAGTTACCTTGAAAATTCTTAAAGTCTGTCACTGATAATAACATCTTTCAGGCACTGGTTGAGTTTTTCGGTACTCTTTCAAGAGAGTGGGCATTGGAGTGTATGAAAGATCTGCTCCTCGTCAACCTAAGAGGAAACCTCCAGATAATTGTACAGGTAAGAATGCTAATGACTGTATGTCAAACTTATATTATAGCTGCACTTTATTATTTGTGCTCATCTTAAATTGGTGTTAACTTTATTTGTCATTGGCTGCAGGCTGCAAAAGAATATTCTGATCAACTGGGTGTGGATTCATGCATCAAACTCTTTGAGCAGTTCAAGTCATATGAAGGACTCTATTTCTTTTTAGGTTCATATTTGAGCTCCAGGTGAACTATACAACTTCATTTATAAAGGTTGCTTAGTCAGCATTTTCTTTCTGTATTTAAAGTTTTAAACTGTGACGAGAAATTCAATTTTCTGTTGGAACTGTTGATCTTGTAGGCATGTATGGGTATTTGATTTATAGGGAACTGAATTTTGGATAATTTTGGCAGTGAGGACCCCGATATTCACTTTAAATACATTGAAGCAGCAGCCAAAACTGGTCAAATCAAAGAGGTTGAGCGTGTAACCAGAGAGTCGAACTTCTATGATGCAGAAAAGACAAAGAATTTTCTGATGGAAGCGAGACTTCCAGATGCCCGTCCCCTGATAAATGTTTGTGACCGATTTGGTTTTGTACCAGATCTTACTCACTACTTGTATTCAAACAACATGCTGCGGTACATTGAAGGCTATGTCCAGAAAGTATGTCCCTTTTATGCTAAATTTAACAGAGTAATTCATACATAGGCTCGATGAAACGGAATAACCTAATTATATCTTTATTAGTCATGAAGGACCAGCAGAAAAGTCTTTTTGATTCATGAAAATAGGGCTGATATCAAAGCTGTCTGTTGCTTTGAATGAAGGATTATTTTTAGAGACTTCATTATAATATAGTTAAGTGAATTAAGATCTTAAATTATAATGGTTTTGAGAGATTTGCTTATTGTCATTTTATTCTTTGCTGATAAGGTCAATCCAAGCAATGCTCCTTTAGTTGTTGGCCAACTACTTGATGATGATTGTCCAGAGGATTTCATTAAAGGTCTTATTTTGTCAGTTCGTTCTCTCCTTCCTGTAGAACCACTTGTTGAAGAATGTGAGAAAAGGTACTATTCTAAACCTCAGTAGATGCATTTATAAATTGTAATTATAAAATTGTAACTCTTGATCTGTTTACTTGTTTTTGTAGGAATCGGCTTCGACTGCTGACCCAATTCTTAGAGCATCTTGTAAGTGAAGGAAGTCAAGATGTACATGTTCACAATGCCCTGGGTAAAATAATTATTGATACAAATAACAATCCAGAACACTTCCTCACAACAAATCCCTACTATGATTCACGTGTGGTGGGTAAATACTGTGAGAAAAGGGATCCAACTCTGGCAGTTGTTGCATATAGGCGGGGCCAATGTGATGATGAACTTATTGATGTTACCAATAAAAATTCTCTGTTCAAACTCCAAGCCAGGTACCTTTAACGTTTTGGTATATGTTTATAGTTTTTGTTTCTCTTAAAAAGTTTCTCGTGAATGTCTAAATTGACACATTTTGATTCAGGTATGTTGTTGAGCGGATGGAGCCTGAGCTATGGGAAAAAGTACTTCCTCCTGAAAATCCATTCCGAAGGCAACTCATTGACCAGGTTGTATCGACTGCTTTACCAGAAAGCAAGAATCCAGATCAGGTATCTGCAACAGTGAAAGCGTTCATGACCGCTGATCTCCCTCATGAGTTGATTGAGCTTCTAGAGAAGATTGTGCTACAAAATTCTGCATTCAGTGGAAACCCCAATCTGCAAAATCTTCTCATTCTTACAGCCATTAAGGCTGACAAGTCACGTGTGATGGATTATATCAACAGGCTCGACAACTTTGATGGCCCTGCTGTTGGAGAGATTGCTGTTGGAGCAGAGTTGTTTGAGGAAGCCTTTGCCATTTTCAAAAAATTTAACCTAAATGTGCAGGCAGTAAATGTGCTTTTAGATAACATCCGAAGCATTGAACGGGCTGTTGAGTTTGCATCACGTGTTGAGGAAGATGCTGTTTGGAGTCAAGTTGCAAAGGCGCAACTCAGGGAGGGACTGGTCAGCGATGCTATTGAATCATTTATTCGTGCTGATGATGCTACACAGTTCCTTGATGTGATAAGGGCAGCTGAGCAAGCGAGTGTGTATCATGACTTAGTCAAATACCTGTTGATGGTACGTAAAAAGGTTAAAGAGCCAAAGGTTGATAGCGAGCTTATCTATGCATATGCGAAGATTGACAGACTTGGTGAGATTGAAGAATTCATACTTTCACCTAATGTAGCTAATCTGCAAAGTGTGGGAGACCGTCTATTTGATGAAGCTCTCTATGAGGCTGCAAAGATAATTTTTGCCTTTATTTCCAACTGGGCAAAACTTGCTAGCACTCTTGTGAAGCTAAGACAGTTCCAAGGAGCAGTTGATGCTGCTCGCAAGGCAAACAGTTCAAAGACATGGAAGGAAGTTTGCTTTGCCTGTGTTGATGCTGAGGAGTTTAGATTGGCTCAAATATGTGGGCTGAACATCATTGTGCAGGTAACATGGTTTCATTAAACAGTTTCATCTCAATGCATTCTTTTTAAAGGTGCACTAGCCGTCATCTATTAAAGTGGCATGATATCCATGCATGTTACTGAAGAGAATATGAAAGAAATCAATGCTCTATTGACACTTTTGACCTATTAACCCTGAGGCTTGTATTGGAGGCCTTTTAACTGTTTATTTTTAATTGTGAAGTCAAGAGATTGATGTTTTTGAATCTTTTGTTCCAGGTGGATGACTTGGAAGAGGTCAGTGATTATTATCAGAATAGGGGCCGCTTTGATGAACTAATTTCTCTAATGGAGAGTGGCTTGGGGTTGGAACGTGCACATATGGGTATCTTTACAGAGCTGGGTATCCTTTATGCTAGATATCGTCCAGACAAACTTATGGAGCATATTAAGTTGTTCTCCACACGGCTCAACATTCCCAAGCTCATCCGTGTTTGTGATGAGCAGCAGCACTGGAAAGAGCTTACATATCTATACATTCAATATGATGAGTATGACAATGCTGCAGCAACAATCATGAATCATTCTCCAGAGGCATGGGATCACATGCAATTCAAAGATGTTGTGGTCAAGGTGGCCAATGTTGAGTTATATTACAAGGCAGTTCACTTTTATTTGCAAGAACATCCAGACCTTATCAATGACCTTTTGAATGTCCTCTCTCTTAGGGTGGATCATACACGTGTGGTTGACATAATGCGCAAGGTATACAGTTCTTACATTCTTTATTTTCAACAGATTTCTTTTCTAGTTTAGCATTAAATGGAATATCTGAGTGTTTTCCTGTTGGTTATCAGGTTCTATAGAAATTTTCACAGTACTGCCTTGCTATTTGAAAGCATTGAAGAAAGTTACTAAACTCTATTTGTATTTTTATTGAATTGTGATTCAGGCCGGACATCTGTATCTTGTAAAGCCATACATGGTTGCAGTCCAGAGCAATAATGTGGCTGCTGTAAACGAGGCATTGAATGGAATTTATGTAGAAGAAGAAGATTATGACAGACTGCGAGAATCTATAGATTTGCATGATAACTTTGACCAGATTGGTCTTGCCCAGAAGGTGGGGGTGACTTTTTACATTTGGTTCATGCAACTTACAGTTTGAATTCTCTATGGATTTAGTAGAATATTCCAAATCACTGATGACTACTTGTTCCAAGCAGGTTGAGAAACATGAACTTCTTGAGTTCCGCCGCATTGCTGCCTACATTTACAAGAAAGCAGGAAGATGGAGGCAGTCTGTTGCATTGTCCAAAAAGGATAATCTTTACAAGGATGCTATGGAGACTAGTTCTCAATCCGGTGATCGTGAGCTTGCAGAAGAATTGCTTGTCTATTTTGTGGAACAGGTATGCAAGTGCAAAAATTTCTGTTCCTCGTGCACTTTTTTCAATGTTTAATGTTTAAAAGTCAAAGCTTTTGTATTATATCTTCATTAGTAGTGGTGACTAATCTCTTTTTACCTGGAATTGCAGGGCAAGAAAGAGTGCTTTGCTTCATGCTTGTTCACATGCTATGACTTGATCAGGCCTGATGTGGCCTTGGAGCTTGCATGGATGAACAATATGATTGACTTTGCATTCCCATACCTACTTCAGGTATTTGGATTATTTTTCTATATGTTTCATTTTGAAAAGGGGAGATTTTTTGTTTGAGGAAATAATTCTTTTTGAAAGGTGTTCTGATCATCATACGAATTCGATGATAACCTTGTTTCCTTTTCCAGTTCATTCGAGAGTACACCACAAAAGTGGATGAGCTGGTTAAGGATAAGCTAGAGAATCTTCAAGAAGTAAAGTCCAAGGAGAAGGAAGAAAAGGATCTTGTTTCTCAGCAGGTACAAGCGCCGTGCTCTGTGAAACCTCTTCTGTACTTACTTTCTGGAATAAAATAAATGTCACTTTATATGCTGAATTGTCTCTTGTTTATTTGCAGAATATGTATGCCCAGCTTCTTCCCCTTGCTTTACCAGCACCTCCGATGCCTGGTATGGGAGGCGGTATGGGAATTGGTGGTTTTCAACCAGGTATGGGCGGAATGGGAATGCCTCCTATGCCAGCTTATGGTATGCCGCCTATGGGTGGGTATTGATGATTTGAAAAACCTTTACAGACGATATTTACTTGAAGGAAGTCTCTAGCAAATGAGGTGTTTATATGTGATATTAGCAGAGTGCTACTAATGGTGTTTTCACCTGGATGCAGCATAATTTGGCAGAAGCATGTTGCCAATTTTTTTTTAGACTCATGTTCAGTATGATTTTGTAGATTGGAATGGTTAGGTGAGGGCGGATGTTTTCTTTTGATATGACCTGATTTGGTCATTTTCCGAATGTTAGTTTTTCTAATTTTTCCGCATAATATTCTTTAATTGACATTATTCTTTAGTGCAATCAAAATATAACTATCCTTTCCTTTTTTCTCTTTTTCTTTTCCCTTTCCAAGGGAGTGAATTGGTTAAGGAAATGTTCAATAGTTTAAGTTGGATAGGTTGAGGTATTTTTGTTTGAAGTGTTTATTGGTAGTCTATATATATTATATACACATTTGCATATATCCACATACATAGGAGCGAGCTACTCATTTAAGGATGAGTTGAATGTATTAGTTTGGTCACCTTCACCTCCACAATGGAGTGTTTATGGAAGTGTCAAACAATACCTGTACTTCCCTTGCTATTATTTTTCTGTATGTGACGACTATATAACCATGTCTTTCTTTGTAAGCATTTCACTTAAAAATAGTAATATCTCAGGTTCTCATCAAGCCACACGTCGAATTCAGTTTTTTATCTCGATTGTTTTTGTAATTTTATTATAATACTTCAGAAGTCACATATGTTACACGTTTGGACTTTTTCCAGAATTGATTGGTTTGAAGTTTATCAAATTTAAAGGTGCACCCAGGGCCATTAAAATGTAAAACAACCAGGCCCCCAATGTGAAACAATGTTTATTTTACTTTTTGGACAAATATAATAATTTCTTTTATGTTATTTTAATTTAACACAACATTTTGTTTATTTTATTGTTTGGACAATTATAATAATTTCTTATATTTGATTTAATTTATATTATATAACATTTTGATGGGATTAACTGGAATATGTAAATGGTTGATTTTATATAGACAAGATCTGATGTGTATCATTGTGCAACAATCGGTCCTTTCCGAATTTGGAAATATCATAATGGAATGTATTTTGTTTACGACACTACAAAAAGATCCCATTAGTCAAGAAGTCCTATATTGAGTATCTATCTTGAAATGCTCCGCTTGTACGAGCGAGATGCCCACCCAAAGATGCAAGAGACGCATCTTAGGATTTGAACGTTGCTGTGTTTACGAAACACTGCAATTTTAACTTCTATCGAAGTTCTTGTTAGCAATTGGCGCATATTGAACATTACTAGCGTATCTGGAAAAAATAGTTTTTCATAAAATTCTCTGAATTTAAAATATTTTGGAAAAATAAGTTTTTTCCTAAAATCTTTTGAATTTAAATAGTTTTATTATTTTTTTTTGAATTAAAAATCATTGGGAAAAAATGATTTTATACATAAAATATTTTGAATTTAAAATATTTAGTTTTGAATTTAAAATATTTGTAATGTACGTCCGTTCTCCAAAATGTGGCTGTGGAAAGTATGTATGATTGACTATAGAAATGAAATCGATGATTTTATAATTTACATTATGGGAATGTAGCCACAATACTATTAATCATTCCTCTAAAGGGAAGGAAAAAATAGTTTTTCATAAAATTCTCTGAATTTAAAATATTTTGGAAAAATAAGTTTTTTTCTAAAATATTTTGAATTTAAATAGTTTTATCAATTTTTTTTGAATTTAAAATCTTTGGGAAAAAATGATTTTTTTACATAAAATATTTTGAAATTAAAATATTTAATTTTGAATTTAAAATATTTGTAATGTACGTTCTTTCTCCTAAATGTGGCTGTGGAAAGTATGTATGATTGACTATAGAAATGAAATCGATGATTTTATAATTTACATTATGGGAATGTAGACACAATACTATTAATCATTCCTCTAAAGGGAATAGCCTAACGAAATACTATTTATCAAATAACGGTATTTTTTGTAAACAAAAGAAACAACGAAGATGTTGGCATCCATACTAAAAATTGTTTGGACCTTGATGTATTAGTGGTAAACCCAAAATGTCGTGATTGAAGTTTATTTGGACTGGCGATGGAGTTTAATTGGAAATCGAATTACATCATTATCACCGTGAGTGGAACTTAACGACATTGAATTATTAATTTGTTGTGCAGAGTTTATTGGAATGAAGGACATACAATGTGGCATTGAATTATTAGTTTGTCATACCAAAAGTTGTCTCGAGTGGACTTTCAATGAATGCAGTATATGATATATTGTGTCTGACATTGAAGGGAATGAATGCAGTATGTGATATATTGTGTCTGACATTGAAGGGTTTAATGGAGTGAAGTACATTATTATTTATTGTGTTGACATTGAAAGGATGTCCTTGTCTTTCATTTAAGAAGAAACACTAATGGGATATGTTGACTGATTCCAAAAGATAGAATTTGTTTTAAAGAAATTCATGTAAGAACAATCTCGTTCTTCAGCTCTATTTATAAATTTGTTTGCCTGCCTTTCAGAATGAAGTAACAAGTGATTAGTGTTTTATCCTACATTGAATTTTTGAAGTGTCATGGATGAGTGAGTTATTTTGACTAGTCATTTAAGAAGAAACAGTAATGGGATAGGAATTTCTTTAAAACAAATTCCAAATGATGGAATTTGTTTTAAAGAAATTCACGTAACAATCTGGTTCTTATGCTCTTTTCAAGAGTACCCCTATATTCATAAATTTGTTTGCCTGCCTTATAGAATGCAGTAACAAGTGTCATGGATGAGTGAGTTATTTTAACTTTATTAGAATTATTTTCTACATGAATTATAATAATAAGTGCATCGAGGTTGAGGCATTGTGCACATGATTTAAGGTGGTTTTTCACCTACCCATGTTTGTCTATGAAAATTTTCTCTTGGCATTTGTTCTCTAAACCTTGTTGCATTTCTAACAGTGATGTAACTAATATATTGTTTTTTTTTTTTTCCCATGTGGTTCACTTTTAATCGGCTTAGCCGACCGCTACATCCACGAAATAATTTCCGACGGACCCGCCCCGAAGGAGTTTCCGCCCTGCGGCCGCTGCGTGCCTAACCCCAAGAGGATCTATGAGGATGGATCTCGTGACCTCGCATGCTGGGAGGCCTAACTTCCGAGAACTCAACCGATCAAGCTAACTCTTGGGGCTCAACTAATATATTGTTATACTTGATTGTTCTCCCATATTTTTTAATTCTTGACTTTGTTGTTCATTGTTATTATTTTGTTCTTTTGTTGATTTTATATTTGTTATAAAAGGTTTTTGATTCACTTCATTTGTGGTGGTCAATTCGCCTTTTGGGCATAGTTCTTGCAAGATCTATTACCTTTGTCGACTAGTCATCCAAAGGGGAAGATAACTTTAACTATGCTTTTATCGTTGAGCTTTAGCCCATTGTAACAAACACCTCAAGGCCTTGTGGAAGATAACTTTAACTATGCTTTTATCATTGAACTTTAGCCCATTGTAACAAACACCTCAAGGCCTTGTGGGCTACTTGTAGGTAATCCATGGCATTTGACATTGTAGAATAGTCCCCAAGGGTAGTGAGAAAATAATCATCGGCGAAAAGCCTATTGTATGCCTTGTCTAGGTCTAGGGAGAAATGCATTTGACAAGACCCTATGCCATCTTGTGGTGGAGAAGGTATTTAGGGCTTTGATGACCACAACAGACAAGGTTGGGGCAAGTGGGCAAGTAGACATCCTTAATGAATGGCTTTCTGAAGGCCAACCTTAACATATTCACATATGTTAATGGAAAGTTTTGTTGGGGATTCGACAAAAATAGTTTCAATCTATGCAAATCTTAAGATTATGGGCATGGCCATGATGGAGGGTCATTCAACCCTATAAGTTTTTGCTTTCCAAGTCTGTTGTAATGAAAAGCACATCAAGGTTGAGGTATTGTGCCCATGGAGCCCATGGAATTCTTTCCCATATATCAATCACATTATCCAAAATGAAGCATTCTTTTGATTAAGCATGGTTGTTCCAATGAAATGATATTTGGCAAGATATACTTCTTGTGCATGTATAGGGCATTATTCAATTTGTAAGAAACCTTTAATTGAAGGTGAAGTGTTCTGGTTGGTTATGCATATAGGACCTCCAAACTTGGGATAAGTTTTTATTGATACATGCATGCAAGATGGCTTCCTTATAGACCTACAAAGGGTTAGGGCCAACAAACTCTTTTGTGGCCTTGCCAAACTAGAATGAAAAGTCATCTAACCATGGTGATTTGTCTTTAACCATTTCCATTAGGTCGTTCCGTGGAGAGATGATGCAATACCACATCCATACATGTTTGCATGGCCACCTTATGCTGGTTTGTGAGGCCTTGTGATTGGAAGGCCATTTTATAGCGATTCACAAACTATTATTTGATGTTTTATAGCTTTGTCAGAAGTTCATTATCTTTGCAAAGCTTTGCAATATTTTGACCACCTCATTAGTTCATGGAAAACTTTTGTTGGCATGATGCCATATACTTAATCCTATAAAACCTGGCTTTGAATTAGGTCCTATTGAGGACTCAATAACCCCCCAGTGGATGGACTAGGGGCCCCACTTATAAAATTTTCCAATAGCTTGTTAAGTGATCTTCATCGTTTCTTTTGCCTCGTTCTTTTAATTCAACTTGACGATGGTACATTGTAGATCACTATTTCTTGATTGAACATTTATTTGATTTTTATGTTGTATTATTGGCTTTATTGGTTGTGTTGTAAGAGTGTTTCCTAACAAGTTGGTTTCACCCACTTTCATCATGTTGCATGCATTGTTGATTGAGACTATTGTTGCATTCGAAGGATTTCATACAATTTTTACTTGTTTAAAGTGCTATGCAACTTTGTCTCAAGCTTTAAAGCCTGTTTGTATCATTTGTCATCTTGCAATTGAATGGAAAGGACAGTTGATACTTTTGCTAGGGTTTGGTTTGGCTTTGCACTAGGAAGCAATGGACCTTATTCTAGGTTTAGAGTATTTCAATTGTTCATGTTTTTCATTGATGTTCATTGTCGTCTTGGAAGATGATAAAATGTTGAGTTGAGATAAGTTGACATATTCAAATATGGGCAAGCCAATCCTCCTAGTAGGGCTCATGCTCTTGCTAAAAAATATCGTTTGTAGGACATTTTGGCCTTAACGTAAATTAGTTCCACAATCCTTGTAATAAGGCGAGTGTGAGCAACTCACAATTGTGCACTCAACCCATCTCTTAGAAACTGATTCCGAGGCTTATGGATAAGTAAATATGAAAGGTGATTTTGTCTCGTTAGAAAAATGATTAGGATTTCATCACACAAAAAATAAGAGCAACACCATTGAAACTTTATGAGTAAGTGTTCGTCTTGAAAGTGCATCTTTTTATCTACTCAAGGCAACAAACTGTATACAAATTGGAAATCATAAACACGAGTTAAATCAGAAGCACAAGTTATAGGTACATGTGAGAGATAGTAACTCACACAAACTTGAAAGTATAATCTTTGTAATAGAGATTGCTTTTCTCGAATAAGAATATTTGAAATTCCTATGATGTTCACCAATGTTTGTTAGCATCTTGAAAGTTTGTATATAAGATCTTAGACCAGTTGAAAAAACTAAATTTGGGCAAAGCATATGCTTAACAAGCCTTGAACTTCTATTAAAAAAATTGTTTTTTTCATAATTTTGGGTTGAAATCAAGTTTACATATAACCTCTCGGAAAAAGATTGGTTGCGGGGTTTCAAGGATTGTGTATCCATCACAATGATTTTTTTTAATCCGAGGTCCAAAGCAGTGGAAACATGCATTTATTATTCCTAGGCATAGTTCATTCTATGCACTGGAATGAACTGTCTGACAATTGTCTTATCAATATTGACCTAGCATTCCCGGATCATGAATGTACATTCACCCTGCATTAGAACAGGAGGGCTATGCAAGACAACTGTAACCTTTACATGCCATAGGTTCGAGTTCTGGTTTGTCAACATTGTAGGGTGGTTGTAGGATCAATAAAGAACAATTTTTTAGTAGTAAGCATGGGAATTGACCTGTAATTCAAATTAAGTCCAAGTTCCGACAAAGAAATTGAATCCCAAAAGCAATTGCCTGAGTTGAAGGCCCAGTTTGACACCTTATTAATGAAAGAAAGGGCTTCATTGTTTCAGGTTTTAAAATCCATTTCTCACCCTCTGGATGTTAGTGCTTGTACTCGAGCGGCTTATACTGAATCTTTTACCGATAACAGTCCGGCAAATTAATGAACATTGCACGGATAAATCAATAAAGGGCAGTTTTCTAGCTGTAATCTTCAGAATTGAGTTTGAGTTTGATAACAGATAATGCTAATTCAAATTAAGTCCATGTTCGTACAAATAAATCGAATCCCAAAGGCCCAGTTTGACTCCTTATGAACGAAAGAAAGGGCTTTGAGTTTCAGGTTTCAAAATCCATTTCTCAACCTCTAGATGTCAGTGCTGTACTCAATATTTTACCAGTAACAATTCGAGAAATTCTGATTGTGATCTCTTATGCATACGAATGCAGACTTTATAATGACCCCCTCATCTCATTTGTTATTATTATTATTAATGCCTAATTATTTATTGAATAATATTTGCAAGATTTGAAGATATTTTTTTTTAAACATGGGAACATCAACCTCCCAAGGGTATATCCAATAGCCCGCAAGCCAGATATACCAGAAACTTGTAACTCAGCAGGGGTCGAGACGTCCCGAGACCCTTTATCCCAGGGAAGAGCCTCTATCCCAAGGGTCGCCTACCCTTCAAGCCTTGTCACAGCGGGCCAATGAGCAACCCTACCCCCCGCCGGTTTTGAACCTGTGACCTCCTCGAAGATAACACATGTTCTTAACCATTAGGCCCACTCAGGTGCTCTTGCAAGATTTGAAAATATTACTAAAGGGGGTTCGCGACCATTTGGGTATGACGGTAGGGTAAAGGGGGTTCGCGACCATTTGGGTACGAGGGTAGGGTAATCTCAATAACAAGTGTGTGCTAATTTCCATCATCATTTCTAAACCTTATGGATCATATGTTAATTGAAACTTAATAAAAATCACTTTATGCAAATGGAAGTAGTGGCAATCAAACAAGGGATCGAAGTTTAAAATGATACTAAGAATGAAGTAACCAAAGCCTTAGGAGAAGAGGACATTAATCAAAATGAAGGAAAACAACACGTCCAAGCCATCAAATTAATAATGGAATGATCTAGTTTCCTATTGCTTAAGGAAATATTTATGAGAATTCCCTCTCATGAACAAATAATTGTAACTATTTTAAAATTTTATTCAAATTTTTGTTGAATAATCAAATGAGGAACAAAACAAATTTTAGAGAAAGTTAGGGAATATTTAAATAAAATTCTCGCAAGAGAATAACAAATCTATGGGGGATATTTAAGAGTCATTTGGAGGATCAAGAGTCACCTGAAGATCAAGGGTCACTGGGAAACTAAGAGTCACTCTTATCTATATAAAATATACTCTTGGCCTCACTAGGAAACTAAGAGTCACTCTTATCTATATTAAATGTACTCTTGTCCTCACTAGAAGAGGGAGGAGCTTTTGCTTGTAAACTTTTTGTAAAACTATTTTGCAAAATTCTAATGAGGAGAAGCCCTTGTTAACCAAGTCGTTTGGAGACAAATTTCAAGTCTGAGACCTTAATGCATAATTTTTTTGTTGTTGCTAATTTGATGAATTTCATAATTGTTGTGAGATTTTTTCTTTATGTTGTAGACCGCTCTTTTGTAGAATCAAAATATATTTCTCTAATTTGTCTTTGGAATGGTTTGTCTATAGCCGTAGGCATAATACTGTAATCACATTTATTTCTTAGACTGTTTTGGTGTGCATTTGGTTACTTATGTTTTTGTTTTTGTTAATGCAGTAACTATTTAGTGAAGAGAGCAGTGATGTATTTGGTGTTGTGTTTGCATCTCTAGTTCTGTTAGTTAGCCTAGGCATCATTCTGCATTCCACATATTAGATTACCCGCATTTCATCTACTGCATCTCAAAAAAACCTAAACGGTGGATTGGGCCACAACCAATAAAACCTCAAACCATAATGGCTATCTAGCAAAAATTTGGATGCGTTTCCTTTTCCAAACGATGTTAGGGATAATTGGGACTTTTCATTGGGGGTAACCCTTGTTATTTTCACATGGAAATTATGCCCCCGTCAATAGTTTTGGTGCTTGAAGGAAGGCCCGATGACAAGTAGATCCACACGTAGCTATTTCTTTTAGAAATATATGAACAACCAATGGCTCCTCTCCACACCCTTGTACGGGATCATGTTTTTAGTCTTCTAAGGCCATTACATGCTATCCCAAAGAAGACAAAATATCTCTTGTCTAAAGTTAAATTTGATGGGGAATGGGAAACCTTTGCATTTAGGAATTTTCGTAGTTTAACCTTGTGTGTCAATCTCTTAAATATTTCAAGGAAATTAAGTATGGAAGTTGTTTTCCCACATTAGAAGGACGAACCCAAGCGAGGTATAGGGTGCTACCAACTAAGTCTGTAATAGATTGAAGCAGATTATGGAAACCTTCTTTGTTTCTTGCGATACTTATCGATTTGAACACGTCTTCCATGAGTTGCAATAAGTTTACAAAAAGAAATGAGTCTGATGACAAATTCATTCTAAGGGTTGCACATATTTATTATAGGATTTGTGACAATGACAAACCATATAGGCAAGAATTCCTTGAGTGGTATTCACATCTTTTTTCTATTCTTGAAGAAGAAGAGTTATTAACGAATAGTGACCAAGGTTCAAGTTATCAAAATTATCTTATGAAACCCTTGAAACAAGAAGCATTACCCTTTGGTGAAAAAGGCATTGGTCCTCAAAACAACCAGGTACAAAAATTCAAGTGGAAGGATAATAAAGGTTCTAGTCTATAAGATCTTGTACAGTGTCATAATTCAAATAGACATGTCATAGGGATGGATTGTATAGAAATAAAATAATTTACTACCCAAATAGAGAACAAACAAGATGAGTATGTAAATGGTTTGCTCAAGGATGTTGCAAGTCTTGGAACCCCAAGGTTCTAAGATATTTTTACCTACCCTTGTTGAGGAAGTTTCCTTGAGGGAGAATTTGCAAATGTCTCATTCAACTTATTCCCCTTACCTTTATTTTGAAAACAAGGTATCCCTTGAAGGCAAGTTGTCAATGAATATTTACAATCATAATAGAATGCTGGACACATAAATGTGCTGGGAATAAATGAATCTCACAAGATAGAAATTGTACAAAAACCAATGGTAAATGAAGACATGGAATCATCTAGCCAAAATCACAAAGAAACATTTCAGTTCAATGCTCTTGAGCACAACAAAGGAATTAGTTCATCTATAGTAACAAATCCCGTTGATTGTCTAGTCTAATGTAATCTACGTTTTAATGTTAGAAAGTTAGTCAGTAGTGAATATTCCAAAAAATGAATCTTGGTTGGTTTTCAATGAAGAAGTCAACCTAATTCCTACCTTTTACATCTCAGACAATGAACAAACTAAATGAAAAGATGATGGAATTCATTCTGATCAACTCTATGTTATCAACACATTGGAATCAAGATTAGATTTCAAGGACTCTTTAAACTCAGATGATGTACATACTGATGTTGTTTCTCCTGAATATGTATTAACCAATAAGCTCAAAGACTAGGAGAAGGACATAGACAATATTGGCGATATTGATTTTCTCATTGAATATGCTCATAAACTCTCAAATCCTAAAAATTTCTATACTTTCCACCCAAATATTGGAGACTATGAGACTCTTAGTGATATTTCAAAACCTTAGGAGAAAGAAACACAACCAATTGCTATAAACATTGATATGAATAATATGTTGGACAAAAATCATTCTCAACAAGCATCACCTTAGAATTGTTAGGAAATGAAACCAATATTCAAATCTCCAATATCCTTCATGCAGAGCTCTTGATTAGGCCCATGTGCTGATCATATGCGTCAGGCGCATGAGGGGATTAGAGGGAGGCCCCTGCCCTCGAGGCAAAATTTTTTAGACCCTTCAAGTGTATTTTGGTTCCTTTTGGAGCCTTCATATGTATTGTAAAAAAGGGGAGTGACCCCTCAACATTGTAATGCAAGAGAGATAGAAGAAAGCATTATAAGTTTTTTGCAAGTAAGAAAAGATTGAAGCTGCTATTGTCTCGTGGTTTTACTTGTGTTTAGTAGGGTTTCCACGTAATTATCATGTTCTATTGTTATTGTTGTTTGCTTCTGTTTTTATATATAATTTTCTAACATCTGGTATTAGAGCCTGAAAACTCACAAGCATACTTTTTTTTGTGAGTCGGAGCTGCAACAATGACAGGAGGTTTAACCAATTTCGAGATTGAGAAATTTGATGGGAAGAATTTTTCACTATGGAAGATGAAGGTGGAGGATTTGTTGGTTTAGAATGATCAAGCCCTAGCCTTGAAAGGGGTTGCAAAAAAATCGAGTGGCATGACATATGAGGATTGGATAAAGTTGGACATAAAGGTGGTTTATAAACTCACCTTTTCCTGATAGACTTTGTTATGTTCAATGTTTCTTAAGAAAATAATGCAGAATCCCTTTGGGAGAAACTTGGCAAGTTGTATGGGACTAAATCAACAACAAATAAGGTTTTTCGTTTTTTTTTCATTTGAGAATGAATGAGGGTTCAATTGTGGTAGATCATCTAAACAAGTTTAACACCTTAATCAACAAACTACTCTGGGTTGGTGTAAAGGTGGAGGATGAGGACAAAGCAATAATTTTACTTTGTTCCCTCCTAGATACCTGGGATCATATGGTGGTGACCATCACCAACTCATCATCGAGAAATCTGAAATTTGATGATGCGGTAGCTACTTTACTGGGAGAATATTTGAGGAGAAATTTGTCTCTGGATCCCCCTACCAGTGAATCCCTATCTGTGAGAGGGTGATCTAGCAAAAGGGGTCAACAAGGGAGATCATAGTCTAGATCCAAGTCCAGAGGATGCAAGAAAGGGAGATGTTGGAATTGTGGGAAACCAAGGCACTCAAGGTAGGATTGATGGTATTTGAAGAAGGAAAAGAAGAATAAAAATCCATATCAACCATCAGCTGAAGCTAGTATAGTAGATTTAGAAGAGATGGAAACATGTGATGCTTTTTGTCTCAGTAACAAAATATCTCTATTATATGATTGGGTTTTCAACTTAGGTGCATCTATCCACATGTCTCCACATAGAGATTGGTTTGTCAAACACCAACCCTATAGTGGTGGAATGTTCTACTTGGGTGATGATCATCCTTTAAAAATCGTGGTAAGAGGGGACATTAAGATCAAGCTAGATGATGGAAGAGAAAGGAAGTTGTGTGATGTACAACATGTACCAGATCTACGTAAGAGTTTTCTCTCAATCAAGATGATGGATAAGTTGGGGTATTCTACTACCTTTGGTTACAATCGATGCAAAATTACCAAAGGAGCCCTTGTGGTAGCAAAAGGAGAATCTTATGGGACCTATATCATTTATACGGTGATACGATGTAAAATCAACAACAACATACTCAGGGAATGTTTTGGATGCGGTGATGCTATGGCATCAACGACTTGGACATATTCATGAGTAAAAAATATTTGAAATTTTTTCATGATTGAGGTATGATTTTTGGGATTAAGTCTTGTGATTTAGACTTGTGTGAGCACTGCATTTTGGGTAAACAAAAGGGAGTTCGGTTTACTACAAGCTCTTGTAAAAGTTTCGATTTTTTGCAACTTATTCATTTTGATATATTTGGACTAGTCTCGACTCTGTCCATAATGGTGCTAGATATTTTTTGAATTTTATAGATGATTATTCTAGAAGAGCATGGGTGTATTTTCTGAAAAATAAGTGATAATCCTTTGAGAAATTTAAAGAGTTCAAGGCATGAGTTGAGAAAACTTTGGGCAAGTCTATTTTATGTCTCAGATTCGATAATGGAAGAGAGTATTGCACAAAGGAATTTGATAAATTTTGTATGTAGGAAGGAATTAAGCACTAGAAGACTGTTGCATACATGCCACAACAAAATGGTTTGGTTGAGTAGAAGAATCACACAATCATGGAACGTGAAAGAAGCACACTCAACCCATTTAGGTTGGAAAATGGATTCTAGGTAGAGGCTATTTTTTTTTTTCCTCGGAAAAAATCGTAATTTTATTTCAAATAGATGAACAAAATTACACTCTGCACATGTAGTAGATTCAGTTCCCTACATTGTCCCATATTTACTGTCCCATATTGATCTCATAGCTAAATATCCCATACAAACAAGTCACTGTTGACCATAGTTCCCGCATATAGCAAAAAAACCTATTACTATAACAGAAAACAAAACCATCATTTGTCATCCAAAACTGAGCTATTGCTCAATTCTGTGCCTCTATAACCTCATGAAAAGGTCTATGATAATAGCTGAAAGTATCTCCAGGAGAATGAATTGTAATCCTCCAAATACCAATATCTAATTCCTGCTGCGTTGCATCCTTTGAGAGCTGATCTGCCATCCCATTCCTCTCCCGGTAAATATGAGTAAATGATATGTGATTAAAAGACTGCTTCAATCGAATCACCTCCTCCAGGATAGGTGATAGTACCATCACATGGCATGCTGTGATCTCCTTAGCCCAGTTAATAACTACCATGGAATCTCCAAAAATCTGAAGTGATAGACAGCCTTGTTCAAGAGCAAATAACATCAGTAGTTTAAGTGACATGAGTTCAGCGTAGTTATTTGATCCTCTCCCCAATCCAGCCACCAGATGAAAATAGTGGTCCTCAGCTTTGTAAAGAATTCCCCCCCCTCCACAGACCGATCCATGGTCCAATGATGCTCCATCAAAAAATGCCCATGGGAATGATTTATCAATCTGTTCCTCACACACCGCACGTGTTCTAATCGCCCGGGCAGGGACCATGTATTGTAGTATCACCGCTACAGCCTGTGCCCCGACAGTCTCGATCTGTACCCTGCGTTCCTGGAAAATATGATGATTTCTGGTAATCCAGATCCCCCAGGCGAGTATACACGGAATGGCCCTTAAAGAAGTAGTGTTGTGTAATGTCCACCACTCCTGGAAAGCCGCCAGGACGCTCTCGCCCCTCCACCACAACTGTATATGCAAATGATTGCGAATATCCGCCCAGACTGCCTGTGTAAATCGACAATGAACGAATAAATGTGCAATAGTTTCTTCTGCTTCCCGACATAGAGGGCAGATCCCCGGACCCTGGAGAAATCGTTTCTGCAAGATGTCCCAGGTAGTTGCCTTATTTTCCAGAATAGCCCAGAAGAGTAGTTTCGCCTTACTCGGACATCTTAACTTCCACAAATATTTCCACCACCACGCCAAATCCCTGTTATGTACTTCGACATTTAACTGGATATATCCATGTTTTGGTGTGTAAATACCCGAGGGATGATGATCCCAGATCAATTCATCAGCCCTATCAGTCAGTCGTATATTTGTAATTCTTAAGAGCCTCAGAAAATCCTCCCAAACCCCCTGCAGATCTGCATTGATCTCCAGTCGCTGTGCAGAGATCCACCCCTGATGCCAATGAGTAGATGATCCCGAATCCGCTATATCAGCCAGAAAATGACAGCCTCTAGCAGCCAAATAAGTCCGCAAGACCGCAGGGAGGACATGTGCACCCCTACAGCCAACCCAGGGGTCCAGCCCAATGCGAATGAAACGTCCATTGCCAATCCTCCACACCAACCCAGATCCAACCAATGAGAAATGCTGCACCACCGCCTTCCAGACCACCGAGCAATTTACCCGCGTCTTATTGCCCAGCCTGATCCATTCGAGAAGAGTAAGAGGAGCAATATATTTATGATATACAACTCTGGTCCAGAGACTCTGTGTATGGATAAGTCTCCACGACACTTTGGCCCCCAATGCTTTTGCAAACATAAAAATATTCTTTAACCCCCATCCTCCAAGAGCTTTTGGAACAGCAATTCTTTCCCATCTTACCCACACCAATGCTCGATGCTCGCTCTTCCCCTTCCAAAGAAAAGCAAAACACAATCGTCGGATCTGCTCCAGGACACCTTTGGAGGTAGAGGCTATTAATACAATTGCATTTCTGATTAATAGATCACCTACAATTGCGTTGAATGGATATATTCCAGAGGGGGTTTGGTGCGGTAAGCTAGTTAATTATTCTTATTTGCGTATTTTTGGTTGTGATGCATTTGCCCATGTGCCTAAAGATCCACTACGAAAAAACCTGGAATTAGCGTCCCTTTTTATTATATTTATTTGCTATTGAGTGGTCAAAGTAGACACTAAATGGGATGTGTCATGTACAAAATTTAAAGCATCTAAAATAGCGTCCACTTTTGCTTCCAAACTATAGTCCAATTTTTCTTCCTAAATAGTGTCCGATTTTGATTCCTAAATAACGTCCCATTTTGCTTCCTAAATAGTGTCCCATTTTCATTCCTTTTTAGCGTCCACTTTTCCAAACTATGCCAAAAAATGCATTTAGAATAGCGCCAAGTTAGCATCTAGTTTTGCATCTATGTTTGCATCTATGTTTGCATCCACATTAGCACCATATTTGCATCCATATTAGCATCCAATATTGCATCTATATGTGCTACCACATTAACTCCTTATTTAGCTTCCCATTTTGTGCCATGTTTTACTTCCAAATTTGCTTCCCTTGTTGCACCATGTTTTTCTTCCAAATTTGCATCAATTTTCACTTCCCATTTTGTGTCGTGTTTTGCTTAAAAAATGGCACCAAGTATTGCTTCTCTTGTTGCGCCATGTTTTGATTCCTATGTAGCGCCATGTTTTGCTTCCTATGTAGCGCCATGTTTTGCATCCAAAGTAGTGTCTCGTTTTCTACCATATCAACTCCATGTTTGGCTTCCTCATTAGCGCCAAGTGTTGCATCCTTTTTAACGCCTAGTTTTGCATCCCTATTTACAGCCACTAGCACCATGTTTGGAAACCACTTTAGTGCCCTTTTTAGCATCCATTTTTACTTCCAAAATAGTGCCACATTTTGCTTTCCATTTAGCTCCTTGGGTTTCTTCTTATTTTTCTTCCTCATCAATGCTGCATTTAGCTTCCCATTTAACATCTAGTTTTGCTACTTTGCTGCCCACTAGTTTAGCTTTTAGTTTGGATTCTACTTTTACATCGAAAATAACACCAAAATTGAATTCCAACTTAGTGCCAAGTTTTGCGTCCAATGTTGCTTCTAGATCTGTGACAGATTGGACTTCCATTTTAGCTCCTAGTTTTGCTTCCTTATTAGCACCACATTAGGCTTGTTATTTAGCACCTACAATTGAATCCAATTTTGTGCTAATATATTTATTATATATATATTTTTTGTTTTCTCAAATCTCTCTGACTTGCGGGAGTGGCATGTGGTATGTGAAACCACAACCTAGGGGCATCTAAGCCATCAAAATCACCCGGAGATCACACCCGGCCTGGACCACACCATCCTCAACTTGACTGGGTTTTTGGGTGTCGCCTCCCAACTAAGTCACCCCTAAGGGGAATTGAACTCGGGTCACCTTGCTGACGAGGCCCACACCTTAACCGAGTGAGCTAGCAGGAATTGACAATATATTTATTATATTAGATTATTATAATTATTACATTAATTTCAATAGTTCTCATATTTCATTTACTTTATAGTTCTGAAATAACATAATGAAACATTCAAATTAATTGTAGATATCGGTATTGAAATTAATTGCATAGCGTTTATGAAGAAATAAAAGACAAACATACAACATTCATCCAAAGTAGTAATATCATCATATATATTAATTTTCCATCAAAAGATAATTGACAACTTCCATTATATATAAATTTACAATATAATAACGATAACATCATCATTATCTTTCATCAAAAGAAGTGAAATCATAATACATCATCACATCAATAACCTCTCATACATATCATCATAGTAAGGTTGAAAGAACAAGTGAACAATATATATAGTGAAAATACCAATATCACAAGAAATAATTTTTTTGATATCCATATCTAGAAAAGTCAAAATGATAAAGGGTAATCAAAGTTTATATGTCAATATGAATCCATCATACAAATCAATTTGACCCAAAATGTAATATGAACTTGGATCATCATAAAAATAACAATATATGTCCAGTAGCATGGGGAAAGTAATAAACATCTACAATATCAACAATAGCATCAATGGCAATGAACACCAACATCAACATCACCATGATCATCATCCTCATCATCCTCATCTAACCCAACATCATCTCTATCATCTTATTCATCTGATCCATCATCATAATCTGGATCATCATCCAAGCAATCATCTTCACCGGTTTTATGGAAACAACAAGAAATAATTAATATAAAGCATTAGTATTATTTTCATGACATAATGTATATTTTGTGCTATATTGAAAATAGTGTTATAATTCATGCATTCTCATGAGTTTTCCAACCATGAATATAGACATCATCTCATCAACAGATAGTAATCACACATATGAAGTGTATCCACAAGTATGCACACACTCATGCATGCACACACTCACGCATACACACACATGCACACCATCAATTTTCAAGTCTAAATAGAAAAAGACATAAAGGTAATGAAAAATAAACTTCCTTGTGATTATATATAAAGTGAAGAAAAATATGACATCACACACACACACACATAACATGTCATTCAATCTATACCTTTAAGAGCATATTATCCATGGTTTTCATCTCTCAATCAAGTTCAGGAAGTGTTAACATTGTAATCTCAAATTAATTTTTTTATAACATGCTTGACAATATCCCCTCATAAAACATGACTAAATGAATATTATCATAGATATAGTTTTTAACATATTAATCATATCATTGGTCTAGCAATCACAAAGCTTACAAATTTTTGTTGGAATCCTGACATCCAAGTACCACTAGGGACACCCCTCTCCAGTGATTACATGGACCAAACGTTGTCTAATTTGAGGATTTTCACAACTAGGGTATGTCCATCAACATGCAATTCGATTTTTGCATTAGAGGGTAACTTTTTTGAAAACTTTGTTGAACGAGGGCGTGGTCATCATGGTTATCTCGGCCTTGCCAAAACACACTCACAGGAAGTTACATAACTTAATTCCATTGTTAGGATTGGATTTTATTCCCCCAGTTCAAATTCCCCAAGTGTCTCTGAATGGCTTTGGGAAATGAGTTTGAAGCCACCATAACCTGTAAACCAAGACTCAGATGGAAAATCTATCAGTTATGTTAGAATCATGACATTTGAGTACTCCTAGGAACACCCCTCTCTAGTGACTACATGGAAATTAGGTTGTCTATTTTGACTTTTCTTGCAACTAGGGTTTTCCCAACAACATGCAATTTGATTTTGGAATTAGAGGGTAAATTTTTGAATAGTTTTACGAACGAGGGTGTGGAAACTGTGGTCATATCGACCTTTCCCAAACACACTTATAGGATATTATGACACTGAATTCCATTCCTTGGTTTGGTTTTTATGCCCCTGGTTCAAATTCCCCAAGTGTCCCTGAATGGATTTTGGAAGTGAGTTGAAACTCACCATAACTCGATGTCTGATGCCCAGATGAGAAAACCATCAGTACCTTTGGAATCGTGACATCAAAGTGACTCCAGAGGAACCCCTATCTAGTGACCTCATGGAACGAATATTGTATAATTTGATGATTTTCGCAACTAGGGTTCTGCTCAGTAACATGCAATGCAATTTACTCATTAAAGGGTGAAAATTTGAAAACTTTTCAAAGTGAGGACATGGGCATCGTGGTCATATCAACCTTGCCTAAACACACTTGTAGAAGGTAATGACATTGAATTTCGTTGATTGGTTTGATTTTCATGGCCCCAGTTTAAATTTTCCAAGTGTCCTCAAATGGCTTTTGATAACAAGTTGAAACTCGCCATAACTCGATAATCAAGGTTCAGATGGACAAACTGTCAATCTGTTGGAATCATGACATAGGAGTAGCACTAGGGACATCCCTATTTGGTGACTGCATGGATCAAATGTTGTCTATTTTGATGATTTACACAACTAGGGTTTTTCTCAGTAACATGCAATGCAATTCTTGCATTAGAGGGAAAGTTTTTGAAAAATGTGTCAAGTGAGGGCGTGGGCATCGTGTTCATCTTTTCCTTACCTAAACAAACCTGTAGGAGGTTATGATACTCAATTCTGTTGCTTGGTTTGGTTTTTATGCCTTCAGTTGAAATTTGCTAAGTGTCCCTGAATGGATTTTGGTAGTGAGTTGAAACCCGCCATAACTTGATAATCGAGGCTCGAATGGACAAATTCTCAGTTCCATTGGAATCATGACATTATAATAAATTAGGGACACCAAACGATGCCTATTTTGACATTTTTTGCAAAATAGGGTTTTGCTCAGTAACATGTGATGCAATTTATGCATTATAGGATAAGTTTTTGAAAGATGTGCTGAGCGAGGGTGTGGGAATCGTGGTCATATTATCCTTTCCCAAACACACATGTAGGAGGTTACAATACGCAATTCAGTTGATTGGTTTGGTTTTTATGCCCTTGGTTCAAATTTGGCAAGTGTCCTTGAATGTATTTTGGTAGCGAGTTGAAACTTGCCATAAATCGATAACCGAGCATTAGGGGAGTTTTGAGGTAAAAAATGAGCCTCAAAACAAAAAATGTACCATCAAAATTAACTTTACAAGAACCAGTAGGATTAAGATGATGATGTTAACCACAGGGGTAAAATTTGTAAAATAATTTGGAGGGAAATATTAAAAACTAGTTTTTCTTATTGTATTTTCGACATATCTCCTTATCGATTTATCCAAATTTCAAGTTTGGGAACTCATTGGATGAAGAATTTAATTCTATATCCAGCGTATACCGACATTGCATACTTTTGAGGCACCCATGACACAAAAAATGAAAAAATCAATAAAAAAAGTATTTTAATACTGAAAATACATTTTTTTATTGAATTTTTCATTTTTCATGCCATGGGTGCCTCAAAAGTATGCCATGTGGGTATGCATTGGATGCAAAATCAAATTATTCATCCAATGAGTGTCCAAACTTGAAATTTTGGCAAATCGATAAGAAGATATGTCAAAAATACGATAAGAAGATATGTCAAAAATACGATAAGAAAAGTAGTTTTATTTTTCCACTACAAAATTTAGAACTCTTATTTTATTATATCCCTTATGAGGCCCATTTTAGGCCTCAAAAATCCCCTAATGGATTGGATGGACAAATCATTGGTTTCATTGGAATCGTGACATTAGAGTACAACGAGGGACACTTCTCTGTAGTGACTTCATGGATCGAACGCTTTCTATTTGGACGATTTTCACAAATAGGGTTTGCTCAACAACATGCAATGCAATTTTTGAATTAGAGCGATTTTTTTTTTTAAATGTGCCAGGTGAGAAGGCGTGGGCATTGTGGTCATATTGGAATTTCCCCAAAAAACCCGTAGGAGGTTACTGTACTCAATTCCGTTGCTTGGTTTGGTTTTTATGCCCCGAGTTGAAATTTGCCAAGTGTCCATGAATAACTTTTGGTAGCGAGTTGAAACTCACCATAATTCAATAACTGAGGTTCGGATGGACAAAATGTAAGTTTCGTTGGAATCATGACATCAAAATATAGTTAGGGATATTCCTATTTGGTGAATAGATGGACCGAATGTTGTCTATTTTGACATTTTTTGCAAATAACATTTTGCTCAATAAAATGCAATGCAATTTATGCATTATGGATAAGTTTTGAAAAATGTGGCAAGAAAGGGTGTGGGAATAGTGGTCATTTCATCATTTTCAAAACACACATGCAGGAGGTAACAAAACTCAATTATGTTGCCCAATTTCGTTTTTATGCCCTCATCATTTTCCAAACACACATGCAGGAGGTAACGAAACTCAATTCCGTTGCCCAATTTCGTTTTTATGCCCCTAGTTGAAATTTGTCAAGTGTCCTTGAATGGATTTGGGAAGCGAGTTAAAACTCACCATAACTTGATAACCAAGGCTCAGATGGAGAAACCATCAGTTCTGTTGGAATTTTGACATCTAATAATTACCAGGGACACCCCTCTTCAGTGACTTCATGGACTGAACTTTGTCTATTTTGATGATTTTCGGAACTAGGGTTTTGCTAAGTAACCTGCAATACAATTTCTGCAAAATAGGATAAGATTTAAAAAAATGTGCCCAGCAAGGGTGCGGGAACCATGGTCATATATCCCTTTCACAAACACACATGCAGGAGGTAACAAAACTCAATTCCGTTTCTTGGTTTGGTTTTTATGTCCTCAATTGAAATTTTCCAGGTGAACAAGTTATACAACTTGATGAGAACTTTATACTCAAAATGAGAACTCTAGCCATAAAACTCATATTTTTGCATTAAAAACAACAAAAACAACCCTTGATTTGAAAAGTGGTGCTAACGGTAGCACCTTTTTTTTTCAAAGCTAAATTTATAACTTTTTTCAAACTTCGATCGTTGTGATTATAATCAAAACCCTAAATCAACCCCTCAATCAAAAAGTGGTGCTTTCAAAATCACCCTTATTTGGAAGGTGTAAAATTAGGCCTTGTCTCAAACTGTGATCCTAGCAATATACATCATTACAACAAAAATCCTAAAACTAAAAATAAAAAATGCAAAAATACAAAAAAAAATGACAAACACATAAAAAAAACAATTATGTAACCCCCCAAAAAAATACATTAAAATACATTTAAATTTTAAAAAATAAAATATACTTAATTAAAAAAAATTACACTAAATACTAAAAACAAAAACAAAAAACAAATATTTAAAAAACTACTAAACAAAACATAAAAGAAAAACAAATTTAAAAACAAATATTAAAAAACTTAAAAACAAATAATGAAAAACAAATATTTAAATACTTAAAAAAAAAAACCATATAAAAACAAATAATGAATAAAAAAAAAAGATAATCTTATTATAGTTCATAAATTTATTTTTCTAAAATATATTTAAATGAAAAAATTAAAATATACTTAATTTTTTTTTTTAAATTGAAACTAAACATTAAAAATCAAACAAAACATATAAAAATAATTAAAAAACTTATAGGACAAATACTATATAATATAAAAAACATAATACAAAACATATAAAAAATTAAAAAACAAATAATATTAAAAATATTATAAGTAAAAAACTATATAATATAGAAAACATAATACAAAACCTATAAAAAAATAATTAAAAAAACTAATATTTAATTAAAAGCATATATAATATAAAAAACATAATTTCGCTGGAAAAAAATATAAAAAACATAATTAAAAACTTTATTAAAAAAAAAAAAATCATTAACAAATTTTATTAAAAAAATAATAAAAAACATCATTAATAAAGTAAAAAATACAGCTACTAAAAAATGTAAATAATTTCACAAACAATTCAAAGCCTGCCTCTCTCGGAATCATATGGATGAAATTACTGCCGTTGATGGGACTGTCCATACAGATATTGCACAATTAAAAGAGGCAGCAAGTAATCATTTTTAGGAGCTTTTCACTGAAAAAGGAACTGAAACGGAGGAGGAATTTTCTGAATTTCTCACTAATATTCCGAGTCTGATTAGAGAGCAAGATAATGCAAGCCTTATGTAGCCCTTTACTGAAACTGAGATTACTAATGTTATTTGGGCAATGGAGCCGGATAAAGCCCCGGGGCCTGATGGCTTTTCCATACAACAGAATTTGTTGGGAAATTATCAAGGTGGATTTATGCCATATGATCAGGGGTTTCCATCAAAAAGCCAAGGTTGGAGGTAGCGTTAATTCTACTTTTTTGGCATTAATCCCCAAGGAATCAAACCCTGGGACATTCGACAGGTTTAGGCCTATCTCGCTATGCAATGCATCTTATAAAATCCTGTCTAAGCTCTTGGCCAATAGAATTAAACCACTGCTGGGTAATCTCATCTCCTCCAACCAGGGTGGTTTTGTGAAAGGTAGGAACATCATGGATAATGTGACCATCGTCCAGGAAACCATTCACTCCAGCCACCAATGCAATGAACAAGGGATGATTGTCAAACTTGATATGGCTAATGCCTTTGACCGGGTAAGGCACTCCTCCTTGTTTCAGGTTCTTCTTTCTTTTGGTTTTAGCATTGATTTTGTAAGGCTGATCAAAGCATGTATAAGTAGGCCATGGATTGCCCCTTTAGTGAATGGTAGGGCTACCAATTACTTCCAAAGCACTCGGGGCATAAGGCAGGGCTACCCTCTGTCCCCTTTCTTATATATTTTGATGGTCGACTCACTCAGCAGAAAGTTGAACGCTAAGAAGGCAGCAGGAACTCTCCCAGGCATTCGAATTATGAAAGATCTTGTCCCCATTAACCATGCATTATTTGCAGATGATTCTCTCCTTCTAGGAGGAGCCTCAGTCAAAATTGCAAGGGGTTTTAATGATGTAATACAAAGCTTTTGCAAAGTCTCTGGAGCTCTGGTCAACAAGAGAAAATGCGTTGTCTATGGCTGGAACGTAAGCCATGCTACCCTACAGAGAATTGCTCATTACTTAGGGTATACAGGCTACGCAGCTTGGGAAACCTTTAAGTACCTTGGTCTGCCTTTAACCCTGGGCATCACTAAGGCAGTGCATTGGCTCGAGGTTATAAGCAAAATAAAATAAAAAATGACAGCTTGGGGAGGATAGTGCTTAACCAGAGCTGGGAAATTGATTCTTATCAAAGCTGTTATATCCTCTCTGCCTCTCTATTAGGCGTCGTTTTTATTGGCTCCCAAGCTGATTATTGAGCAGGTATCAAAGCTTATTCGATCCTTCTTGTGGCACGGAGGTAAGGGGAACCAGCATAAATACCATTTGGTGCGCTGGGACGTTGTGAAAAATCCATTTTCTGAAGGAGGATTGCAGGTCAGAGACCTAGGGCTTGCGAATTTGGCACTTGGGGGCAAGATGCTATGGAATATTTTCTCAAATCCAAGCCACCCTGTCAGTCGTGTTCTAATTAAAAAATATATGAATGGAGTTTCAGAGTCCAGTATGGATGAAGCTATCGCCAACAACTGCACCACGTTGTGGAAGTTATGCATTCGTGGATGGGAGTCTTTAAAAAACTACCTGTATAGCATTCCTGGAAATGGGTGTCGGATTCTCTTGTGGGAGGATAAAATTATGGGATGGCCTCCTCTTAGGCAACACGTTGAATTTCAAGAATTACGTAGCTGGCTCACCCAGCGTGGCATCACAAAACTTGCAGACATCTCAAATTGGGATCTCGATGGCAACTGGATTGAATGGAATCTACCCAGGCCACCTGACAGGATGCTCGACCAATTGAATTCGCTACTCTCAGCTCTTTATGGCTTAGCACCGGTTCATATTCGATTAAGAGATAAATGGGGCTGGGGTGAGATGGGTGAATACACAACAGCTTTTGGATTTGCTGCCCTTCAGTCGTAGCATCCCCAGACTCAGTCTAATGTCATGTGGAAATAGGTCTGGGATTCATTTGCCATCCCTAAAATTAATTTTTTTAGCTGGATCCTCTTGCACAGAAGACTATTGACTGGTGAGAATCTAGCTAAACGTGGAATAATTGGGCCGCACAGATGTCCTCTGTGTCTTTTAGCCCAGGAAACTATCGATCACTTGTTCATTGATTGCCCTTTTATGTAGGAGGTGTGGCAACTGGGGTTGCAGGCCTCAATGTTCAACCGCCCTTTCAGTGCAATATAGTTTCCTTATTTTCCACTTGGACTGACTGATATCCTCAGGCGATAAAGAACAAATCTTTGTGGGCCAAGATTTGGCATGCAGTCCCAAAATACCTTTGCTGGGAAGTTTGGTTAGCCAGGAATGAGCGCATTTTCCAGGACAGATTGTGTACCCCTGCTATTGTGGTTGCTAAAGCCAAGGCGCGGCTTTTGGAAACGGTGGAGAATCATCCCTCAAATCAAAATAACTTGCTTCTTCTTGCAGAGAACAGCTGGACTGGTGACCCTTCGCTTCGGATTAGGAAGAAGATTGCTGTCCACCCTATCAGTGACCCAAAGTGGAGACTTCAGCACAACGAAACCGATTTTCAGCAGTGGTGGAAGAGTCAAGGTAAAGTCACCATTTTTTTCGATGGGGCAGCTAAAGGAAATCCAGGGAGAGCTGGAGCCGGAGGGGTGTTCTATGCCTCTGAGGGTCATATGAAGGGCAGTTTCAGCTGGAGTCTAGGGAAGTGCACAAATAATCAGGCTGAATTATTAGGTCTGCTCAAAGCTTGTCAGATAGCTCATGGAAGCGGAGATCATGAAATTCAGATTTTTGGGGACTCGAAAATCCTTATTAAACTCTTAAACTTTGAAGACTAGTTCAATAATGCGGTGCTAGATAAAACCTTGCAACGTGCCCATAATTGGCTGCAAAAATTCAATTATGTCTCTTATTTCCACATCCTCCGGAGCCTAAATCAGGAAGCTGATTTTAGGGCCAATGTAGGTTGTCTTTTAGCACCAGCTGATCTAATTCAGAATGATGCTACTCCTATGTGGTCTCCCATCCCGTAAGATGGCAGCTCCTTGTATTTTGTAATGTAGGGTTTATGGTATCTTTGAATTTAGAGTACTTTGGCATTGTAAGATGGGTTGATTAGGCATAAGCCCAACCGTAACTTCTTCAATAAAAACTATCCATTCTTGTTAAAAAAAATGTAAATAATATATATTAAAAAACAAAAATATATATATATATATATGAAAAGAGAGAGAGCTTGGGAGTCATGATTTTGGGAATCACGCCACCTCTAAACTCCGCTTCAAATGGCAACGCCGCCACGTAAAGCGGAACTTAGGGTGATGCCATTCCCAAATCACCCCCTAATGCTCCCTTCTGAATTCATTAAACCCCCTTTTCGTATGTTTTATTTTTATGTTTGATTTTTTAATTTATTTTTATGTTTTTTATTATTATTTTATGATGTTATTTGTTTTGTTATTATTTTATAAAGTTTTGTGTTTTTTTTTTTTAATATTTGTTTGTTATGTTTTTTTTGTTATTGTTGTTTTTTTTAATTGTTTTTGTTACTATTTTATTTGTTTTAATATTTGTTTTATTATTATTTATATTGATATTTGTTTTAATATTATTATTATTATTTATATGGATATTTGTTTATTAAATTTTTTCATTTGTATTTTTAAATGTTTAGTTTTTATTGTTAAACTTTAGTGTATTTTTTTTAAAGTATATTTGTCATTAATTTATCAAATTTTGATTTAAGAGTTTATATTCTTTGAAGTTGATAAGGGATATTTCTTTATGACTTAGCATATTGAGGTCCACAAAGAGAGTCAAGTTCTAGAAAATGTCTATTTCGATGAAGATTTTGATTTGCATAATATTTTTTATTATTTTCATGTCATTGAAGAAAATGTTAAATTTGCCAAAAAATTTACAAGATATTTTTGTAATTTTTTTACTTTAATATTTTATTTTAAGAATAAATATGATGTTTTTAATATGTTATTTACAAATATATGGTATATTTTTTGTTGATTTTATGTGAGTCATCACTTTATAGAAAATAATATTAAATAGTATCATTTTTATACATAAAATCTCCGAAAATACGTTAAAAATGGTTTGAAATGTCTTTATTTTCTAATTTGTTTTACAAATTTGTCCATAAAAATGACTTATTTAAGATGAAAGTTTAAAGAAAAACTTCCAAAATGTATCCAATTTTCATTATAACTAATATCTATATTTGAATTTTTTTCCAAAATGTATATATTTTTTCATTATAAGCTATTACTAAAGGTATTTTTTTTTGTTTAATTTGAAAAAAAAGCATTTGTAAATAAAAAGTATAGTTTTTTTATAACTAAGAAAATTCAAAATCACAAAAAAAGGCTCAAAATGATAAATGGTGCTACCAATATACACACTTTTTGAAACATAGGTAAAAACAACATAAATAACTATAGTCATTCTTTGCATAAGTCAAAGTAATTGGCGACACCTACTAAAATTTACTTCCAGAAAAACGAGAAGAATCTTGGGTTCTCATCAAGTTGTATAACTTGTTAGTGTTCCTGAATGGCTTTGGGAAGCGATTTGAAACTCAACATAACTCATTAACCAAGGCTTGGATGGAGAAACTGTTAGTTCTGTTGGAATCGTGACATCAAAATATATCTAGGGACACCCCTATCCAATGAATAGATGGATCGAACGTTGACTCTTTTGATATTTTTTGCAACTAGGGTTTTGCTCAGTAACATGCAATGCAATTTATGCATTATACAATAAGTTTTTGAGAAATGTGCCAAGAGAGGGTGTGGTCATAGTGATCATATCGTTGTAAAATTCAAGCACAACAGATCTAGAAAACAAGAACAACAATTGCTAGAGATGCATGCGGAAAATTGTGTGTCAAAACACTAGTGCAAAAGGTTTGCAGCAGTTTATGCATTATCATTAACTCAGAAGATAAATTACAATGTGAAACAATGGCAATAATAGCCCAGCAATTCAAATCCTAGAGAGGTCATTCGAATTGAATGCATGAGAGTGGCTTACTGGTCAGTTAACACCACTCGACACATCAATTAACCACTTAACTTCAAAGTAATTGACTCTAACAGACTCTGAAGCTGTCAAACTGAGTCTAGAACTCAACTAATTGCCCAAAATTAGGGTAGGGCGCCTTTCTGACTTTAGTTAACTTATTTTTAGGTGAAATTACACCAAATAAGGTCAAACTGAGTAGGAGGGTGCCTTTCTGACTCCAGTTAGCTGATTATTAGGTGAAATGCACCCAGTTGGACTAAGTAGGGCGCTTTAATCATGCAAATCACCCCAGTTGGCTACCTAAATGATGGAGGAGGCCCAGTTAACTGAATTTGATGACCCAGTTGGTTCCCCGAATGAAGGAGGAGGCCCAGTTGACTGAAACTGATGATGTAAGCACATATTTGAGTCAAAATACTTAGCATAAGTGGTAAATTAGGTTGTTAAGCCAAAATAAATGATGTGTTGTTGGAAAATGACTCCAACACCCTCCCCTTAAGCTAATCTCATGTGGAGGAGTAAAATAAAATAATGAAAGGGCCCTGGCAACAAAGACCATAGGTCACCCAGTACAGAAATAATCCAAAAAATGCTAAAAAAATCTAAGTGAGGAAAGAGGGAAAAACCCAGTGGGAAAGAAAATCCCCCCTCAAAGTTAACATTGAAGGATCTAATCTGCCCTCACCATAGTAGAACTCACCCCCAATAGTGAACGGAGGTAAGAGAAATTCTTCTCAGTGAAGCTCTTGGTGAATATGTCTGCAATTTGCTCTTATGTAGGGCAATATTGCAGTACAATGGTTCTGTCATGCACAAGTTCTTGGATGTAGTGCATGTGGATATTGATATGATTGGTCCTCTGTCTCTTAACCGGATCTGTCGAGATCTTGATAGCACTTTGATTCTCACAAAAAATGACAGTAAAAGTGGTGCTACCAATATCAAACTCAACTAGAATACCCTACAACCAAACTGCTTGAATGCAAGCATTGACTACTCCTCGATACTCTACCTCTGCTGAAGATAAGGCAATGGCTGCCTGATTTTTGCGTGAGCAACAAATAGGACCTGTTCCAATCATGAAAACATATTTGGAAGTGGACTTCCGATCAATGTTATCAACTGCCCAATCTGAATCAGTGAATCCAACCAAGTCAAGATCGGAATCCGCAACATAGAGAATGCCAAAATGTCTCGTACCCTGCACATAATGCAAGATCCTTTTGGATGTCCTCCAGTGCTTTATGTGTCTTCCATGAGTTGTTTATTTTATCACCATGAAAATGTGATTATTCTACTTCCTAGAGATGTTCTAGAGAGAAACCTAAAGCCTATTATGGTTCCTAAACATGTTGGGGAAGAAATCCACCATTAGGAGGTCAAAATACACTTAAACCAACCCCCTATTTTGGGCCATGTACAAGATTTTTCATCCCCTACTAGTTTTCTAGGGAGCGACAATCTCCCTTTTGTCGCTTTGTGGCCCTCTTTAGGGGAGCGAATATATCCTCCAATCACTTCTCCTTTAATTTGGGGTCAATATTTGAGAGGGATTTTTGGAGATTGGATCTACCCTTTGAATCCTCTCCTCCATACCATCATGAGTATGTCAATCCTCTCATCATCCATTATATCCTATTGTGATCCAAACATTTCTCCATGGTGGTTTGGGCTCACAAAACCTATAAATGAAGCTCCTACCTTGAATCCCACACATCAAAAGTATGCTTGGAGATGGTATCCTTATGCTAGCTTGATTCTCAAAGGGTCTGGAAGGGAAGCTTAGAGGAAGTGCTGCAGCAAGTTAGTTATACCATTTTACATGCTTCTTTATGACTTTACATTAATACAACTTGGCCTATTTCTCCCATATGTGTCTTCATTCACATGTATGCTTACTCTTGTTGCATTCAAAGTAAGTAAGCTACTTTATGCTTAACTTGTAGAACGAAGGTAGTCCTTTGTGTTGTATCTACAAGATTTGCTTGGTTTTGGAGCTTTGGACATCAAACCTAAAGGCTAGAGCAGTGAGGACAAATGTCAGTAAGGAGGTAAGTCATCTACTCTCCCTCACTCTTCTTCCTTCTTGTGTTTTTGTATGCATAAATCCTAGGTCTAGGAGAAAGTTAGAGTCCATTTGTTTTGCTTCTATATTGGATTAGGGATCTAGGGAATCTTCACATGTCTAAGAGGGATTCTACCTATATGTAGGGAGAATTTCCTACTACATAAATTGGCGACCATATTGGGGGACTTTCCCTAGTTTTTGACCTCTTTGAGTACTTCCTTGGGTGATTTAGCCTCTTCAATAGTTTTTTTTTTGAGTTTTTGTCTTCTTTGATCACCACTAAGAAGCATAATGAGCCTAAGACCTAATACATTCTTGGATCTAGGCAAAACCATTAATTTTCCCAACTTTCTAGAATTATATATCCCCCCAAATAGCTTACAGAGCGAAAATTCTTGAATTCCTCCCCCTGCTAGTTGTCTAGGGAGCGACAATATCAAAATTCCCCCCCTCTACTAGTCTTCTAGGGAGCAAAATCCCTCCTTTTCGCTCTGTCTCTGTAGGGAAGGGAGAGACACTTCCCTGTTTGGGCCATTTTTTGGGTCCATTGGCTTGGTTTTCTCCCTATTTTGCTTCAATTTTGTGTGTGTGAGCCTTTGAAACTTAATTGAAGTCATGTATGCCCTTAATCTGAGCATTTGATTTCTTTTTGAGTCCTTTTGAGATCCCTTTTGTTTGTAGTCAATCCTTGGAAGCTTGAAACCAACTTGGGTTAACTTGATCCACGATTGACTTCATTACTTCCCTGACTTCGTTCCGCCTGCTTGGTGGCATTTAAGACTCTATTACATTGATTCTAACATCCTTCAAGCTTGTTTGGCTTGGTTTGGGACCTTCTTGTGTGGTTTGGAAAGTGAAGTGTTGTTTGGGCCTTTTTACACCAAATTTACTATTTGCTTGTGTTTTGGGTGAAATCATTAATCTCGTACAAGCCTAGGATTTGAAGCCCTGTTCTAACGCTTCCTTACCATCTGGTCTTGTTTGGATTGAATATTTGGGGTTTCAAAGATCTCTTTTGTGTTGTTTGCTTTGATTGGTTTGTAAGTGACAAGATTGAAAGCAATTGGGTGAACCAATTCTTTTCAATTTTGTTGTCTTGAGTGGGTGCTTGTCTTCTTCAACTTATTTGAACATAGTTTGATTGCAAAAGTGTTTGAATTCCTTCATTTTAAGTAGAACAAAGAAGAAAACTTGTCTTTTGAGTCATTTGGTGCAATTTGGAAGTACTTGGAAATTGAAAGCTTTCATTGTCTTCTTTGGGCTTGGATTGGTTATGTTTTTCATTAGGTCTCTAAATTAAAACAAAGAAGATTAGATTTTAAGTATTTTGATTCATTTGAAAGTATTTGAAAAAAATGAAAGTTTTCTCTCATCTTTTCGTTTAAGTTCTTTTGAAGAAGCATTGAACCTTCTCAAAATTGAAACAAGAAAGTCATTTTTCAAGTCTTTTCATGCAATTAGGGAATCCTTGAAAGTACAAGAGTGTTTTATCTTCTTTGCTCCTTAAAATTTTGGAAAGCGAATTGAATATTTTCAATTAAAAGAAAGAATTTATTTCAATTCTTTTATGCAATTTAGGAGTTTTCAAAGAAAGAAAACAAGAAAAAGTTTGTCTTATTCTTTTAGTGTTTTCTTGAAGGATTTGCTTGTCACATTAAAGTTAAATTATGATGAATGTTTGGAGTTTGGTTTGGCATTGTATTCATCCATAAAAGGAAAAGGAAAAGTGCATTAGCATCATATGTTTGTTGCATTGAAAACAGAAAATCGCTTTTTCTCCCATAGATAGAGTTCATCGAATTGAAGACTTGTGCATCTCATTTAGTTTGCATAATCTCGAGTCGAATATTCACATCATTTATTTCACTTATGTTTCCTTTTTCGAGCAAAGAACGGCCTTAAAATCAATCATGTGCTAATAAAATTAATTAGACTTTTTATATTTTTTAGCACACTAATAGTAGTATAGGGATTAAGACTTTTGGAATAGGAAAAGTGAGTAAATTGTCCAAGAGTTATTGAAACGAGACTAGGAACACTAATGAGTGAAAATCCATTAGTATCATGAAGTGATTTTTATGAAAACTCCTCTAACACATGATTCAAGTGGTAGGAGAAGTCGAAAAGAGTGTTTGAACCGGTCCTCGACATTCTCTCTCAGTGGGGTTATGTGAGTTAGGGAGTAATATTAGTAGTGGAAAGTCCTCGGGGTGATACTTCTATCTGAGTTACTTTGGGTCTAATACAATTGTCTTACATTCCCTTCCCATTCGCCAAATCCCTCTCCTACGACCGTTCGGCCGAACCACCAAGCATTAAGTGGTAGCTTTAGTTGCTTCTCCTAGGTGACTACAATGATGGTGTTGTCGGTACTTGGGATAGACATGCAACACACGATTTTGGATCCTTAGGAGAGTACTTAGTTACATCTGGTACTTGCACCTTTGGAATTCTGTTACGGAGTAGTTGTGGGTAATTGTCTCTTGTTTCTTCGCTTATAGCATGATATCTCGTCTTTGAAATATCCCTTACTTACTAATTGCTTGGTTGATTACATTTAGTTCTTTATAAGGGTGTGTTCTTCCCGCGTTTGTAGTTGGCCCTAGGAATCATTGTTTTTTCAAACTGGATGACTAGGTTCTGGTAATATCTCATAGAATGCAAGGGTTGGACCTTGAGGAGCAAGGGCCTACACCTTCACAACATTCACGCCATTCTTCCATCGAGAGAACTATTAACGAAGGAACCCCCTTATGAGGTTGGAAGCATCGATACCCTCAACAATCAGATTGAAGGAGAGGTTGAAACAATTACGGAAGGCCTCGCCCCTCCCAAAAATCCCCCTCTTACAAGAACTACCAGTCCAGTACTCGTAGAATTACCCTCTACTTTATATTTTGGTGCTTCTTCTGCTCATCGATTGCCAGTTATCACATATTATACACAACCTTCAAACATGATTTTGACACCATCTCATTCTTCCGATCGGTTTACCACATCACTGATTTCCACTATGGATAATTTAATAGGAACCACTATGGCTAAGACTTCCATCACTTATCCTTTATGGGAAACTTCTATGGCCCAAAGTGTCCCCTCGGTGGGATAGGGGAACTCGACCCTACCATTTATGCGCATGAACCCTCTCGTATTTGACTCAAGTCACACCTCTACTCGTATAGATTTACCTAGACTTACACCAAGTGATATACTTGGTGTTTCCTTACCATACTACTCTAATCGAGCAGCTCATCAAGGTGTAACATCGGGTCCCTTCACTAATAGATTGACCAACCCTCCCTCCCCCAAACAGGAAATATTATGGTAGTTACACAAACTGTTAGATCAATTCATGCCACCACCCCGATGGTAAATCCTCTGTATCTTACGCAGGGGGGCAATATATGAATAGGGGGAACTCGTGCCCAGGGATCAACACTTAGTTTTTGGGAAATAATCAAATTGGGGGCAACAACCAGTATCAGGGAAAATTTTTACTAATAGCCAATCGTTGGGTGGAGGACAAATTTACCAACCCAACCCCTCTATGGATACTACCACACCCCTTCATACTGGTTTTCCATATTTGGGAGCCACAAATGTTCTATGGGGTCAACCCAATCCGACAGGTATCCCTCCACAAGGAGGCCTACCTATCCAACCTATGAACCTTGTGTTTCCTACCTCCCAATTCCCCCAAAATCCATATATGGGAGGAACAAGAGGTTTCAATTTACCATCTCAACCGACCTTAGGTCCTACTAGTATTCCAATGCCTTATCAATATTATGAGTACCCACAACCAAACTGACAATTACCCTTTCTGGACACTTTGGACATGCTAGACTTGTCGCGGTTGACACACGATCCCATTCAACATGCCTAGTTTTGGCCTCCCATACCTACCAAAATCCCATCGTACATTCCCAAAATTTGATGGGAAATTGGGTGAGGATCCTAATACCATGTAAAGACTTATCATTTATGGTGTTCCTTGAAATCTTTAATGGGTGATTCCATTTGTTTGAGGCTTTTTCAAGGGAACCTTATTGGTATCAGAGCTAAGTGGTATATTGAATTACCACAACAATCCTTCAGAGATTTCAATTCCTTGGTCATGGCCCTTTTTTATGCATTTTCAATTACCAATCCGACGCAAAACCAGTACTGAGCTCTTAACTTCGCTAAGACAATCCACTTCCACTCATATATTTGATCATATGCTTGAGTTGAGGAGGTGGCATAGATTAATTAAAGCTATTATTCCATACCAATTATTAGCTGGTTTGTTTACAAAGTCATTGTTTCCACCTATAGCTAGGGGTGTTTCCATGGGAGGTGTTGTAACAGAGGATCAAACGATCAATCATTCCCAGTATTTTGATTTGGGTTACTCTTAATCAAGCACTTTATATGACTTAATTCCTAATTATCCTTGCCCCACAAGTAACCCTTCAATACCTTCTACAGAACCTCATGTCGACGACATTGTGGGTTCTGTGAAGACATAGTCTCTACCCCAACCGATTGGATAACAAACTCAATCTACCTCTACTCCAGTCACGCATCTGACTGTTAGTAACACCAAAACCACTCCTTCTCCTGCTCAAACCTTGTATTTGATCATGGTTCAATCCTCTTCATCTCATTCATCTTGAGGTAGGGAAAAGAATAACAAAGGAAAATCCAAAAATCCATCGAACCCGCAGGAGACTCCCAAAACTCAAGAAACCAATGTTGAAAACAAACTCATAAGGAAGGAAAATTTTCCATGCCTGATATGTGGAGGTGACCATTACACTAGAGACTGTCCTCGTCATGAGTAAGTCAATAAGTTTTTGAAAGGTGCCTCCCAATAGACAGTGTTGACTGACCCTTTTCCCCCACAACAACATTAAATGGTGACACACAACACAAACCCCCCATAGGGGGAAATGTAAATATCCTCGCTAAGGGGATGCCTTCCTGAATGCTGATGTTTTCATGTGTAACGAGAGGATCAGTTTAACTACCAGATCCCAAACATATGAACCCCTTCTAGATAAAACATCTAACGAAGGTAATTCTAACAAGAATTCCACCTCCACATCCACTACTCCTCCCCCTCCTTCGGATCCTCTTCAAATAGAGAATGGAGTTACCGAATCTGTGTTTTACCCGTCCAACGCCACCATTCCAACGGTAACATTTAATTCAAGTGCTCGTGTTGCTCAGAATTATAATATTGTTTTGGATTTGACCTAAGCACCTTGTGCCATGTCGACTCTCAAGGTTCTGTAAAACTATCCTAGTCAGCATAGAACCCTTTTGTCAGCTCTTGCAGTAGTGGATCCAGAAACATCAATTTCCATTATGTTTCATCCAAAATATTTTAAACGAGGCTCTCCCACCAACTTGTGTTTCAGATTAATACCACAGTTTCTGGGAGAAGTATCCATCGTAATGTTTTGGACGAAGGTACCTCTACTACCATTATGTCTTTATCCCATTGGAGAGCCTTGGGTTCTCCTGATGTCAATCGATCTCCTACAACACTTAAGCATTCAATGATCGCGGTTCTGAACTATATGGAATTTTACCCTTGTTAGTCGTGGAATTAAGGGTCAAAACTATTTCCATTCATTTGGAAGTGGTAGACGCACCCTTGGATTATAATTTGCTACTTAGTCGAAATTGGTTTTATGCTATGAATGCTGTCACTTCTTCATTATTTCGCTTAGTACAATTTCCCCATGAAGGGAAAATTGTTACAATAGACCAACTTGACTATTGTACGCCCAATATCCATGAAACATTTGCCCACAATATTCCTCTTTTAGGACATTCAAAGCTTTATTATGACAATGTTGGAGTAAGGCTCCTTAAAGACTCTTTGCTCACGAGAGTCTTTCCTTGGGAGACTTTCCTTTACCTATTCTTGATCCTCCACGAATTTGTTTTGTGGTTAACACAATTTCATCCATGGTACAACAATCCCATGAGTCAGACGATCCTTGGGTAGTACCCAGTCCATACAAGTATCATTCACTTTTTGTATCAAGCTCATTAAAAAATGAAATAGATAATTACAAGCATAATTCATTCTCTGTGTCAAGATTGTTAATGAAATAGATCCCCCTCCCATTGAGTCAAGTCTTCCACTAGATTTAGTACCTGAACCTTCATTTCCTCCGCTTGTGTCCCTTTATCCTCTTTCTTCCTCCCTCTCTAGCGAACACATTCCCATTAGTATCCAAGAGTCTAATTGGGTGAGGCAGAAGAGCCGACGGATGAAACAAAGCTTGGGGGGCATGTCTCTAGCCTCTGGACATCATACTGGAGTTAAGCCACTAGCTTTTGCTAATCATTCTAGGGGAAATGTTCCAACCTATGGACATCACGTTTGGAGAAAACATTTTAATGGGTATCACCCAAAGTACCGACCTCTGCATATCATGTTGGGAAGGAACCTGCCAATGGGTATCATATCGAGCACAATTTATTTTCGGTTCTAAGCTCGCTAAAAATTGAAATCCAAAGCACAGTTCATTCTCTGTTTCAAGCTCGTTAAAAAATAAGTAGACACTCTAAGCATAGTTCATTCTTTGTTTCAAGCTCGTTAAAAAATGAAGCAGATACCTCGAGCATTCTTCTCACCCATCTTCGAGCTTGTTAAAAATAGTAAGAGGTGTTGAGCTGACATTTTACTTTTTCGTTCTCTAGTTGAAACATGGAAAATATTCTGAGCACTTTTGATACCATAGTCATGCTCGTTAAAATTGAGTAAAAGGGTGTCGAGTTTAGTATGCTTTTCTCGTACTCGTAAAATAATGAGGAAGTGTCTAACGAGTGTTGGTTTATCTCTTTACCCAACCTCGCTAGACTATTTACAGAAAAGGAACTGTGCCGACTTTACTTTTGGTCTTTGTTGTACTTATTTATCAACCATGATGAAGTCATCTCTCGAGTGATAGTTTATCCCTTTTTTGACCTCGTTAGACTACATACAAAAAGGAATTCTTCAGAGTCCTCTTTAAACCATTTTCAGACTCCCTTTACATGAAAATAATGTTGAGTGAACTTGTCTCTTTCACGTTCATAAAATTATTTGAAAGGATGTCCGTTAGGTGATAGTTTACCCCTTTTTTGGACCATTTGGACTAATTACGAAAAATAAATACCCTAGTCTACCATTGACTGGAAGAGTTATTTCTCGCATTGTTTTATCCTTTCTTGGACAAGGAGACTAAATCTACGAAAATAACCTTTTTGGAGTCTTCTTTAGGTTCTTTTTAGACTCTCTAAATGTGAAAATACTGATGAGTTTACCTTCTCTAGACTCGTAAAATAATGCATCAAAGGGCCCATATGGGATCAAACCCCTCCTTCTTCAGGTTCTTTAAACATATGTTGAGGTACTCATCTAAGATGAGCTATATCGGGAATCTGTTATCCTCCTCAAGCTTGTTAAAAAAAAAAGAGGTACTCATCGGTCATGATGGGGGGAAATTTGGGAAAAATGGGTTAGTTTTTTTTGGAAACTTTATGGCAGCTTGTTGTCACCCTTGAACATGGCACATGTTTGCGTCTAGCCTTATAGTTGGGCAATATTCCTACCTCTAAGTCATACCAAATTCCATGACTCATATTACCCATTTGGTCCATCTATCAATCATTGTCGCATTATGTTTTGGTCTTTGCCTCATTGAGTCAATGCTCCCAAGTTACTTGTCATGGCATTCAATGTTCAAGGGAAGTTAGCCTGACTTATCCTCTCTATAGTTCCATTGAACTTAATCCTTGTGTCAATTTATGCTCATTTGATCCCTTATTTTACATTACTTTCCTGTGTCAGTTTCGTGTCGATGATGTGGGATACATCATGGCCCTCCTTCGATGAGTTTATTCCCGTCGACTCCAACACACCATCTAGGAATTAGACTTAGAAAAAATTTAGTACCTTTGGTCCTGCATGCCTCAAGGGTAGGTTTCCTTGCTTTCGACAATAGGTTTACATCATTGACCTCTGATCAACTGATTCCACAAGTGTTCGACTCCATCTCACTTATTCACATTCATTGGAATGTACTAGGATACCTTGGGAGTCATTGACACTTTTGGTGATTTCCCTTGCACTTGTTAACGATTTACGTGATCTGGATTTATGTGAGAACGAAATGAAAGAGAATAAATATATTCACATACACAGATATATGGAAAGAAACACAGTGATACAGTAAACTTAGATTCTATTAAAAGAATGAAGCAGGACAAATTGCTAAATAAAAGCAACTAGAATGGTGGTAGCTATATCTCTGAGAAGAGATGTGGCGGTTACGCTCATTCATGACAAGTTGAATACAATAAGAGGTCGAAAGAGCCTATTTATCATAATCACAAGAGAAAGAAGCCTAAACATCCAAAAACCTAGCCCTAGAATATGAATCGTCATAAAGTTTGCAGACCCAAGTTGGTAAGTTGAACAATCAACTTCCCGGGGTCATAACTTTTGCATACGATCTTCCTTTGGGATGCTCGATAGTCTGTTGGAAAGTTCTATACGAGATTTAAAACTTTCAACTAGGGTCCAATGCATGCTATTGGCAACCATTGATCCCCCTCGAATCTCCAAAAAACGTCATTTAGGGCCTCAAAACGGCCCCAAAAGTTCGAGACCTGAAAAATTGTAGAAAAATGCCAAAATGGAAAACTGTTTTGAGGCAGTGGAATAGGTGGGTGGCCACCTATATCCATCTGGGTCATTCCTCCCCACCTTAGGAAGTAATGGTATCCATTGCGTTGAGTGCCCCCATCAAATGGGGAAACGTTTGTTGAACTTGACTCCTGGTGAGCCACTTGCCTTGGTGGTGTAGTTGCCCTGCTTTGAAAATGGATCTTTTGCTGGCGGGTTCCCTTAACCTATGTGTCCATGATATTGTGAAAATCCTCACAGCAGATCTAAGAGATGATGTATCTCACAAGAGAATAATTATGATTAAGCAAGAAAATAGAAGAAGAGTGATACATGCAGTATAATGAGCAACAGAATAATATGGTACAGTAGAACTCAGATAGAAGCAATAATACTTCGGTCATACTGGATTATTAATCACAAATGGACATATAAATAATACAATGCATGAGGAATTCGAATGCCTAAGGTGGCAATTCGAATTAGCCTTCATGGAGTGATCAAAGGATCACTGGAGTGTCATCGGAGCACAACTAGGTGTCCTCATGATCATCGGAGTGCAACTAGAAGTCTTCATCATCATCATTGGAGTCATCAATGCTCAAGTAACTGTCAACCATCAGTCAAACTAACTCTGGTAGGTGTAACTCAGTGTAACTAAGTGTAACTCAGTGTAACTAAGTGTAACTGAGTGTAACTGAGTGTAACTCAATGTAACTAAGTGTAACTCAATGTAACTAAGAGTAACTGAATGTAACTGAGTGTAACTGATTGTAACTCAATGTAACTGAGTGTAACTGAGTGTAACTAACTGTAACTGAATGTAACTGAGTGTAACTGAGTGTAACTCAATGTAACTGAGTGTAACTGACTGTAACTGACTGTAACTGAGTGTAACTGAACTGGTAGGTGAAGAAGGGCGAGTTGCTCCCTAAAATCAAGGAAGAAGGGCGCACTAAGCAACTGGAGGGCTAAAACTGAATAGTGAGAAGCTCCTGGGGGCTGGCTAACTGAGGGCTAGGTGCTGGACTGATGACTGGGATGCATGCAAAATGCATGCAAACCCTAGAATGCATGCAAACCCTAAAAGGTGCATGCATGACTGAAAATGTAAATGATCAAAATACTGGTGGGACTAGGATGGAGTATAGGAATATCCTAACACCCCCCCTTAATCCATCCTGGGCCCTGGTAACTAAGACCAAAGGTCACCCAATACAATGAATAATAACAATCAATAAACCAAGGAAGTGGGAAAATTTCATGGGAAACATACCCCTTCCTCAAAAATAGACTGTAAGGCACACATAAAAAATAAAAGCTCCAAACTCAAGCATGTGTGATGCTTGGTCATATGTCTGGAGGTATCTTCTTCTTGGGAAGAAGTGGATCATGCTCAAAAAGCATGTGCTTGTACTTGCTCTTCAGATCGAATGTGATGAGAACAAATCCAACAGTATTAGAATGATCCTTGAACCTGTGATTCGAATCAGCTGAGGTAGGATCAAATTTTTGAATGTGCATATAGTCCTTTGTCTTCTCCTTCGAACCACCATGGGTGAGATTATGCCAAAAAGAACTATTACATGTTTGCTTGAAATCAAAATCAGATTTAAGACTTTCAAAACAGTTTCTTGAGATCTCCTTTGAACCAGCAGGGGTGAGATCAAAACTATCATATGATGCATGAGAAATTATCTCAAGCGGGTGGCAATGGCCATATTCTTCAATAACCTTCTGAAAGCATGTGCTAATGATCATATAGTAGTAAATAAGAGATGTTTGCTGAAGAGGAGCGAATGCATTACCTCCAATAGCTGATGTTACCTCCGAAATAATCATGTGATCATGATGCAAACCAACAAACTCTGGTGCAAGGCAGGATTTAGGACCTTCTGCAATATCTAGAGTGTGAGCTGGCACAGAAAGAGAAGAAAGTTTGAGCATGAGCGGAGAATCTGCAAGTTCTTTGTCAACAACTTCAATATGAGATGATACTGGTTCATGATCTGAGAGATCATCAAGGGGAGCGAATGCAACATGATCTGAGAGACCATCAGGAGGAGCGAATGCATCATGATCTGAGAGACCATCAAGTGGAGCGAATGCATCAACTTGCTTGCTTTTGAAGGGATTTGGACCAAAACCATCATTCTTTTTGCCGAATCTTTCATCCAGATGAGCCCATAACTCTTTTGGAGTTTCAATTTCAAAGATGGTCGGGTACAATATGTAATCAGTCATAGTAAGCTTCATTCTTCCAATGTGCATGTCACCTTTATTCAACCATTTAATCTTCTTTGTAGAGGATTCGAACTCTCTTTCAAAATAGCAATCAAAGAGATCATGGCTCTTTAAATATGCTATTATTTTTGGTTTCCATTCATCATAGTTGAATAGAGAAAGAGGAGTGATTTCTTCTAATTCAGGATACATTGAAGATGTAGAAGACCTGCAAAAACAATATAGAATAACTGCAACTGCTACTGCTGCAAAAATGCAGATTCTGCTGCAACTGCTGAACTCGAAATCTTGGTAATAACCTGCAAAAAAACTCTCAAGAATGGAGATAAACAATACTCTCAACCTCGCTCTGATACCATGTGAAAATCCTCACAGCAGATCTAAGAGATGATGTATCTCACAAGAGAATAATTATGATTAAGCAAGAAAATAGAAGAAGAGTGATACATGCAGTATAATGAGCAACAGAATAATATGGTACAGTAGAACTCAGATAGAAGCAATAATACTTCGGTCATACTGGATTATTAATCACAAATGGACATATAAATAATACAATGCATGAGGAATTCGAATGCCTAAGGTGGCAATTCGAATTAGCCTTCATGGAGTGATCAAAGGATCACTGGAGTGTCATCGGAGCACAACTAGGTGTCCTCATGATCATCGGAGTGCAACTAGAAGTCTTCATCATCATCATTGGAGTCATCAATGCTCAAGTAACTGTCAACCATCAGTCAAACTAACTCTGGTAGGTGTAACTCAGTGTAACTAAGTGTAACTCAGTGTAACTAAGTGTAACTGAGTGTAACTGAGTGTAACTCAATGTAACTAAGTGTAACTCAATGTAACTAAGAGTAACTGAATGTAACTGAGTGTAACTGAGTGTAACTCAATGTAACTGAGTGTAACTGAGTGTAACTAACTGTAACTGAATGTAACTGAGTGTAACTGAGTGTAACTCAATGTAACTGACTGTAACTGACTGTAACTGACTGTAACTGAGTGTAACTGAACTGGTAGGTGAAGAAGGGCGAGTTGCTCCCTAAAATCAAGGAAGAAGGGCGCACTAAGCAACTGGAGGGCTAAAACTGAATAGTGAGAAGCTCCTGGGGGCTGGCTAACTGAGGGCTAGGTGCTGGACTGATGACTGGGATGCATGCAAAATGCATGCAAACCCTAGAATGCATGCAAACCCTAAAAGGTGCATGCATGACTGAAAATGTAAATGATCAAAATACTGGTGGGACTAGGATGGAGTATAGGAATATCCTAACAGATATGATCAATAGTTTCATGTTCGATGCATTTAGGATTAAGCTCTGTAGGTTTCAATTGCTCTGCCACCTCCGAGGTGTCCAACAATGGTGGAAAATATGGGCGAAGGAGCTCCACATTGAATACTGGGTGAAGGCCAAGAAATGGAGGAATGCTTAATTCGAAGGCATTGCAACCAACTGCCTTGGTGATGGTGTATGGACCATATCGAAGTGGACGAAGCTTGTGATGGGGTCCTATGAGCCTCTCTTTCTGCAAATGCAACCAAACCTTATTACCCACCTGGAACTTGCGTGGAACCCGATGGTGGTCATGTCGTTGCTTGTACTTAGTGTTGGCCTTTTCCAAAATGTCATGGACCTGTTGGCAGATGTGTTGGATTTGTTCAACAAATATGGTGGCCTTATCAACCTCAGTATGAGCATGGGAAGATTCCTCCAGTGTGGATGCAATGGGAAAAGATACATCAATTGGGTCCAGTGGTTGGAACCCCAGGCACATTTGAAAAGGACTATGGTCGGTAGAGCTATGAAGAGCTCGACCAGAAAGTGCTTAGGAACCTACTGTCCCGATCTAAAATGATAGTTTGTGGCAGCCTGAAATGAACCCAAACGCGCTCGAAGAAGAGCTTAGCAGTGGCTTCGGTAGAGATGTTCTTCTTGCAAGCTATCAAAATGGCCATCTTAGAGAAGCAATCCATGACCACAAACACACAATCATTACCATGCTTGGTTGAAGGTATTATGTACATGTAATCCATGGAGATGGATTCCCAGGGTCCATCAGGAGTGGGAAAAGGGGTGTACAACCCCTGCTTTTTGATGGCAGGTTTCGCAATGGCGCAAGCAGTGCAGAATCTGACGTATCGGTCGACATATTGCCGGAGCTTGGGCCAATAAAATACTTTTGCAATATGGCCACTATTTTTTCAGTGCCGAAGTGCCCCGCCACCCGAGTGTAATGCACTTCCCAAATCATCTTCGCACGCTCGCTTGAAGGAACACATAGATGGCCCAGGTGGCATAGCAATCCTTCATGGAGATGAAATTCTGCATGTGTGTTCCTGCACATAGGGCTTGATAGATGGGAGAAAACTCAGGATCACTGCTATATAGTTGAGGCCACCTGGAGGCATTGTGGCCACAAGAGTTGAGCACCGTGGTCAGTGCTGCTACTAGAGGTCGACTGAGGAAATCAACGAATCGATTGGTGCTGCCCTTATTATATTTAATGTTCAAGTGGTATTGTTGCAAATAAGTGGACCACTTCTGGTGGCAGTCATTCTGTAACTTTCCTTGGGTTTGCATGAACTGTAGGGGCTTGTGATCAGTGTGGATGACCTTTCTTTTCCAAGGATGTAATGCTTCCATTGGCGACATGCTTGGACAATGGAATACATTTCCTTGTCATATGTGGGGTACTTATGGACTACATCTGAAAGTGACTCACTGTGATATGCCACTGGATGGCCATGCTGAGTGAGGAATGCACCAACAACATAGTCTGAAGCATCTGTCTCAATCTCAAAGGGTTGTTGCAAACCTGCTAAGGAAAGGACGGGCGCCGAACATAAGCATTACTTCAGCTCCTCAAATGTTTGTTGTTGTGACTTGGACCAAATGAAATTTGCCTTAGATCACCATTTTGTCACCTAGCTAAGGGACCAAGAAATATTAGAGAATCCCAACACAAATCTACGATAGAAGTTGGCAAGGCCTAGGAAGCTGCGAAGCTCTATGGGAATTGTCGGGGTTGGGCAATCGCGAATGGATTGGATCTTGTCTGGATCCACATGAACACCATGTATCTGAGATATTGAACCCTATCCATTCCAAATGAGCACTTCTCTAGATTGGCGTATAACTTGTGATGTCACAGGGTGTTGAGGACCTCGTGGATATGCTGCAAATGTTCCACCCATGTTCTATTGTAGATGAGGATGTCATCTAAATATACGACCACAAAATAATTGGTGAATGGCCGTAGGATATCGTCCATCATCCTCATGAAGGTTGTTGGAGCATTAGTAAATCCTAAGGTTGATTTCTTCATTTTCCATGAGGGAATGCCTGTATAATGGCCCATTAGGTAAAGGCGCGCCTGGTATCAAATCAATGGGAGCTCGACCTTGCAATGTACTAGCACCCCGACAGGTGTGGTGAAGATGTCCTTGTATGCTTCCATGATATTTTCCACCTGTTTCTGTTGTGCATAGGGGATTTGTGTGGAGGTGGTGGATGTTGCTGCGATATTTCGTTCTCCTTCAGAACAAACCATGAAGAGGAAAAATTTCCCTGTCTGGGAGATTACCTTCCTACACTGCTTAGCTGTGATGAGGGACATTGCAGTAGTAGGAAGTGTCTCTGGTATCCTGTAGAGTTTCTTTCCAAAAGTAATAATGACACTACGAGGTCTAGACTCATACACAACATGGTGTTTCCACATATATGGTTGTGCTAAAAGAACATCACAATCTTCAAGCGGGGAAACATAACACATTACCTCATATTTGAAGGGCTTGATGTAGTAGGAGAGGCGACACTATTAACTGACATGAATGTCTCGTCCCTGGCACAACCAACCGATATTGTATGGTTGGGGATGTGGAACCGTCGCAAGCTTCAATATTTTGACGACCTCGACTGAGATGAGATTCTTCTAGATACCACTATCAACAATGAAATGTAGTGGAGTCCCCTGCACCCATAGTTGAGAATGGAAGAGGCGCTCCCCTTCCTCTGGCTCCTTTGACTCTTCTGGTTGGATCTTTGCGGTTGCGATGGTGGCGCTCGGTTCCACGTAATGATCTGATTTCCCCTTTCTTTCTCTACCTCAAAGTCTGAATCAGAGTCTAGATCCGAGGATTTCATCTCAACCAATAAGGATTATTTTGAGCGGCATTCATCAGTGTTGTGCCAAGGGCTCTTGTGGAATTCACACCACTTTCCAGTGTCCTTCTTCGATTTCCCATTACCCTTATTCACCTGCGGCTTGGGATGGTTTTCAGGGATTTGGTTGTCCTTGCTCTATCCTTTTCCTTGTGAATTAGGTCCACCTTTTCCAGGATTTTGCTGCTGATTTGCAGACCCAAAATCCCACTTATTCTTTTGCTTAAACTTCTACTCAATATTGATGGCATACCGATAAGCTGCTCCTACTGAGGATACATCCAGGAAATCCATATCCATTTGAATGTACTTGTGCAGGACACTATGGTACTTTAGGACCAAGTGCCATTCAGAGTCTCTAATACCCAGTTTGGAGCGTAGGGTATGGAACATGTTGGTAAACTCTGGCACTGTCTAGTCTCTCTCCTGGCGCAAAGTTGTCCACCTGGTGTACTGGTCATCATAGTTTCCGATTGGGTAGAACTCCTCCTTGACGCCGTCGAAAAAATCCGTCCAAGTGGGGTCTATCCTGAATAGTTCAGACTCTTATCATGCTTGCCTCTTGCAGTACCCATCCCACTAGTCTTTGACATGGGGGAGGGACTTAAGGAGCGTGAATGTGATATTTTCACTATCGAAATTTTTTTTGAACAGAGAAGTAACCCTCTAACAAATTTAACCATTTCTCCAAAGCATCTGCATCTATCTTTCCTTCAAATAAGGGAATGTCAAAGTTAACTTGTACCTTGAACGGAGTCACACCCCCGAAACAACTGCTCGTTGAAGGTGCATATGTCCTCGTCGGCATTCTTCGAAGGATCTTGGGCGAAATTATCCATTATCTCGTTCCTCTGTCGCGCAAGGGATTCCTCGAGCAACAAATTAATAGGATCTCCTGCTCCGTCATCTCTCTTTTCTTCCCCCACCATGTGAGTCTGCTTGGACCGATGAGAGGGGTTTTCCCCAAGCTCAACTAGTTCGATACCCAACTCTCGATATTCAGATCTCGTCGGGGACATGCACTGAGAAACCACAAGAGCAGAACGCTCTGATACCACTGATCCAGATTTATGTGAGAATGAAATGAAAGAGCATAAATATATTCACATACACAGATATATGGAAATAAACATAGTGATATGGTAAACTCAGATTCTTTAAATGAATGAAACAGAACAAACTGTAAAATAAAAGCAGCTAGAATGGTGGTAGCTATATCTCTAAGAAGAGATGTGGTGGCTATGCTCATTCATGACAAGCTGAATACAAGAAGAGTCTGAAAGAGCCTATTTATCATAATAATGAGGGAAAGAAGCCTAAACATCCAAAAAACTAACCCTAGAAGATGAATTGTCATAAAGTTTGCAGACCCAAGGTGGTTAGTTGAACAATCAACTTCCCGGGCTCATAAATTTTGCATACGATCTTCGTTTGGGGTGCTCGATAGTCCGTTGGAAAGGTCTATCCAAGATTTACAACTTTCAATTGAGGGACATTGCATGGTATATTTTTTATCCTCTTACTCTGGGGATTTTTTCTTACAATATTTTGTAAAGTGCCCATATTCATGCCAGATATGACACTTGAAAGGAAACTATTCATAGTCCAACTATTGGATGTGTTCCTAGGAATCCACCTTAATTTTAATTGCCTCAATAAGTCCCACTTCAAGATCAACTTCAATGTGTATTCGAGCACGTGAGTACTTATCCTTTGGTTCTGTGCGGTCAATGGACTTGCTAAGGGTTCTCCCTACTGCCTTCATCGACTTATCATTCCAACAATGAATCGAGAGATGAGGGAGATGCCAAAGGAATGTCTAGATATGGATCAAAGTCCGAAGTCCACTTGTTCAAATACAATCCCCTTGGCCCCATGAAATAAGGGCCATTTTTAAAAATCAAGTCCTAATCTGCCTTTTCTGCAAAATGAAAACCATAAAAGCCTTTTCCCACAAAGAAGGTGCCCTGATCTCCTTTGATATGAGGCTTCCAGTTCTTCTAAAACCTAGCCTCCATTGCACTGGGGGTTGTTCAAGGGCCTATGAACTGCCTAATCAGGCTTTTCTCAGAAAAGGACAAAACGATTTTGCAAGGCCCTTCCACAAGCAATGGAACCTTAAGAATTGCCTCCATTCGCTCCACAAATTTTGACTGAAGTGCCACCGAATGCTTCTTCCCTTGTGCCTCCAATATCCTACAAAAAATTATTCCTTCTTGTGAAAATGGAGGGGGATCTCCCCCCCTGAATCCTCCATTGCGGGCCAACACTGTTAAACACGCTATGAAAGCCAAATCTGAATTACCGCATGTCCAACGATGACAATTGTACTTCTTTCACTAATCCTTGATGCCTTTCACAAACCATACTTTGTCTTATATGATTCTAATATTTTCGTTCTTATGTGGTGACATCCAAAGCAATGTTATCTTTGATTCATGCATCCTCCATTTTGACAACCTATTAATAAGTCGAAGTCTCCTTGTATTCTCAATACTTGATCATACTTCAGGCCTTCTCTCTTTTAAACTATTCTCATAGCCTTTGTGAATTTACCATTCTTGGAGCTATATATCAATGATCCTCTCACAATAATCATTTCTCTTGGACTCTAAACCATTCTTGGTTTGCAAGCTCATGCCATCCTTGGTGTTCTCAAACTGAATATTGCTAGAGTACCTCTGATGCTCTTGCATCATAAAATAGTTTCTACAAATTTAAAAATATCCTATCATCTCCTCCTTTATATTTATTCAAATAGATTTAATTATGTTGTGGTACATCTTGGTGACAAACTTTCAGGAAGCCTTAGGTGACATCACCAGCCATTCTTGTGAATGATCATGCAAAGGTCATGTTAGGCCATTAATAATGCCTAACATTATGTAAAAAGGTCATCACCTTGATAGCCTAAAAAGGCCACACTCATTGCTAAAAAGACAATACGATCGTACCACGTAAGTAAATATCACAATCTTCAAGTCATTTATAAAAAAAATTAAGAATACGCATTTGAGATTAACATTTTATCTAAGTTATTTTTCATATTTTTTTAAATAATTCAATAAATAATTCTAAATTTTAGATTTGTTATCTTATTAACTATGCTTTAATAAAAGTCGTTGGTGACCTTTTGGTGCTTTGAATAACCTAATAATGATGATATATTTGGAAAATTATAATCAATTATTATGTTTTTTTATTTGATTGGTCTAAATAGTTGTATTTAAGAATATATTATTTTGCATCCTTGTTCGTATATAAGGCTACAATGATCATTAAAAAGACAATATCAACAAGGTCATAATCATTGTTGAAAAGACAATATAATCACACCACATGGTGAAAGACCACTTTCAAACCATCTATAAAATATTTAAAAATAACATTTTACCTAAATAAAAAAATCACATATATTTTAAAGAATTCAATAAATATTCTCTAAATTTAAGATTTGTCTTTGTTATTAATTATGCTTTAATAAAGAGGGTTGGTGGTATTTTGAGTAACCTAATATTGATGATGCATATTGAAGATTGTGATTAATTGGATCAAGGTCATACTTGTTGTTGAAAAGACAATACAATCATACCACATGGTGAGAGACCACTTTCAATCCATCTATAAAATATTTAAAAATGTCTATTTAAAAATAACATTTTACCTAAAAAATCACATATATTTTAAATAATTCAATAAATATTCTCTAAATTTAAGATTTGTTTTTACTATTAATCATGCTTTAATAAAGAGGGTTGGCCATATTTTGAGTAACCTAATATTGATGATACATATTGAAGGTTGTGATTAATTGGATGAAAGATATTTCAACTATTTTTGTTTTATAATAAATTTTCTAATAAAAATCATTTAATAATAGCATAAATCCTCGAATATCATTAAAACTTAAATATACTATTTCACGAAATTATAACATAAATAATTGAAAATAAGATATTTCAAATATAAGTTATATAATATAACTTATATTTATATATTATACTTTCATCTTTTAATACTAATATTTATATGCATTTTATGATTATATAATTATTAAAAGTATTACACTAAGGATCAACTAAAAATCTAACAACTAAGTATCTTGCAATTTGATATCAGTTGACACTTCCGTACCTAATTATGAACAACATTTCAGGGTAGCAAACTCCATTTGAGAGGACAAAGGATATGGCAAGCTCTAATGGAAGATATTTTGGCATAGGGGATGACCAAAGCCGAACAGGCAGGTTGACCTAATTATATATGATGCATATACATGTATCGTAAAAGTATTGGAAGCTATGAAAATGGAATGTGATCTATCTATCAATTGATATGTTGCAGGCTATTCTCATTGGTTGCTCAGCAGGTGGTCTGGCCATGGTTATTCTCAGCGATGACTACGTGTAGGATTGGACCCAGGACAGAGCAGAGGACATCAGACTCCACTTTACAGGTACCCACTGCTTTATTTTCCTCATATTTATCTTCAAAACATTCGCTCAAAGAATCTTGGATTGGTATGGATTAGCACCCCAACCATAGCAATAGCAACTTCCCTATATTTAGCACTCTGTTAGAACACCCACTTAAGTCGTAGAGTCCTATTCAACTCTAGCACATTTGAGTCCATTTAGGCCTTGGGCATTGCTCAATTGACCTATTCACCTCTGCATTGCTTTCCCTGTTGGGCTTGGGATGCTGAAGGACATAGTGGATTAGTTTGAGAAGAGTAGTAATCTCGGACTAGAAACCAAATAACTGGTTGGGGAATCCAAAACCAGTACTGACCTCCTCTTCCTTCATGATAGAGCAGTTCTCATTCAAGAAACCATGGTTCAAAATCTATGCACTGGTCCACCTATTCTTGGGATTTCTTTGAAAGCATTTCCCTATATAGGACATTCTGGATCTGAGTTGAAATCCATGTGAGAAATTCATACAACTCCTCTGTGCAACCTCTTCTAACCTCATTAATTTGATTGTTGAACCTCACTCTAATTCGTTGTCCCCCATCCCCATTTCCAATGTTGCAAATACACAGTCCCAAAATTGCATAGAGTTGAATAGACCTTACCCTCCTCAACCGGAATGGCAACATAGGTATAGGTTTTTGTGTGACAGAACAATGATGTAATCTATATGTTGAATGGTTCTCTTCCAAACAACCTTCATAACATTTGACCACGTTTGCGAAAGAGATTTAAACATTTTTGTCAATCTATTGTTTCTTTTCTATTCATCATTGACCTTGTAAGCTCGCCAACTGTCTCTATAGATTCTAAAGAAGCAGTTCTTAATCCATTTTCTTTTGTAGACCGATTTGATAGATTCTCAAACTACTTAGAAATCACTGGAACCTCCTCCACATGTTCTCTTTATCTTGATTACTAAGAATCCTCCTATAGGCCAAGTATTGCATAAAGAGGCAACAAAGAAGTGAAGAGGCAGATGATGCAGACATAACACGATAGAGAACATCGATGAAGCTTATATGCTCAGAAATTTTAGCATGACATAACAAAATAGAGAATAGCATTGTTTCTTGGAATGAGGAAGAAGAGGTCATAAATAGGTAAAACACCAAGGTAAAAAAAAGAAAGGAAGAGGAGGTCTCATTGTGTGGGAGAGGGGGCCACGTAAAAGAGAGGAGACCGAGATAAGAAGAAGGGGGAATTTTGCATGAATAAACTTGTGGTGATATATAGAAAATAGGTGTGCAAGAAGGCAAGAGGGGAGATAGAAGACCAGAAGACAAGGAGAGGGTTTGCATGAAGAGATGTAGACAAGGTAAGAATAGAGGGGTCGTAGATGAGGGATCTCATTATTGTTTTAAAGGAGGTCAAACCACAAAAGGCAAGGGGCAGATATAAAACAAAGAGAGGAGGTCGTGTATGAGGAGAAGCAAAAGGAGAGGGTAAAATGAGAAGAGAGCAGGTGGATGGCTCAAGAAGGCAACACAAAGACAACAAAAGGGTGGAAAGAAAAACAAAGTAGAGGAAATTGAGAGGAGATACAAAGAAGAATGTGGTTAAGGATAAGGAGAAGAATAAGGATATGAAAAATAAGGAGAATATTAGAGGAAGATTGAGATGACTCAAAAGAAAATTGCAACAACCATACGGAAAGATTTGCTTTCATATTTTTTGAGAAAATCATTGTAATTCCTGGCTGAGATTTAGACTAATAGGCTTGAAGTTTCAGAGACGAAGAATTGAAAGGTATTTGAGCCGTTCTAATTATTGAGAAGGAGAGCCCTTAGAGGCCAATTATGTGTATTGTATAAATTTCGTTAAGATTAATAGAAGGAAAATGAGCCCATAATTTTAATTCAAGCTCTTGTGTTTGGATGGCTACTTAAATTCTTATGTGTTTGTGAGTTTGAATGGTGGTGCCTTTGAGCAATAGTTTAAAAAATAAAAAATCAAGACCTAGTGTGTCCTTTGTTGTGCATGTTTTCATTTGAGCTTTGGCCTCTATGAATATCATAGCATGTTGTGCACTCATGTATTGTCAGCTTGTGGGTTGAATTCTTGATTATGGGTGAAGCCAGTTTGAGAGTGTGTGTCTTTTGAATATTTGCAACGCCCTTTGTTGTCAAGTTGGTACCAGAGTAGGAGTATCGTGCATACTTGGTTTATACTATCGAAGAAGGAAACTCTACATTTGAGGTTGTGGATATAGTTGCAAGGGAAGAAGAACAACTCCAACTTGGATGGGTAGACGTTGTTGAAAAAGTTTGAAGTTGTGGGTAGTTACAGAGGAAAAATCCCATTGTGAGTTTGAAGATTTATATGGGGATTGAAATCTAAAAGAAGGTCGAGAGGACAATAGTTCTAGCAAAAGGAGGCTGGGTAGAACTGTTGTAGAAAGGTTAATTGGAGAATTTGATAAGTGGGTATCTATGAATCCAACTGCAACAATGAGATTTGATGAACTATAAAATCTAAGAAGAAACTATACATTAAGGAGGTGTAGGGATGCCATACAAAAGAAGAATTATGATAAGGAGCTTCAATAGAAGAAGGTCCTATGAGAAAGAGCCATTGGATGAGACAATTGAATGCATGAAGAAAATAAAGGCTAAGTTAGAAGCTTCAGAGGTAGCCCAAGGGCTGAAGACATGGAAGATAGAGGCTATCCATGAGGGCTATTGTTATTTTTAGAAGACGCCACATTAAAAAAAGGAAAGGGGGTGGGGTAAAATGAATAGAGGAGGTTGTGCATGAGTAGAAGTAGAAAGAGAGGGAAATATGAGAAGAGAGCAAGTCGGTTGGCTCGAGAAGGAAACGTGAAGATAAAATAAGGATGTAGAGAAGAATAAACAGAGAAAAATGAGAGGAGATACAAAGAAGACCAAGGAAAAGGATAGGGAGGAGAAGAAAGAGAAGGAAAAGAAGAAGAAGAGGAGAGGAAGATTGAGAAGACCCAAAAGAAAATTGTAGCAACCACATGTTTTTGGGAAAATGACTGTAATGCCCGGTTGAGACTTAGACTAATAGGATTGAAGTTTCAGTGATGAAGAATTGAAATGTATTTGAGCCCTTGTAATTACTGAGGAGAAGATCCCTTTGAGGCCATTTATGTGTGTATAAATTTTATGAAGATTAATAGAAGGAAAATGAGACCATAATTTTAATTCAAGTTCTTATGTTTGGATGAATACTTAAATTCCTATGTGCTCGTGAGTTTGAATGGCGGCCATGCCTTTGAGCAGTGGTTTAAAAAAGAAAAAAATCCAGGACCTTTTGTGTCCTTTGTTGTTTGTGTTTTCATTTTTGTTGTGGGCCCTATAAATATTAGAGCTTATCATGCTCTCATGTATTGTCAGTCCGTGGGTTTGAGGGTGTTTGTCTTTTGAATATTCATAGAGGGGATCGAGCCCCTCTCTGTCATCATTGTGTCCATTCTCTAAAATATCCACTAGATACCCTCCATCTTGTAAATTATTCTTTATGTGCCATACCTTTCTAGAAAAATATTTCAGGCATTCTTTAACCACGTGTCCATACAAGTGACATTGGTCATAGTAAAATGAGACTTTGTTATACTCCAAAGCCTGAGGAAAATTGTTGTCTCCCACCACAATCTCCAAAGAATTTGGCAAACCCAAACCTTGTAAAACTTGAGCAACCATCTAACAAGGGCTAGTCCAAAAGGAGTGATCCACCTCCAAAACTCTTCCTAAAGAATCCCCTAAAGCAGTCATAACCTTCTCCAACCAAAACTCAATAAGTGGTGCTGACAATTTGATGGAAATTGGGATTTTCTAGTTTATCCAACAAGGATTCCTTTTAGATCCAGTGCTCTATGTGTGGGTTGTTGAAGCCCTTGGCCATCTTCCTAGTTCCAAAGTCGATCTAGAGCTAATTTGTGGGGTCCCTCCCCTAGAGCCCAACATTGTGTAGTTGGTCGATCCCCATTTCAACGATGATTCTTTCTTGACAATAACTGAAGACCAAACCTCCCAAAGTCAAACAATGGATTGTTTGGACATCTTTTGTGTAGCGTCAAGTTTGAGTGTTCAATGGCCAAAACCCGATTCTATTGATATAGCCAAGCCTATGTTAGCTTTGTTGGCCTCCCAAAATTAGTTGTGGATTCAATCAAACCATGTCTTAACATTTTTGAGCATTCTATTTGCCTTCCTAGCTTCTCCTCGAGATCTTTGGGAGGTTGTAGTCTAGAGGGTGGAGAAAAATATAGACAATGGATCACCAAACTAGAAGGTTTTCTTAATCATTGAATCTAGTAAGGGTTTTTGATTCACATGGGATATATATTCAATTTATTTTATTAAAGAGGTAATAATTTGTAAAAAGAATCACACTCCTTTATATATGATAGGGATCCATCTGTCCATTGGTTGTAGCTTGGGTGGTTGGGAGGAAAGTTTGTTTCCCTCTCCACTCAGGTTCAATTCTTGTAAGTGACATGATGCTCTTGTTGAGCCCTATTGTAATGATTGTATTTCAAGCTTTCCTTGATTCCTTCGGAATAGCAGGAAGGTGATTTTTCCGCTGGAAAAAAAAATGATAGGGATCCATTAATGAAAAGAGATTGACAATGTTCAGATCCAATTACTATAGTTATGGATATAATTGCAATCCAAATTACTCTCATAAAATCCTCTTTCTTTCCCATTACTATAGTCATGGATATAATCGCAATCCAAATTCCTATCATAAAATCCTCTTTCTTTGTTGTAAATATTTATAATATTTTTGTTCTCCAAGGACCAAAACATTTGTAAGGGTGAGGCGCCATTAAGCTATTCCTCTCTTGAACGAGGTTTTGACCTATCTTTTAATCATTTGCGTCTTTGCGTTTCCACATTGCATACACATACAAAGGTTTTCATTGGAGAAATCCGTCCCGTGGTAGGGCAATGTAGCTATTTCAGCTCAGAGTATGTCTTCAAAATCACGACAGCACGACATCTTTGAAAATTGTTGGAAATTGTTTATGAAGAAAGGGTTCGTTCTTTGCCCCTCATTTTCACTGCGTCATTTTCACTCGAGAAATCAGTCCCGTGGTAGGGAAATTTAGAGATTTCAGCACATAGTATGTCTTCAAAATCGCGACGGCATGACATCTTTTAAAATTGTTGGAAATTGTTTATGAAGAAAGGGTTTGTTATCTGCCCCTCATTATCACTTCTCAGCCGGAGAAACCCAGAGGAAGCGGTACACAGAGGGCCATTTCCAAATCTTCGTAAGGTACATTCATGACCTCCTTGAAATCGAAAATCTGGATTTTTCTTTTACAGAGTATACAATTTTCTTTTTATTTTTTTTCTCTATAAATTTATTTCGGTTGTTTTCCGCATTTTGTTTTTTGTTGTAGCATTGTTCCAAAAATTTCGGGTTAAATGGACCAGAGTCCCTTCGAACAAAACTTAGCTGATTCGCCTCAGTACTCCCGGGTCAAATTCGCAAGTTTGCAGTGAGTATGACCCACGAGTACTTACATAGTTTTTCATAGGTCAGTGATTTTTTGCCATGCCCTAGTCTAAATCGCTCGAGCCTCCCCGAGTTTTTCGTTGAGCCAAATTTTGTAACACGTTACCAGATTGTTCATCATCTAGCATTTGTATTCTACTCCCTTTCACAGTCACGGTCCTATTATTTCTGTGGTGGAAAATGTAAAAAATGCAAAAACAAAGTAGGAGTGGCCAGCAATCAAAGTGTCAATAGAGAGCCCCACCTTTCGTTGTCGTTTTCATTGGCCTAGTCAGGTCTGTATGACCTAAATTGGGCAATCCTGCAGTTCCATTGCCTGATTTTTTTCATCTTTGAGTTTTTTAATCATATCACTGTTGCCCTCTAACAAGGTGACAGTCATTTTGCAGATGTTTTTAGGTTTTTTAGTAAACTATAACTATTTTTTTTATTGCAAAATGATTAATTATATTACTGATTTTTTAGTAGAAATGATGTGTCAGGGGCCCAGATTTCCCTTGAATTGAGAGAAATTGTTGGAACAACTATTGTGGGTCGTTTAGGTTCTCTGGAGGTGATGTACCAAATGATACAGATATTTACCTTGATTCCAAAGAAATCATTGGAATAGTTCTTGTGGGTGTTTCATATCGTTGGAGGAATTCAAAAATTCCAGATACTGATCTCTCTTTTTTGTTCAATGAAAAAAGCTTTATATTCGATATTTCATAGGACAAATCATAATGTACCTCATCTTGTCTTGCCGCACATTCAATGCCATAGGTCTTTGATTCCTCTTTACAAAAAATACCCAAGAGGGTTTCTTATGCTACACATAACAGTCATCCAATGGCTAGCCTTCCTCAACCTGTGCTTTATAGCCTAAAAAATCATTCAGAAGTATCCTCTTTTGGATGAAATTCATACTCACAAAACATTGACATCTAGTTGAACTGGATAAAACTGCTAATAGAGTTTTACATTTTGACATTCTATATAAATATTGAACAGATTTTGGAACAAAGACTCCTTACTCTGTTCAATCTTTATATTGAATGTCAGAATGTAAAACTCTGTTAGCAGTTTTATCCAGTTCAACTAGATGTCAATGTTTTGTGAGTATGAATTTCATCCAAAATATGATAGTTCTGAATGATTTTTTAGGCTATAAAGCACAGGTTGAGGAAGGCTAGCCATTGGATGAATGTTATGTGTAGTATAGGAAACCCTCCTGGGGCTTTTTTGTAAAGAGGAAGCAAAGACCTGTGGCATTGAATGTGCGACAAGACAAGATGAGGTACATTCTAATTTGTCATATGAAATATCGAATATAAAGCTTTTTTCATTGAACAAAAAAGAGAGATCAGTATCTGGAATTTTTGAATTCCTCCAACGATATGAAACACTCACAAGAACTATTCCAATGATTTATTTGGTATCAAGGTAAATCTTTGTATCATTTGGTACATCACCTCTAGAGAACCTAAAGGACCCACAATAGTTGTTCCAACAGTTTCTCTCAATTCAAAGGAAATCTGGGCATCCCCTGACACATCATTTCTACTAAAAAATCAGCAATATAACTAATCATTTTGCAATAAAAAAATAGTTATAGTTTACTCAAAAACCTAAAAACATCTGCAAAATGACTGTCACCTTGTTAGAGGGCAACAATAATATGATAAAAAAACTCAAAGATGAAAAAAATCAGGCAATGGAATTGTAGGATTGCTCGATGTAGGTCATTATACAGACCTGACTAGGCCAATGAAAACGACAATGAAAGGTGGGGCTCTCTATTGACACTTTTATTGCTGGCCAATCCTACTTTGTTTTTGCATTTGTTACATTTTGCGCTACAGAAATAATAGGACCATGACTGTGAAAGGGAGTATAATACAAATGCTAGATGATGAATAGTTTGGTAACTTGTTACAAAATTTGGCTCAACGAAAAACTTGGGGAGGCTCGAGAGTAAGGTTTAGACTAGGGCATGGAAAAAAATCAGGAAAATTTCCATTAATTTTTCTGAACCGAGTGGCAATTATTTTTTATGTTTGGGTTATATACATTTATAGAGTGGGGTTCACAACTCAAACTCACTGAGTTGTGAAAAAATAGGTAAGTACTCGTGGGTCATACTCACTGCAAACTTGCGAGTTGGACCCAGGAGTACTCGGGCGAATTAATTGAGTTTTGTTCGAAGGGACTCTGGTTCATATAACTCGAAATTTTTGGAATAATTCTGCAACAAAAAATAGAAAAATGTTCTTTAGATAATATATCTGCTTGCTCATTAAATTTGATGTATTTTACCTCTGAATTTTTGTTCATGATTGGCAAAAGGACCCAGGTTTTTAATGTGCCATCTACCATTTTCCCAGTCCTGGACCAGCATTGCGTCTCCCATGACCTAGAGGCTTCCTCTTTTTCTCTCCACTACAATTTTCTTAAGAGACCACAGAGTGTAAAACTCAACTCTATTATCTGTGCCTGAACCTGTTGCAAATTTTAAGAAATAAAATGATTTTCATGTAAAAATGAAATGCCTCAAGCCCCACAAATACCTAGGGTTCCTTGACCAGGCCTTGTTTTTATTGATTTCTGGATCGTTCAGGATTCTTGGAGGTTTAGGATTTTCTGGTTTCCATGAACCTTTATAGGCACATCTTATTTGGTGGCACATGTGCTTAAGTGAAATCTCACTTCCTTGGATTATCATACTATTTATGGTGAGCCAACCCCCATATTAGTTATTAGAAAGTTTGGCAAAGACTTATTAGTTGCCACAGTCTTATCCTTCTACCATTTTTCAAACCACTCTTAGAGAGATTCCCCTTTCCATTCACTCTTCCTATTTGAAAAATTTAATGCTTCTCTGGAGGCTTTCTATTCTTCTCTCAATTGCAATTTTCATAAGCAACCATAGAGCATAACACTCAGCTCTATTATCTGTTCCCAAACTTGCTGCATATTTGAAAGAAATAAATGATTTTCCCATTTAAATAAAATGCTGCAAGATCCAAATATACCTATGGTTCTTTGACATGCACCGTCGAAGAAACCCCAGGACTTGTTTTTATTGCTTTCTGGTTCCTTCAAGATTTTTCGAGGTTTAGGATTTTAGGTTTCCATGACCCTTCATAAGCATATCTTATTTGGTGGCACATGTGTACAAGAGAAATCTCATTTCCTTGGAAATACTATTTCTGGTGAGCCCAACCCCCAGATTAGTTGTTACAAAGCTTTGCAAAGCCTTACGAGCTGCCACTGTCTTATCCTTGTACCAGTTTTCAAACTATATTAATAGAGATTCCTCTTTCCATTCATTCTTCCCATTTGACAAATTTAGTGCTGTTATCCAGATTCCAAACCTCCCTAGAATATGTTTTTGCATAAAATGTATCTTGCTGCAGGACCATGTCGATTACTCTTATGCCCATTATCACAGATTATAATTATGTTTGATAGGGCCAACCAAAGGAAAATTCTAGTTTTGCGAGTGTTACCCCTCAAAATTCCTCTGATTTTGAGCTTTATTTCCAGCTATATGAAGGACACTCTCTAGGAGTTTTATACTTAGGATTTAAAACAACAGATTTTGAATATGCCTCCAGCAGACATTTCTGGCAGGGTTGAGGGTGTCTAGTTGTTCTAGAAATTATCATCTCAAGGATCTGAGTTTTTAAGGAGTGAATCTAAAATAGATTTCTATTTTGCGGACTGCCAACCCACTAGAAAGGTATGGAAAGATCATTGCTATGGCAGGTTAATCATTCTGGACTGAGGACTGTGCTTATTTTTTAGCTGAAGAAAAGGGGGCAATGTAAATTTTTGAATTTGTTGAATGTGGATGTTCTAAACAGGTTTGCATCACATTATTTCCCGAATTATCGAGGTTTAATTGTGCCGTCGAAGTTAGCCAAAGAATCAGTCTTGAAAGAGCTAGTTCAAGTAAGGGTTGAGAGTGTCTCTTCCAGTAGTTAAGGGCTGCGTACACCAGCCTATCAGTGCATCTAGCACTGAATTTTTCAGATGATAGCATATGTATACTCAGGATCCAATACCTAAAGAATATGACAGGCCATCTTACTAGTCAAGTGAAGGAAAGAGCAGTGCTGAGGTTTTTGAGACATTGGCTTAGAAGTTGAGTTCAATATTATACATGAAGTCAAGATATGCCCATTCCAAGCCTACTTCCAGTTGGGCCTTCCTATAGATTTGTCAAAGGCAGTTCATTTCAAGTTCGGTTCTTCTAGGTCATTAACTGAGTTTACCTATCAAATGCTTGATAGGCTTATGCCAGGTGATTGATCTACACATGAGGATTATGTTTGGGCATATGTATTACCTAAGTTCATGACACGACAAGGGGATAGATTACAAACATTGAAACTTCCAAGGTTAGTTTTGTGCATTGAGGGAATATTTCAGATTGAACTGCTGGATCGAGTTTAGAAGCAGTGCCATGGATGGTGTAAGAATTTGGCAAAGTTTTTGAGAAGCATAAAGTTGAGGGCGTAAAGGATCATTGATGCCGGAACTTGGCTGTATGTATGGACCTAAAAGTTGAAGCTATCCTTATACATGAGGATAAAGTTGAGGGCGTAAAGGATCATTGCTGCCAGAACTTGGTTGTAGGTATGGACCTAAAAGTTGAAGCTAGCCTTATACATGCTAGCACTCTTCTTGCTACCAAACAATTTCCAGATCTACAAGGTTTCTTCGTGGCTCCTCTAGCATCTTTCCATTTAAGTAAGTTCTTTTCTTGACCTCTCTGTAAGCAGGCTTATAATCATTGTGCTTCCGAGAACAACACGTACAATCTACAGAACTCAGGAGTTATAACCATTTGTAAGGGGAAGATTATTGAGTTGCATGGTGTGTTTGCCAGACATTGTAGCGTCATTCTAGGCCAGCAGAGAATCACTTACAGCAGCGAAGAGGGTAGCTTGTATGCTTCCCCAGTTCATTATCAGCTTTTGATGCACTCAGATATGACACCTATATTTGACACTGTATGTACATCAAGTCTAGTCAAGGCCTGTATAAGGAATTCCCTGCCCCAAATAATGACGAATAATATACATGAATTTTAAGAATGTGTCAAACATTCAATATTTGAAGAGCACTCCACCTACTTGGTCTTTAATACTAGTTTAAGAAAAGCATAAGGAAGAGCATTTCCCTATGAAGTGTCATTCAAAGCATATTTGTGAACCATGTCACCCCTTTATTGAGAAGAGGGTCCCACCTTGAAGAGATGGAAGCCTATCTTGATGAGTGATAGGATGAAGTAATGAACCCTTGCCCAGATATCTATGAGATCCAATTTATGGGAGGTTGTTGTGATAACTCTTTGAACCACTTTTGCACATAGTTCTATGGATACCCCCCTAAGTTGATACGAGGGGGGGGGGAGGATAAGAGGGGGCAGGGCTTGTTTGTCTGCCCCAGCATTATCATGCCTTAGGATATGGAATATGGAGAGCCTGCTGTATGCCTACATTTCGAAATGGATTCGCCTAAAAATAGTCTTGAGTTTCATGTCTCTGGGCAGAGAGCTTAATCTCGAGAGGTCTATGGCTATCTTCGAATCTCCTAGAATAATTAAGGAATCCATCCCCTTCTTCCTTGTGATGAGAAGGCCTTGGAGACGCACTAAAGCCTTTGCTTGGTTGTTTGTTGCTTTACCAATGATTCAGGAGAATTGAGTACCAACATTTCCTCCTGGGAATAAAAACTCCGTTCCCACACCTGCAACCTCGGGGTTGCCTTTCGAAGCTCCATCAAAACATAAAATGAAGTCTGCTTGAGAATTTTTCCATTCCTCAAAATCTTGAGTGGATAAATGAAGCTGCCACTTTGTTCTGGAAGAGATAGTTGAGATAGATCAGGAAAAATTAGAGGGATAGCCGTCTTGATTAATGCTGAACCATTGAAACTAGAGGGCTTCTTCTTTATTTAGCACTTGGATCTAGGAGTTTTTATTTTTATAATTGATATGTTCAATCAACATACTCTTTCTTCTCGTTGCCACCATCGTAGGGGTGGTGGACTCCTCTGAGAAAAGGGCATGATTCCTAGCAAGCCAGGTATTCCAGATTGTATATTTTGGTTGGCCTGTGAAAGCATCTTTAAAGAGATTATTATTTGCTAGTTTACCCCTATACCTATAACACCCTTTTCATCTGGTTAAGAGCTTGTCTGCAGAATTCAACCCCTTGATTTTAATGTAGAGGTTTCTACATAATAGCTTCCAGATCTCTTGGGATTATGATAGTCCAAAAATAAATGAGTACTAGTTTCCTTTCCAATTTTGCAGAGGGCGCATCTGAACGAGCCCTTGAAACTTCTTTTTTGAAGGTTTTCCGCAGTTACTAAGTTGCCATGCGTTAGAATCCAACAAAATATATTGATTTTAGGGAGACCATCATTGTTACATACCTTTTCCCATTTGCTTGATTTGGAGGAAGAGATGACTCCTCCAAGAGTGTGGCGTAGCCTTCTTTAAATGAGTATTCTCTTTTTCCCCATCCTCGTGTATCCTCGAAAGATCTTTGAGTTGGGGCACATCCCTTGAGATTAGAGCATAGGTTCTAAAACAACTCCCTTAAGTTAGCTGGAAGACCTCTTAACTGCCAGCCTCTTGGCCATGAAACCCCGTTGATTTTTGGAAATTAGATTCTATAGTAGAGACTTAATTATATTAGCATTAATTTTGGAGATAATATTGTACGAGACATTGCATAATGAGATGGGGCAAAAGAAGGCAAAGCTCGACAGATTGGAGTTTTTTGGGATTAACGCTAGAAAGGAGGAGTTTGTGGAACCCCCCATTCTTGCAAACTTTTGGACAAACTTAATCATTCTTTTCATGTCTCTTTTAACAATGTGCCAGGAAAGTAGGAAAAAATGCGTGGGGAAGCCATCTGGACTTGGGGCCTTCTCTAGGTTCATCTGCTCTAGAACCTTAAAAATTTCTTCCTCCCTGATCGGTTGCATTAGTTCCTCATTCTCCTCTGGGATGATTATGTTAGGAATATTCTTGAGCATGGATTCTTGCGCTTCAAGGTCCCCTTCCTCTTCTTCCATGTATAGATTTTTGAAATGCTCTTTTGCTGCTGATTTGATTTGGCTCTGCCCCTCTACTCTAGTCCCATCCTCCTTTTTTATCTTAGAGATTTTATTCTTCCAAAGTTTATCTTTCGCCTGCATATAGAAGAATTTAGTGTTGTGGTCTCTTGCACACAACCAATGACCACTGGATTTCAATCTCCAAGTTTCTTCCTCTTTCTATAGCAATTTTTGATACTTTGTAAAGTTCCTTTGTTCCTCCATTAGCAGAGCGGGGGTGACTACCTCAGACTCCATGACGCATTGGGTCTCCTCCATTTTGGTGGCAAGATCCTTAGTTACTTTCTTTTCGTTCTCTTCCTTTCTTGTAACCCATTATCTTGGGGATTTTTTTGTGTTTTTTAATTTTTGTTTCCTAATGAAGGCCGGGGATCCACTTATCCAAGGGGCCCAAACTTTCTTAATCAACTCCATAAAGGAGAAATCTTCAGCCCATTGCAGATTGAATCTGAAAGGGATAGGGCCTAAGTTTTCTTGCTGCTTCATTTCCAATGATATGGGGTGATGATTCGAACCTGCCCATGGGAGGATACTAGAAATTGGTAGGATTTGTTCTTCCAAAATACTTTCGCTGATTAAAAACCTGTCGAGTCTGGCGGCTATATGGCCTATCCCAACCCTCCTATTTGACCAAGTGAAGCGCCCAATTGCAGGTATTATATCTAGTAAGTTTAAGCTTGGAATAAGATCCTCCATATGTTCTTTGTTTTGGTCCCTGGTAATGTGGCCACCTTTCTTTTTTGAAGCATGCAAGTGAGTATGAAAGTCCCCAACTATTATAAGAGGAACATTGCTAGTTTCGGCTTGAAGATTGAAGGAGTTCTAGCACAATAGTTTTTCTTGGTAGATTAAAGGAATGCACACATTGAAAATAGAAAAGGAGAAACCAGAAAGGAGATGTGTCAGATTTACTTGAAGCTAGTTGTTTGAGTTATTCCATTCTTCCAATTTGAAAAGACCCTTGTTGCAAAGTGTGTAGATGCCCCCAGATGCACCTTTGGAACTGACAACTACTCCCGTGCTTGAACTCCAAATGAATTTACTTTCCTTTAGGACTTCAGAGTCCTGCAATTTTTTTCCCACATTTGGAGGATTTGAGAAATCTCCTTTCCTACCAGATTTCTTTTCAAAACTTTCTTTTCAACACTTCCCATACCTCGATAATTCTAGGAAACGATCTTTATCATTTAGAAAGTTTTTCAAGAGATACCCTTTCTAGGGGTCAATCCCACTCTGATTTCTGAGAGTCCTTCCTTCTTTTCTTGTATGTCTGTCAATTGTGGTATGTTTTCCTAACTCAATTTATTTTGGTTGCTACTTCCCTTCTTTGGTTATTCGTCTTCCTTCTGGATTTTTGCGAGGGGTGGTTTGAGCCGATTCCTGATCAGTCTCCTCCCCCTCACTTTCCTCAAATTCTCCTTTGTCTTGATTTATCTCACCCAAAGAAGCCATTCAAAGAATTGATCATCACGTGATGGCTAGTGAACTAGAGTCGAGCCAATTAAAACCTGATAATCTTGTTGAGTTATGTTAGTGGCCCAAGAAACATTGCGAGAAGGGGAAATCCTCTTGATATATTATCCAAACTTATAGACACCTAGATCTAGTCATATCCCTAGTTCAAAATCTTGAGAAACCTCATTATGTGGAATCAAAGAATGAGATTCAACATTAGATGTACCCTTTTCTTCCATAACTTAAAAGTTAAATCTGATGAGGTTCATCCTGCTTGGATTATAGGCTTTGCATGGATCCTCCATCACCTTTTGCGATATGGTTGACCTCTGGAGATAGAGAAGTCCTAACATTAGTCAAAGCCCCCCCAAAACCACACTTTCAAAACCGCCCTCCTTTTCCTCATCACCAACTTTTACCCTTGCCTTATTTGGTTTCACCTTGAATTAATTTGTCCTACATTTTGAACTCTAGATTTCTAACCCATATTTTCTTGCTAAATTTGGCCTTACAATGTTGATATTTTGTAGCTCGAACAAGAACTTTCGCGTAGGTTTTGTTTCAAACATGCATGAAGTCATCCATGTCAAATCTATTTTGAAGTGAATGTCTAATATTTTGTTGTTGAGTGTAATAAAGTGCATTTTTAATTAGCGATTTAGGCTAATCTCAAGCGTCGATCTCATTGAGAGATTAGGGTTACAATTAAAGTATAAAGGCAGGTTAGAGTAGAGGGTAAAGACATTCATTATGCACAAGAAGACAATTTTGGTTGGAAGGTGAAGAAACTCATCCGAAGAGTGAAATCAGAGGACCAAAGGGGATCCCAGCCAACAACCAGGAAGATTTCAGCATGCAGGGAGTAGCAGGGACAAATCTGTACAATTGTACGAATCCTATAGCAAGTCCATACAGTCGTACGAATTTATATAGACAGGTGAGCACATGTGTGCAGACACTTCGTACCACAGCCGACAAGCTTCAACCAGATTTCTCGGTTGATTGAGGGTAGTTTTCCTCAGTAAGTTTGTTGTTATTGCAACTGTGGAGGTTTCCTTGTAAGCCCAGATCTATTAATGAAATGCCGATTTGAAGGTGTAAATCGTTTGTATTGTGTTTTTGATTCCGTTGTTCATTTTTAGCTATATGAGTGATTGTTGCATGTTCAAAAATATTCATTTTTGTGATTAGATAAGTTCAGGTCTAATTTATTTAATTAATAGAAACATAGGACAACAATCACCTAGGGCCTGAAAAATTTACATACAATCCACTACTAGGTTTCTGTATTTGTGACATCTAGAACAATGAAAAGGAACATCAACATAATCTGGAATCTAGCAATGAGAAAAAAGGCCCCTTCTCTAGAATTCTCTGGAACTAAATCATATCAAAGATCAATGGCCAACACAACTTGAGCAATGGATAAAGCATTGAATTCCATAAAACTCACATCCACCTCAAAATCACCAATTTCCTTAAAAAATTTAAACGTCTAAAATTCAAGGGGAAGATCGAGGAGTTCTACCCACTCCAAATGTACATTGGTCCGTTCCATCCTTAATTAAAAAAGGACTCCATCCCTTAATGGATAAGGGTGAAGAACCCCACTTCCAGTCAAAGTTCAAGGCTTTGTTTGCATCTATCTCTATCCTATACATAGATGCCATCCACCCCTTGGAGAAAATGTTGAAGACATAAGTATATCCAATCATAGACTCCCACTCAACATGCAAGCAATATTTCAGGGCTTCTTCACAAATAGCTTTTCCACGAAACCTCACTTCCAAAGCTTGTGTCACTAACTCAACAACCTGGTGCATTTTCACATCATCACTAAACAAAGGTTTGAATTGTTTTTTATAAGCTCCATAGACACGACTACAGTGAACACCCACCTCTTGAATCTAACTCTTTCCCTCCTTCAATTTACCAATCTCACTCAACTAACTTATATACTCGAGAGGAAAGCATTCACCACCCTTAATCAGAGGATATTCAACATGCAACTTAAAAATATTCATAGTGGAATTGTAGTTGGAATATGTCATAAACTGGAGAAGGTAATGATTTGAGAAATCCTGTCGATCCTTTTGGATTGAGACATGACCTTGGTGACCCCCAAAAGTTGTGTTTAGTGTTATTTTACTACCTTTGGCCCTTTGAACTAATGAACTTGTACCACTCTCAATCCATTGACGTTCCCAATCCATTCACATCGCCCTTTCCATTGTGCCTCCTGCCAAGCTGGCCCCTGTACCTCTAATAACACTATCCGCCACATGTAGAAGGCCTTGAGTCTACTAGTCTATGAAGATTTGGATTCCCTCTAGGGGTTTAGCTAAATAGTCGAAAACATCTTTGTAAATTGTTAGGTACTGCCACGAATCCCCACCTTCCTTTTGTCATATCTTAATTGAGAATAGTAAAGTTGATTGTTAGTTCTCTCTTTCATCTGGAAAGAAAGAAGAGATTTTTATCATCTGCACTTGTCAAATGTTCCTCACCTCGAAAGAAAGTGAGTGCATCTTTATTACAAGCTATGTCACAAGGTTCATCTACTTTGAACTCTTGAGGTTCGAAATTCGGCGAACCTCAATAAAATTTCTAATTTGTTGAGGTTCGGGCTTTAAATTCGTCATCTTCCGATTGGCCAAGTATACGTTGGCTTCAAATTCGCAAGGTATGCAATAGTTATATGCAAGCTTAAGAGTTTAAATCCACCAGTTTATTACGTGTGGTGAGTTCACCAGTTGAATAGCCCAATAACCTCGCACGCAACATGGAGCTCTTCCAACCCCTAGGTATCGGGGGGCTTAACCAGACGAGGTCTTGAGGCACCGCTTGATTAAAGCGAGTCTAATCAATGCCCAAGGGGAAATAGTGGAGTCCTCAAACGAGTGGGCCTCCCCAAGGGGAAATAGTGGAGTCCTCAAACGTGTGGGCCTCCTTCGTGTTTTCTGGCCTCCATCCTCGAATGAGCCGACCTCCTTCATTTTTTTTATACTTTTTCTTTATTTTAATTATTAAATACATGGTAGGTAAAAAAACATAGGTAAATTATTGTAATATATGTTAGAAAATATTTATATTAGAAAAAATATATTGATAAATATTTATATTTGGAAAAAATGTATATTGGCGAACCTAATGCCGAACTTCATCCGAAAAGCTGAATTCGAACTCGAATTTCATGGTTGCCGAACTTGAATTTGAACCCGAACCATGTGACATAGATTACAGGAAAAGAAAGAGGTAGATAATTGCAACAGAAAAACTAGGACACGAGATCCATATTGAATAAAATATATATTATTGAATTGATAAGATGCTTAACGCTTTACAAGAGCTCGCCTTTTATAAGGTTTGAGCATTCTTAAGAAGGGTTACGTCCCTTCAAATAAACTAACTAATAATTTACTGATTAATTTAATACAATATTTAATATTCATAGCATTGCCACTCCCTTTTAAAGAGCTTTGTCCTCAAAGCAATGGTAATGAGGGATGTAACTGTCGAAATTGTTCTGATTCCCATGTTGCATCTTCTTCGGGAAGATTTTTCCATTTTATGAGGTATTCTTTAATGACTCGCGTTCTTAATCTCTTCTCTCTAGTAGCAATGATAGATTCTGGCTCGAATATGATTCTTCCTTCTTCATCTAACAAGAGAAGTATTGTTTGTGCCTTCTGGTGTTGACCTATCATCTTTTTCAAACATGAAACATGAAAGACATTGTGGATGCGACTTGTAGTTGGCAATTCCAACGCATATGCCACCTGACTAATCTTCTTATTGATTTGATATGGGCCATAAAAACGTGGAGCCAATTTATTTTTTCCACCTTGTTTAAGTGATAATTGTTTATAGGGTTGTAGTCTTACATATACCCAATCTCCAACTTCAAATTCTCGTTCTGTTCAGTGTCGATCTTCTTGTTGTCTCATTCTATTCCTGGCAGTATTCAAATTCTCTTTAAGTACTTGGACAACCTTTTGGTTTTCTTCTAAATGGTCATTTACTGATGCGACCCTTGCTTGGTTGGTAATGAAATCCTTCCATTTTGGGGGTTCATATCCATATAGGGCTTGAAATGGTGTCATTCTTGCAGATGTATGATAAGTAGAATTATACCACCATTCCGCAAGATGTAGCCATTGGAACCATTTATTTTGCTTATCAGTTACAAAACAACGGAGGTAGGTTTCTAAGCATTTATTGACAACTTCTGTCTGTCCATCTGTTTGGGGATGATAAGCTGAGCTCATGTTAAGAGACGTTCCAATTTGCTTGCAAAACTCTCTCCAAAAGTTCCCTTTAAACTTGGCATCCCTATCACTTACTATAATCTTCGGAAAACCATGTAATTTGTAGACATTTTTACAAAAAGCTTCGGCTGTTTCTTTTGCTGAATCAGTTTTCTTCACTCCAACAAAATGTGCATATTTGGTTAGCCTGTCTACCACAACTAGTATTTTGTCTTTTCCATCTGATATGGGTAGACCTTCAATGAAATCCATTGAAATTTCCTCCCATTTTTTATTTGGAATATGTAACGGATGGAGTAACCCCGGACTTGAGATATTCTCAGTTTTATTCCGCTGAAAAATGTCACAATCTGCAACATAATTGTGAATGTCGGCATACATACCCTTCCAAAAGAATGATTGCCTTGCATTATAGTAGGTTTTAAAAATTCCTACATGACCAGCGGCTGGGCAGTCATGTGACTCTTTAAGCGCCTTGGTCTTAAAACTGGAATTGGAACTTAAGTAAATACCTCCTTTGTACCATAAGAGATCATTCTTCCATTCAAACTTCGGATACTGATTTATGTTGTTAATTATGGAGCAAACCTCTGAATTCTTGGCATATTCCTTACGAATTTCGTCCAAAAATTCTGGAATCACCATGGATACGGCGTAGACTTGTATCTCTTCATCTTTCCTTGATAAAACATCAGCTACTATATTGTCCGTCCCCTTTTTATGTAGGATCTCCATATCGAAGGTAGAGATTTTCTCTATCCACTTTTGTTGTTCGGTTGTTAATGTCTTATGCTGTAACAAATGTTGTAGACTATTATGATTTGTTTGGATTAGGAATTTACTTCCCAAAAGGTATTGTCGCCATTTAGTTAATGCATGCATGATGGCAAGCATTTTCTTGTTGTATGTAGACTGTAGGTATTCTCTTTTTTTCAACTTCCTGCTTTCAAAAGCGATTGGATGACCTTCTTGCATTAGCACAGCTCCTATCCCAAACCCTGAAGCATCACATTCGATTACAAATGGTTTTGCAAAATCAGGTGTTGCCAAAACGGGAGTTGAAGACATAATTTGTTTCAACGTTTCAAAGCATCTTCTTGCTTCATCATCCCATTGAAAAGAATTTCTTTTTAGAAGATTTGTTAGTGGGGCAGTGACATGTGCATAGTTCCTGATGAACCTTCGATAGTAACCTGTTAATCCCAAAAATCCTCTCAATTTTGAAACATTCTTTGGTTCGGGCCACTCCTTCATCGCCTGGATCTTCTTTGGGCCCACCTTAACTCCTTCCTTTGAGATTATATGACCGAGATACTCCACTTCTTGCTTCCCAAATGTGCATTTTGACTTTTTTGCATAGAACTGGTTTTCCTTTAGAAGAGATAGAACCTCTTCTAGATGCGTCAAATGTTCTTTCCATGTCTTGCTATATATAAGGATGCCATCGAAGAATACTAACACACATTTCCTTAGGTATGGCTGAAATAGTTCATTCATAGTTGCCTGGAATGTGGCAGGGGCATTAGTTAACCCAAAAGGCATTACTTTGAATTCATAATGTCCTTTATGAGTTTGGAAAGCAGTCTTTGCGATATCCTCTAATCTGACCCTGATTTGATAGTACTCTGACCTTAAATCGAGTTTCGAAAAATATTTTGCGTCATGAAGTTCATCCAGCATGTCATCGATGAAAGGGATTGGAAACTTGTTCTTAATTGTTATTTTGTTTAATCCTCTATAATCTATACATAATCTAAACGATCCATCCTTCTTCCGTACTAGTACGACTGGAGCTGCATAAGGGCTTCTACTCTTGGTGATGACACCACAATTCAGTAGATCTTGAACCAACCTTTCTATTTCTGTTTTGTGGTGGTGGGGATACCTATATGGTTTAACCTTGACAGGATTTGACCCCAGTTTAATCTCGATTATGTGTTCTATACTCCTTTCTGGTGGTAGCTGCATGGGTAAGTCTTGAAATATGTGTTCATGTTTCTGGAATAATTTTTGGATTTCCTTCTTGAACTCATTTGGTTCCTCCTCCTTTCCTTCCAGTTGATGACATTGTATTACGTATGCTGATGCCCCTTTTCGAATGAGTTTTTCCATATGCTGAGATGAAACTACATGTGTGTTTGGTGGATGAAAACCATATAGCTTAAAATTTTTCCCTTGCCACTTAAACTTGATGAAATGTTTTTGATGATTGGTAGAATATGTTCCCAATGTTTGTAACCATTGGACTCCCAAAACGATGTCTACTCCTCCCAACGGTAAGGTGTAGAGTTTTGATTCCAGTTCAAAGTCTTGTATTTGAAGTCTCGCCTTGTGACACTTTCCAACTTTTTCGATCTTCTTGCCATCTGTAACCATCACCTTCATGTATGGAACTGGATGTACGAACAACTTGAGTTTTCGTGCCACTCTTATATCAAGAAAGTTGTGAGTGCTTCCAGTGTCTATTAGCACTGTAACATTCTCATTTTTTATATGCCCTTTTAACTTGAGAGTCTGTGGTTGACTAATGCCTGTCATGGCTGTTAGGGAGATTTTGGGGGTCTCGTCGTTCCCGACTACCATATTTGCGGTTTCCTCCTATTCATCTTCTGGCTCTTCTTCTTCTTCTTCTGATTCACTATTCTCCTCTGCTTCACAAGTATATAATTTTTTTGTGCTGTCCTCGGGGCGACACCTATGTTTAGGATTCCATTTGTCTCCACATCGTCGACATTTTCCTTCCCTCATTCGTTGATTCTCGAGGCTCTTCCTATTGTCCCTTCTAGGTGGAGGGATGTATTTGTTTGTATCATCCTCTGGAGTTGACTGGATGTTTCTTTGTGAATATGACTTCCCTTTATTTGATTGGAAACTGTCAAATTTGGCCTCGGCTGCTTTTGCTTTTCATCTTGCTGCCTCGACATTCGTTATGTCATGCATTTTTAACTCTTTTTGTATGTATGGTTTTAGTCCTCCCAAGTAGGTTTCCAACCGTTGTTTGTCGGATAGCCCAAATACTCTGGTAGTGAGGGATTCCCATTGATGCGTGAATTCTTCGACGCTTCCCCTTTGTTGTAATCTGGTAAGTTTTGAGAAGAATTCATCTTCTGTGATTCCTTGAAACCTTTTTAAGAAATCATTCTTGAATAAGTTCTAAGTGTATGTGAAGTTGTCTCCCTTCCACCACATATACCAGTTGTAGGCATATCCTTCAAGGTGCATTGAAGCATACTTGACCTTTTCTTCGTCCATTGTAATGTTATATATGTCGAAATACTCTTCTGCTTTATTCAACCAAGCGACGCATTGGTCTTATCCTCCGTTATATTTCGTTATTTCTATTTTTGCTCTCGACGGGTACATTATGAATGGTTGGTATTGAGTACCTTTCGTCCTGTTGCGTTCTGGTGACTTAGAATTGGAAGATGGGGTAACTGACATATCCGGGCCATGTTGTTTATGTTTTTTTCCTTATCATCCATTTTTTGTAATATCGCCTAAATACCTTTCTGGCTCTCAGTCACTTTTTGGTCTAACATTTTTTGTTCCTTGCTCATAATGTCGAACTTGTCGTCTATTTTCTGCTCCATTACCTGAATGACTTCATCCTTAATTTATTTCTTAAGTGCTTCCTGGCTCTTGGTGATCATTTCCTTGAAAGTTTGGAAATCCTTCTCTATTTTCGCAATTTGAGCTTTTAACTCCGTCGTCATGCTTCTTAAGTGTGGTGGTGAATAATTGGACCCAATTTTGGCTTATGGGATAGTGAGAACAATTAAAAAGTCTTGGAAAATGGTGACTTAATAATAATTATTATAGCAATAATAATTACTATAATAAAATAATAAATATTATATTTAAATATTTATTATAGAGTGGAAATTTTTAATAAAATTAAAATATTATATAATAATATTTGTCTTATTAATTTTGGTTTGTTTTTTTTTTAGGCGGGATTTACATGGAGGAGAGGTGTTGGAGCGGAAATGGTAGCAGGCAGAGAGGTTGTAGATGGGAGCGAAGATGGAAGCAGGTGGAGGTCGAATGGAATTCGGAGGAAGGAGAGCGCGGCGTGGTGTGGTCAGAGTGGAAGCATGGTCGGAGTGGAAGGAAGCACGGTGGTGGAGGAGGTAGGCACGCGAGGAGGAGGTAAAACGCAGGAGTGTGAGTGGGACGGGTAAGATCCGGCGTGAAGAGGGAGGGCAGGCAAGTGTGGAGGTTCACGGTGTGGCGTGTGGAAGATTACAGCAAGGATGGAGGGCGATGGTCTTGGGCTGGAGGGAGGGAAGCGCAGGAGAGTGGGAAGAGTGTTGGAATGTGGAGTCGCAGCGACGGTGAAGGGATGGGAGACGTAGTGCGATGGAGTGCGTGGATCAGGTGTGGGAAAGAGGGAAGCGTTGGATGCAGGTGGAAGAGTGAGGAAGGCACTGATGGTGGGGAGGAACAAATGGTGTGAGAGGAAAGATGGTGTGGATGTGATGGGGGTGTGTTAACACCCAAAAAGTGCTCACTAGCTCATTCCCTTATTCACATGACCCATTTGTCCACTTTTCCACCATCTGAGCCTCTGAAGCCAACAAAAGGTCACCAAAAGACCTTAGTACACCCCTTTTTCCCACTCAAAAAGATTATTTTTCCTAAAAGAGCATAAAAAACCCTCAAAAAGGGTCCAAAATTCCCAAAAGTATTAAAAAGGGAATAAAAATATTAATTTTATTCAAAAAAGGAAAAAGGAGGGAAAAGTACCTAAACCATGTTGGTCAATACCATTGGTTCCCACAAAACCACAAATGGTATTCCCCACCACCAAAACCTATAAAAAGGTGATAGGGGCTCCTCATTTCACATCCATCCATATTCCTATCCTCATGCTGCCAAAATCTCCCTTGAGTTTTTGGCCATTGTAGCAACCTTGGAGAAAGGACCCATTGGAGATTGGAGCTGCTCACCATTGGAGCTACTCAACAACCTTCCTCACTTGGAGGTATTGTTATTGCAAGTACTTGCTTGCCCCCATTTTCAATACAAAAATTATTTCTTATGTTTCTTGTTCTTGTTTTTTTTAATTCGAAAATGCACATGCTAGTTTAGTTTAGTTTAGATTTAGTTTATTGTTATTTATTTCTATTGAAACTGTTGCAACTAGTTAGCAGGTGCCCATAGCACTAAGCTTGGTTGCAAAACCAAGCCAACAGGGTGAAGGCAACGGTACTGTGCGTGGAGGATGGACACAGGGAATAGTTATGAAGAGGAATGGATGCGTAGGTGTGGGGGAATTGGATTGAGAAGAGCGCTGGTGTGGAGGGAGACTGGAGAAGGAGTGTGGATCGTGAAGGTGTAGCAGCTGAAGAACGTGGACGTAGATGATGAAAACCTTGCAGATCTGAAAAATCTGGATCACAAGTAGTGCCCAAGCTTACCATCTGGCTCTGATAACAAATGCAACAGAAAAACTAGGACACGAGATCCATATTGAATAAAATATATATTATTGAATTGATAAGATGCTTAATGCTTTACAAGAGCTCGCCTTTTATAAGGTTTGAGCATTCTTAAGAAGGGTTACGTCCCTTCAATTAAACTAATTAATAATTTACTGATTAATTTAATACAATATTTAATATTCATAGCAATAATTTGGCTATAAGAGGAGGCAAAATGGCACTTCCTACGAGGTGAGTTCAAGTTGCATAATACATGTTCTTTCATTTAAATCTGAACATTGATGATTTAATCTACTGTTTTCTTTTTCACATTGGCATGCACTCAGTCTTTCCATCAAGAAAAATAGTCAACATTAGGATGCAAGACAAAACGACCCTCGAAACTGCAAGATTAAAAACACCAACCATGGTTAGGTAGAGTTTTGAAATGTGAGTTTGAGGCTTCCTTTTGGGTCATCATCTTTTCCCAAAATCTGTCTTACATATCAGCGGTATTGACACTCATGAGATAATAGATCCTAAATGTAACATTATCTGCATTATAACATATTCTATCTTATGAAGCATTTTGGAGATTATTCTGTTCTAGCATTTCAACTGAAGCAAAGTAGTTATATCTTTTAAATCATTTAGATTATATCATCTTGTTCCATCATTTCTACTAAAGCAAATTAAATTATATTCTCTTCCCAGTATTTCAGTCCTACTTTTTGTTGACTCATTCAGATGAGAACACAGATACTCAATCGGGGATTGGAATATGTTTTCAGATAGTTTTTTTTAGGAAAGTCACTTTCTTTCTTCTCAAATCCTTTGGACCCGCATGTGTGATCATACCCCAAAACTGTGGAAAAGGTAGAATTCTTCTAAATATTGCCTTAGCAGCAGAAGTCCAGTACCTGGTGTTACTATTGGTTTGAGATTTCCAGAGCGAGTAGTGACCTCCAAAAATTTATAATTACACATGGGTACAATGAAAGGACTCCTATCAAGAGCAACATAAATACGTTGTGGAAAGGTCCATGTGTAAGAAGCTTTGTTTCTTATTTTATTGCTATCACATTGGCAAGCTATAAATGTACGAGTAGGAAGTAAATTCTTTTTGCATAGGATGTATATAGATCTGTGATAATGCCTTAGGTATTCATAGATAAGGAACAAGGCCATACCTAATTTAAGAAATAAATGGAAGAAATTAGTTCAGGAATAACATTTCATTACTAGAACAAGCTGGGAAACATTTCCTAGATGTTTTTGTTTTTCTCCTTGGCAAAATATCGTAATTTTATTCATTAAAAGATAAAATTGCATGCCATAGATGCAGTTAAGCATTTTTGAAAACATCGAATGAGGTGCAAATACACCACCTATTAGTAGCTTATATGTTGTCCTACACAGTGTTGAAGAAAAAAATTCAGCAGATTGCCCCATAAGGCGCTTAAACAACATAAAAATAATGTGACTGAAAGTTTAAAGTCCCAAAGATCCTAGATTAGAAAAAAGATAAGTGAAAATATGCAGAAATCTGATCATTCTTGCCTTCATGGATATGGCATAAACCTGGTCCAGCTGCAGACTTTCCTTAGAGAGATCACTTCTAAGAGTTCAAGCAAGCAAGAAAATCAAGGGGTAAAATAAACATTTTCTGAAGTAGATCTAAGGGTAGAACTGAGGACTGTATTGTCACATCCCCAGGGAAGATCTGAAGATTGATACTTGCAGACCGAGGCACACTTCATAAAGGGAGGTGGTTGCAGGAACAATCCTAAAGAGAAAACATGAAGGAGGATGGTTACAAGTCTTCTAGAGCTTGAGGTAGAGCGTGAGGATGTTTGCAGGGGCTTCACACTTGGAAATAATGCCAAGGGATCTTTTTTGAGTAGTGATAGTAGGTCCAAGGGGATCTTGGATCTAGTGCATTCAGATGTATCCAGACCAATGACAATATCATCCTTGGGTGGCTTCTTGTACTATGTGACATTCATTGATGATTTCTCCTGGAAGACACAGATCTACTTCATGAAGACCAAGGATGAGGTGTTCAACACGTTCCAGGAGCCCAAGGCTCAGGCAAAGAACTTGATGAGGAAGAAGATCAAGTTAGTAAGGTCAGAAATATTCAGAAATCTGATCATTCTTACATTCATGGATATGGCATGAACCTGGTCCACCTGCAGACTTTCCTTAGAGAGATCATTTCTAAGAATTCAAGCAAGCAAGAAAATCAAGGAGTAAAACTGAACATTTTCTGAAGTAGATCTAAGGGTAGATATGAGGACTGTATTGTCACATCTGAGGGCAGATATGAAGATTGATACTTGCAGACCAAGGCACACTTCATAAAGGGAGGTGGTTGCAGGAACAATCCTAAAGAGAAAACATGAAGGAGGATGGTTACAAGTCTTCTAGAGCTCGAGGTAGAGTGTGAGGATGTTTGCAGGGGCTGCACACTTGGAAATAATGCCAAGAGATCTTTTTCGAGTAGTGATAGTAGGTCCAAGGGGATCTTGGATCTAGTGCATTCAGATGTATCCAAACCAATGACAATATCATCCTTGGGTGGCTTCTTGTACTATATGACATTCATTGATGATTTCTCCTGGAAGACATGGATCTACTTCATGAAGACCAAGGATGAGGTGTTCAACACGTTCCAGGAGCCCAGGACTCATACAAAGAACTTGATGAGGAAGAAGATCAAGGTTGTAAGGTCAGGAATATTAAGAAATCTGATCATTCTTACATTCATGGATATGGCATGAACATGGTCCAGCTGCAGACTTTCCTTAGAGAGATCATTTCTAAGAATTCAAGCAAGCAAGAAAATCAAGGAGTAAAACTAAACATTTTCTGAAGCAGATCTAAGGGTAGATCTGAGGACTGTATTGTCACATCTCCAGGGTAGATATGAAGATTGATACTTGCAGACCAAGGCACACTTCATAAAGGGAGGTGGTTGCAGGAACAATCCTAAAGAGAAAACATGAAGGAGGATGGTTACAAGTCTTCTAGAGCTCGAGGTAGAGTGTGAGGATGTTTGCAGGGGATGCACACTTGGCAATAATGCCAATGGATCTTTTTTGAGTAGTGATAGTAGGTCCAAGGGGATCTTGGATCTAGTGCATTCAGATGTGTCCAGACCAATGACAATATCATCCTTGGGTGGCTTCTTGTACTATGTGACATCCATTGATGATTTCTCCTAGAAGACATGGATCTACTTCATGAAGACCAAGGATGAGGTCTTCAACACGTTCCAGGAGCTTAGGGCTTCAACAAGAACTTGATGAGGAAGAAGATCAAGGTAGTAAGGTCATATAATGGAGAGTATATCTCTAGGGACTTTAGTGATTTATGCAAGGAGGAAGGGATCAAGAGGGAGTCAACAACAAGATAAGTATTTAATGCTTTAAGCAATGAGTTTTATTTACTTTAATTCCAGGACAACGTCGGATTGAGGTTGGTCAGGATGTTACTTTTGATGAGGAGGAAGCCTTCAGGATGTCTAGAGACTCTCACATGGAGATTAATAATGAGGAGTAGGAGGCTCCAAGAGATGAGGGTACAAACATATCAATTCCAGTTATTCATCCTTTAGACTAATAGGAGGAGTCAGTAGAGCTAACAGAGCTAGTGGATATACCTAGAGATCTTGTAGTGATTAGGAGGAGGCCAATATGGCTTCTTGATACTTTGCAGGATGCATAGAGGCATGCAGCTCCCAGTGGTACTTTTAGGGAGAGCAAAAGACCTCAAAGGTTCTCGAGTTATATGACATTGTTGAGTCACATCATTGATTCCCAACCTTCTAGTTATGAGGAGGAAGCAGGCCTACAGGTTTGGAAGGATGCCATGATGGAAGAGTATCAGTCCATCATGAAGAATGATGTGTGGGAGATAGTTCTGAGACTAGAGGGGAAGTCAGTGGTGACTTCCAAGTGGATCTATAAGATGAAGCATACAGTCCATATTGACAACTAAGAGGGCACATTATATAGGCTATGGAGTTATCCAATTTGCAGGCTCAGAGAGAGTCATGGATGGTATTCAGTGTTCTCGAGGGAGCAGGAGGCTCGTCTCAGTGGAACCACTTGGTGTGAGATGACACAAATGGATACACAGAGATCAACAATGTAGAGAGAAACAAGTTGCTTTAGTGCAGGAGACTCAGATGTAGAGGAAGCATAGTGTCTAGGTGCAGAGTGAGTTGGATGCTCCTGCACAGAGGGGGAGTAGCTACGGCACAGTTTGCTGATAATGTAGGAGGTGTCTCAGTTAGGAGTACCTCCCTCTCCAAGAAGAAGTTGGCTTCATATATTGAGATGAAGGATCCTGGCCTGATGTATTATTTATTGGGATTAGAGGTGTGGCAGAGACCATGTCAGATCTTGCTCAGCCAGTGGAAGCACACAGTTGAGATCTTGAGCAGATTCAGTATGATGAATTGCAAGTCCATGGCTACAACTCTAGAAACAAATATGAAGAATCTAAGTGATTCCACTTCAAATTTAGATTTGGTGCATCCCACTATATATCGGAAACTGATTGCATCCTTGATGTACTTGGTTAACACTAGGCTAGAATCTAGATATTTGCTTTGCAGTGAGCACCTTGAGCTAGAGTCGATGAATGTACTTTGGGTTGCGACAAAGCATGTGCTGAGATATATGTGGATATGGTGAAGTAAGGTTGCATGGATATACAAATTCTGACTGGGCAGGGAGTGCAGTGGATACAAAGAGCACCTTGGGGTGCTGCTTCAGCTTGGGATCAACTATGATATCCTGGTTTAGTTGGAAGCAGACTTCTATAGCAGTCAATACATCAGATGTAGAGTGTATCGCAGCTAGTGTTGCAAGTTGTGAAGCAATGTGGCTTCGAAAGCTCTTTGCAGGTCTATTTGATCAACATCAAATAACATTGCATCTGGGATATAATGAAGAAGGGAGCCATGAAGCTCCAATAGATATCCATAGATAAGTAGCATTGGGCAGACATTCACCCTCTGAACTTGAGTCATATGGCTAGTGGTGAATGGCCGAGATATCGTGATGGTTCTACAAGATGAGCTGCAGATACTGTGATGTTTCTATAGATGAGCAACGTGGGGCAGACATTCATCCACGAAGCCGAGTCATATGGCTAGTGGTGAATGACCCAGACATACATATGAGCAACATTGAGCATACATTATCCCATATTGGTCATGCTGATTTGACCAAGGGAAAATGATACATTCACTCATGGGGCTATGCTAGTAATGAATTGGCCATTCACTCAAAGGGCTATGTTAATGATGTAGCCATGTGATTTGGTGAGGAGTGAAAGACTCGAGATGTGTTACATATCTGAGATGGATTACAGACATTCTCACCAAGTGCGATGCTTGGCGTGATGCATAATGTCTCTTTCGCTTGAAGCGTGTGTTGATGTTTCTCCAGGTTGCAGCATTGGGAAAACATTCTCCCCTAGTAGTGGTCATTTAATTTGACCATGTGGTTTGGTTGGTGGACAATGGTCCTGGTGTAGCTTTAATTAGTCATGTGACTTGGCTAAGAGTGAATATGGCTCGAGGTGCTTAGCCTTGATTAGTCATGTGATTTGGCTATGAGTGAATAAGGCTAGAGGTCACCTTGGATATTTTGTGAGGGAGTGCTCCGTGATATAGTGATCTATTCTATATTAGAGTGAGTTGATTTGTTTATTTGATAGGGGATTTTATCCCCTTGTGAAATATACAAGTCTATTCTAGTGTTGAATTTGGCATAGGCTCTAAGAAGTGTTTGCGACTTCTTAGTGTTGGTAAAATCAACATTAAAGGTCTATGGGTGAATAGACGTGCATGTGAGGAAATGATCATCAACAAGGCCAACTTTTGTATAATAAAGAAATAACCAAGAAGATAAGTCAACCATGGAAGAAGTCCCAGATAGCATTGAAGAAGCATAGGAAATATCGAAGAAGAAGAAAGGACAAGTTGACCCTGAAGATAAAAAGAAAAGTGGAAAACAAAAGTACAAGTCGGCCCCATAAGAAAAATCAGGGTGAATTGAAGTGTATAAATAAGCAGCTAACATTTCATTTTCACAATCCAGTTAACACATCAAAACAACTCTTCCGGCTAATGCGCACTAGTCAAGAAGGCCTAGCAAAGGCACAATGAGCGAATATTTGGGCTTCTTATCTTCTCTATTGGTTTGCTATCCCTATCTAGGGTTTCTTTGTGAAGTTTGCACTCTCTTGTGGCGAGGGTTTCCTCATGAAAATAGGATGAACTTTATGTGCTAGGGTTTTGGTTATCACACAACTTGTAGTTGTCCCTAGTGGTATCCCATCCGGGATGATAGAGGAGACAAACAACTAAAGAGGTGACCCAAGAAATCCACGGTTCCCAATGCAAGATGGGAGTCACGTCAACCAAGGCACTATTCACTTTAGATCGAGATGAATCAAGACCTAGGGGGACACCCTATAACCAATCAAAGATGATTGGACCCAAACAAAGGTTCCTAGGGATGTGTAAAAGACAAGTTACGGAAACCAATGCAAGGTTAGGTGGACCTAGAAGTTTAAGTATGGTTGAAAGAGGCTTAATGGATAACTTATGCTTCAACCAGTGAATGATTTAGGCCACATAATGAGATACAAGACAAGATCTATTACCATGAAACACATGAGTGGGACCCACTTCCTTGGGATATGGAAATGGCTCAAATGGGACCCACAAGGTGGAGTTAAGGGGTGCAAATGGTACCAAGGGGTATGTAAGAGATAGATCTAAAGATCTAAGATGAAATTAGAGTTACCCACATATGGGATCTAGGACTTGACACAACTCCCAAGGAGTGCGAATTACCGAAGGTGGACTAGTGCCTTGATGGATGGGTTAATGGAGTCAAAAGTGATGTCAAATTGTAGATCGGGACACCTAGGATACAAATCAAGTGGGCTATTTGAGATGTGATGGGTGGATCTTACTAGATCTAATATTTCACTAAGTGACCCAAGTGGCAACTTTCCCTAAAACAAGGAATGCTACCCCCAAGGCAGAACTTCACTAAGTGAGACACTAGATGTAGGTTTTAAGGTATGCTCTTTCCAAATCCAATAGAATCTCAACCACCCAGTTTCTCAAAGTGGGACAACTCAATCAGCCAAGGAGTGCGACTTTGCCCAAGGAGGGCTAAAAGCATGGAAAGGTGTGTCAAATCAAATCCAATGGCTACCAAACTTTAGATCCAAGTAGTTTAGGAAAGTATGAGTGTGGATCTTGAAAATCATGGGCATGCAATGGCTATATCTCCATAGATCTAAGATTGAAAGTGCATCACCAAATTGACCCAAGTGGGGCACAACCCTCAAAATGAGGAATGGGGCCCACAAGGAAAAAATCAACAAGATGAAGCACTAGGGGTAGGTTATCAAGTGAGGAGAGTGTGAATCAAGTGGGATCTCACCTACCCATGTGTTGGATCTAACCCAACTAGCTTCTCCCAAGGGGTGCGATTTGCCTCAAGAGGGCTACTTTGCCTTGAAAAGTGTGTCAAATGGAACCCAATCACCATCAAACTATAGATCCGAATTGCCGTGGATGCTATAGATGTGGGTTTTCAATATATTTTCAAGAGGCAAGCTAGATCCAAGTAGATATAAGAAAAAAAAAATGAGGGTTTTGATTTTAATGTAATTTTGACCAATGGGGTGGATAGCAAGCGAATTCAATATGTACCTTGTAGATCTTACCTCAAAAGCTTGCGGCCTCTTAGAATATGGAGAATTCTTGCCCTAGTTACAATTCCAAGCTTGATCCAAGTGTCTTCAACCAATAACATCCAAACCCTAGGAGGAAATATGTCTCATGAAAACCTGCAAATCAAACTACATCAAGTTAGATTTGATCTACAAATCCATAATATCTAAGCATGTCATATCAAGATAGCAATCAATGGACAAAGCACAATTGAAAAACTCCCTCTCTATGAAGACGTCTTGCTCATGGGGGATGTGAGCAAACCCTACAATCTTCCCACAAAGCAAAATCGTTGAACTAGCTTGAGAAATTCGGCCTCCCTCTCTTGAAGTCGATTTCACTTGAAAAGCAAACAATGTCTAGAAGCAAAATATCCAAGAACATATACAAGAGCAACCCAATCAAAGCCAAGAAGTAGATCTCCAAAATATTCTTTTCATTCCAAGTTTTCCAGAGCCCAAAGGTGCTTTTATAATGAGAATCTCTCTCCTTAAATAGGATGGAGAGAGGCCATAATCCTAACCACTTTTTGAATGAGTGGCTAAGATTTAAAGATCAAAATATCTAATCAATGGTTGAGATGATCTCAACAATACAATACATGGATCAATAATAAAATATAACAATAAGTGGACAAATTCACCCTAGGAGAGGGGATCCCACCAAATCATAATGATAAAACATAAGAAATAACTCATGGTGGGTCCAAGGGGTAATTTCTAACACCCTTGGTCAATCCCCATGGCACAACATCCAAGAATAAAAGATAAAGACACCAAATCGTGCCTCTCTGGGAAAGTCGTGAGCCTTAGGAGGCTCTAGAAATCATCAAAAAGTGCCATAAGTGATGGATGTGGGTCCCGATGAAGCTGAAACTGCTGGAGAAGGTGTGGAAGACATCCCACTCATCATCACTGATCATCCCATGCCATAACCTTTCCTTAGTATCCCAAATCGAATTCCTCTGTAGCCATTTTTACCATTTCTAGACTACCTCGGGAAGTGTGAAACTGCCCGAACTGCCTCCTGGAGTGCTTGCGTTGTCAAGGTGAGGGCACCAGGATGTATGGGAGGGAGGTAATATGGTAATATCAAGTGGTTGGACCACCCCCTCCATGCACAACGCCCTAGGTGATCTCACCCAATCTCTACTCTGCTCTGACAAGGCCTCTGATAGACCAAATCTGCACTAGGATAACCAACTGAGGTTCAATCATCACTGTAACTGCCCGGAACTGAAAACATACTATCTCATTGGATTCAGAAATTCCAAATCCATCTAAAATGTGTACTCATACACCATATAAACCTTTGCATGGTCCAAAATAAATACTCATCATATCCAGCAGACCAAATAATAATAATTTGTAAAAGTGCTGAAAAACACAAATAATCATCATAAGCTTAAAACCACTGCATAAGCCCACCATGGTGACCTGTACCAGACCATATATCATCTCTCTGTATCATCTGAGGTCTGCCACCTCATGTCCTGTGGTTGACTTTTGATCAAACTGGGTTTGACCAAGTCAACATGACCAAAATATAACTCAAACTGTCATGAAGCTGCTGCAAGGTGTCAAAGGTTAAAGCATGCTTTACAATCTATTCAAATAGAAATTATGACAAGAAGTAATCATAATTGGTGATCTACATCCAAATATATAAGGTCATTAATTATTATTATTACTTAGACTATACTTTCAAGACCACACTCACTTCATAGTTGTGATCAATTTGCTAGTGAAGGGTGAAGGCTTAGACATAAAGTGGCTAGGCCAAGGGATGACTTACTGATTCAACACTGTGACACTTTGGATATGGAAAGGGAATACACTCCATAGCATATAATGGAAAAGCAATAACACAGGGAATGGCAGTGTCTCACAAATTGGTAAGTTGTTCAAAGAGTGCTTATTCACCTTAGCAGATGCGCACAATCCATAATACAAAGAAGGAAAACAATCTTTTTGATATAGAATTTAAGTTCCATTGCTTTTTTGGGCCTTTAGTTTTCCATAGCCTTTGATCTATGTGTGTTTACATTTTATTTTAGGCTTCTTGCTGCAGGTGTGTTTTTAAGGCACTTGTTTACCTTAGCACTTCTAGGTGTGTCTTTAGACAACTTGTTTACCTAGGTATTACATTTCACAATAGATATAACATTTGATATTTCTTTGCCAGATTCATTTGGCTTTTTTCACAATAATATAACATTTGATATTTCTTTGCCAGGTTCATTTGGATTTTTCACAATATTTCATTTACATTCATGGCAGTACTATCCATTTCAGGTTTAGCCAACAACATCTTTAGAGACTAGGGGGACTAATCCAACTCACCAATGGTAAGTTCTGTCACCAACTCAGAGCCGAGACACAATAAACAGGGAAGCTTATCCAATATAGAGGATACAGTGGGGGAAGGTCCTGCATGCCACTAGTCAAATAGTAAGTCAAGGTAATGAACAAATTGGGTAGGTAATGGATGGATGAAGACAATGAATAATGAGACCAACACTAGCAAGCCAAAGTATGGTGGGAATCATCACCTCTAATCTCCCTAGGGAGGGTAAAACCGATGAGTATAGGTCAAGAACTTCTAAATTTGAGTAGGGACAATATGATATATATGTAAAGTACAACCAGGTCCACATATCTATATGATCGCCAGATCATGACACTAAATGCTAAGACATGCTATAAGAATGGATATAAAAGCAATATAACCATAACACCAAAATATACTTGCCGAGTCATATACTTGAATGCTCAATCATCTAAACCAACATCTGTCCTTTGAAACTGTTGCTGTAACTCTGGGCACTACTGACTGCTCTGTATAAATGGCTAAATGGCTACATCAGTCCTCTCTCTGAGTGTCCCAAAACTCAGTCATGGCATGGGAAATATATCCATTGTCCATAATCTGATAGTGATCCATAATAGATGCTCATCTCAGCATCTCAAATGCAAAGGAACTGGCTGAATAGGTGCTCTGGAATCTGAAAAAGAATGTATGGTAGCCTGACTATTATATGTGTGACAACAGGTTTCTCTTCAGGAATAGTAATGTACTTGAATTGGACTAATTTATTCTGAGAAAAGTTGGTTGGGTTTTGTGATATTTTAGGGTTAGGATCACTCAGCAGTAGTAGACCTCACTAGAATTCACTCATGAAGTGCAGAAAGAAGAAGAAGAAATGGAGATTCAATAATCACTCATACACAAGAAATGACAAAAATTGATGTATTATACATCAGCTGTAAGCTTGTTGTGGCCACAACAAATCCCATGCTCAAGTAAGCACGGGAGCCCCGACCATAATAAAACACTAAGGTGTTTGGGTGAGTTATTTTATAAATATTAGAATTTTAAATTTTACCTCTAGAATTCTCCACCCATGCCTTTGATTTCCTTGGTTTCAACCGTTTGATTTTTTCCAAAGTGTTTCGGTTTCAAAACAGCCAAAATTTATGAGTTTTTTGTTCACTGGTAAAGTGATCCCGAAACCTGACGTTTGAAGAACCCGCAATCCGCAATCTGACAATCGCGGCTTGCGGGACTATTGTTTTTTAAAAATGTTGGGTTTTGATGATTCCGAAACCCGCAATCCGACGGTTGCAAACTATGGAATCACTCTGTAATGAGATGGGATAACAGTTACCCCGAAACCCGAATCCCGCAACAACACTATTCGGCTTTCCGGATGGTCTTCTCTTGTCCATTTCGTGCGTGCTTCCACAACCCGTAATTTCGGGATGCGCCTTTCAGGATTGTGTCTTCATGATTATTTTCTATGCGTTCCTGCGACCCGCAATCCGCATTGCGGAATGCGGCCTTCGGAGTAGTTGTTTTATTTTGACATTTTTTACTTCCCGATACCTGCCACCCCTAGTCGGTTGTCGGCTTTCGGAAGTCCTTTTCATTGTTCATTATTTTTACCAACCCGCAACCCACAAATCCGTACTTTCGGGTTTCGGCTTGCGGGGTTTTGAATAAAGAGTTTTTACGAGCATACCTGAACCCGATTCCGCGTTCCGCCACAATCGATCTCGGTCGTCCATTTGTTGTAATCGCATGGTTGGTTTTATTTCACTGAATGTTTTTAATAGGGTTTTTTACTTTTTAGCTTTACATTTTCACTACTGAAGAAAATACGCTGTTACATTTTTGATTTACTGAGGATTGCGTGTCAGGTGCCGTTGTTCAGTCGGTTCGCTATTTCAGGTAAGTCTACTGTTATCCTACGCTACTAGCTTGCATTTTGCTATTTTTGGGTTGAATTTTATTTAATTTTCTGCATTGATCAAATATTGTAAAATTCCTCCAATATGTCGAAGAATACATGGTCTAAAACGTCACTCAAAGACCCCCTGAACAAAGACCCAAATTTTGTTTTTGTTTCTGACACCAGTGGAGTAGTTACAGAGACGTACCAAATGGACTGGTCTAAGATATATGCCATTTTTGATAATGATGAATTTTCCCATATCGAGGATGATAGACTAGTCTACGAGAGAATTAGGGCTTCCCAAATTCATGCCATTGCTGCACACCCTGCCGTCTTACCCTACACAGATGCAGTTAAGTGGATAATGGAGAATGCTGATGTTAAGGGCCGTTCATTTAATGACAGTACATGTTTCCAATTGACAAGTTTTCGCCCTGAGGTTTTTGTTCGAGCATTTGCTCTGAAACCCTATGTTCAGACACTCTCTGCTGAGTTCAGTCAGACGTCCAAAACTGGGTATAATTTTGAGCAAATGATTAAGTCTTGGATGCTCAAACCCAATTCTTTTGTACCTCAGTCGGATCACCTTTACCCTATTATTTGGTTCAAAGAACCCTATTCTCTACTTGCAGCCATGCTTTGCTGGCTTTTTGGTCAACCCAATTGTTCTCATTTCAAAGCAGAGTGGGCACCCATAGCACATCATGTGTTACTTACAAGTGAATCTTTCCTGTGGGATTCTATTTTATCATCGAAACTGAAAAACGCCATTCAAGATTATCAGAAGGCACCGGCCCATAAGAAACCACCCTTCTTCCTATCAGCATATGTTCTGGACATTTTCTATTCAGAGTTCCAGTATCCCAATTTGGGTTGGCATTGGACTCCTTCAGACCCACCTGTACATATTTACGATTCGACACTTTGGGAGGGAAATTTTGCACCTTTGATATATGAAATTTGTGATTGTTTTGTGGGTACCATTTATTTCAAGATCTTCCAGCAGCAACCACCTGCATTCTCAGAAGATGCCAAAGTTTTTATCAATATGATGGGAGATTGGTATGTAGGTGAATACTTTACATACATTAGAATCTGGGGACAACCCATGAATCCAAACAGCCCATGGCCCAATTGTCATCAATGTTGCAAACTCAGTTGCTAGAACCTCCAAGGCCTGTGGACAAAATTCAGCCACTGGGTACTCTGGATGATCACCTTCCTACTCCAGATACTCTAGAAGATGATGAATTAATCATAACCAAGGCTAATCCACCTAAGAGACAGAAGGTCATGCATTCCTCTTCGCAAGTTTCCACTGTAGATGTAATTGACTGTGATGAAGAAATAAATTCGTCTTCTCCAATACCAGTAGTGGAAGAAGTTACTAGAGATGCTAATACTGACACTGAATTGTTGGACGAAATTGATATGGACCAGTCTTTCCCTGAACAATCAGTGTTGGAATTTAATATTGCCCCTGGTATCACCTCATTGGCAATTGTGTTGCCATCTGTGAAGTCAAATTCCACTGTGACTCTAGGAGGGCCACTTCCATTTTCATTACCCCATTTATATGATACCCTCAACAACGCCACTACTACATCGACAGAGTACTCAGTTCCTTTATCCACTTCACCCCCTGTTATTGCAGAAGTCCAGTCTGTGGCTATCCCTCCACAATCATCTGTAGTTGATTCAGTAACAACCTCCATCGGTATATCTTCGGAGTTTCCCCCTATACACTCACCTGGTAAAGTTCAGAGTTCACTTCCTCTCCCCGAAGTCAATAGTCCTGTTCAGATTCCACTTTCTGAGGCACTGGTCTCACTTCCCTCCCCAGACAAAGGTGTGTCAACTCTTGAAGTCATCATTACACCTTTAGCCACTGCTCAAGTGACTCTACCTATCCCAACCTCTCCTGTTACTCAGACACCTTCTTTGGTTTCCACAATTAGTGTCACCTCTGTTCCTACACCATCCATTACTGAGTATATAGACACAAATGTGGTTCCTCTTGGAGATGTCTTCTACCATCAAGATGACAAGGCGATAGTTAAAAGAGGCAGGAAGAGGGGTCAATGACAAGTTGTTTTGGAAGCACATGAACCAGATGAAGTTATATGGGCCCTCATAACTAATAACCCAAGAATTGAAGCGGTTGAAATAGCAGCAGCCTTAGGGGATTTTGCCTCTACCAACTGGGATTCGGTCTAGGTCTTGGACAAAGAAGTCGACCTCAAGGAGGAAGAAATCAGAAACCTGAAGGAAGAATTGGCTAAAACAAAAGATCAACATTCTGTTGATGTGGCTGACCTTAGGCAAACTTAGGCAGACAAAGTGCAAGACCTAGAACAGAAAAATGCTACTCTTCTTACTGAATTTAACCTTTTGCTGTCTCAACATTCTGCTTGTCTTGTAAAGATAGCCTCTTTAGAAAAGCAGATGGAAGATGCAACTGCAAGTGCAACTTCCTCCAATGTTCTCAAGTTCACACCCTGGGACCTCAAGAGCCTAGCTCTTGAAGTGAATCAGAGTCATCATGAATTACTGAAGAAGTTATATATTGCCTTAGACGAGATCAGGGAAAATTTCATCAATTTTTGTAAGATGTCTTCTACTCTTGAGGAATAGAAAGAAAAAAGGCTCCAAGCCTGTAAAGCTGAAGATCAAATTGGTCAATGGAAATTGTATATCAAGAATGCTCCAGAGAACATCCCAATCCTTAATACTTTTCAGATGAAGAAAGTTAAAGCATCCCTGAACTCGTGGCTTGATTTGAATGAATCAGCTGATGAGATCATTACTAAGTCTCAGGATACTTGCACTAGGCGATGGTACGCCGCTGATAATATCTTGAATGACTTAGGTTTTCCACTCGTGAATCCTTTTCTGGAGGCTCTCCCACCAAAGTGCAGACTTGAAGAACTTGACAACAGATGTGAAGAATTCGCACAGAAGATTCGAGACTTGGAACAAATAAGCATCCAAGATGTGGATCGTTTGGTTAAAGAACCAGTCATCATGGAAGGAAGGATTGTCATGTACCTGCGCATTTGGCATAAGTTGGAAAAGCATGATATGGAGAACAACGCATGCAATGCTCAGTTGTCTCTCAAATCAATTATTTTTCCAAATATAGATGAGCTGTTAGATATTTATGAAAAATGGCAGGATTTTCTGGATCGTTAAATCAGAAAATGATTTTGTAATCCCTTTTTTGTATATTTTCTCCCTCTCAGACTTTGATGTAAATTGTAGTATTTAAGGAGGAATGTTTCCCTTAGCAAAGGGTTGGGAATTTTGATTCAGTAGGAGTATGGACTGAAGATGCTCTGTCTATTCGAGCCATTGTAATTTTGGTACAAGACTTTTATATGCAGTAAAGTTATCTTTTCTCCACCTTCTTGTGTTCAAATTTCTTTGAGAATCGCTGAGTTAGATGTTTCGAATTGTCATCGGTTTAAATGTATTTATTCTTTTGTAGGTTATTTATTTATGCACAAAGCCTTCATATTTATTTTTATGTATGTTAGGTCCAAGCTATTGATTGTTCTGTTAAATTTCTTTGATTGAACAGTTATTACTTTTATATTTCTGCAAATGATTCGATGCAATTAAATATCCATAATCAATTGTTAATTTTTCAATTAACACAATGATTACAGATCAGTTATTTGAATGAGCTTAAACACTTTGAAGGATTGTCACTTAATTTCTTAATTGATAAAACTTTAATTAACAAGTGAAGAACCAGAAGAAATTTCTATTTAAGGTACTTGATCACTTGTTTATCATACTTCAGTTCTGGTCTGCACAGTATCAACTTTTCCTCTTTAGGTTAGATCTAACTTAGGATAGATTCTTTCCCTAGGAAGGTTAGGTTAAGTTTGTTAATCATCTATCACATTCCGTTTTCCTTAATAGGAAAATTGATCTTTGAAAGATCAAACCTTTTACTCTTATAATGCCAACGGAGGCCAAATATCCGTGGGTGATTACCACACCAAACAGCTCGAGGATAGGGTAACTCTTGCGTAGGGTTAACTAAAGCCTTTTTCTGGGTTTTCATCCCCTGTTGTGTGCCTTGGAACCCATTCCAGCACTTTGCACTTACCCTGCACCTCCGAGGCATCAACAAATGGCGCTAAAAGGAGGGCATGAACTGGCACATTGCCCACAATAAGAGCTAACTTCCGGTTATTATGATTTCATGGCTCTTTCCCAAACCCCTGCATTGGAGTCTGGCACCGCATTGAGCCTACCAGGGCCTTTACATGAACTCCCTAAAAAGGCAGTTAAGATCTTGCCAAAATTTGATGGGGAAGGTAATGTCTCTGTCACTGAGCATATCAGAAAGTATGAATCTATTTTGCGTTTATTTAATATCATACATGAAGATGTTGCTTTAAGATTATTTCCATTTACCTTCGAAGGTAAGGCTTCTCTTTGGTTTCATTTTTTACCTCTAAATTCAATTTCAAGTTATTTAGATTTTAAGAATATTTTCAGAGATTCTTTTGAAGATTATAATGTGGTTGAGATTCATCAAAACCTGATTCAAATGCAAATATTTGATGGAGAATCAATTCGGGATTTCAACACATGTTTCTGACAAGTGTACTATAGCTTACGCAAAGAACATAGACCCGCAACACAACTCACTTTCTGTTGGTATGTTAGATCTGTTCCCAATATTATAGCAATGTTTATTTTGAGACAAGGGATAACAAATTTTAATGAAGCATGTAAAGAGGCTCAAGTTCTTAAGAGGGACTTGAAGGGGTATCCTTCCGATCTTTTTTATCCTTTCCTTTCATATAATCTTGAATCTGTTAATGAAGAATTAAATCCTTCACAAAGTGCTCAATTAAGTTCTCAAATGAATGACCTGTGTGATGAAGTCATGTCTATTAACAAAAACAAGGATAATCAAAATACTTTACATCATTTCAAACAAATGTTTTTCGCATACGATTCAAGATCTTCCCCAGATACAAAAAGGGAATTAGGGGCACATTCTAATAAACCTTCTTCTTTTTCGAATAGATGTGAGTATGACGAATGTTTTTCATCTTCCCTTCATTGTTCGGAGTCAAAAACCGTTGAAGAAAATCCTCATATTTCTGATCCATGTAATGGACCATTTGTTCGAACAAATGTTGAGCACTTCCCTTCGTATCACAATAATTCAACTATCAATAAAAATGAAGATTTAAGAATCTATGAAAAGGATTTTCTATCTATTTTTAATAATTTTGCAAGTCCTTCTCATACAACTAATACCCATTTTTCTTCATTTAATCAAAAGGTCGATGTTCGAATAGAGAATTTTCAAGATCTTGATTGTATTTCACATTCTGAACAACATAATGATTTCTCTCGTCTTACAGAATATGAAAATCCTTTTTCTTCATCCTTCGATTCTGACTATTATGAGCAGAATATCAACCATAAGTCTTTAGATGACAAGTTAGCTGAGATCGAAATTGAATTTCAAAATATTTGTTCTAAATATACTTTTTCGATAAATCAAATCTCAAATGAAAAGTTGTTTCGATCAAATGCTTTGAAATCAAATAAACTTGGTACACTTGACAAGAACGAATATTTAAAAGATGAGGTTGATTGGTCACAAGATGTGAAATCCGATACTTCCTTTCAATACAATAATGATGATATATTGTTAAAGGAAGTATTCTCCACTCTCAATTTTGATGAAAATGTTTCGGATCATGATCTTAATAATTTCAAACACACTTTTCATGATTCAATTTATTTATCATTGGAACGATCATTTTTGAGCAATTTCCCATGTCATTTTCATCTCTTTGTAAATAAGAAACTTAGTTTATTTTTCCCTATTTTTGGATTTTCATTTTCAAAATTTTTATTGCTGATTCGTCATTTGTTTTATCTTGCAGACTTAAAGTTGCTTGATTGGCTTCATTGGATATTCGAGTATACTTAATGTTTGTTTATTTCGGAATAGTGTAGGAGTAGGTGTAGAACAGATTAATTTTGATGATTTCTTAATAAGTAAGAGCACCCTTTTGATCCTCTTCAATAAAGCATTTGTGACGACGAGTTGAATCTAACTTGGGTTCTTGTACTATCCAATTACTGGAAGGAGTTACGTACACCTGTTCAGTGGATGTTTTACTCTTCGAGAGTAATTTTGTACAGACTAGGCTGATATTTTGTACATAAATTGATTTTGCTTATTTTCTTTGTTCGGCTTGTTTTATTTTCTTCATGTATTTAACTTTTGATGTCATAGCTCCACACATATAGCAATATCCATAAAATCAATTTATTTCTTGGTGATGAGTCCAGTTTTGATTTTATGACTATCTGCCAGCTATGATTTGGAAATTGTTCAACTTAGGACATACGGCTGATGACCACAAGACCTCGAATTAATATATCTCTACGATGGTCATTATCTTACACATGTATTATTTGTTTAATTGGGGCCTCAGGGATGGCAGAGTCTCCATTTTCTTATGTCTCATGGTCGAGTTGCATATCATAATAACCTTGCCTGCTTGTTCTGCTCTGGTTCCTTTTACCATCACCTTAAAGAATAAACCTTATAATAAAGAAAATTACAAGGTGAGGGGTCTTGCTTTCAAGCCTGCTCATTAGGTTCATAAGTGCCAAGCAGAATGACATCTTCACAACAAGCTACCACACTTGGAAGATGACTTTCAGTTTTACTGGGAGTTGGAAGATCCTATCACAGGTCGATCCATTCATGATCAGCAAAGCACTGGTGAGTAACGTTACCAACATATGGTCACCAAGCCATGGTAATGCCTTGTAATTTTCCAACTTATTGAAACATGGATTAGTACATATCTTTTAGCTCAAAAGATACCCGTGTATATAAGAACAAGGAGGTCTTATCACAAGCCATCCCTGCCACGATCATAAGTTCAATTTGGACTGAGGCCATCAAAATATGGTTACCAAGCCATGATAGTCCCTTTCAGCACCTCAACTGAAAGGCAAGGAGTCTTGTTATCGAGATAGCTTGATCAGTTTCTGAATTCTGCCTGTGAGTGGCACTACTTATATCTGATCACCAAGTCAGGGCAGTGGTCTTATACACACAGTTATTTTTGGATATATATATATATATATAAAACCAAAAAAAAAAACCGCATGTAAATAGTGTTTCAAAGAAGCAAGGTGATGTGTAATTGGGATAGCCAAAAGCATTTTCGAGTGTATCTAGGTTCAACACAAGCTTCCTTCCATGACTGCATACAGATGAAGGGTCTCATGCTATTCTTCAAACCCGTTTATCAGATTTTGCATTATTCTCAAATGTGACCAAACAATGAGTATTTATTAATTTGGGTTCCATGATAGTTATCTGTGTTCCTTGTGATCATTTTCGAAAATTCAAGTTGAAGAAAGAGTGTCTGGCTAACATGTTTGAATGTCTTCTTTAAACTGGGTTGTCATTACAGAGATAACTGGTTCTTCCCAGCCAGTCGCCATTTGTTGTGGCCACAACAGATCCCATGCTCGAGTAAGCACGGGAGCCCCGACCATAATAAAACTCTAAGGTGTTTGGGTGAGTTATTTTATAAATATTAGAATTTTAAATTTTACCTCTAGAATTCTCCACCCATGCCTTTGATTTCCTTGGTTTCAGCCGTTTGATTTTTTCCAAAGTGTTTCGGTTTCAAAACAGCCAAAATTTATGAGTTTTTTGTTCACTGGTAAAGTCATCCCGAAACCCGACGCTTGAAGAACCCGCAATCCGCAATCTGACAATCGCGGCTTGCAGGACTATTGTTTTTTAAAAATGTTGGGTTTTGATGATTCCGAAACCCGCAATCCGATGGTTGTGGACTATGGAATCACTCTGTAATGAGATGGGATAACAGTTACCCCAAAACCTGAATCCCACAACAGCGCTATTCGGCTTTCGGGATGGTCTTCTCTTGTCCATTTCGTGCGTGCTTCCGCAACCCGTAATTTTGGGATGCGGCGTTCGGGATTGTGTCTTCATGATTATTTTCTGTGCGTTCCCGCGACCCGCAATTCGCATTGCGGAATGCGGCCTTCGGAGTAGTTGTTTTTATTTTGACATTTTTTACTTCCCGAAACCCGCCACCCCTAGTCGGTTGTCGGATTTCGGAAGTCCTTTTCATTGTTCATTATTTTTACCAACCCGCAACCCGCAAATCCGTACTTTCGGGTTTTGGCTTGCGGGGTTTGAATAAAGAGTTTTTACGAGCATTCCTGAACCCGATTCCGCGTTCTGCCACAATCGATCTCGGTCGTCCATTTGTTGTAATCGCACGGTTGGTTTTATTTCACTGAATGTATTTAATAGGGTTTTTTACCTTTTAGTTTTACATTTTCACTACTGAAGAAAATACGCTGTTACATTCTCGATTTACTGAGGATTGCGTGTCAGGTGCTGTTGTTCAGTTGGTTCGCTATTTCAGGTAAGTCTACTGTTATCCTATGCTACTAGTCTGCATTTTTCTATTTTTGGGTTGAATTTTATTTAATTTTCTGCATTTATCAGATATTGTAAAATTCCTCCACTATCTCGAAGAATACACGGTCTAAAACGTCACTCAAAGACCCCCTAAACAAAGACCCAAATTTTGTTTTTATTTTTGACACTAGTGGAGGAGTTACAGAGACGTACCAAATGGACCGGTCCAAGATATATGCCATTTTTGATAATGACGACTTTTCCCATATCGAGGATGATGGACCAGTCTACGAGAGAATTAGGGGCTTCCCAAATTCACGCCATTGCTGCACGCCTTGCCGTCTTACCCTAAACAGATGCAGTTAAGTGGATAATTGAGAATGCTGATGTTAAGGACCGTTCATTTAATGACAGTGCAGGTTGCCAATTGACAAGTTTTCTCCTCGAGGTTTTTGTTCGAGCATTTGCTCTGAAACCCTAAGTTCAGACACTCTCTGCTGAGTTCATTCAGACGTCCAAAACCCGGTATAATTTTGAGAAAATGATTAAGTCTTGGATGCTCAAACCCAATGCTTTTGTACCTAAGTCAGATCACCTTTACCCTATTATTTGGTTCAAAGAACCCTATTCTCTACTTGCAGCCATGCTTTGCCGGCTTTTTGGTCAATCCAATTGTTCTCATTTCAAAGCAGAGTGGGCACCCATAGCACATCATGTGTTACTTATAGGTGAATCTTTCCCGCGGGCCTCTATTCTATCATTAGAACTGAAAAACGCCATCCAAGATTATCAGAAGGCACCAGCCCATAAGAAACAACCCTTCTTCCTATCAGCATATGTTCTGGACGTTTTCTGTTCAGAGTTCCAGTATCCCAATTTGGGTTGGCATTGGACTCCTTCAGACCCACTTGTACATATTTACCATTCGGCACTTTGGGAGGGAAATTTTGCACCTTTGATATATGAAATTTGTGATTGTTTTGTGGGTACCATTTATTTCAAGATCTTCCAGCAGCAACCACCTGCATTCTCAGAAGATGCCAAAGTTTTTATCAATATGATGGGCGATTGGTATGTAGGTGAATACTTTACATACATCAGAATCTGGGGAAGTGAAACATGTCATTTCTTGCCCAGAATAGTCCCGGACATGATGGTAATACAGGAAGTTTCCTTTCAGACTGTTATTAGTGGTATGTATCAGAAACGCATGGGACCTAAGAAGAAGAATTGGCCTAAATTTGCACTGAATTTGGGTCAATTGGTCATCCCAACTTCGACCTGGGCTACGGTTCTGGGTGATCAGATAGCTGCTCTGACATTAGGTGTTGCCCCGAAAAGGAAACATGACCCCAAGAAGTTTTTGGATGCACACTTAAAGCAAGTTCATAAAAAGATGGACTACACACATGAAACAATCCCTGATGATTCCATATACCAAGGGGTAGACACCTTTTCTCAAGTCTTGGCCAAAGTAAAGGACTCTCAAGGACAACATGATATTCTACAGTATCAGAATCAACTGAAAGATAGGATCTTAAGCTACAGGGCCATGCCGATGAATCTTGTTGAAAAAGCAAGAAAGGACAGGGAAGAGAAAGAAGCTTAGAAGTCTACCAATCGTCCTTTGACCACCGCTCATGATGAAGACAAAGGTAAAGATATTGAAGGGGAACTATCTAAAAAGAAAGCTAATGAAGAAGCTAAACTCATGCTGCAGACATCCCATGAATCCAAACAGCAAATGGCCCAATTGTCATCAATGTTGCAAACTCAGTTTCTAGAACCTCCAAGGCCTGTGGACAAAATTCAGCCACTGGGTACTCTGGATGATCACCTTCCTACTCCAGATACTCCAGAAGATGATGAATTGATCATAACCAAGGATAATCCACCTAAGAGACAGAAGGTCATGCATTCCTCATTGCAAGTTTCCACCGTAGATGTAATTGACTGTGATGAAGAAATAACTTCATCTTCTCCAGTACCAGTAGTGGAAGAAGTTACTGGAGATGCTATGACTGACACTGAATTGTTGGACGAAATTGATATGGACCAGTATTTCTCTGAACAATCACTGTTGGAATTTAATGCTTCCCCTGGTATCACCTCATCAGCAATTGTGTTTCCATCTGTGAAGTCAAATTCCACTGTGACTCTAGGAGGGCCACTTCCATTTTCATTACCCCATTTATATGATACCCTCAACAACGCCACTATTACATCGACAGAGTACTCAGTTCCTTTATCCACTTCACCCCCTGTTATTGCAGAATTCCAGTCTGTGGCTATCCCTCCACAATCATTTGCAGTTGATTCAGTAACAACCTCCATCGGTATATCTTCAGAGTTTCCCCCTATACACTCACCTGGTAAAGTTCAGAGTTCACTTCCTCTCCCCAAAGTCAGTAGTCCTGTTCAGATTCCACTTTCTGAGGCATTGGTCTCACTTCCCTCCCCAGACAAAGGTGTGCCAACTCTTAAAGTCATCATCACACCTTTAGCCACTGCTCAAGTCACTCTACCTATCCTGACCTCTCCTATTACTCAGACACCTTCTTTGGTTTCCACAATTAGTGTCACCTCTGTTCCTACACCGTCCATTACTGAGTATATAGACACAGATGTGGTTCCTCTTGGAGATGTCTTCTATCGTCAAGATGACAAGGCGATAGTTAAAAGAGGTAGGAAGAGGGGTCAAGGACAAGGTGTTTTGGAAGCACATGAACCAGATCAGGTGATATGGGCCCCCATAACTAATAATCCAAGAATTGAAGCGGTTGAAACAGCAGCATCCTTAGGGGCTTTTGCCTCTGCCAACTGGGATTCATTCTAGGTCTTGGACAAAGAAGTCAACCTCAAGGAGGAAGAAATCAGAAACCTGAAGGAAGAATTGGCTAAAACAAAAGATCAACATTCTGTTGATGTGGCTGACCTTAGGCAAACTTGGGTAGACAAAGTGCAAGACCTAGAACAGAAAAATGCTACTCTTCTTACTGAATTTAACCTTTTGCAGTCTCAACATTCTGCTTGTCTTGTAAAGATAGCCTCTTTAGAAAAACAGATGGAAGATGCAACTGCAAGTGCATCTTCCTCCATTGTTCTCAAGTTCACACCCTGGGACCTCAAGAACCTAGCTCTTGAAGTGAATCAGAGTCAACATGAATTACTGAAGAAGTTATATATTGCCTTAGACGAGATCAGGGAAAATTTCATCAATTTTTGTAAGATGTCTTCTAATCTTGAGGAACAGAAAGAAAAAAGGCTCCAAGCCTGTAAAGCTGAAGATCAAATTGGTCAATGGAAATTGTATATCAAGAATGCTCTAGAGAACATCCCAATCCTTAATACTTTCCAGATGAAGAAAGTTAAAGCATCCCTGAACTCGTGGCTTGATTTGAATGAATCACCTGATGAGATCATTACTAAGTCTCAGGATACTTGCAGTAGGCAATGGTATGCCGCTGATAATATCTTGAATGAATTAGGTTTGCCACTCGTGAATCCTTTTCTAGAGGCTCTCCCACCAAAGTGCAGACTTGAAGAACTTGACAACAGATGTGAAGAATTCGCACAGAAGATTCGAGACTTGGAACAAATCAACATCCAAGATGTGGATCGTTTGGATAAAGAACCGGTCATCATGGAAGGAAGGATTCTCATGTACCTGCGCATTTGGCATAATTTGGCAAAGCATGATATGGAGAACAACGCATGCAATGCTTAGTTTTCTCTCGAATCAGTTGTTTTTCCAAATATAGATGAGCTGTTAGATATTTATGAAAAATGGCAGGATTTTCTAGATCATTAAATTAGAAAATGATTTTGTAATCCCTTTTTTGTAGAATTTCTCCCTCTCAGACTTTGATGTAAATTGTAGTATTTAAGGAGGAATGTTTCCCTTAGCAAAGGGTTGGGAATTTTGGAATTTTGATTCAGCAGTAGTATGGGCTGATGATGCTCTGTCTATTCGAGCCATTGTAATTTTGGTACAAGACTTTTATATGCAGTAAAGTTATCTTTTCTCCACCTTCTTGTGTTCTTCAAATTTCTTTGAGAATCGCTGAGTTAGATGTTTCAAATTGTCATCGGTTTAAATGTATTTAATCTTTTGCAGGTTATTTATTTCTGCACAGAGCCAACATATTGATTTTTCTGTATGTTAGGTCCAAGCTATTGATGGTTCTGTTAAATTTCTTTGATTGAACAATTATTACTTTTATATTTCTACAAATGATTCGATGCAATTAAATATCCATAATCAATTGTTAATTTTTCAATTAACACAATGATTACAGATCAGTTATTTGAATGAGCTTAAACACTTTGAAGGATTGTCACTTAATTTCTTAATTGATAAAACTTTAATTAACAAGTGAAGAACCAGAAGACATTTCTGTTTAAGGTACTTGATCACTTGTTTATCATACTTCAGTTCTGATCTGCACAGTATCAACTTTTCCTCTTTAGGTTAGATCTAACTTAGGATAGATTCTTTCCCTAGGAAGGTTAGGTTAAGTTTGTTAATCAACTATCACATTCCGTTTTCCTTAATAGGAAAACTGATCTTTGAAAGATCAAACCTTTTACTCTTAGAGTGCCAGCGGAGGCCAAATATACATGGGTGATTACCACACCAAACAACTCGAGGATAGGGTAACTCTTGCGTAGGGTTAACTGAAGCCTTTGGCTGGGTTTTCATCCCCTGTTGTGTGCCTTGGAACCCATTCTAGCACTTTGCACTTACCTTGCAGCCCCGAGGCATCAACAAAGCTGGCATTCTTTAAGTGAATAATAACTGAATACAATCAAAGTCATTCGAATTCTCCTCAGTGTGTAGCTTGGATAGCATTGAAGACATCATCCAAACCAATGGCAGTGGTCACAAAAGTCAAATAGTCAGTCCAATGAGTCTAACTGAGTGCATGGGCATTGATGTAGGGAAGGAGACTCCAATGTGGACGCATGAGGAGCTGTCTGTAGTCTGTAGAGCTCAACTAGTCTTAGTAGGTGCCTATCTAAGTGCTTCAGTCAGTTAACTGATCCATCCCCCTGAATCAAGGAACTGAGTCATTAACCAATCAACTAACTGAAGTTACTCCTAAATAGGTGGAATAAGGTGCACTTGTGATCCAATGATGAAAACAAGGGCACATCAGTAGCTACGAGGGCTAACGCCGAGCAGAAACAGGCTCCTGGGGGATGCAAAATAAGGACAAGGTGTTGGGAGACTACCATAGTGATGATTAGATGCATGCAATTGCATGCAGGCATGCAAAATACAAAAATGATGGTGAGAATATTCCAACACCCCCCCACAAGCTATACTATGAGGAACAACTTAAATGGTAGGGCCCTGGTAACTGAGACCAAAGGTCACCCTGTACAATAATCTAAATAAACAAAGTGAGGAAAGAGGGAAAACCCAGTGGGAAGAAAGCCCCCCCTCAAGATAGACTGTGATAGGATGATCAATCATGTACATCACTCACCCAAGAAGAGATCTAAGGTAAGTGTACTTCTTCACTGAGAATGTCTTAGTGAAGATATATGCAATCTGCTCTTTTGTCGAAAGTAGAGCAGTGAGATGGTCCGATCATGCACCAATCCTCGGATGTAATGCGTGTGTATCTCAATGTGTTTGGTTCTCTGTCTCAGAACTGGATCTGTGGAAATCCTGATAGCACTCTGATTGTCACAATAGATGATTGGTGGAGTACTGAATTGAAACCCAAACTCTGACAAGATGCCCCGCAACCAGATGCACTGTGTGGCTGCATTGACTGCACCTCTATACTCGGCCTCTGCTGAAGAAAGAGCTAAAGCAGATGTTGAATTTCGATCTGATCTGTCTCCCGCCCAATCCGAGTTAGTGTAGCCAACAAGGTTCATGGGAGACCCAGTTGCATAGTGATACCATAGGTCTTTGTCCCTTGCAAGTAATGCAAGATCCTCTTTGTTGCCTTCCAGTGAAGCTCATGAGGCTCCTGCATGTATTTGGAAACAACACTAATTGCATAGGAAAGATCAAGTCGAGTGTGTGTAAGAAACAATAGAATCCCAATCAACTGTCGATACAGTGTACTATCCACCAGAGGTGTGGAAGAACCATCCTCAAGGCTCATCCCTGAAAGAAAAGGAGATGCTGCTGGTTTGCATTCGCTCATGTGGAACCTGTTAAGCATATCTGAAACATACTTGGACTGTGCAACCTTGATTCCTGAATCACTCTGAGTGACTTCAAGACCAAGAAACTATCTCAACAATCCAAGATCTAACATGGAGAGGGAGTTATGCAAAGCTGTTTTTATAGATCTGATGCATGAAGTGTTTCTCCCAATAATCAATAGATCATCAACATATAGAATAATCAGAAGTAGAGAGTCACCTTCATGTCTCATGTAGACATTCGAATCAGATTTGCATCTCAAGAAGTTTTGTGATAGAAGGAAGGAGTCCATCTTTGCATACCAAGCTCAGGGAGCTTGTTTGAGTCCATACAATGACTTCCTCAATCTGCATACCAGTGAAGAGTTTTCAACATACCCCTTAGGTTGCTTCATGTAGATCTCCTCCTCTAGATCTCCATGAAGGAAAGCACTATTGACATCCATGTGATGCACTTCCCAGTGCTTGGATGCAGCAAGAGCAAGAACAAGACAGATGGAATCCATCTTAGCAACAGGATCGAATGTCTCTGAGTAGTCAATCCCATGGACTCGGGAGTAACCCTTTGCAACCAGTCGAGCCTTGTATTTGCTAGTGACCCCATCAGAGTCCATCTTAGTTCTGTAAACCCACTTGCATTGAACAAGCTTCCTCCCAGGTGGGAGAGAAACAAGCTCCCAAGTTTCATTTCTTTGAAGAGACTCATACTCTTCATCCATAGCTGCTACCCATCTTGGATCTTGGTAGGCTTCAAAGAATGTCTTTGGATCTGATCCAATCATAAGAAAGCATCTCTGAGCTAGAAATGGATCTGTGTGAGAGAGTGGATCAGATCTGGTTGTTCTTGAAGATGATGGATCTCTAACAAGATCACTGGTGGATGGAGCAGTGGCGGTAGCCCATTTTGCAATAGGAGTTCGAACCTTAGTTGCTAGATCTTAAGGTTCTTGTGGATCTGGATCTAGCATTCTCTCTACATTTGAATCTTCTTTTTCTCAACTTTCTTTGTTGGATCTTTTCCATTCAAGCAACCTTTGCAGGTGCCTTGGGAAACCTTGATCTTGGGCATCCCTTCAACCATCTCTTTAGTATGCATGTCTTGCAAGTATTGATAGCTAAGATGCCCAAATCTTTCATGCCAAAATCTACTCTCTTCATTGGCATGAGTGTGAAGAGCAGATTGCTTTGAGAGGTAAGAAGTGGGAGAAATCATACAGTTTTGACTTATTATTAGCAACACCTTTTGCAATGGTAGAAATTGATACCATGTCCTGAATTTCGACCCCATTTAAAGAGAAGATCACCCACTTGGGCTCTCCAGTATGGGTCATCTGATATGCTGAAAGTAGATTAGCAGTGAGAGTGGGGGCATAGAGTACATCCGAGAAGTATCCATGATCTAGTTTGATTCTTCCAATCCCCTCACAGGAGACCTCATAATCATTCCCCAACATAATGGATGGTCCAACAGTAGCTTCGAATCCAGTGAAGAGATTCTTGGAGGAAGACATGTGTCTTGATGCTCCAGAATCTATGATGAAGGAGGATTGAGTTGATGCACCTGCCATGAGGGCATGGTATCTCTCTTTGTTCTCAGATCCAGATGGTTCACTCTCTCTTTCTAGCACATGAAGGTATTGGAAGATTATTTTTTTCAAGAAGTGAAGCCATGAGATCTATGGTCTTCTTCATACATGAGCTCTCAGGGTTATATCCTCGATTACAGTATGTGCACTTGGATTTTCCCTTCTGAGCTTGCTTGTCCTTTTTAGGATTCGAGGCTCCATCTGACTGTATGAGAGCTTCCTTCTACTTTGTATCATTCGAATTTCTATCAGAAATTTTTTGTTTTCCTTTGCCATTCACTCTCCTTGACTCAGTGGCTGCAAGAGCTGAATCCAACTTGGCTTTTATCACTCCCATGTGCACTAGCTTCTCCTCCTCAAGAGTTAGAGATTGGATGAAGTCTTCAAGCGAAGGGAATTTCCATTTTGGAATGGAAAACTTTGCTGACTAGAAGGTCGAAACAAACACTGAATAATCAGGCCCTGGCTTTGACAGGATGGAAAGGATGAGTTGTTTTTCTTCCCTCTCAATCCCATACCTCTTCAACTGTGAAATCAAGTTCTTGAATTTGTTGAGAAACTCAGTGATAGTTTCGAAACTGCTTGGGCTCAAAGAGATGAGCTCATTTTCTAGTTTATGCCCCTTCAAATCATCTTTCTGGCCAAGGAGGGATTCAAGCTTGTCCCAAACCTCCTTTCGAGTCTTCAAATCGATAACATGAAAGTAAAAATCTTTAGAAATGCTAAGTAGCAGCAGTCCTACTGCTTCATCAAGCTTGTCTAAGTACTTGGATTTCTCTACTGCACCAGTGGGATCAACTGCAGATCCATTCACCACTTTGGAAAGACTCTTCGACTTCAAGAAGATGTCCATTTTTTCCTTCCATTCGAAGTAGTTGAATGAGTTCAACTTGAGATCCATGATACTGAAGAATTCAAAGCTGAAAGAGGGAGATTCCTGCAAAACAAATGAGAATTATGAAAAGAAGATCTGCTGCAATTCGAATTGAACACTGCCTTAGGACATTGAGCACATGTTACTGGGTCCTTCACACCTAGCTAGACCTCAGTGGATTGCTCCAGTGAATTCAAGGCAATAACACCAGGATTTGCTGTGGAAACCCAGAGGCTTCGGGTGCTCAATGAAAGACAACTACTCAAGGAATTGTTGCTTCTGCAATTCGAATAGCTGCTGTCAGCTTTGATACCATGTGATATTTTAGGATTAGGATCACTCAGCAGTAGCATACCTCACTAGAATTCACTCATGGAGTGCAGAAAGAAGAAGAAGAAATGGAGATTCAATAATCACTCATACACAAGAAATGACAAAAACTGCTATATCATACATCAGCTGTAAGCTGGCACTTTGTAAAGTGAATAATAACTGAATACAATCAAAGAGATTTGAATGCCACTAAGGTCATTCAAATTCTCCTCAGTGTGTAGCTTGGATAACATTGGAGACATAATCCAAACCAGTGGTAGTGGTCACAAAAGTCAAATAGTCAGTCAAATGAGTCTAACTAAGTCTAACTGAGTGCATGGGCACTGATGTAGGGAAGGAGACTCCAATGTGGGTGCATGAGGAGCTGTCAGTAGTCAGTAGAGCTCAACTAGTCTCAGTAGTGCCTATCTAAGTGCTTCAGTCAATTAACTGATCAATCATACCCTGAATCAAGGAATTGAGTCATCAACCAACCAACTAACTGAAGTAACTCCTAAATAGGTGGAATAAGGCGCACTTGTGCTCTAGTGATGAAAACAAGGGTGCATCAGTAGCTAGGAGGGATAAAAATGAGCAGAAACAAGCTCCTGGGGGCTGCAAAATAAGGATTAGGTGCTGGGAGACTACCATACTGATGACCGGATGCATGCAGGGATGCAAAATACAAAAATAATGGTGAGAATATTCCAACAGGTTTTCTCCCAAGTTTGGGTTTTCCAGTGTAAAAATATTTGTCTATTGTGCATGGCTGTGTTTCTATGATCCATTGTTTCGGTTGCAATTTAAGTTGAAATTTTTAGTGTGCAACTATTCAATGAAAAGTGTGGGATGAAATGAATGTTTGAAATCATTAGGTAATGATTGTCAAGATCTGAAAATTGTATTTCTATTGCTTTATGATAAAAAGTCAATAACTCAATGCCAGTTTGCTCTCAACGATTATCAAGCGTTACAAGGTTATAGGGAGCTTTCTAAAAGGCTCCACTCCCGTTCGCGAACCATGCTTCAGAGCAAAGTGTGTTGTATCGCCCCTTTGAGCGCGCTCCCAAAATTTGGGTGCACGATCTAAGGGGCGTGGGAATGCTCCTTGTCATTTCGGGAGTACCACGCTCCAAACAATGCTCCAGAAAAGTTGGAGCGTGCACCCAGCACGGTCCAAGCTCCTCGAGTGCTCCCCGTGAGCTCCTTTGCAAGCTTGGACGTTCCCGTGCACATGAGTTTTTTTTCTTTTTTATTTTATTTTAATTTTTCTATCTTAGTGATGGGTGGGCCACTTAGGAATTTTAGGGTTTAGAGAAAGTGAGGGAGAAACAAAATCTCCTCTCCCTCACCATTTCTCTCATTCCTTTCATCTTTGTGTGCTTCAGCTTTGAGTGGAGAGCTTGTGACATTGTGGTTGTATGTTGAGCTCGGAGGAGATTTGTGTGAGCTCGGAGGCGACAACAAAGGCTGGAATCTACTTCTAAAAATACTTGGAGAGCTAAAGAGGTAAGCCCATTGTCCATTTTTTAAATTTTTTTGTATATATATGTGTTGTTTGTTGGTGGATCTTTCCTCTTCTCTTATCCCATTCCCATTCTTTCTTCTTCTTCATTCTATTGCAGGTAGTTCATTAAGACTTGAGATTAGTTCATTAAGACTTGAGAAAAATGTTGTTGTTTTGGTGTCTACGTCCATTTGTGGTTCTCAGGGTGTTGGTGGGTAATAGGAATGAGAGGGAAGATGAGGACCCAACATATGAAAATGAGGAAGGTTTTTAAGAAGAGGATATTGAAGGTGGCAATGAAGCTAGCAAAACTTCAACAGCCTTGTGGCAGTTTGTGACAAAACTTGGGGGCAGGGCTAAGGTGGTGGAACCACTAAATTTTTATGCATGCATGATTATCATGGAGGAAAACCTTATACCAGTTCATATGCCTGTGTGAAGAGGCATCTTTGTGGGGTAATGGATAGTGATTATAATAAAGGTACCATTGGGATTGCAATTTTCCCTAATGTATTAAAAGAGGAGAGAAGAAGATACATCAAAATGGAGAAAGCTACACAAAGAATCCATGGCAAAAAACAGAAGGTTCAATCTGACTCCATATCATCTAGATTTGGTAGAAACACATCTTCTAGTGCAAGTGCAACCTTCGATGGTGGTACGAGAACAATATCAGATTTCCTTGATATTAACGATTGGGATGATATAGATGCAAAAGTGGCACGATTTCTCTATGCATGTGGTGTGCCATTCAATGTATTCTGATCCCCTTATTGGCATGATTTGGGAAAATCGATCAACTGGGTACAAAGGCCCCAGTTATGAAAAAGATAGAATTATGTTACTAGATAAGGAAAGAGCACAAATCAAAAGAGGTCTTACACAGTTTAAAGATGGGTGGGAAGATACTAGGGTATCCATTGTATCTGACAGTTGGACTAATGTTAGAAATTGACATTTGATAATTTTCCTTGGTGTTTCCGCTAGTGGTGCAGTGTTTCTTGCAACGCATGACTCATCAATCACTTCATATGCTCAAAACATAAAATAGCTCCTTCTAAAAACCATTGATGTGGTTGGTCCAACAAATGTGATTGAAGTAATCACTGATAACGGAGCAAATTGCAAGGCAGTAGGAAAAATCATTGGGCGGAAGTATCCTCACATCTTTTGGTCTAATTGTTTGGTGCACAATTTGAACCTTTTGATGCAAGATATTCTCAAGCATAAAGAACATGCATGGATTAATGCCTTGTACAAGTGAGGAAAGAAACTCATGAAATTTGTGACAACTCATACAAGGGTCAATGCATTTTATGACACACTTACCCTAAGTTGCAACTACTTAAGATTGCAAAGACTAGATTTGGTAGTTATTTCCTCACCTTCAGGTGCCTATTGAGGGTGAGACAGGCATTGGGTGATATGGTGATCATTGATGAGTGGGATGAATTTAGCACTGATAGAGAGAGCATGGATGCAACAACAAACATTGTTCTTGATAGTTTGTTTTGGTCACAGATCAAGTATGTTTTGCTAATCATCAAGCCAAATTATAACATTCTTTGGTTTGCAGATTCAGATTAGCTGGTGATTGGGGAGGTGTATGAGCAAATAGACACCATGCTGGGGCAAATTAAGGACATTGTTCAACCTAGAGATGTGAACTTGTATATCCGTGTAGAGGTGGGAAAATGGCGGGAAAATCTAAATATTCCACTACATTTCCTAACATATGTGCTTACCCCAAAACACTATTATATATCATGGCTTTCAACATCAGCAGTTGGTGGTGGGGTGAAGAGAACCACACCAAGATCGAGAGGTTCGAAGTGGTTATATGCAAGCATTTGAAAAAATGTATATTGATGAGGAGTGTGATACCATAAGGAGACAACTGAGCCAGTACATTAGTAGCAATGGTGCCTTTGGGTCCAACCATGCAATTAGATATCGAGGGAATCTTTCTTCTCTTGAGTGGTGGGACATACATGGCGGTGCTACCCCAGAGCTACAACATTTGGCAATGCGAGTGCTTTCACAGGTGGTGAACACTTCTTCTGTAGAGAGGTGTTGGAGCACCTACAGTTTCATTCACAATGTTAGAAGAAATAGGTTGAATGCAAGTCGGGCAGAGAATTGTTGTCCCATTACTATGAGGAATCAAAGATGGATAAATCATTTAAGACTTGGGACTCCCATCCACTGCCATGGTCCCCCTTCAGACAAGGACTCCAACAGCAGGGCCTTCACGTTAAGTTCCATTTCCATCTACAGATTCTCGCAACTACATCCTGCTGTTGGTTGTGGAGCCAGATCTTCTAGTCTCATAGATGATATTGTATCAGCCGTGTTTGTACCCCAGTTCTTTATGATATGTAGGTGGACTGTACACTCACCCCAGCGGGGGGGTGTGGGGGGGCATCGCCAGCTGTTTTGCGGGCCCATGGTTTTGGGTATCCCGTGGTATTTTCCCATTGTATTTCCCTTATAAAAGAAAGAGATTGTAATACGGCTAGGGTTGGTTGATGTATTAGGTTTTATGCATTGTAAAGATCTTTGAGATCAGGAGAGAGACTGTGAAACAGAGAAGAGGAAGTGCAGCGGTTGTGCTGCAGGTTGTATCCCTTCGACTTGCTGGACGGTAATAATAATAAGGACTGGCAAATTCAGTGTGGACGTAGCCCAAGTTGGGTGAACCACGATATATCTGTGTCTCTCTTGTAATGTGTATGTGTGATTGTATTTGCATTTCTGTTTATTGTTATTGCTCTGCGATCCTGTTTTTCTAACACCTGCTTCAAGTTCAATACCACCACATGGAGGCTCATGGTGCAACCATGGTAGTGCAAAGAGGAAGGTCCAACTTAAGTGTTTTGGTCTTCAATGATCATAGTTCATAGTTCATAGTATCATACCTTTTAGTTTTCATATTTAAGTTAAATTATCATTTTGGAACTTAAGCAGATGGCATATTTTGTAAACATAACTATTTGGTCATGTTGGCAGTTGGTGGATAATCTATTTCATTCCAGAAGTTAATGGTCTACTTATTATATGGTTTTAAAATTTGTATGTTTGTAATTGCTAGATGGTTTGTATTTGTAACTTTGTAATTGTTAGATACTAGATGGTTGATGCTTAAATGATTATTCATTAATGTACTATGGTAGTATGTTACTGTGTAGTAATGAATATTCATCTAAAAGGAGAATAAATATACATGTTTCACAAATTCTACAACTAATTTGACATTCTACATTTTTTTTAATAGAAATGTATCTTTAATATATATATATATATATATAAACGCTCCTAAGATGCTCCGCTCCCTAACGTTTTCGGAAAATGGCGCTTTTGAGCTCTGACTCTCGCTCCGACTCCCACTTCACTCCCACACTCTGGCAACCTTGAAACATTCTTTACTTTAGAAATTGCCAATGTATGAATTTCTATAGCATGTCCTTATTGATTGAATATTTTGTGGAGAAATTGTTGTCAAACTCAGTGAATTTCGAAGCTGATTTGATTGTGAATAAACAGTTACTTCATGACTTATTTTAGTAAATTGGGTAATGAAATTGGTGTCCAATGACAAGCAAAAAAAAGAGGCAACCAATCTAACCAAACAACCTATTTGAAGAAAAATCTACAATTTTGGGATTCATTCCCATTAACTAGTGGTGATTATAATTTGTGACTACTTTTGTCTCCCTAAGATAGGTATCCACACTGTTCAAGTGGTGAGTAGACCTTCCTTTGTGGAAGTGAAACTATTGGAATATGGTTTAGGCTTCGGCTATAATAAGTATGCTAATTTTTTCAACATAGATATGGTTATTAGCCCCAAATAGTTTACAAGCAATTATTAATTGAGAACACACTGATATCTAACAAATCACACGGGGAAAAAACACACTAAATTATTCATACATTTGACTCTCAGATTCACCCTAGAAAACCCCAATTGGGGAAAATCAACAAATAGTTTAATTTTTATTAATGATAAAAACCTTGGGCTCCGTCCTGGGATAATGGCCCACCGAGGAATACAAAACAACAAAACATCCTAGCCTATCACTTGGATGCTACTCCTTTGTTGACCCTTGCACCTTTCCTTTGACCTATGCCCCCTGCACACTTGGCTGACACTCCTTTGTCGACCAATCAATGAGATCTCACTCACTCTGTGTGACTGTTGTGTGTGTCCTCCTCTCACTTAAGTTTCCTTTTATGTTAGATTTTTATCATTTAATTCAATATGATCTAGGATCTTATATGAGAGAATAACAAGCACATCAAATCAATCACAATATACAATAGACACAAATCATTTCACCGGGGAAACCATAAAGGAGAAAACCCCGCAACTTCCTCAGAGATAGAATGAGCAATAGTACAAAACCCCAAAACAATAAGATAGACTCCAACAGCTCCTCCTCCTCTACTTGTGCTAACTTGTCTCTCTCTCACTTATGCGCAATGAGTAAGTGAGTGAATGAGTGATCAAATGAGAGAGGCACACTCTCTATTTATACTTTACTTCACTTGCCTTTTTACCCTACTGGGCCGACTTCTCCTAGGAGATTCTAATAACCCATAAAACCTTAACTCTGGGACGACCCCACAAGAGGCGTCTAATAACCCATCAAATAATAATAATGACTCTTCCGATTGGAGGAATATAACCTCTCCGTCGGGTTTACAATAAAAATATAAAATATACAAGTGAAATACATTCCGAAGTTACAAATACATCAACACTCCCTCTTAACTATGAAGGTATTCTCTTGACACAGTTCATCAGCACAAGTCTTCATCACTGGATCATCATCGTCACTGCTACTCCTATCTTGATCATCAATCTCCAATCTACTCGTCATAGGAAGTTCTGCAGATCCAACCCTTTTTCATGCTGGATGTAGGCCTAGCCTCCATGTAGGTCTTCATCACCTTTGCGAACAAGCCATCAAATATGTACACCTCAGGACTGATTACACTGCCTCTGCAAAACCTGCAAGATCTCCCAAGATTGATTATATGCCACTACAAAACCTGAAGAAGCATCCCAGGACTGATTATATGCCTCTGCAAAACCTGTGTACCATATAGTCACCTCATTGTCTTTAGATCATCTCATCGTCCACGAAGCACAGCCCAGATGCACACAACACAACACTTACACTCACCGGCATGGGAGGACACACCTACCACCATCCGTGAAAGGCTCAACACTGACATCTACGCCATGGGAAGACACACCTCAACCATGCAAGAATGGCACTGCCCTTACATCTATGCCATGGGAAGACACACCTCAACCATGCGAGAATGGCACAACACTTATATCGCAGCCATGGGAAGACACACCTCAACCATGTTGGAATGGCTCGACACTTATATCAACGACCATGGGAAGACACACCTCAACCATGTCGGAATGGCTCGGCACTTATATCAGGGACCATGGGAAGACACACCTCAACCATGTCGGAATGGCCCTAGCCCTTACATCAACACCATGGGAGGACACACCTACCACCATGTGAGAATGGCTCATGTGCATCTGCGTCTTCCGAAATTATCACTTCCCCTTGGAAGGAACCTTGATCTGAAGTACACCAAGATTCTCTCTGACGTACTCAAACTTCACTCTGGCCAGCGGCTTGGTCAATACATCGGCTATTTGCTCGTCTGTCGCAACATACTGGAGCTTCAATGCTCCCCTCTGCACCCTATACCTGATATAGTGATACTTGATATCAATGTGCTTCGACTTGTCATGGAACACCGGGTTCTCAAACAACTTCACACAACTCTGGTTGTCACAATGTATACAAGTCGCGTTTAACTGGAGATCAAACAAATCAGACAGTAGCTTCCATAGCCATACTGCCTCACAACTAGCCGAACAAGCTGCGACATACTCTGCTTTGGCTATCCTCAGTGCCACACAGGACTGATTCTTGCTAACCAAGAGATCACACCTGATCCCATACTGAAGCAACACCCCAAACTGCTCTTCCTATCAATGGAATTGCCTGCCCAATCCAAATCAACATAACCCTCCAGGTTAATCTTCTGATTCGCATCATACTTGAGCCCATAATAAACTGTACCTCTCAGGTACCTCAGAATATGCTTTGCAACAATCAGGTGAACATGTCTCGGATCCGTCAGGAACTAGCTCTATGTGTTCACAACAAAGCAAATATCTGGTCTTGTATTCGACAGGTACATCAAGGACCCAATCATTTGACAATACATCGTGGCATCAACTGACTCTGATGAAGCATCGCACAATAGCTTTAGGTTCGATTCCCTAGGTGTGGCCATGGCCTTGCAGTCCATCATCTCGAACCGCTTCAGGATCTCTACTACATACTTCCCTTATCCAAGGAAGATTCCATCCGCACTTTGCCACACCTCCATGCCTAGAAAATAGTGCATGATACTCAAGTCCTTCATCTCGAACTCGGCAGCAAGCTTCCTCTTCGTGTCAGCAATCAACCCATCCTCACCTGTCACAAGCAGGTCATCTACATACAGTAGGATTATCACTGGATTTCCTTCCTCAACCTTGTAGTAAAGGTTGGAATCCGCTTTACTCTTGGTAAAGCCCAAACTAGTCAGGAAGCCATCAATCCTGCCGTACCATGTCCTGGGTGCTTATTTCAAACCGTACAAGGCTTTCTTCAATTTACACACATGAGACTCCCTGTCATGTGTCTCAAACTTGAGTGGCTGCTCCACATATTCTTCCTCTTCCACTACACCATTCAAGAACGCTGTCTTGACATCCATCTGGTGTATCTTCCACTTCATCACTGCAGCCAGAGCAAGTACTGATCTGATGGAAGTATATCTGGCTATAGGTGCAAAAGTCTCCTCATAGTCTATTCCTTCTTTCTGGGAGAAGCCACGTGCCACAAATTTTTTCCTTGTATTTCTCTATGTTGCCATCTGCAGCATGCTTGATCTTGTAGATCCACTTGGAAGTCACCACAGACTTCCCCTCTGGTCTCGGGACCACATCCCAGACATCATTCTTCATGATCGACTGGTACTCCTCGATCATGGCATCCTTCCATTCTTTCTTCTCAGCTGCTTCCTCATAGTTGGAAGGTTCTTTGTCAATGATGTCACACAACAAGGCTACATAACTAGAGAATGGTCTCGGCCTCTTGCTTTCTCTATGCATTCCTTCTAAAGCACCATATCTTTCTGCATCTTGAATTGCTTCTCGTACCCATGCTGGTTTCCTCTTGTGAGAATTCTTCTCACGTGGTGGATCTACAGGTTCCTATGGATCTTCTATCTCATGATCTTCTTCTGGATTTAATTCATTCATTGTTGTGTCTCAGTTCCTGGGTGCTTCTGGTTCTTCAATGTCTTCAACTGGTGTCTTTCTGGTTCTGTGATATGCTGAATCTTCGTTGAATGTCACATCTCTGCTGATGTCGATCTTCTTGAATCCTGGGAAATATATCCTGTAAGCCTTCGAGCTTTCACTATATTCCACAAATATACCCTTCTTTCCTGAAGGATCTAACTTCGTCCTCTTTTCTTTCGAAATGTGTATGTACACAGGGCAACCAAATATTCTGAGATGGCTGACCTTTGGTTTCTTACTGAGAAAAATTCTTTTGGTGTTTTGTTGTCAAGTAATCTATGTGGAGTACGATTTTGTACATGCACAAATGTCCTAGCAGCTTCTGCCCATAGATGCATAGGAAGATCCTGGTCATGAAGCATTGCCCTTGCTGCTTCTATAATTGTTCTATTCTTCCTTTCTGCAACCCCGTTCTGTTGTGGATTATATGGAGTGGTCAACTCCCTCTTAATCCCTGAATCTCTGCATAATTTCTTGAAGTCTTCTGATGTGAACTCTCCACCATTGTCAGAACGAAAAGTCTTGATTCTCTTCTCTGTGTGGTTCTCGATCAAGGCTTTGAATTCCTTGAACTTACTAAATACTTCATCTTTTCCCTTCAAGAAATATATCCATGTCTTACTAGAAAAATCATCAATGAAAGAAACATAATATACATACCCACTCAAAGAACTGGATGACATTGGACAGCATACATCGGAGTGGATGATTTCCAAGATTTCTTTTGCCTTGCTCTCGCTACTTGGAAATGTCTTCTTTGTGTTCTTTCCTTTTACACATCCTTTGCAAACACCTTCATGCTTTTCCTGGATATCTAGAAGACCTTCAACAACTTTGCTTGCAAGAGATAGTGCTCTATAGTGCACATGTGCAAGCCTTCTATGCCAAAGTTCACTTGGCTCTACTGAATCATGGACCAAGGCTTGCTTTGGTTGGCCCCTCAATTTGTATAAGCCTCCCTCTTGCTCTCCAATCACTACTGCATCATCTATGGTCTTTCCCTTTGGCCACATTAGAACTTGGCCATCTAAAAATGCAACCCTCATGCCTTTTGCATCCAATGCAGAGATGGATAGAAGGTTCTTCTTTAGTCCTGGTACAAATAGAACATCTTTCATCTTCATAGACTTTCCAGAGTCTAGCTTATAAGAGGCTTCACCACTTTCTTTTATAGGATACTGGTAGTCATTCCCAAGTTTCACTTTGTGGGGCGACTCATGTTCAAATAGATTCATAAATGATTCCTTGAATCCAGTCATATGATTGGAAGCCCCACTATCTATAAGCCAATCATTGCTTCCACGAGTAATAATACCTGTGAGGGAAGAAATCAAAACACACTCTTCATCGCTTGAAGAATATTCACTTTCTTCTTTGGCCCTCTTCCTGGGAGGTTCATCATCCTCTGCCGTGTGAGCATGATGTCTTCTCTTGGTGTTCTTCTTCTTGTGGGAGCTACTTTTGTTCCTGGGACAATCTATGGAATAGTGCCCCCTCTCATCACAAGTATAGCATCGAATGTGAGAGAGATCTTTCATAGATTCTACAAAGTTCTCTCTTCGGTTCTGGTGGTGGTGTTTACCCTTCTCGTGATGAGGATGATCCCTCTTGTTGTAATTCTTCTTGGTATGTGCTGTGAGAGCTTGGTATTCACTACCCATCTTCTCTTCTTGAGCTACAATACAAGCTTCTTCTTGTGAGCATTCCTCCCACAACCTACTGAATGAGATGAGCTTCTTCCTAGCACAAATTCCTTGAATGAAGGAGTCCCATGACCTAGGTAGACCATTCAAGGTGGTCATAACTACTTCTCCATTTTCTATATCTTCTCCCACAACTTCAAGTTGTTCTTTTATTTGGGAGACCCTTGAGAAGTAGGACTGCATGGGCTCGACATTTTGTATCTTGACATTCTTCAATTGGTTCCGCAAAGTCATCTTTTGATTTATGTTCTTCCCTTCAAATAGCTTGGTCAAGGAATCAAACATCTCCTTGGGTGTCTTTAGAGAAGACACATGAGGTATGAGATGGTCTTTGATAGAATCTGCAATAATCCTCTTGGCCTTGGCCAATTTCTTCTTATGTAAGGCCTTAGCCTCATCTCCCTCTAGGACTGGAACCTCTTCACTTATGTAGGTGTCCTATTCATTTTCTTCTAGTATTAACCCAATCCTATACTTCCATGCTTAGAAGTTATCAACCCCTTCAAGATTTTCCTCAAGCTTGGTGTGGTGAGACATCTTAATGAGAAACTCAAATGGAAATAAAAGATTTAGATCTTACCACTTGATTTGTTGAAACTGGATCTGGAGCTGGCTAGGGTTTGATAGAGAAACCCTAAAAATCCAAACTTGGAATTTCAAATTTCTGTCTGGACAGGGAGATGCAATTGACTAAGGCGAGCAAGCTGGTGTGCTTAGTTTTTGAAAACTCCAAAAATTTGCCCCTCAAAAGTGACCTGCCAAATTCGGATCTGTAATTTCTATCAAATTTTGGTTTTCTGGTCCAAAAGTCAAATTAGGGTTTGACTTTCCTGGAGATTCAACCCACCAAAAAGTTCGATCTTGGTCTCTAAATTTTGATTTTGCTGAGGAGAACAATCCTATGCTGAGGGCACTCCAAAATTCCACTTCTGTCAAAAGCCCTAATTTCCAGCAACAGTGACAGGCCAAAAACTGAAAATGCTCGGAATCAAATTCTGTCTCGACAGAAAGATGCGCCTTCCTTAGGAGAATCAGCCTAGCCTCCTGCCTTTGATGATCTGTGGAAAGAGACCCAAAAATTAAGAAGCCCTAGATTCCGCAGTTGCACAGTGTCTTCTTCTCAGGTTAGCTCTAATACCATGTTAGATTTTTATCATTTAATTCAATATGATCTAGGATCTTATCTGAGAGAATAACAAGCACATCAAATCAATCACAAGAGACAATAGACACAAAGCATTTCACCGGGGAAACCATAAAGGAGAAAACCCCACAACTTCCTCAGAGATAGAATGAACAATAGTACAAAACCCCAAAACAATAAGATAGACTCCAGCAGCTCCTCCTCCTCCACTTGTGCGAACTTGTCTCTCTCTCACTTATGCGAAATGAGTAAGTGAGTGAATGAGTGATCAAATGAGAGAGTCATACTCTCTATTTATACTTTACTTCACTTGCCTTTTTACCCTACTGGGCCGACTTCTCCTAGGAGAGTCTAATAACCCATAAAACCATAAATCTGGGACGACCCCACAAGAGGAGTCTAATAGCCCATCAAATAATAATAATGACTCTTCCGATTGGAGGAATATAACCTCTCCGTCGGGTGTACAATAACAATATAAAATATACAAGTGAAATACATTCCGAAGTTACAAATACATCAACATTTTATAATCTTATAGTATGCAAATACCTTAGGTCAATACCATGGGTCACTAAATACCATGGGCCCTCACTTTACATAAAGCAATTACAAAAGTACTTTCACTTTAATAGTTTTCTATACTAGAGTGAAACTCCTAAGTTTGAGAGGTCTTTTGGACGACTGTTGCATGCCATACATTTGGCGTATGCAGAAGTACATGTCCGCTGCTACAAAAATCAACACAGTGAAGTTTAATTTTTAGATTTTTATTGTGGCTATAAAGGAAAAAGGATTTTGGAGTTTTGTAGGAATTTAGTGGGAAAAATAAGATGCTTTTAAATAAGATAGAAGAATCACCATGATAAGTTGTTTCTTTGAGGACCAAGTTTGACTCCATACAACAAACTTTAGATATCATGCAAAATAGGGTGGAAACACTTTTATGAAGTCAATGTAGTTGTACCCTGTCGACGATAAGAGTTACTCCAATCTACAAGGGAAAAATAATAAAATTCATCCACATTGAAGATATCATCAAGATGCATTACAGAGTTGTTAAGCCATAGGAAACATTTGTTGATGTTTTGAAGCTCGCATTGGAACTTCCACATAGGTTAGGTTTCAAACATGTGAGAAGTTTTCCAAATTAATCTACTTTGTAATTCACTTTATTTATATAGTGAAAGGGTTTTAAAATTTTAAGTAGTTTTTGAGTCTAATAAAGTGCATTTTAATGCATTAGTGATTTAGACTACTCTCAACCGTTGATCTCATCATGAGATTAGGTTATTGGTACATTAGGGTTTTAGTTAAAGTAGAAAGGAAGGTCAAAGTAGAGGGTAAAGGGACATTCATTCTTCAAAAACATGATTTTGTTCGAAGATGAAATAAGAGTCCAAGAGAGAGATGCAAAATAGGGCAGCAGAGAGAAGATTAACTAGCAATTTTAGCAGGTCGAGAAACTCCCACATTTTTGTAGAGTAATACAAAATTATGTGAAACTGTATAAATAAATCTCTACAGATTCGTACACCCCTACTGATAGGCCGTACTACAATGCAAATGGATATGGTTGCAACTTCTTCTCGAATCTGTTTGTTGTTTTTCCTCATTGGTAGGTAGGAAATCCTTTGTTTGAGGTGTCCTTGTAAGTTTTGAATATTGATGATATACTGATTTTGAAGGACAGATTTTCGAGTTTCGTGTTTTATAGTTGCGCTATTTGTTTTTGTGTGATTAATGCATGCTCAGATTTATTTCTGTTGTTAAGTAAATTTTAAGATATGAATTTATTTGATAAAGAGGCATAGGATAGCAGTCACCTAGGCTTGGGAAATTTAGCATCATTTGAATAATGAGGATGGTATTGTTGAGTACACACTTGTACTGGGGGGGATGAATCAGTGTAAGACAATTTTTTACTTTTTCAAACAATTCATCAACCATAAGAAAACAATCACATATTGGATCTATTAATTGTAGAACATGGAACACAAGATTTACGTGGAAACCCTTTCGGGAAAACACCACAAAAGTTCTCTTTATAATTCTTTGTAGGTACCAACCTACTGTTACAAATATTTGTAGGCACCAACCTATTGGAGAAACAAATCCTCACTAGTACAAACCCTGGTAGGCACCAACCTATTGTTACAGATCTTTGTAGACACCAATCCCCACCACTAAGCACCAACTTAGCAAGAGACACCAATCCCCACCGCTAAGCACCAACTTAGCAAGAGACACCAATATCTTTGTTTGAGCGGCACTAACCTTCAAGCTACATTTTCTTCTTTAGTGCATATAACTTCTTCGAAAGATGTTCACATTCACATTACCTTTACTGGGTCTGGTTGCTACTTCTGCCTTCACCAAGTCTGATCAAAATTGAATTTCAAAACGAGATTTTTGGGCTTCCCAAAGCTTTTTGTTTTTGGCCTCTTTCCAAGAATGAACTTGTACATCTTGACATGTATCCAATTTTGCAAATCTGATTCTGAAATGTTTACCTTAGGTACTTCAAGATGTCTCCTTACATCCCTAAAAATTTCGCAATCTGAAAAGTCCCCGAAAAGAAGTTATAGAAACGATGCCAAGTTGATCTGTTTGAAATTGATATCAGGACCTTTCAAAAAACCTAACTTTCACAGGGTATATCTCAAAAAGTATAATGAACCAAAGTTTGAAATTTTTACCTTAAGTATGTCTATATGACTCCTTAGATCCTTGAAAATTCCACAATCTGAAAAGTCCTAGAAAATAAGTTATAGAGAAGATGCCAAGCTGATTTGAAGTACTTATATACGTCTCCTCAGATCCCTAAAAATTTCACAGTTTGAAAAGTCCTAGAAAAGAAGATATAGCGAAAACGCTAAACTGATTTGTTTGAAATTGATTTCAGGACCATTCAAAAACTCTAACTTCCACAGTGCATATCTCAGAAAGTATAGAGAACCAACATTCAAAATTTTGACCACATATACTAAGAGATCTTGCCTCCACCTTCAAAATTTCACAGTTTGCTAAGTCTTAGAAAAAAAGATATAGAGAAACTACCAAATTGATTTGAAACTGATTTCGCAACTCTTCTCTTTTGGAATGAAATTGATTTGTTCATCCACTTTTTCAAATGCTACTACTTTTTCTCAATAATACTTTATCATAGCCCTTCATGAAGGGACATGTTCATTCAAAAGGACACGGCACCCATTAATTAAATAATTAATTCCCTTTTTTTATTTCACTTTTTCAAATACCATGGGCTTCCAAACCCATGTGTTTGAAACCACCATTTCACATTTTACTTTTTCACATGTTCCTCTTTTTTAATATACCTGTAAACCTATATATAAATCAATCTAGGGATGTTCCCCCTTGCTTGCAAATGCCTTAGCATAACATTAATAACAACATGTTCAATGTAATGCTTTAATATGACATTAATGACAACATTAATCCTTTGACTTTAATGGCAATAATTCCAACATGTATCTTAATTATGAAAACCCTACATTGGATTTTAGCCATAGATAAGTTTTTCTGATCAAGGGAAAGTGCAATTTAATATATTAAACCTCAAATAAGAAGTGGATACATGACGCAAAATTTACTCTACTAGATAGACCAACAAAGTATATGTTTACCCCACAGCATGGTTGAAGACAAGGAGGTAGCGGTCCAATAATTGCTCTCTTGTGCTATTGATAAAGGTTATAAGTTGTAGCTGTGCCTTCTAAACACAAGACTAATTGCAGACAACGAGCAAGAAGAAATTATTTTCATTTTCAATAAAAGAAAACTGTGCATGAAAAGAAGTGCATAAACTTGAAAATGGAGAAAACATGATGCTTTTTTTTTGACCATGGGAACAAAAAACTCCCAAGGGTAATATCCAACAGCCTGCAAACCAGATATACCAGTAACTCATGACTCAGCAGGGGCTGAGACATCCCGAAGCCCACCGGGCTGGGCCTCTATCCCAGGGGTTGTGTACCCTTCGAGCCTTGCCACAACGGGCCAATGAGCAACCCTACCCCCAGCCAGTTTTGAACCTGTGACCTCTACGGAGATAACACATGTTCTTAAACATTAGGCCCACTCAAGTGCTCTAGAAAACATGATGCTTCTGAGAATCTATTGAACTCAAGAAAAAAAGATCGGTTTGAGCCTATGATAGAGTATCCTTCCCACAAAAAGAATGGAGAAGATATGATATGCACCTTAGGCATTGGTTCAGGACCCAGGTAGTCCATTGGAAAATGTTTTGATTTGGTGGTTCATTGCACCATTCCTGAGGGGTAAAGTGTTCTTTTTCAAAGGGCCTTTTGCCCATTCCAGTAGATCCCAGGACCTAAGCCAATCATGCTCTCTGTCCTCCAAGTAATATACTCCCTCTTCTATTGTATATTTAACTGTTGTTTCTCATAACAGATTAACCACTATTGATTTGAGCACGAGAAGGCATTTTTCTTTATTGTTTAAGATAGTGTCAGTTTTGAAGAGCCATGGTTTTGAACAAACTATTCTATGTAGTCCCAGGTTTTCTTAAGGTGAGGTTTTTCCTGAGAGTTCTAGGGTAATCCGTATTCCAAGAGATGAAGGCATGCTTCCAGGATGAGTGGCCTTTGTGGTCTTGGAGTAGTGTTGTTCTTGTCTAATGAACGAGAATTCACCAGACCTGTTTATGAACTTACACTCAATAAGGATGTGGAGGGACGGTCCTTTACTTTCTCTACACAACACACATTTGGAAGGTGTATTTTTTATGTTATAAATTCTCCACTGCAAGGAGTTTGTTGTGTGCCATCATCCAAAAAAAATTGAACTGATCTTTTGACATTGATTCTTTAAAAAGTTTCTAGTTTCTGTTATATTCATTTATTCTAGATCTATCTTGGGGTTATATAAAAATCAGATCTGAAATCTGGACAACAAGCATTTTTCTTTTGCAAGGGAAGAATTGTATATTTGGTATTTCAAAGATAAATCAAAATATACATGCTAGGTACAATCTCGACACATCATAGGCATAGGTCTCTTCTTTTCAAAACAAAAGCATACCTATTGACTTCTAATTTCTAAATGATGCCCATACTTTTCATACATCCCTGAAAAGACATCAACATTGTATCAAAATAGACAACAGCGTTAGGCCTACAACCTTTCATTCTGAGATCAAACATGGATTTCTGAACAATAACAGAATCTATCCTAGTTAACAGACCTTAAATACATGATTATGACTTCTTTGAGAGAAGCGCTTTCCTTCCATTCAATCTGATGTAATCACCTGGCCTTCATGAAAAGTAAGGTATTTCTTGGAAAGCTAATCTGCTATTTCATTTAGTTCATTTAGTTCACTGTTACATGTTGAAAAGAAACCAACTCTAACTGATTTTTTAACCTCATGGAAATTTTCCATAAGCTTCTGAAGTAATAGATTTTCCATGCTACTCGTGCCCTTTTCCCAATGAATTATAAGTTTGGAGTCACTCAACACTTGAAGATTACTGATGACTCTGCTAACAACAAATTTTAATAGAAACCAAGAAGCAAATAACTTTGTTGTATTGTTGGTTCCAGACCCACACACTGGTTTGCATTTCATATAATGGTTTTTGACAAATAAAGGACACCTCCCATAGCATAGATTCCTTGACATCCTTGACTTTCCATGCCCTTGAATGATCAATATCTGTATCTTTAAGAACTCCAGGGTTCCTCTGAATCTTAGGCTTCCAGAAACCTTCATATACATAACTGATCACATGGCAGATCTGAATAGGCAAGACTTCTTTACCTTGGAGTAAAATATCATTTCTCGTTAGCCATATGGCCCCTACAATTGTGCATGGAAGTACTTATCGAATCTGTTGTGAAAACACTTCAAATCTTCTTAAATGTTTAAATTTGCGTTTAAAAGAACCAAAAACAAGAAGCCTAAAATCTGGAATTTAATATATGTGAATGCAGTGTCTTGAATTTAGTGGGAAATTAATTAAGCGGGAGTAATTCCCAATGTCAATTGATTCAGAAAATTCAAGTAAAGTGATGAAACACATCAAACACTTGAGATTTAGGTACAAAACAATATGGTAATTCTATTCCGAAGGTGTGCAAGTACAAAGTTTGGTTATGTTGGGTTCAACTTCAAAGTACCCCATTGGATGTCAAATTCTTCCAAAGCAGCAAGTGCACGAATAAATTCACATGAACAGGATGAGAGTGATCTCTAATTCTCATTGAATAATAATTTGTCTTACACACATTCAAACTTTCTACCCCTCATATGTATGGGGTGACTTGATCATTATTTCCTATGTGATCTTCCATCGTATCCAGCAATTCCACAGATGCGATCAATGGTTTTCCCATAGACACTTGACAAAGACACTTTCATCCTACTCAGCCTGCCTTGCCATATGCCCAGAGACAAATGGGGACATCTAGTTGATACTTGTGTTATGACATATCCTCCCTACTTGACCTATTGCAAATGCTTTCTCATGTGTGGACAAGCATTAGGTGGTGAAAGGTGTTGCTCTATAATGACTCATGTATCCTCAAATATTGTTTCAATAGCTTAGGTAGTATTATGGTGTTGTTATAATTCTTCCTTCCTCATTAGATTAAGTGTATGACCTTAGGGGTTAGGTGTTCCCATAGGGATCTAAGCAAGCGTGACCCTCATTTCATGTCTTTCACAACATCTCCGAACAGACAACATTGCAGCCTCTAGTGAAATTGTTCCTCCATCATAATCCACTCATTTTAAATTACAAGCCGCTAAATGTTCTTGGAGATGTACGTGCATAGACTTGAGGAGGTACTTGCAGGCTCCATGTTTGATTACCACACCTGAAAATTACAGTGGCTATTTCATTAAAATTGTCCTCGATACCAAGTGGTAAATGATGCATGTGAATTGGATGCCACCAAAAACAAAGATGGATTGGGAAACATTATTGCACAGGAAACAGATCATTCTTCAATTAAAAGCATCCAAGGTGCTGCTCTGAACCAGTCACTACAGGAACACTGACCAGGTAGCCCACTATGTCAAAACAGGTCTTTAAGTTTTGGCTGCCATAATTTTCCGTGATCTCAACCTTACCTTTGCTGCGAGATGCCTCAGGGTATAGAGTGTTGTTCACTACTATGATGAGGTCAGGAACAGGGTTACGATTGGTTTTCTTTGTCCACATGATGCCCAGAACTAGGCCAGAACTATCTCAAATGCTGCTTTCATGCCATTCCCTTATGCACAGATTGCCTAGAAGTGAATTTCAGGATGCTTTCATGCCCCGAATACTATCTTACTGTTTTTTGATGGCCTAAAGTGCCCAGAACTAAAGCCAAACCTTCTTTACTACATTCAAAGACACCCATGTGAAAACGGGGGGTAACCGGGTGGAAACTCTTTTACAAAGTCAATGTAGTTGCAACCTGTTGACAATAGGAGTTACTCTAATTGATAAGGGAACAATAATAAAATTCATCCACATTGAAGATGTCATTAGGATGCATTAGGGAGATGTTAAGCCCTGGGAAACATCTGAATAATGAGGATTGTATCTTAAGCCTCAAAACCCTACATCACTGGATTTTAGCCATAGGGAAGGTTTTATAATCAAGGGAAAGTGCAATTTAATATATTAATCCTCAAACAAGAAGTGAATACATGGTGTAAATGTACTCTACTAGATTTACTCACAAAGAATAAGTTTACCCCACTACATAGTTGAAGACAAGGAGGTAGCAGTCCAATAATTGTTCTCTTGTTCTGTTGATAAAGGTTATAAGTTGTAGCCGTGCCTTCTAAACATAAGACTAATTATAGACAAGGAGAAAGAAGAAATGATTTTCATTTTGAATAACAGAAAACTGAACGTGAAAAGAAGCGCCTACACTTGAAAATGGAGAAAAACATGATGCTTCAAATAATCTATTGAACTCAAGAACAAAAGATAGGTTTGAGGCTATGAAAGAGAATCCTTCCTATAAAAAGAATGGAAAATATTTGATATGCACCTTAGGAAATGGTTCAGGTAGTCCATTGGCAAATGCCTTGATTTGGTGGTTCATTGCACCTTTCCTGGGTGGGTAGACTGTAGAGTGTTATTTTTCAAAGGGCCTTCTAACTATTCTAGTAGATCCCAGGACCTAAGCCGACCATGCTCTCTGTCCTCCAAGCAATATATTCCTTTATCATTGGTATATTTTACTGTTGTTTCTCATAACAGATTTACCACTATTGATTTGAGTACGAGAAGTCATTTTTCTCTATTGTTGAAGATAGTGTCATTTTTGAAGAGTCATGTTTTTGAAGAAACTATTCTAGGTAGTCCCATATTTTCTAAAGGTAAAGATTTTCTTGAGAGTTCTAGGGTAATATTTATTCCAAGAAGTGAAAGTTTTCTTCCAAGGTGAGTGGCCTTGGAGTAGTGTTGTACTTGCCTCATAAAGGATAATTTTCCAGACCTGTTTATGAACTTACACTTAATAGTAAGGATGCTGAGGGAAGGTCCTTTACTTTTTTACACAACACACATTTGGAATGTGTATTTTTTTTGTTATAAATTATACACTATAAGGAGTTTGTTGTGTGCAACAAATTGACTGATCTTTCGACATTGGTTTTTTAAAAGAATTCTAGTTTCAGTCTTAGTTTTAAAAATCCGTGAAATCGGTTTCAGAATCGGCTGATTTACCAGTTTGATGGAAAACCGATTCAAATGGGCCTATAGATTGGTTTGGTGGATTGGTTTGGTACCGAACCGGTCAGATCGGCTGATCTACGTAAAAAATCGACGGAGTAGATATCGATGTGATCCATTAACATAGATCAATAGCAGAGGGCGAGAAGTGCCAGGGCCTCAGATTTTGATATTATATAACTCAATAGGACCATTTTGCAAGAACATTTTAGGATTCTATCATTGAAACAAGGTACAAATTGCTGTTTTTTGAGCCTCCATCCATTGAAAACCGTCTGATATTTCAATTTATTTCCTGGAAGCCTTTGAATGAAGCAGCCAATCTTTTCTTGAGGGAAAAATAAGCATGGTTTGCAGAAGTTTAAGTTTTAAAATGCTTTAAATTCCACCAGAAAATAAAAATTATCATATCATGGCGCATCCAGGTTTTGAGTTAGATGAGTTTTGATGAGTATTGACAGCGATTTGATTATAACGGGGAATTTTATTTACGCACTTTGATATATTGATTCTTATATGGTATATAAGAATCCGGATATTTTGATTCTTCTATGGTATTTAATGAGAAGACTTTGGATATTTTTTTCTCTAATGATTTGGAATCATGGATTTGAATCACGAATATATTGTTTTTCTTTAAAATTTAAATATTTTATGTATTTTTTAGTAAACCAAGTCATTAAATTTAGATTGGCCGATTCATGACCGATTCTTTATCGATTCTGAGTTGACCCTCAACGGATTCCAATTTTTAAAAAGTATGGTTTCATTCATATCCATTTATTCTAATTCTATCTTGGGGTTATATAAAAATCAGATATGAAATCCGTGAATAAATCTGGAGAACAAGCATTTTTATTTTCCAAGGGAAAATCGTGTATTTGGTATTTCAAAGATAAATCAAATATACATGCTAGGTACAATCTCGGCACATCGGAGACATAGGTCTCTACTTTTCAAAACAAAAGCAGACCTATTGACTTCTAAAAGATGCCCATACTTTTCCTACATCCACGAAAAGACAACAAAATTGTATAAAAAAAGACAACAGTAGGCCTGAGACCTTTCATTCTGAGATCAAACATTGATTTCTGAACAATAACTGAATCTATCATACTCAACAGGCCTTAAATACATGATTTTGACTTCTTCAAGAGAATCCCTTCCATACGTCCAATCTGATGTAATAACCTAGCCTTCATGAAGAGTAAGGGTTTCCTTGGAAAGCTAATATGGTATTTCATTCCATTCACTGCACACAAGTTGAAAAGAAACCAACTCTAACTGATTTTTTTAACCTCACTGAAACTAACATATTTTTTAACCTTAGTGAACTTTATATTGTTGGTTCTAGACCTAGATGCTGATTTGAATTTCATGTAATGGGTTTTGACAAAAATGACACCTCCCATATCATAGACTCTTTCAGATCCTTGACTTGCCCTGGCAAAGAATCCCATGCCCATGAATGATCTATATCTAGATCTCTAATAACTCCAGGGTTATTCTGAATCTTAGGCTTCCAGAAACCTTATACACATAATTGATCATATGACATACCTGAATATGGCCTGTGCAAGGAAGTATATCAAATCTGTTATGAAAACACTTCAGCTCTTCTTAAATGTGCAAATTTGCATGTAAAAAACCAAAAACAACAAGCCTAAAATCTGGAAATTAATATCTGTGCAAATTTGCGTGTAAAAAACCAAAAAACAACAAGCTTAACATCTATCTGGAAATTAATATTTGTGCTTTAGTGTTTTGAATTTAGTGGGAAATTAATTAAGCGGGAGTAATTCCCAATGTCAATTGATTAAAAAAAAATTAAAGTAAGAAAACAAATCAAACAATTGAGATTTAACTACAAAACAAGAGGTCACTTTATTATGAAGGTGTGCAAGCACAAAGTCTGGAGATATTGGGTTCAACTTCAAAGTACCCCAATGGATGTGAAATGATTCCAAAGCAGCAAGTGCAAGGATAAATTCACATGAAGAGGATGAGAGTGACCTCGAATTCTCACTTAATAATATGTTGTCTTATAATCACTCAAACTTGTTACCCTTTTATGGGGTGACTTTCCTATTTAGACTGCCTTGCCATATGCCATAGATAGACGGGACATCCAGTTTATGGGGTGACTTTCCTATTTAGATTGCCTTGCCATATGCCAAAGATAGATGGGGACATCCAGTTGATAGTGTTATGACATATCCTCCCTACTTGACCTATGGTAAGTGCTTTCTTATGCCTCAAGTATCCTCAAATATTGTTTCAATGGCTTAGGGAACATGATGATGTGGTTATATTTCTTCCTTTCTCATTAGATTAAGTGTATGAATTTAAGGCTTAGGTGTGCCCCTAGGGATCTAAGCAAGTGTGATCTCATTTCATGTCACTCATAACATTGTACCTAGCCATCTGTCTTGTTATGTCATTTCATTGGCCTCTTCACCCACTTCAATCATATCCCCTTTTCACAGTTAACTAACTATATGTCATGTTCTAAGTTCTCTATTTACTACTCCTATGTTTGGTGCCTAAATCAAAGATAGAAAATAAAGACTTTTAAGGGAAATGAAATAAAATGATGAATGTGAGATATGCCTCCTTGGAAAATCCAGGGTCCCTATGTATTAGGTTATCAAACCCAATCTAAAGCAAAGGGACTCGGGCAAAAAAAAGTTAAAAAGAAAGAAGAAAAAAAATAAATAAAAATGACCACAAAAATGGGCATAAGGAAATGGTAAGTTTAAAAAAATGACTCTTTTAAGATGCACATATGGATGAAAAACACTAACCCCCTAGCTCTTGAGAACTAAGGGGAAGACTTGGAACTTAGGCACTATCTTATTTTAGTTAATTCTTGAACTCCATTTCGTAACATTTCAATTAATTTCCCTTTCATTACATTACACCCAACTTCATTACCCTTAGCTTGTTTACATTACATTCAATTTCATTACCCTTGGATTGTTTAGAAACTTAGGAAGTTCACTTAGCCTCAAGGGTGGAACATGAAAATTTGGATCAATTATGTTTGAACCATGGTAGTTTTAAGATTATTGGGACAACTAATTAATGCGTTGGAACATGAAAATTTAGATCAATTATGTTTGAACCATGGCAGTTCTAAGATTATTGAAATAATTTATTAATGTCTAACATCTGGTGATGTTCATGGTAGTTCTAAGATTATTGGCAAAATTAATTAATGTTTAACACTTGGTGATGTTCACTAACACTTGGAATCGGTTTAACATTAATTGGCACACATGATAAAGGTTGAAGATGAGTTTACGTGGTCAACGTTGTAAAACCCCATTCCTATTTTAAAAGGTTCTTACAGTGTGGCACATAAGACAATACACATTTTATTAAGGAGATGTTTGTTGCTTCTCAAAGATTTGACCCACTTTAAGGGGGTTATTACAGTGGCACATAAGACCATACAAATTTGGTTAAGAGGATGTTTATTGTTTTGTTTCTCGAAGATTTGACTCACTTTAGAGAGATAATAACATTATTTTATTACTCACCCAATTTACTTTATAGAAAAGGTTAAACAATTTTTTTTTTAAATTATGAATTTTCACCAATGGGATACTAAAGGCAACTATTGTGCATAAAATATAGTTTTGTCCCCTTTCACGATGTCTAATGCATGGGCATAAAATATATGTATGGTATAATATCTCTTTTTATATTGCGATTGAGTTATTTGTTTCTTTATATATTCGTTGCATCAATATTTATCCATGATATTTTAAAAATAAATGATTTAAAACTAAAGATTAAAATATATAAAAATATATTTAATTTATAATTGGTACTATCTTTGAAATTGAAATTTTGAACTGCCTAGTAGTTTTTACTTAAATATGTTTTTGTTAAAAATATAAAAATAAAATAAGTTATTGTTGAATCATGTTTGGTTAGAAAAATAAAAATAATTTAATTAAATGGTTACTACCTTTGAAATTGATAATGGTGCTACTTTTAAACCATGACCCAAGGGCATATAAGTCGTCAAAATCACCACCCAACCTTGGCCACATCAACCCTCAACTCGTTGGATTTTGGGAGTCTCTTACCCCTAACGGGAATTGACTTATATTTTTGCGCCGAGAGTCGCTCTACATCCCAGTATGAGGGAGATCTTGTTAGTCGAGTAAAAAAATAATATAAAGTAAACAAAAAAGAATAATACAAAGTAAAAAGTAAATATGAGACTTAAACTAGACACTTTACGTTTTACTTTTAATAAAAAGTAAAAAGTAAATATGAGACTTTAGAGTGTTTGTTGAGTTTGTCGAGTAACAAAATAATCAAAGTAAATAAAAAAGAATAATACAAAGTAAAAAGTAATAAATATTATGTGGGTCATAAACAAAAAAGAATAATACAAAGTAAAAAGTAAATATGAGACTTAAACTAGATACTTTAGAGCTTAGGATTAGGTGGCTCAGGTATTTCACTCAAGGAGCTATTCAAGGAGAGTTTGCACCTCGACAGATTTGGTCCCTCTCGGCGCTTGATAGAGCCTAGGATTTGGATCTAGGATGGTTTATAAATTAATCATGAATACAGACATCAAATGTCATACAAACATTACATTTCAATATTTTGTTACTACCCCAAAATAATAATAAAATTTTGTTACTACCCCAAAATAATAATCATAGGAGTATATAATCAATTTATAATTTTAAAAATAAATAATTAAAAAAAGTTAAGCTATGAGTATTATTCTTGAATACATTAAAAATCAATGAGTAAATAATTATTTAAAAAAATTACATTGATTTTTTAAATTAAAAAAAAATTAATTAAAGAAAATAATCTTAAGAATGTGTGTTTCCTCTTAGAAGGTCATAGGTTCAATTTAAGAGGGGTGACCTTAAAAATAGAATGTGTGTTTCCTCTTAGAAGGTCATAGGTTCAATTTAAGAGGAGTGAGCTTAAAAATAAATTATTATTATTATTAGTATATTGTTATTTAATGTGACCTTAAAAATAAATTATTATTATTATTATTATTATATGTTCACTTTTTTTAAAAGTGAAATAAAATTGATTTTAAATTTTTATAGAAAAATATAAATAAAAAAATTAAAATTTAATTAAATATAAATAAATACTAATATAAATAATATTTTATCAAAATTTAAAAATGAATAATTTAAAAAAATAAATCTAAGATTAATATATTCAATAAATATTATATAAAAATTATAAAATTAAATTCTTTCCAAAAACAAAAGTTAATTTTCAAAATTTAAAAATAAAATTTAAAAATAAATAAATCTAAGATTAATATATTAATATATTCAATAAATATTTATAAAAATTATAAAATTATTTTTTCCAGTTAATAAGAAATATATTTTAGATTATTTTTTAAAAACATAACTTTTTTGAACAATATATTTAAAGTATAATAAGTTCATAAGAAATATATTTTAAGTTATTTTTTGAAAACATAATTTTTCTTAACAACATATGTAAAGTATTTTAATTTAAAAATATGTTTGATTTTAATTTAAAAATATGTTTATTTTTTGAGTGATCCTAAAAATAAATTATTATTATTATTGTTATTATATGTTTGTTTTTTCAAAAATGAAATCAAATTAATTTTAAATTTTCCTAGAAAAATATAAATAAAAAAAGATTAAAATTTAATTTAATTTAATATAAATAATAAATTGAATAAATTTTTAGATATTAATATAAATAATATTTTATTAAAACTTAAAAATGAATAATTAAAAAAAATAATTCTAATATTAGTATATTTTATAAAAATTATAAAATTAAATTTTTTCCAAAAACATAATAAGTTAATAAGAAATATATTGTAAGTTACTTTTTGAAAACATAACTATTTAAAGTATTTTAATTTAAAAATATGTTTCATTTTAATTTAAGAATATGTTTCATTTTAATTTAAGAATATGTTTATTTTTTGGGTGAGCTTAAAAATAAATTATTATTATTATATGTTTGTTTTTTAAAAGTGAATCAAATTAATTTTAAATTCTTCTAGAATTTTTTTTTTTTTTTTTTTAAATAATAAATTGACTAAATTTTTAGATATTAATATAAATAATATTTTATTAAAATTTAAAAATAAATAATAAAAAAATTAAATCTAACATTAATATATTTAATAAATATTTTATAAAATTTATAAAATTAAATTCTTTCCAAAAACATAATAAGTCAATAAGAAATATATTTTAAGTTGTTTTTTGAAAACATAATAAATTTGCCAAACTTCTCTTAACAACATATTTAAAGTATTTTAATTTAAAAAATATTTAAAAATAAAATATACCACAAATCATTATTAAACCTTTTCTACTCAATTATTAAATATAAATATTATTATTAATAATATTAATAAACTGTTACTATCCAATTTTATATTTTTAATATTAAATTAAAGATACATAACAATATAATTAAGCACATCAAATACTATACAAACATTACATTTCAATTTCTTTACTACCTAAAATACTAAATTGCTTAACTAAATTTGAAAAGAGTTTTCCCAATTTCGAGAATCATAAATTATCTATTAACAAAAACTAACCACAAAATTCATTTTCCCACTCCACATATAAAAATTTCATTTACTTTATCCACATTTTTTATTTGATTCCAAAACATATATTATGTTGTATGTAATTGTCGTAAATGTATACACATAAATGAAATCTAAATAATAAACATTATTAATATACACTATCATAAATGTACATTAATTTTCGAATTTCAATAATTACAAACAAAAAAATTGTAAATGCACACAAATAAATATTCTATTTGAAAATTTTATTAAAATATTTATAGATACTAAACATTATCAAATGAAATGTACACACATTTCAACATGTTTTACATAATCATTTAAGTACACAAGTATACAAAATAATCTCAAACAACAATCCTAAAACTTAGTAGATACATAAACACAAATACTATACATCTTATTGGGATCATTACACAAAAATAGAAACATTGCGCTTCAAATTTTAATGTTATCCTTTACTTTATCATTTAATTTATTTTAAAATACATATCAACATACACCACAAAGCTCGTTACACAAAAATAGAAACATTGCGCTTCAAATTTTAATTGTTATCCATTACTTTATCATTTACTTTATTTTAAAATACATATCAACGTACACCAAAAAGATCGTTATACAAAAATACAAACATTGCACTTCAAATTTTAATTGTTAAAGATAGTTACCTTATCATTTAGTTTATTCTAAATACATATTAACATACACGACAAATGAATGCAAGAATGTATATCTTTTGATCAATACACAAAGATTCATTCAATATGTACCACAAATGAATGCATAAATGCATGTCATATTTTGATAAAATACACAGGTATTTACAATTTGTTGTGTAAGAAAAAAAATATAATTTTTAAAAATTATTTTAATACAAAGAATATTATATTAAAATTAAAAAAATGATTAATTAGAAAAAATAAATCTAAAATTTATATATTTTTAATTATAAAAAATATATTATATTTAATAAATATTTTATTAACAACCATGAATTTTTTTTTTTCAAGTTCTTCAAATCTTTCTTAGAAATATATTTAAAGTCTTTCGATTAAAATATAATATTTTAAAATAAAAATGTCCAAACTATTATCAAACTTTTTTGTCAAATGTTTAAGTAAAGATATTTTGATTAATTAATAATATAAAATTTGCATTTTTTTAATGTTTTTTAATATTAAATTTTAAATACACAACCATATAAATAAATTAAATATCATACAAATATTACATTTCAATTTTTTTATCATTACTACAAGATAATCAATGGTTTAAATAAAAAAAATTGTTAATAAATTCCTTAAATAAAAAAGTTGTTAATAAATTACTTAAATAAAAAAATTGTTACTAAATTACTTTAAAAAAAATTGTATATTTGAAAAGAATTTCGTTTCATAATTTCTCTAACTAAGAAATGTAAAAGTTCATTTGCCACTCTACATTTAATATATCTACTCTAATCGCATTGTTTTTATTTATTTTAAATCACATATCAATAAATGCACATCACTAACCACATATCTAGTTTATTGTTGTACACTCATGAATGCACATCTAGATTATCATTGTACACATGAATGCACATCAATTTTTTACCAATACATTTTATTTTTTAATACATAAATATACAATCATTAATCATCAAATTACATAAGCGAATTGTAAGTACCTAAACATACAAACATTTTGCATTTCGATCATTGCAAAGAAATAAATTATAAACACATAAATGTTCCACTTGAAATTTTTATCAAAATATGTAAATACTAAGCATCATTAAATGAAATTTACACACATTTCAAAATACATGCTAATATATTATACACATTCATTTTAAGTACACAACTATACACAAGAAACTAAAAAAAAATCCATACACATCTAAAAGTTGATGTGCATTCATTATTGTGTATCACAATGTTTGTTATTTGGGTTTCATTTCTCTGGTTGTGTATTTTATAATTTTTGTGTGTTTAATGTGTGTATCTATAAAATTAGATGTGTATTCATGATTGTTGTTTGAATTTCATATGTATGGTTATATATTGACATTTTATTTGTAAAAAGATTAATATTTGATACGTGGTGCTTGCATGTTTGTATATATGAGGGGAGTGATTAGTGTTTATATATTAGAAGTGGGGGTAAAAACCAAATAACAAACATTATCATACACTATCATGAATGCACATTAGTTTTTTATGCACACAAAATGTTGTAAGCCACAAAGAAATTGTCATACACAAACATTGAAATAAAGCCCAAATAACAAACACTTTTATACACAATCATGAATGTACATAAATGTTTGGTCAATGCACACAGAATATTGAAAACACAACCATTAAAGATACAAAGAAATTGTAAATACACAAACATAAAAATGAAACCCAAATAACAAACATTGTTATACACAATACACATAGTATATTGATCAATACACAAAGTATATTATAATGCACAAACATACAAGGATTAAGCATCAAATATTGAATATTGATAATTTCACCAACAAATTGTAAATACACAACCATACATATGAAATTCAAACAATAATCATGATTACACATCAAATTTTATAAATACACAAACATTAAAGACACATAAAGAAATTATAAATAGACAATGAATCCTTGATAATAAACATTGTTATACACGATCATGAATGCATATCAATATTTGGTCAATGCACACAAAATATTGTAATAGACAAATATTAGACACCCAAAGAAATTGTAAATATACAAACATAAAAATGAAATTCAAATAACAAACATTGTTATACATAAATATAAATGCACATCAAAATTTTGATCAATACACAAAAAATATTGTAATACACAACCATACAAACAATATGTATCAAATATTAATCATTACATAAACAAATTATAAACACAACCATACATATGAAATTCAAACAACAATCATGAATATCAAATTTTGTAAATATATAAATAACTTAGATACATAAAGAAATTGTAATTACACAAACATATAACTGAAATGAAACACACATAAAAACATTGTTATACACAATCATGAATGCACATCAAATTTTGATTAATACAACATACAAGCACTAAATATCAAATATTGATAATTTCACAAACAAATTGTAAACCAACCATATATATGAAGTTTAAATAATTATGAATACACATGAAAATTTGTAAATACACAAACACATAGCAATACATATGAAATTCAAACAGCAATAGTGAACACACAACAAATTTAGTAAATATGTAAACATTGAACACAGAAATTGTAAATGCACAAACATAGAAATGAAATCAAACTCAAATAACAAACTTTGTTATACACAATCATGAATGCACATCAAATTTTGATCAATACACAAAATTATTGCAATACCCAAATATACAAGCATTAAATATCGAAAATGAATCATTACACAAAAAAATTATAAATACAACCGTACATACAAATGAAATTTAAACAATCATGAGTACACATGAAATTTTGTAAATACACAAACACAAACTTTAGAGACACAAAAATTGTAAATATACAAACATAACAAACATTGTATTTCAAAATTATCACCACCCCGCAATAGTAAATTGCTTAAATAAATAAATATAAATTACTTACGTGTGTGTGTATATATATATATATATATATATAATCAAATATTTATATATTTGAATATGTATGTGTGCGTGTGTGTTAAAAGAGTTTCTCTTAGCTTTGAGAATCATAAATTCTCTACTAATGAGGTAAACCATGAGAAAATTGAAACTCATTTGGTCACCTCGTGCTCGCCCTGCTCTCCCCCTTCCCACCCAACGAAAGAAACAAACATTACATTTCAAATTTATAATAAATTTGAAATGTAATATTTGTTTCTTTCATTGGGTGGGAAGGGGGAGAGAGAGGCGAGCACAAGGTGGCCAAATGAGTTTTATTTTTCCATGGTTTACCTAATTAGTAGATAATTTATGATTTTCAAACCAAAGATAAATTATTTTCATATATCTATATATGAAAAGAGCTTCTCTTAGCTTCAAGAATCATACATTCTCTACTAACGAGGGCAACCACGGGAAGGTGGAAGCTCATTCCCCCCCCCCCTCACTTCTAACCTATAATTCCACTACACTCATCACTCCCCCAACCCAACCATACAAACGAAACTCAAATAAAAAACATATAGTCAATTACATAGTACAAAATATCATGAATACACAAACACATCATCACCATTATCAATCACAAATAGAGTACACAATATCATGAATACACAAACACAAGCATATCATCAAACAACAAACACATCATTATCATTATCAATCACAAGCAAAGTACGAAATATCTTGAATACACAAACACAAACATGTCATGAAAGAAGAAACACATCATCATGATTATTAATAACAAACAAAGTACAAAATAACATGAATACACACACATCATCAAATTGTAAATACACAAACATATAAATGAAATAAAACTCAAATAACAAACGTTGCTATAGACAATCATTAATGCACATCAAATTTTGATCAATACACAAAATGATTGCAATAACCAAACCTACAAGCAATAGATGTTGAAAATTAATCATTACACAAACAAATTATAAACACAACCATACAAATGAAACTCGAATAATAAACATATAATCACTTACATAGTGCAAAATATCATGAATACACAAACACATCATCACCATTATCAATCACAAAGTATAAAATATCATGAATACACAAACACATCATCACCATTATCAATCACAAACAGAGTATAAAATATCATGAATACACAAACACAATCATATCATCGAACACCAAACACATCATTACCATTATCGATCACAAACACAGTACAAAATATCATACATACACAAATACAAACATGTCATCAAAGAAAAAACACATCATCATGATTATTAATAACAAACAAAGTACAAAATAACATGAACACACACACACATCATTATGATTCATGAATAACATGAATCATAATTAAAATATCAATCACAATCACTTGAACAAAGTACAAAATATCATGAATACACAAAGACAAACATTAGCATTATCAAATTATCAAAATATAATGAATACACAAACACAAACATATCATCAAACAACAAACACATCATCATTATTATTGATCACAAACATAATACAAAATATCACGAATACACAAACACAAACATGTCATCAAAGAAGAAACAAATCATCATGATTATTAATAACAAAGTACAAAATAACATGAATACGCACACATCATCATAATTCACGAATAACATGAATCATCATCAAAATATCATCAATCACAATCACAAACAAAGTACACAATATCATGAATACACAAACACAAACATATCATCATTACCAAATTATCACGAATGATCAAAATATAATGAGTACACAAACACACACATGTCATCAAACTACAAACATATTGTCATCATTAATAACAAACAAAGTACAAAATATCATAAATAATCAAAGTATCATACATACACAAACACAAACCATTTTAAATACATTTAAACATACAAATATTAAGAAATTTTAATATGTTTACAAATTGATTTATATATTTTTTCAATTATATTTCATAATTTATACGAATGTATTATTAAATAGTTTTAATTGAAAATTTATTACGTTTTAAAAAACCACTTTTAAACATTGAAAAAAAAGGAAAAAAAAAGAGATGATAAAAGTGAGTGCACAAACCCTTAAGAATGATCATGGTTCATTCTTAAGGGCATTGAGAAGGGGCTTTTTAGCCCCTTCAAACAAAATAATAATTTTTTTATTATGATATATTCGAGAGTAATTACATAATAAATAAATATAAATGTTACACTCTTTTATTGTCTTCTATTATGAACATGTAGATACTTCATATGCCATGGCTATGCATATTATTCCTTTTGTCCTCTGCAAAAATAATATCTTTTGAAATTTAGTGAAAATCCATGCTTTTAAATGTAACAAAAATTGCATCATTTAAATAAGTGACTATAATTTGACAATTAAAATAATCTTCACACCTGAATTTGGATGAAGAGAAACTTTGGCCATAAGGACAATCAATGTTGGAGCTTGTAGATTAGCTAAAATCAAAAGAAACATAGCCACTTGTTACATTTGCAAGAGCCTAAGAGAACACAAAAATACCATTCAGGTGATAATAGATAGTTGACAAATGCAAATATTGAACTATGCATAATAATGCAAACCCAATGAGATAAAAAAATTTACTTTACTAAATTGGATAGTTATAATGCATATTATGAAATTTTAATAGAATTAAGAACATTGACATGTGGACATGGAAAAAATTAATACAAAACATGTGTTCATATTCTCCGTGAGAGAGGAAGATTTGGATGCAGTGAATAGGCTAAGGATAATTTCAAGAATCTCTCATCTTAGTTAGAGAATGTTCAAAGAACTTATGATTATCTTGTATACAAATTTTATCTAAAGGACATTTTGAAAGAAAACAGAGAGGCCAGCCAACTAGATGTGAGCCATATCAACCCCTTTGCTATACGTGAGAGTTTCAGACCTATGAAGTCTACTTATTTTAGTGACAAAACAACATTTACTCAACGAAACAAGATTGGAATCGGGTCGTGTTAACTTTAATGATTGTCAAGGAATCCAGATATGTTCCAGGTGGACTAGGTAAAGTAAGGGCCTCCTTTTGATTTGATTTTACTAATTACGGGCATTACATATGTAACATATCCATGAATATGTTAGTGTTATTTTGAGAAAATAAAATTCTTGGTCCTCTAGCCATTAACCAAATCACACTTTAATAACATAAAAGACCTCAATTGTTTATAATACACTTTCTTGATACTGGTTATCATCAAAGAATGAAACATAACGACATAACATACCCATGTGTCGATTCAGTACCTTAAGGGGAACTTTGAGAACTCCTTTCATATTGATCATCTACTCCTTATCATATCGCTTTAGTATTATTTAGTTAAATGACTAGCATTTCACCTTCCTTATCAACTTCATCCACACTAAGTAATGATGCAAACATTTATAAAACGATCATGAGTAATTATTGGCTATTAAATTCCTCACTTAATTCTTCATGAAATGCTTTGACATAATATACATTGACAGTAATAATGACACAAGCATCTAATTTAAACAAAGAATCATAAAATTACACAAGAGATCATCAAAAGCCACATAGATTACAAATGCAGGTCCATTTAATGCCTTCAACCACACGATATGAATATACGCAATTCCATCATGCCAAATGCATCGAATCCCCAGAGTTTTTACTATAAGATAAAGACTAGGAACTATAGAATCAGGGGACCATACACTTATAAGATCTTCTCCACATGGACAACATAATAACCATTCAATACATTTTAACAATAAATCACATGACAACAATACACCAACCATCATACACCATATATAAACGTGGTTCACCCAAAACTTGGGCTACGTCCACAACACTCGTCGCAATATATTATTTCATCAAAATAATAATTACATCCTGCAACTCAGCGGTTGCATTATTTACCTTCCATTACCTGGAAGTCTCTCTCATGGAGAGTATCTTCTAACATTCGAAGTGAGAAGCCTTACCATTATTTCCCATAGTTTACATGTGATAATACCTATATTAGCTATGTTCTCAACATACACTAATTATGTTTTATCCGAGTAGAAAAACCACCTTACTAACCTTTATACAATATCGCATTTCCAATTAGATCTATCCTAACTCATTTCAAGAAAAGTATCTTCTCTGATCTTAAAAAAGACAGACATTAAGTCCTTGTACTCACAACTCTAAACTAAGGATAAACCCCATTTCTAGTTTTTGCATGCACTAGTGTTGGTCTCAAAAGGAAAATACAAGCAAGTGTAGCTTCGAATACACACAGATATCAGAAGGAAATAGATGCAGATCTAACATCATATATCACGCAGATTCAATGGATGCATACACGTCGATTTTCCAATGAATACAGTGCAAGTCTCCATGCAGTATCTCTCTGATCTATATCAAGAATACCACACAGATCTCAAAATGTAATACAAGCAGATCTAGATTCAAATACCACACAGACCTCATAATGGAAAAAACAAGTAGATCTAAATGATTCAACCGGGATCAAGCTTCCCCAGCTGCCCAAAAGAGAAAAATAGAAGCCCCGCAAAATAAAAGAAAACACACATAGAGATCGCTCAAATCGAAATCGTCATCTGTGCCTTGAAAATATAGATACATCGATCTCTATCTCTCAAGTTATCCCTTATGGGACCCACTTAAGTAAAAGGATAGGTTTCTTATATACACAGGTTCATTATCCCATAAAGGTAATAATATCAATAACCCTTCTTCTAAATCTGACAGAAATAAATTAGATATATATTTCTCATAACTCTGAAAGGTATTAATAAAAGTATCCTACCACTCCGTCTATCCACAATTGTGAAGATTGCATACTTCACATTGTACTACAGGAATACATACAACTCCGCTATCCTTCTCATGCAAAGTTGAAGGACATAATTTCAACATGAACCAAGTCTTGAAGAGACGCCACAGGCTCTTTCTCTTGAAAGGCACAGAGGGAAAAGGTGTGAGACTTTGGGATAATGTTTCAACAACGAAGTTGGGTATTGATTATCACTGCGGATGGATCGCCCAGGTTTATGCAGCACAAATATAAATCACATATAGATATCTACATAACTGAATGGTTCAGGGATTCGATTCTCACTGAGGAGGAATCGTCCCGATCTATGTAGCGTATAACCAACTGAATACAAAATCTACAGAATTTAACTCTATCAGGGCTTAATCCTTACTAAGGAGGGATCGCCCATCTTTGTGCAGCAATAACAAACTAATACAATACTACCAAAATTAAACTGGATCAGGGCTCGAAGATTCAAGAGACGTCATCAAGGTAAGGCTACAATGCTAAAAATTAAGACCCCGGATACTAATCTAGATGACAGTAGAGATCGCGGGCATTTTGCATCTTGCAAAGCAAGGATCGGTTGGACAACCAGGTTGTATGACATATGGATTCTGCATACTCAGTTATAATCCGGAAATCCTTGTATCATACTAAGTTAACAGAGGACGGCTAAGCATAATACTCGATATGTATTTCCAAAGCTCACCGCAAGTAAAGATCCACTATTTCCTATAGCGATCACATACATAAAACTGAGCATATATATATATGTCGACCGCTTCTAAATTAATAGCTATCAGGATTACTAAAAGAAAACTCAGCCAGTGTAATAATACCGAAATAAGCCATGAGTACTTACCCCCATTCGCACAGATACGTCTTACCAAATATTCACTGTCAGTTTGTATTTTACTACCACTGTCGCGAGGATTTGCATCCATCAAGTTGCAGAAGTTGTATCACCAGGTACAGAGGATTGTACTGTATAGAATATGTCACCATGATGTCTACATGCTTAGCTTGCAGATCTGGGATCGCCGAATAGTTGCTATTCCTATCGATGGCGATACCTTTGCAGCTATCCCTCCTCACTCATGATACCCAGACTTGGTTTTAAACTACAACTCAATTGTAGAATTTTTCCGATCTAGGGTCGTCCTCTGGTCCTCGATTTAACACGGCCTACTCGCAGAGAGATCTACAAGCATATTTGAATATCCCGAGATTTTCCTCCAATTCCAATACTAAAATCCAATGCTTTTCCCCCCATTTACCAGCAATCAAGGCAGAGATGTAACTTCGTATCCCCAGAGTTGCAGCCCCCATTGTTCTCCTCCCCCTCACTATGATCTCCCAAAATAAATAAAAAGAGGAAATCGGTAACTCCAACTCCACTTGAGTGCCAAGTGGTGGAAGAAACCACGATTTCCTTTCCAAGTGGAAGAAATGCTCGAGGAACACATGCGAGGAGAACCCTGGTAGGTAAGGAAAATGTCCCCTTCACTGGAGTTTGATTCCTCCTTTTAAGGAGCACTATCGCTTAGCTACAACCACTAAATAATTACATCAAGTGCCCACGTTCCTTGACATGGGAAGCTCAAGATAAACTGGACTTAATTTCTATTTTAATTGTTCAATTATTTAAGTACTAGTTATCTCATAACACTTTTGAAGACACTATGTTATATCAATCTTTAATAATTCCATCTCCCGTGTACCACTTCCTTGGCAAATACGGAGTGAACCATTGACAAAACAAGGTTTATGTGTATGTGTCAATGACCATCCAAGCATTTGTAATGTATGTTTTCTTATTTTGTTTGATCAACTAAAAATATGAGATTCAATAAATGACTTCATTTAGACCACTCCACTAGTATTATTATTCATCTTCTATATATATATTTATAGAAGATGGCCCATGATAAATATACTATCCTCATTCCACTTTAGAATGAATGGCATTATAAGTCACATATTATATTATTCTTTTATTCTTGGATAAATATATTATCCTCATTCTACTTTGAGATTATAAGCCCTAAATTATTTTAAAATTCTGATAAAGATAAAAGGAGGGATATTACAACATATTTGGAATGCACTGAAATGGGAATAGCCATATTTCCATAACAATGCATGCCCCAATCTCAGTACCTAACAAGCTAGCTTAGGATAATAAGGTTGCTTTATTGTGTTATCCAGAACTACTAATTCTCGATCAGCATTCAGTTTTATTCGTTTATCGGTGATTCATGTGAAATTGATTTTCAGGGCACAGGTCGGAGGGAATCATAATCGTGCTATAAAGTCCATGTAGAATCATCCCGTGAGATTATACTCCTGGCTTGTTTATTCACAAAAGAATTAACTTCACTGCCCTATTGGCATTGGAACAACTAACTTAGGTTACTATTCCTCTTCCCGAAACAACTACCTTTACCAGTGAATGCTTGAATCGTTGGATTCACATCTGTCGAAACTATGCCTCCTAGATCAATAAAGGTGGGCATTGCTCCAATGGTCACCATGGATTCAGGGTTGGTTTAAAATCTTGGAATTTGGTTTGTGCCACTCAGGGTGACAAAAATCAAATTGGAGGAAGAAATGGTCGAGTGTTTGAGGGCTAAATTACTATCGTGACCCTGTTTGTACAATTTCATAATTTTAGAAAAATGAGTTGTCCTACCATCAGACTCTGTTTGGGGCAAATTTCAGAATTTAAAATAAAATCATTTCATGAGGCAGATGGAGGAAGTGGCAAGAGCCCTGGAAATCATGAGGCAGATGGAGGAAGTGCCAAGTTCTTCTGGGGAAGGTCTAATTTTCTTGTTCTGTTTGTATTTGTTCTTCTTTTACTTCTAGAAATAAAATCTAGCAGATGTTGGCTCCAGTGCTGGACTTTGCATGGTCCCGTGGACCCATTAGGGATAATTAATACTTGAATGTGCACCCCAACTTGAACTAGAAAAGTGGGGAAGTACAAAATTGAGTGTTGTTGTTACTTACAGGGCAAGACTGCAACAAAGTGATACAACAACTCACATCCTACTATTCCCCATGTTAGCATTGAAATCTACATCTCAATTTTTTTGAGGTTATGTCGGAAGATCTTCAAATCTAGCGGGTGCCATTGATCAGAAAATCTAAAGGAGCCGCTGCCGAAAGTTCGAAAATAAATAGCATTTTCTCCAAAGCTCCGAGTTTTTTTGTTAACGTGGTTAGTTTTCCTTCGTCTCAAACCTTCAACTTGGTTGAACCTTAGTGATCTGACCTTGCCATTCAAAGTTCAAAATCACATTGATCTAAGTCAAACTCGATGTTCGAAAGTTGATTACTTTGTCGTTATCTCCAAAAACCTTTTTTTTTCGCAAAGTCAAACATTTTAAAGTTTTATTGTTTCTTTTATTTTTGATGATTTTTTATTTTATTTAAAAAAAAATTAATATGTCAAATTGGACAAATAAAAAGTGTTTTTCACATAAGTCTCATTAGGACCCGAGTTCCAACTCAACCCTAAGTTTCATTTCACCCCATATATCAATTTAATGCCAAGGCGCCCAACGTGACCAAGAGTCTTCCAATGAGCTGGCATTCAATGAGCTACTCTTCATTTGCAAGAAGAGAGATGAGCTGAAATTCAGAAGAAACTATACCTCGTGGATATGCTAAAGTTGTGATGATGAAGTTCGGGATCGAGGCAGCGTCCACATGGAGAGTAAGAAAGATTGCATAGGTGTCACTAGTTTTTTATATCGATTTCCCATGAAAATCATTCAAGTGCACTCGAGGGCCGAGACTAAGAGCCACAAAGCCATGCATTTCATGTCTAGAGCATTTGAACGCATTTCAGGATATTAACAAATAAAAGGTTTTTCTTCCAAATGTCAAGCGTTTGAGGGCTAAATTACTATCGTGACCCTGTTTGTACAATTTCATAATTTTAGAAAAATCAGTTGTCCTACCACCATACTTTGTTTGGGGAAAATTTCAGAATTCAAAATAAAATCATTTCATGAGGCAGATGGAGGAAGTGCCAAGAGCCCTGGAAATCATGAGGCAGATGGAGGAAGTGCCAAGTTCTTCCGGGGAAGGTCTAATTTTCTTGTTCTGTTTGTATTTGTTCTTCTTTTACTTCTAGAAATGAAATCTAGCAGATGTTGGCTCCAGTGCTGGACTTTGCAGGGTCTTGTGGACCCATTAGGGCTAATTAATACTTGAATGTGCACCCCAACTTGAACTAGAAAAGTGAGGAAGTACAAAATTGAGTGTTGTTGTTACTTACAGGGTAAGACTGCAACAAAGTGATACAACAACTCACATCCTACTATTCCCCCTGTTAGCACTGAAATCTACATTTCAAAATTTTTGAAGTTATGTCGGAAGATCTTCAAATCTAGCAGCACATTGATCGAAAAATCTAAAAAAGCCGCTGCCTAAAGTTCAAAAATAGATAGTATTTTCTCCAAAGCTCTGAGTTTTTGTGTTAACCAATAACCAAGATCTAAATGCACCATTTGCAGATTTCAACAACCAAGTGTTAACTTGGAAAATCCTTTATGTAGTTCGCCAGCTTGACTGCTGTCGACATGTTGCCACCAAACATGTTGTAAGTATGTTAAGGAGAACCTACCAGGGTTTCACATAATATGGCGATAGCCATCCAATGCAAGAAGAGAGAACCTTACCTACTCTTCATTCGCAAGAAGAGAGATGAGCTAGCATTCAGAAGAAACTATACCTCCTGGATATGCTAAAGGTGTGATGATGAAGTTTGGGATCGAGGCAGCGTCCACATGGAGACCAAGAAAGATCGCCCAGGTGTCACTAGTTTTCTATATCGATTTCCCATGAAAATCATTCAAGTGCACCGAGGGCCAAGACTAAGAGCCACAAAGCCATATTGCATTTCGTGTCCGGAGCATTTGAACGCATTTCAGGTATATTAACAAATAAAAGGTTTTTCTTCCAAATGTCAAGCACCGAGACAAATCTGTGTCAAGGTATACAGAAAGAATGCATATGAGAATTGTAAAATGCATCAGCAAGCATCCTCGCATCCTCCAGCGTCCTCGAAATTGAATTGTCTAAGTCAATCAACAAGCATCCTCCAGCGTCAACACAAATGCCAAAAACATGGAAGGACAGTAAACGCACAGCAGCGGATGGTGATGGGTCAGTGCCATTGTTTTAGGTAACACTAACTGACTTGTCATCTATGTGCCATACCTCACGATGAAATGGATGGTGGGCAGTTTCATTTGGTCGACATACCTCCTATTGATGCTGAATTTGAGAAGTTCATGTCAGTCTTCTTTGTTGATTTTCAATTTGATCCATAAGAGTTTATATATTCTGATGCTGTTGTCTCAATGGATCAAACTATGGAAACAAGTATAGCATTCGATGAAAACTAAACAAAGGGATGGAGTGAATTTCGAACCAGAAATGCCATAGGAGAAATGTGCCTATGATCTTGTTGTGGACGAGGTTAAATCTATCACATGCAGAAAACAGAGTTTCCAGAAACAAAGGCATTAAGGAATCTTACTAAAGCTTGGGATTTTGTTTTAAAAAGCATTCTTATCCATAAGATTGTTCTTTTAATGTAATTTTAATCTCAAACACATAGTTCCAGATTTGCAGGCATAAGCTCGAAAGAGCTATAAGGGAAAAGACTCTTCATCCATGTTCTCTATTGTGCTATGTGCTGCTAAAATTTCTCAGCATATCAATTATAGATGTTGAAAATTGGACGGCACATCAATTATAGATGTTGAATTATCTTCAAGGATATTTTTGACAAATGGATCAAAATCTCCAGGCATCAACTGTTCAAAACATATTCAGATTTTCAAGGCACGAAGGTAGTCAAAAGACAGATGAAAGAGCATTTAGAGGCAGGGGTTTCAACAATTAACAGTCTAACAGAGTAGGCAGATTACCTAGCAGGCTAGCAGTTTCAGATTCTCTTTGCAATAATTGTGGATCTGATCCTTTAGTTATCAGATCTGAATCTTCTTCCAACCACTTTCTATGTTTGGTTTTAGAGGGATCGATGATCCACTAATATTGGATCTGGAATCTCTAATAGTGTATCTATATATTGAAAAATCCAAATGTAATTTGGGGGTTCACTTCAGGTTGAGAGAGAAGCTCGAAAGAGCTCTGGGGGCAAAGATTGTTCATCAATGTTCTCTATTGTGCTATGTCTGCACAATCGCACATTGATGTTCATCAGGTTGAGAGAGTGAAACTCGAAAGAGCTATAAGGGCAAAGACTGTTCATCCATGTTCTCTATTGTGCTATGTCCTGCTAAATTTTTTGAGCATATAAGCTTCATCGATGTTCTCTATCGTGCTATGTCTGCGTCAACTGCCTCTTCACTTCTTTGTTGCCTCTTTATGCAAGACTTGGCCTATAGGAGGATTCTTAGTGATTAGGATAAAGAGAACACGTGGAGGAGGTTCTGGTGATTTCTAAGTAGTTTGAGAATCTATCAAATCGGTTTAAAAAGAAAATGTATTAAGAACTGCTTCTTTAGAATCTATAGAGACAGTTGGCGAGCTTACAAGGTCAATGATGAATAGAAAATAAACAATAGATTGACAAAAACGTTTAAATGTCTTCCGCAAACGTGGTCAAATGTTATGAAGGCTGTTTGGAAGAGAACCATTCAACGTATAGATCACATAACTGTTTTGTCACAAAAAAACCTATACCTATGCTGCCATTCCGGTTGAAGAGGGTAAGGTCTGTTCAATTCTATGCAATTTTGGGACGCGAGCTTACAAGGTCAATGATGAATAGAAAAGAAACAATAGATTGACAAAAACGTTTAAATGTCTTCCGCAAACGTGGTCAAATGTTATGAAGGCTATTTGGAAGAGAACCATTCAACGTATAGATCACATAACTGTTTTGTCACAAAAAAATCTATACCTATGCTGCCATTCCGGTTGAAGAGGGTAAGGTCTGTTCAATTCTATGCAATTTTGGGACTGTGTATTTGCAACATTGGAAATGGGGATGGGGGACAACGGATCAGAGTGAGGTTCAAAAATCAAATTAATGAGGTTAGAAGAGGTTGCACAAAGGTGAGAGGAGTTGTATGAATTGCTCGCATGGCTTTCAACTCAGATCCAGAATTTCCTATATAGGGAAATGCTTTCAAAGAAATCCCAAAAATAGGTGGACCAGTGCATAGGTCAGTAGGGAAATGCTTTCAAAGAAATCCCAAGAAGAGGTGGACCAGTGCATAGGTCAGTATAGGGAAATGCTTTCAAAGAAGTCCCAAGAATAGGTGGACCATCATTTCTTGAATGAGGACTGCTCTGTCATGGAGGAAGAGGAGGTCAGTACCGGTTTTGGATTCCCCAACCAGTTATTTGGTTTCTAGTCTGAGATTACTACTCTTCTCAAACTAATCCATTATGTCCTTCAGCATCCCAAGCCCAACAGGGAAAGCAATGCAGAGGTGAATAGGTCAATTGAGCAATGCCCAAGGCCTACATGGCCTCAAGTGTGCTAGAGTTGAATAGGACTCTACGATTTAAGTGGTTGTTCTAATCGAGTGCCAAATATAGGGAAGCTGCTATTGCTATGGTTGGGGTGCTAATCCATACCAATCCAAGACTCTTTAAGTGAATGTTTTGAAGATAAATATGAGGAAAATAAAGCAGTGGGTACCTGTAAAGTGGAATTCGCTGTCCTCTGCTCTGTCCTGGGTCCAATCCTGCACATAGTCAGCGCTAAGAATAACCGTTTCCAGATCACCTGCTGAGCAACGAGTAAGAATAGCCTGCAACACATCACATATCAATTATAGATCACATTCCATTTTCATAGCTTCCAATACTTTTACGATACATGTATATGCATCATAGATAATTAGGTCAACCTACCTGTTCGGCTTTGTTCATCCCATGTGCCAAAATATCTTCCATTACAGCTTGCCATATCCTTTTTCCTCTCAAACAGAGTTTGCTACACTGAAATGCTACTCATAATTAGGTACGAAAGTTTCAACTGATATCAAATTGCAAGATCTTAGTTGATAGATTATTACAATTGTGTTAGCTAAGTATTCAAATCAACATACCGGGTCTAAGGAATATATAAATACCTTTGTCCCATACAAAGGTATGGTTGCAATTGAATTCCCATACATTGTTGATTCCACTGGTATGGTTGCACCTTAATTCCCCATGGTCGATTCCACTAGCAAGGTTGCAATGGTTCATTGTGGTTTTCTATTTATGCAAAAATTGAGGGCCTGCCTACCTGTCTCCACCTCTACAGGGAGCTCCAGATCAAACACGAGACTATACGCAACACATGCAGGCAGCGTGAGAGGAGGAAGAGGAGAGGTAAGGCGAGGCGAGGGAATGCCAATGGCAATGGGAATTTGGACGGTTTCAATGCCTTGAGATCCCAGAGCCACTGCAAATTGATTGCTGGAAGTCTGGACAGTTGCAATACTTTGAGATCCCAGAGCCACTCCCGGTTTGATAAGCAATGCCAATTATCTCTACACTACAAATTGATTTTTCTGGTAGTTCTGTTACGATGATTTGATTTGTTAGAGACTGACATTTCTGTTATGATGGATGGATTGGATTCCAAGATTTGAAAATATTCCTCATCCAAATCCCAGTTAAGATTAATGAGGCTTTTTCATTGTTTTAATGATAAACGAAAATTTAATGATAAGGAAAATTTTCAAATTTTCTAAATATGTAGTAAACTTTCTCCATCAAAATCAGTAATGTGTACAAATTTAATTATTATTTTTTATATATTTAGTAAACAATATGTAATACTTTTAATAATTAAATATAAGTTATATTATATAACTTATATTTGAAATATCTTATTTTCAATTATTTATGTTATAATTAAGTGAATAGTATATTTAAGTTATAATGATATTGGATGAATTGTGTTATTATTGAATGATTTTTATTAGAAAATTTATTATAAAACAAAATAGTTGAAATATATTGCATCCAATTAATCACAATTTTCAATATGTATCATTATTAGGCTAATGAAAATACCGTCAACCCTCTTTATTAAAGCATGATTAATAGTAAAAACAAATCTTAAATTTAGAGAATATTTATTGAATTCTTTAAAATATATGTGATTTTTTTTAAGGTAAAATGTTATTTTTAAATAGACATTTTTAAATATTTTATAGATGGTTTGAAAGTGGTCTTTCACCATGTGGTATGATTGTATTGTCTTTTCAACCATGAGTATGACCTTGATCCAATGTGGATCCAATTAATCACAATCTTCAATGTGTATCATCAATATTAGGTTACTCAAAATACCATCAACCCTCTTTATTAAAGCATAATTAATAACAAAAACAAATCTTAAATTTAGAGAATATTTATTGAATTCTTTAAAATATATGTGATTTTTTAAGGTAAAATGTTATTTTTAAATATTTTATAGATGGTTTGAAAGTGGTCTTTCACCATGTGGTATGATATATTGTCTTTTCAACAATGAGTATGACCTTGTTGATATTGTCTTTTTAATGATCATTGCAGCCTTATATGCGAAGAACAATGATGCAAAATAATATATTATTAAATACAACTATTTAGACCAATAAAAACAAAACATCATAATTGATTATAATTTTCCAAATATATCATCATTATTAGGTTAGTCAAAGCACCAAAACGTCACCAACGACTTGTATTAAAGCATAGTTAATAAGATAACAAATCTAAAATTTAGAGAATATTTATTGAATTATTTAAAAAATATATGAAAATTAACCTAGATAAAATGTTAATCTCAAATGCGTATTCTTAATTTTTTTTATAAATGACTTGAAGATTGTGATCTTTACTTACGTGGTATGATCGTATTGTCTTTTTAGAAATGAGTGTGGCCTTGTAAGGCTATCAAGGTGATGACCTTTTTCCATAAGGTTAGGCATAATGGCCTAACATTACCTTTGCATGATCATTCGCAAGAATGGCTTGTGATGTCACCTAAGGCTCCTCGAAAGTTTGTCCCCAAGGTGTACCACAATGTAATGACTCTCCTTATGATATCAAATTCTTTGATCTTGAGTATGACATTTTATGTCATGATTTTTGGGCATCTTCCATTCTTGGTTACTTCAATGTTGGAAGAGCGCACCTTGAAGTGATTATTCAAAACTAGGTTCGCAATGTATGGGAGTCCAAAGGTTGGCACTACATGCACATATGCAGAACCCAACTAAATTTTTTTCCTCTTTAAGTTCAATGACCCTTCCCATTTAAAGAGATTATGAATCAAGTCCCTTAGATATGTATGAACACTATGGTGGCCGTTGACCATTGGAACCATGACTTCTCGGTTGAAAAAGAAGCATGGCTTACCTACTTAGTTTGTGAAGCTTACCTAAGCCTACCTATACAAGTTTTGATAGATTTATAAGAAATTGACTCCCCTTTGGGAGGAATTTATTTGTGAAGAACTTGAAATATTGTCAACACTCAATCTCAACCTCAAGCTCAACTTGAAAGATGATGAATCCACCATCATCTTGGTTACTAAAATTTAAAATAGAATTGATTAGATTTACAATAAGGGCGAAAACATTTTTCCCTTTTATAGTTACTAACGTTTGCATACCCCAATAATGAATAAGAGAGTTGGGAATGGATACATTTCATTAAGATAGGAGTCAATGGTTGTCGTGTCATTCTAGTGTTCATCTAAAAGACGTAGATGAATTTCATTCCATCCTCTTTCACTGATTTGGATGGATCAGTGAATGCTCAAGAATTAATAGTCTCAAATGCTGATGGGAATGGCACCAATGCGTAGATTTTGGTGATTTATTTCCAATGGTGCTTGAATCACCTCAAACAGACATCGTATGAGGAAGATATGGAGTTTTGAAGTTTTGAAAAAATAATTAATAAATGGCTGCAGGATTGCCATCATGTGGCATTGTATGGATGCTGATGTGGCATCCATACAATGACATGGAAGCACGACAGACTACCAGATGGCACCCAAATTTGGCACATTTGGAGCCCAGTTGGACTAGTTGGATGTTGCCATGTGGCATCCATATAGATGACGTGGTAGCCCGTGCATGTGCGATGTGGACCAATCCGAGCTCAACACTAATGGGGCCATATTAACAACTAGGCAGTGACTTGGAACTGTTGGTGGCATTAACCAATTAGAAGATGCCACATGACACCTTCGAGAAGGCCATGTTGTCCTGTGGATCAAAAATTTGGGCCTCGAGGAGCGGGCCAACGCACCAATTGGTTCATCGAATTTCTAAACAACCCATGCTATATATTAATACATATACCACAATGTACAAACGAGAGAGGTCAGTGGGGTTTGATCCCTCAAGCTCCCCACTAACAACCAATGCCCTTAACCATTGCGCCAACCAGATTACTTATTATAGAAATTGCAAATTAATGTATTTGAGTTTTTTGCCACAGATTTTGGTGGGTTTGGACCCCGACCCCCTATTTAACACCTACATCGAGCCACCATTGGAATAGTTCAAATCACGTAGATCGAGGTACAGAGTGGGTATGCATTTCGATGCAGTACATATTTTGCAGAGAAGGTACTATATGGATGACTGTGCAGGGCGAAGTCTCGAAGTTCATGCCAAGGGGGGATCTCAGGCACCTGTGCAGAACATAGGTGACTTTATATTGATTTATCTCAGAATTTTGAGAGGAATTCAGTGGTGACCTCTGTTTATGTATTTTAGCAGCAAAATTGAAGGGTGTCTTCAAATTTTGCATTGTATTTGTTTTGTTTTTCGTGCCAAGGGGGGTCCTTGGGCACCTGGGTAGAACATAGTCGAGTTTATACTCATTCTTCTCAATTTTTCGAGAGGAATTGAAGGGTGTCTTCAATTTTTCCATTCACTTTGGTTCCACACTTTACTTATGCAAAATGGATTATGCAAGTTAATTTCATCAGTTAAAGTGTTTAGTTAAGTAATATATATCACTTAATTGCGAAGTGCACTATCAGTAAAAGGTCTCGGTTTCTTAACCATATTTGATATCAATGTTTAATGAATAGATTGACATCTTAATATTTTCGGATCAACAGAAAGTGGTCAGAGTTCCATTTTTAGATCATTCACAAATATTCTCCTTCCTATATGTCACTTCCACAAAACTCGATTGATAACGCATGGCTTGTAGTGGGTGTCATACATAGGAAATGCTAAAATACAACTACCTTGAGGTGGTACACTTTAGAAAAATCTTGGATAATTCTTGTGCATGTGTGGTGTGCACATTGCTTTAAAAGTCTTTTGGGTTGGAGTTGAAAGGGTTGGTCACATGATCCATGAACTCACTTTTTTTTCATAGAGAGAGACTAAACACCATGGTTGTGCACTATGAGGATGTACCGTGCAACATGGAGGATGGCATCGTAGTGAGGAGATGTACTTATAAATCCTAGGCTAAATCTAGTCAGGTTTTCTACTACTAGGTATAGAGTATAACATGAGCATAGATAGTATAACGAGGCTCATTCGATATGGCTGAGAGACTATGCACAAAGAACCCCGACATATAATAGTTCTCCTTAGAAAGAAAAAAGGACTAAATAACAAAATTGACTAATGTTTGACAAAGGAATTTTCTATTCAATGTCACTAAATTTTGGATATGTACTTTTTTGTAGTTGATACTTTGAACTAGTTTCCTTGTAGTTTTTGGGAGGACTATATCAATTTTTCCTTTGATATTTGATTTTTGTTTTATCCTTGACGTATATTAGATAGGTGTATGAATATTGTCATCAACAACATAATGATAGAAAATATAATAAGGAGAAGGTAAACGTATAATAGTGTGGTTAATTTCAATTGAATAAATATAAGGATATTGAGTTTGGGGAAGCTTTAAAGACAATGTGCAAATGTAATAATTCACTTAATCCTATGGTTTTATTAAGAACACATGTTCCAAGTGGAATTTCTTATGGTCAAACTATTGATTAATGTGCATAATGGAATATAAAAATAAGATACAACATGCATGAGACTACATCCAAGAATCTTGAGAAGTAACCTCTAGTAGCATTTGATGTGAATGACCAAAATATGTTTTTATTATAATAAAAAAAGAGGATAGATAATCCATCCCCTTATGCCATCAAATATACATACTCATGGTTTCCAATTGAAAAGCAATTCTTAAATAGTCAGGTTGTCATTTATGTAGGTCCATAAACTAAATAACTATGCAATATCTTATGAGAACCTTTGAATAGACGCTTCACATAAATAATTAGAAAGTATGGTTGTTTATATTTATTTTCATCATGTGCACAATATAAAAAGAAAAAAAAATCAGTGACGAGATTGAGTTGCATACTCAAAGATAGTCCCATTTTGAATAGAAGGTCTAGTAACCTTGCATTGGTTACACACTACAATCAAAGCCCTATATGTCAATCACTCTCGAAAAAGTGATATATTTCAAGAGGAAATCCCTTCCTGGATAATATATTGACTTGTAAAAAAATGAGTTTGATTTAAGAGGATTTGTACCCATTCAAAAAGAAAAACAACATATTGATAAAGAAAACATGAAATTCTCAAGATACTAGGTAACTTGATGCTCTCACATGTCCTTGTGTAGTTTTCCACATTAGTTGAAGGGTCTAGGTTTTTGAAACATATAAACACCAACATACCATGATCGTTATGACAATGGGTGTGTCCACATAGTTAGTGGCCTTTCCACTAACTTAATGGTTGACTAGTTGCAACATGAATGCATCATGCCCTTCAATCTCGACGTGATTAAGTCATGTAAGTGAGCAAATTTTATTCTCAAGAGATCACACTACTGTGAGTTATATAGCATGCAAAATCCCTAGTAAATCCATTTTTAGTAGATTCTAACTTTTTTAAATTTGGCTTTAGCACATGTAGATGAAAAGATTTGGGGGGGATCTAGATATAGGAGGAGAACGATGCTAGGAGGTACTATCCTCTATCGAGGAGACAGATTTCATAGGTGTCAAGAAAAAAGGCACAAAGATTTGTTGTGTTCAACACTCTTGACAATGCAAAGGAGCTTGCCATGTAAGCCCTTTCATTTCTGAAATGCTAAACGTAGTTGTATGTGACATCCAAAACTATTTTGATGGATTCCATATCATGACCATCTACAACGCCTATGATCCAAGATCCTTGAGAACGTGTGATGAGGGGAACACACTTTTGCTCAAGCATGTTTATCAGATCATGGATGATAAGGTCCACATTGAAAGGGTCTTGAGTAATGCATAGTTGATTAGTGACACCCACAATTAAATCTAGTAGGAAAGAGATGGAAATGACATTATTTCGGATTGTTGCATTGGGCTTTCCATCCAATACCAATTCCATTCCTTGTGTTTAATAAAAATTCATAGTTGGTTTTCCTAAAAATGCTAGTGGTGATTCTAATGGAGGGATGAGATTGGACAATGTGAAAGTATTCATCTTCCAAAGGAGGAGGTTGAAGTGAGCTTTTACATTTAGATACCAAAAACACAATTCACAGAATCTTACTATTGTTAGCACAACAACATATTCTATGTCATCCTAGTTTACTCATAGGGATGTAGAATCAATTAGAATTCAAGGGCCAAAAAGCATCTTCCTTATATAATAATTAATAAAATGATGGTATGCATTTGTTAAATCTATTTGAATAAATATAAAGGAGGAGATGATAGGATATTTTTGAATTTGTAGAAACTATTTTATGATGCAAGAGCATCAGAGGTACTCTAGCGATATTCAGTTTGAGAACACCAAGGATGGCATGAGCTTGCAAAAAAAGAATGGTTTGAAGTCCAAGAGAAATGATTATTGTGAGAGGATCATTGATATATAGCTCCAAGAATGGTAAATTCACAAAGGCTATGAAAATAGTTTCAAAGAGAGAAGGCTTGAAGTATGATCAAGTATTGATAATACAAGGAGACTTCGACATATTAATAGGTTGTCAAAATGGAGGATGCATGAATAAAAGATAGCATTGCTTTGGATGTCACCACATAAGCACGAAAATATTAGAATCATATAAGACAAAGTATGGTTTGTGAAAGGCATCAAGGATTGGTGAAAGAAGTACAACATTCATCGTTGGATATGCGGTAATTCAGATTTGGATTTCGTAGCGTGTCTAACAGCGTTGGCTCGCAATGAAGGATTCATGGGGGGGAGTGTCACGTCCCCATTTTGACCCCCTTCGCATTTAAATCGTAAATGATGTAAATATTGTTACTTAATCATGGTGAGGAGCTCAAGGCCAAGGCCCCACCATTGATTTAGCGTTTTATGTATCGGCAATTAAAAATAGATGTCTATGGTTATTGTGCTAGATAGGCACAATGTAAATTGAGACATCATGTAAATGCGAATTTTAATGAAAAACCCACAACTAGCTATGCAATGCAACAAAGAGATGGGGGCATGATTTCTACAAGGAATAGGGAGGGAAATTATTCAAACCCTTGAGCCAATGGTGTTAATCAATGTGTCAATGAGAAAACCCATAAACCACCAACTACCCATTTTGGGTTATGGACCTAATCATTTAATTCTTCCAGAAATTGGTTGAGGCAGTTAATGCCTTGGGAATGAAGAGGTATGGCAGCCAATTTCGTGTATGGGCAAGCCATCAACCTGGGAATTCGTATTTTGTCTCCTTGGGCAAGAAAACACCCACGAAATGGTGCCCAAAGCCATTTTAAATCCACAGTCTTTCCTCTCTCACGCAGTCTGAACTACTGGGTCTTTCCCCATCATGTTTTTCACCATTTTTCCTGCATTTTCCATGCCTGGGAGCTCGTTTTTACATTGTACAGCAGCTGGGAGAGAAGGGCCACGATTTGGGACTGTGATAGAGGTCGTTTTTGCCCCAAAATTCCCATGGGTGTTCTTCTGAAAATGATTTCTGCTCTCCAGGGTTGTTCCCCAATTGCCATTTCATTTTTGGGCTTTCCCACATTTTTTTGAATTGGTAGAAACCCCCCTCTTTGGGAATCCCACTGAAGAAACGTTTTTATCATGCCCAATAATTGTGGTTCTGCTGTTATGTGCATCCTTGTTTTGGTTTGAATCTGTGAACAAAAGATTTGGAGTGGTAGTGGATGGAATTGGCTTGATAAACCTAGTGGGGAGAATAACCTCTCAAGAAGATCAAGAGGGCTGGCTACTCTTCTATGCACACCTGAGACACTCTATAATTGGAAGGTATGGCCTGAGGGACTGTGAATTGGTGAAGGGAATACTTCCTTGAGTGGGGTGTGTAGGCATTGTGGGTGCCAAGCTAGATAGATCTTGTAGAGGTATCCATAGCTCTGTGGTTGAGCTCACTAGCTTAGCAATTCTTCCTTTCCATTTCCTAGCAGCCTGATAAACCCAATTGTAGATTGGATTGGCTCATCTTGGTGTATGCTTGGCTATGTGTGAGTCTATTGTTCCCTGGTTCCTTGTAGAAATCATGCCCAGCTCGGGGGTGGCAGTTGTATCAAGAGGTTGATAAGCACAACTGGCCTATGGTTGGGTGGAACGTTGCAGATGCATAGCTGGTTGCTTGGGACTACTTTGCTATAAGATAAGTATTCTCTTGTATTAACTTTTCATTTATTTATTTGATGAATATCGTGAATGGATGATGGATGTGTTATTGATATTATTCCGCTGTGTTTTTATTATAGTTATACATTCCATATGTCCTTTTATATTATGTGAATGCTTATTTAAAAGTTCATGGGGCTAGATGCCCAGTTTTAGCATCATGATCCTCTCCATTGCACTGGTATGATGGGAGGGGACATGACAGAATGGTATCAGAGCTGCTGGTTGCAGCATTGGACCTCTATGGGCCAAATCCAATTACAGTCATCACAGGAAGAAGGAAAGAAGAATCCGAAATTGTTTTAAGAGTTTTTGAAAAAAATTTGTTTAAGTCTGTTTCGACAAGTTGGCCCGAAACTGCGGAAGGATTCCGTGAATTGTTCCGCAAGTGCGGAAGTGTTTGGCGAATCGTTCCGCAATTGTGGAAGAGTTTGGCGAATCATTCCACAATTGCGGAAGAGTTTGGTGAATCGTTTCGCAATTGCGGAAGAGTTCGGCGAATCGTTCTGCAATTGCGGAAGAGTTCGGCGAATCGTTCTGAAATTGTGGAAGAGTTCGGCGAATCGTTCCGCAATTGCGAAAGAGTTCGGAAAATCGTTCCGTAATTGCGGAAGAGTTCAACAAATCGTTCCGAAATTGTGGAAGAGTTCGACAAATCGTTCCGAAATTGCGAAAGAGTTCAGAAAATCGTTCCGAAATTGCGGAAGAGTTCGGCAAACCGCCCTGCAATTGCAGAAGACTTCGACGAATCGCCCCGAAACTGCGGAAGGAATTCTCTCCCGAAACTGCGGAAGGAATTCTCTTCCGAAACTACGGAGGGAATTCTCTCCCGAAACTGCGGAAGAACTCCACAAGTTGGCCCGAAACAGGTCGGAAGAACTCGCCGAGTTGCTCTGAAACAAGCAATTTCAACCATTCTCCAGGGAGATTTTTCAGGTGCCGAAAGTTGAAAATTGCCATGGAACTTATGCGCCAGATTGCGCGAAATGGAAGATTGCGCAAGCCCCCTTGACCCCCGTCGTCCCCCTCAAATGTCGTTGATTGTAAGAAAATTCTATGATCGGACAAATTGTCAATATAACATTTTCCCACGTGCATGAAAGTAAGTTATGAATTTTGAGAATATAATGCAGCTAACAATTGTGTTGATGAACACATTTTGCATAATCACAGTTACATCAGGGCAACACTCTAGATAGTACAGTTGGAAAGTTTTGGATCTTGGTTGGGCCAAGAAAATCAACATTATGGATGATGCACAGGATCCCTATGAGCCTGAGACAGATGCCATGGGGGAGAACATACATGTTGAAAATGCTGAAATATAATCTAATGGGAGGAGAGATCAAGAGACTCCTCCAGGTATTGCAGCCACCATGAGAAGCCTAAGGGTGGAGTTGCAAAGCTGTAGAGAAGACAATTAAAGGATGATTAAAGCCAAGGAAGAACAAAATCAGTTGAATGCAGCCATGCTGTAGAGTTTGACAGACATCTAAAGGAAAATAAACTCTGGGCATCAGACATCAAATCCAGAAAGGGGTGGGAGTAGTTCTAGAAGGAATTCCCGTAAGAGGGCTAGTAGCTCAAGAAGAGTTTCTACAGACAGAACATATACTCCATAAATCTCTTCTAATGAATCATCTGACTCTGAAGAATCCATTGAGGGTTCAAGCTCTTCATCTTGCGGGAGTAAGAGGAAGAATCACTACAAGAACAATTCACATGGGGAATTTAAGAAGGAAAAACCTCCTACATTTGATGGAGAAGTAAAGTTTGGTCAAGAAGCTGAAGCTTGGATTCTTGGGATGAGAAAGCATTTCCAAGTCCAAGACTACTCAAGAAATATGAAGGCAAGGGTTTCCATCTTCAACTTGAATGGAAGAGCATCTATATGGTGGGAACACATCAGGCAAGTGAAGAAGATCAATGAAAGGAAAATTGTGTGGAAGCAGTTCAAGAAATACTTTAAGCAGAAGTACCTCTCTGATAGGTACTATGATGATAAGATCAAAGAGTTACATGAGCTGAGATTGGGACAATTGACCATGGAAGAATATGCAAACAAGTTCTTGGAGCTGCTAAGGTATGTCAGGTACATTCGAGATGATAAGGTGAAAATTCAGCGCTTTCTAAGTGGACTACCCCAGTCATATAAAGATAGAATTGAGTTCGATGAACCTCGAACTCTAGAGGAGGCCATAAGAAAGGCCAAGTATTGATTTGATCAAAACAGAAGCAAACCAGAATTCCATAAGGCATGGAAGGATAGGAAAAACAAAAAGTTTGATCAAAGGAAAAAGGGGTTCAAGCCTCCTCAATTCCGGAATCAGCAAAGGAGAAGTCTAATAACCCCTAATGGGGCCGAAATCTCCTGGAGAAGTCTAATAACCCCTAAAATATAAGATCAGGGCCGACCCCCACATGGTGGGTCTAATAACCCTAGTTACCACAACCCATCGGAGGAAAAATCATCTCTGGATACATAATAGGGTTACCTCGGAGGGATGAAACATCTCCGGAATAATAATGTACAAATATAATATTCTTAGAAGTTACAATATTCAACACTCCCCCTTAACGAGAAGGATATTATAACAACGTCTGCAGGAGCAAGGAGTCATCGACTACATCATACATGATACATCTATAAATCATCGGAAGCTTTCTTCAATCCATCATCATCAGTAACTCAACCAGTTATTGGAACATCAATGTCATCAGCATCGTCAGCACACAATCATCAGCATCGTCATCACACGATCATCAACATCGTCATCACATGATCATCAACATCATCATCACATGATCATCAGTTTATAGGATGATCAATCCTGCTCTCTTTAGGACATAGGTCCATGGATGATAAAATCCAGATCAAGTTCCAGGATGATTAGTCCTTATCACTTTAAGACAAGTCTCATGTCTAGGGATGATGCAATCCCATCACGTACATTTTGAACCCAGTTCATGGACGATGCAGTCCTCACATGTACCTATCTTCAATTCTCTAAGACATCAGTCTACGGATCAATTCTGGGACCAAAGTCCGGGGAAGATACAATCCCCTACTTGTTCATTCAGGACTTCATTATCGGAGACCCAGTCTACGGCTCAATTCTGGGACCGAAGTCCGGGGAAGATACAATCCCCTACCTGTTCATTCAGGACTTCATTATCGGAGACCTAGTCTATGGCTCAATTATGGGACCGAAGTCCGGGGAAGATACAATCCCCTACCTGTTCATTCAGGACTTCATTATCGGAGACCCAATCTATGGTTCAATTCTAGGACCGAAGTCCGGGGAAGATACAATTCCCTACCTGTTCATTCAGGACTTCATTATTGGAGACATCATGTCTACGACTCAATTCTGGGACCGAAGTCTAGGGAAGATACAATCCCCTACCTGTTCATTCAGGACTTCATTATCGGAGACATCATGTCTACGGCTCAATTCTGGGACCGAAGTCCGGGGAAGATACAATCCCCTACCTGTTCATTCAGGACTTCATTATCAGAGACATCATGTCTATGGCTCTCTTTAGGACTAAAGTCCAGGGATGATCCAATCCTCACATGTCCACCAAGGACTTCATTCTCGAAGACATACATCTACGGCTCTCTTTAGAATGAGTGTTCAAGGATGATACAATCCCTCTTCTTTCTCGAGACACCTGTCTACGGCTCACTTTAGAACGTGTGTTCAAGGATGATGCCATCCTTACATGTATTCTCATCAATACAAGTACAAGTATCCTCAACAATACAAGTACATTAGTTAATACATGTATCATCAAAATCATGTATTCTCACTAATACATCTATCATCAAAAGCATGTATTCTCACTAATACATCTATCATCAAAAGCATGTATAAGTAAAACTAAGTATTCTAAATATAAGAGTCCTAAATCTAAATATTTTAAGTAACTAGGTGTAGTGAACAGGTAACCTCATCATCGACTTTGCTGTTCGATGAAACAATCTCATCATCAGTGACTATACTACTCCCCCTTTCGAGGAGGGTCCTTTTGAACTACACCAAGCTTGTCTCGGAAGTATTCAAATTTCACTCGAGACAGAGGCTTGGTCAAGATATCAGCAATTTGATCCTCAGTGCTCACATACTCAAGCTTGATAGCTCCTCTCTGCACCATATCTCGTATATAAAAGTATCAGATCTCTATGTGTTTTGACTTATCGTGGAATACAGGATTTTCTGTCATCTTAATGCAGCTTTGATTGTCACACATAATCACAGTGGGATCCATTTCTAAGTCAAACACTCCAAATAATAGCTTCCGAAGCCATACTGCTTCACAGCTAGCAGAGTAGGCAGCTATATATTCTGCTTCAACAGTACTAAGGGCCACACTAGATTGTTTCTTGCTGAACCATGAGATCATGGCAGATCCAAGACCATAACATCCACCTGATGTACTCTTTCTGTCTGAGACACTTCCTGCCCAATCGGAATCTGAGTAACCATGTAATCTAAGTTCATGACCTCCAAGATAATATAGACCAAAATCTAATGTACCTTTTAGGTACTTCATTACATGCTTTGCAGCTATTAAATGAACCTTTCTAGGTTCTACAAGATACTGACTTAGGGTATTTACAGCAAAGCATATATATGTCCTAGTATTTATCAAATACATCAATGACCCAATGATTTGTCTATATAGAGTTAGGTCCACTAGTTCCGATGAGTCATTAACTAACAAATTCAAGTTGGAGTCCATGGGAGTGTCCGTGGGTTTACACTCCAACATATCAAACCTTTTTAAAATCTCCACAACATACTTACCTTGATTTAGAAAGATTCCTTTTGGTTCTTGCCATACTTCTAGACCTAAGAAGTAGTGCATTAATCTGAGATCTTTCATCTCGAATTCTGAAGAAAGCTTCTTCTTGCTTTCAATAATTTGCTTCTCATTTCCGGTTAGAAATAGATCATCTACATATAACAACAGTATAACTAGTTCGTCATCCATCACTTTGAGATAAAGATTTGGGTCAGCTTTACTCTTGATAAAACCCATGCTAGTTAAGAAATTGTCAATCCTTCTGTACCAAGCCCTGGGAGCTTGCTTCAACCCATATAATGCCTTTTTCAGTTTGCATACATGAGTTCTTCCGTCTTTAACCTCAAACCCTTGTGGTTGCTCTATGCACACTTCTTCTTCAATTACACCATTCAGAAAAGATGTCTTAACATCCATTTGGTGTAATTTCCACTTCATCATAGATGCAAGTGCCATGATAGTTCTAATTGAAGTATACCTAGCAACTGGTGCAAATGTTTCTTCATAGTCAATTCCCTCCTTCTGAGAGAATCCTCTGGCTACAAATCTTGCCTTGTATTTTTCAATGCTACCATCTGCAGCATGTTTTATCTTGAAAATCTATTTGGAAGAAACCACACTTTTATCTTTTGGTTTGGGAACTACATCCCAAACATCATTTTTCATTATTGACTGATATTCTTATGTCATTGCTTCTATCCATTCTTTCTTCTGAGCTGCCTCTTCATAGCTAGTAGGTTGTTGATCCACAAGATCACACATCAAGGCCATATAGTTGGACACTAGCTTTGGTTTCTTTCTTTCTCTAGTGGAGCCTTCAGGAGCTCCATATCTTTCAACTCCTTGAATAATATCTCTAGCCCATGCTGGCCTTCTTTTCTTAGATAAATCTGTAATAGGAGGTTCTTGTGGTTCCAACATGTCATGATCCTCTGGTGAATCATCTTCAGGGATGTGCACAGCTTTTGTGATTCTAGGAGATGTATCTTCTTCATAGATTTCTTCAAGTTGGCACTTCCTAGATTTCTTGAGAGCTGCTTCTTCATCAAATGTTACATCTCTACTTATTTTTATATGATGAAAACCTGGTATGTAAATTCTGAAGGCTTTGGATGATTCACAATAACCAACAAATATTCCCTTCTTACCAGAAGGATCCAACTTGGTTCTCTTGTCTTTTGGAATGTGGATGTACACAGGACACCCAAATATTTTAAGATGACTTACCTCAGGCTTCTTTCCTGTAAACACTTCTTATGGAGTTTTGAAATCAAGAGCACTATGGGATAGTATATTTTGCACATATACTGCTGTCTTGGCTGCTTCAGCCCATAGATACATGGGAATATCTTGGTCATGTATCATAGTCTTTACAACTTCCATGATGGTTCTATTTTTCCTCTCAGCAACTCCATTTTGTTGGGGATTGTAGGGAGTGGTTAGTTCCCTCTTAATTCCGGCTTCTTTACAAAAGTCTTCAAAGTCTTTTGAAGTATATTCTCTGCCATTATCTGTTCTGAGAATCTTGATCCTCTTTTCTAAGAGATTTTCTATTAGAGCCTTGAACTCTTTGAACTTTCCAAAGACTTCCTTCTTACCTTTTAGAAAGTATATCCAAGTTTTCCTTGAATAGTCATCAATGAATGAAAGATAGTATTCAAAGCCACTTAGAGAAGTGGTGGGAATTGGTCCACATACATTTGAGTGTATTAGCTCCAAAATGTTCTTAGTCTTTGTTTCACTCTTTGGAAAGGGGTTCTTGACATTCTTCCCTTTCTTACATCCTTTACATGAACCATCTTGATCAGCCTTCAAGTCTGGTAATCCTACGACCACCTTGCTTACATAGGGTAAGGATTTGTAGTTAATGTGAGCTAATCTTCTATGCCATAGCTCACTGGGGCTAGATATTTCATGAGCAAGGGCAACTTTTGGATGACCCTTGAGCTTATAGAGACCTCCTTCTTCTTCACCAATGACAACTGCATCTTTAATTGATTTTCCTTTGGACCACGAGTACTTGTCCATCTATGAAAGCCACTCTAAAACCTTTCTTATCTAGTGCTGAGATAGAGAGTAGGTTCTTCTTTAAACCTGGTACATATAAAACTTCTTTCATTTTTAAGGGTGTTCCAGAATCAAGCTTGTAGCTTTCTTCACCAATTCCCTTAATGGGATATTGATAATCATCTCCTAGAGATACCTTTTGTGGTGAAGACTTTTCTTCAATTCTTGAGAGAGTTTTCTTTTGTCCTGTCATGTGCTTTGAAGCACCACTATCAATGAGACATGTACCTTCACCAAAAGACACAGATCCAGAGAGTGCAGAAAATAGGACATATTCTTCTGGATCTTCTTTCTTTACTTTAGATATTTTGCTTTGAGGCCTTTCCTCTTCTTCTTCTTCTTCTTCTTCTCCTTCTTCTTCTTCACTATCATCTTCTGCCATATGTGCATGATGTCTTTTGTGAACAAACATTTTCTTCTTCTTTTCTGGTAAAGTACAATCTCTAGCATAGTGTCCTAGTTTAAGACAATTAAAACATTGGACTGTGGAGAGGTCTCTTTCTAAGTTTGTTCCTCCTTTCCTTTTGAATCTATGAGAGGGTTGAGACCTTTTGTGGTTCACTTTCTTGAAGTGGCCCTTTTTTCCTCTTTTGGTGAGGGTGGCCAAGGGTTGGTCATCCTCTTTGAGAAGAGCTTCTCTGTTGGCTACCCTAGCCTCTTCTTGAACACAATCCTCCCATACTACATCAAACTTCATGCTTTCTTTTCTGGCACACATGGTTTGTATGAATGATTCCCAAGGTCTAGTGAGACCATTTAGAGCAGTCATCACAAGTTCATCTTCATCAAGAGTATCACCAATGGCATCTAGTTGCTCCTTGATTAGAGAGATCCTTGAGAAGTAGTCTTGAATGGATTCTCCTCTGTGCATCTTGGTATTCTTCAACTGAGTCCTTAGGTTCATCTTCCTATTGATGTTCTTTCCTTCATACATTCTTCCTAGGGCATCATACATTTCCTTTGGAGTCTTCTTGGAGGCCACTTGGGGAATCAAGTGGTCTTTAATAGAATCAGCTATGATTCTCTTTGCCCTAATAAAATACTTCCTATGCTTCTCTTTGGCTTCATCTCCTTCCGGTTCTGCAACTTCAACCTTGACATAATGAGCAAGATCATTCTCTTCAAGAATGAGACCAATTCTGTATTTCCATGCCCGAAAATTCTCTATACCTTCTAGCTTGTCTTCAAGCTTAGTGTTTGGAGCCATCTTCTCTTGGGGGAGTCCAAGAGATAAGAGACGGAGTAGTACTTACCCAGAAATATTACCTTTTTACTTTTCCGGATCCAGGGACAGAATTTCTGGTTTATCGCACTTTTGGTAAAACTAGGGTTTGACTTTCCCGGAGTTCTACCCAACCAAAAAGTTCGATCTAGGGCTCAAAAGATTGGTTTTGAGAAGGGCTATCCAGCCATGTAATCAGAATTCAACAATACCAACTTTTTGTTGAAACCAATTTCTGGTTTATCGCACTTTTGGTAAAACTAGGGTTTGACTTTCCCGGAGTTCTACACAACCAAAAAGTTCGATCTAGGGCTCAAAAGATTGGTTTTGAGAAGGGTTATCCAGCCATGTAATCAGAATTCAACAATACCAACTTGTTGCTGAAACCCTAATTTTCACAGGAGAAAGAGAGAGAGATATTCTTACCTTGTGAAAGATGTCCTATTCAGGCTAGCTCTGATACCATGTTAAGTTTAAACCAAATAGACTAGCAAGATCACTGAAAGAAACATAATCACAAGATAGACACAGAATTTACCCTGGGAAACCCTCATGGGGTAGAAAACCTAGCAAAGCTTTCCTCAATAAGATGATCAACCAAAATACAAGATGTGCTCCCTCCTTCTCTACCTCCTTAGCAGACCTCCCAGACAAGTGCGCTACTTTTCTGAGTTGTACAAGTGTGTCGAATGAGGAGCTCACCTCCTCTATTTATATTAGATCCTGACTGACTAAAAACCCTAATGGGGCCGACCTGTCCTGGAGAAGTCTAATAACCCCTAAAATATAAGATCAGGGCCGACCCCACATGGTGGGTCTAATAACCCTAGTTAACACAACCCATCGGAGGAAAAATCATCTCCGGATACATAATAGGGTTACCTCGGAGGGATGAAACATCTCCGGAATAATAATGTACAAATATAATATTCTTAGAAGTTACAATATTCAACACGAAGAAGGAAACCCGAGGGTTGTAAAAGGCATTCCAAAGGTGACCTTTGTCAGACAAGTTTCAGCCATGCAGCTGAAGAGGTTCTGTAGGAAGGGATGTCAATTGTATGCAGCCCACATTTTAGAGGCAGCAGAGAATGAAACTCTTAAATTGGAGGACTATCATGTATTGCAAGAATTCAGGGATGTTTTTCCTGAGGAGATTCCAGGACTCCCTCCAAAGAGAGACATTGACTTTACAATTGAACTTGTGCCAGGAGCGGCACCAGTGTCTAAGACACCCTATAGGATGAGTACACTGGAATTGCTAGAATTGATAATGCAATTACAAGAGTTGCTGGAAAAGAAATATATTAGGCCAAGTGTGTCCCCGTGGGGAGCACCTGTTCTATTTGTGAAAAAGAAAGATGGAACACTCAGGTTATGTATTGACTATAGGCAGTTGAACAAAGTCACTGTGAAGAACAAATACCCATTGCGCCGAATTGATGACCTTTTTGACCAAATGAGAGGAGCAAAGGTATTTTCAAAGATTGACTTGAGGTCTGGTTACCATCATGTAAGAATCAAAGAAGAAGATATTCATAAGACAACATTTAGAACGAGGTATGGACACTATGAGTTTGTAGTGGTACCATTCGGTCTCACAAATGCACCAGCTACATTCATGTGTCTCATGAATAATGTTTTTAGCAAGTATTTGGACAAGTTTGTTCTTGTATTCCTGGACGACATTCTCATCTATTCTAAGAATGAAGAAGAGCATGAGGAACATTTGAGAATGACAATGCAATTACTAAGGGAGCATAAGCTGTATGCAAAGTTGAGCAAATGTGACTTTTATAGAGATAGAATTCATTATTTGGGTCACATAATCTCCGACAAAGGAATATCTGTAGACCCTGAGAAGATTGAAACCATTATGAATTGGCCAACTCCAAGGAATTTGACTGATGTGAGATATTTTATGGGCCTTTCTAGTTACTACAGGAGGTTTATTGAAGGATTCTTCAAGGTTGCAAACCCGATCACTTCTTTGCAAAAGAAGGGGATAAAGTTTGAATGGTCACAAAGATGTGAGGAAAGTTTTCAATGATTGAAGAATCTTCTTACAAGTGCACTAATTTTGAAAATTGTAGACCCAGAAAAAGACTTTGTGGGGTGTACCGATGCATGAAATCAAGGACTTGGAGGAGTTCTTATGCAAGACAACCACGTGATATGCTGTGAGTCAAGAAAGTTGAAGCAGCATGAGAAGAACTATGCTACTCATGATATAGAACTTGCAGCCATAGTACATGCCTTAAAGATGTGGAGGCATTACTTAATGGGAAGAAAATTTGAGTTAAGGACAGACCATTGTGGTCTGAAATACTTGTTTGATCAGCCAACTTTAAATGCTAGGCAAGCTAGATGGTTGGAATTTTTGTGTGAATTTGATTTTGAAATCAAACACATAAAAGGGAAAGAAAACAAGGTGGCTGATGCACTCAGCGGGAAGGTACATGAAATGTATGTGGCAGCACTTAGTACTTGCCAACCAGATTTGAGGCAGCAGATTGTTAACCATATGGTTGAGGATGAAGTGTATAAGTAGATAAAGGGCAAATTGCAGCAGCAAAACCTTGAAAAGAAGTATGAAGGCTATCATTTGGAAAGAGACAGACTTCTTACTTATAAGAATAGAGTCTATATTCCAAATGCGGCAGATTTAAGGAGGATTGTTATGGATGAAATCCATAAAGCTCCATACTCTGGTCACCCAGGATATCAGAAAACAATTGCTACAACAAGAAAATATTATTTCTTGCCAGGGATGAAGAAGGATGTCGCTGAATACATTTCTAAGTGCATGAAATGTCAGCAAGTGAAGGTTGAACACCAACACCGCGCAGGTTTATTGCACCCAGTGCCAATTCCAGAATGGAAATGGAAAATAATTTCCATGGATTTTATTACAGGATTGCCAATGACCCTGAGACAACATGATTCCATCATGGTTGTGGTGGACAAGTTAACGAAGGCAGCACATTTCATACCTATTAAGTCCACACATAAAGTCGATGCCATTGCAAATACTTTCATGAAGGAAATTTTTAAATTACATGGGTTGCTTAAGGCAATAATTTCTAACAGGGATACCAAGTTCACTTCCAATTTTTGGAAAGGTCTCTTTGCAGATTTGGGTACACAGTTGAACTTTAGCACCACGTACCATCCTCAAACAGACAAGAAAACAAAAAGAGTAAATCAGGTGCTTGAAGACATGCTTCGCATTTATGTAATGGACAAGCCATCCAAGTGGGAGGATTATCTACACCTGGTAGAGTTTGCATATAATAATGGACAGCAATAATCATTGGGAATGAGTCCATATGAGGCTTTGTATAGCAGAAGGTGTAGGACACCAGTGACTTGGGACAATCCAGTGAACAGAATTGTACTTGGGCCAGAATTGCCGAAGGAAATGGAGCAAGAAGTTGCCAAGATCAGACAGAATTTAAAAACAGCCCAGGATAGACAGAAAAGCTATGCAAATAAACATAGAGTGCATAGGGAATTCAATGTTGGGGATCATGTGTATCTTAGAGTGAAATCAAGGAAGAGTTCCTTAAATCTTGGGAGTTGTGCCAAGCTATCACCTAGATATTGTGGGCCATTTGAAGTGCTTGAAAGAATAGGGCCAGTTGCATATAGACTTGCATTTCCTGCTAGCACTAAAGCTCATAATGTTTTCCATGTCTCTTTGCTTAAGAAATATGTACATGATCCTAACCATGTGATTAATTGGGATGTGATCCAGGTGGAACCCGAGGGAGTGTTCCAAACCGATCCATTGCGCATCCTAGACAAGAAGGTAACATTGCTCCGGAACCGAGCCATCGGACAAGTAAAGGTGCAATGGAAGCACTACGGTCCCGATGAGGCTACATGGGAGTTGGAGGATGCCATGAAAGTGGCATATCCATTTTTGTTCAATTTTGATGAGCACTGAGGACAGTGCTAATGTAAGGGGAGGGGAATGTCACGTCCCCATTTTGAACCCCTTCGCATTTAAATCATAAATGATGTAAATATTGTTACTTAATCATGGTGAGGAGCTCAAGGCCAAGGCCCCACCATTGATTTAGCGTTTTATGTATCGGCAATTAAAAATAGATGCCTATGGTTCTTGTGCTAGATAGGCACAATGTAAATTGAGACATCATGTAAATGCGAATTTTAATGAAAAACCCACAACTAGCTATGCAATGCAACAAAGAGATGGGGGCATGATTTCTACAAGGAATAGGGAGGGAAATTATTCAAACCCTTGAGCCAATGGTGTTAATCCATGTGTCAATGAGAAAACCCATAAACCACCAACTACCCATTTTGGGTTATGGACCCAATCATTTAATTCTTCCAAAAATTGGTTGAGGCAGTTAATGCCTTGGGAATGAAGAGGTATGGCAGCCAATTTCGTGTATGGGAAAGCCATCAACCTGGGAATTCGTATTTTGTCTCCTTGGGAAAGAAAACACCCACGAAATGGTGCCCAAAGCCATTCTAAACCCACAGTATTTCCTCTCTCACACAGTCTGAACTACTGGGTCTTTCCCCATCATGTTTTTCACCATTTTTCCTGCATTTTCCATGCCTGGGAGCTCGTTTTTGCATTATACAGCAGCTGGGAGAGAAGGGCCACAATTTGGGACTGTGATGGAGGTCGTTTTTGCCCCAAAATGCCCATGGGCGTTCTTCTGAAAATGATTTCTGCTCTCCAGGGTTGTTCCCCAATTGCCATTTCGTTTTTGGGCTTTCCCACGTTTTTCTGAATTGGTAGAAACCCCCCTCTTTGGGAATCCCACTGAAGAAACGTTTTTATCATGCCCAATAATTGTGGTTCTGTTGTTATGTGCATCCTTGTTTTGGTTTGAATATGTGAGCAAAAGATTTGGAGTGGTAGTGGATAGAATTGGCTTGATAAACCTAGTGGGGAGAATAACCTCTTAAGAAGATCAAGAGGGATGGCTACTCTTCTATGCACACCTGGGACACTCTAGAATTGGAAGGTATGGCCTGAGGGAATGTGAATTGGTGAAGGGAATACTTCCTTGAGTGGGGTGTGTAGGCATTGTGGGTGCCAAGCTAGATAGATCTTGTAGAGGTATCCATAGCTTTGTGGTTGAGCTCACTAGCTTAGCAATTCTTCCTTTCCATTTCCTAGTAGCCTGATAAACCCAATTGTAGATTGGCTTGGCTCATCTTGGTGTATGCTTGGCTATGTGTGAGTCTATCGTTCCCTGGTTCCTTGTAGAAATCATGCCCAGCTCGGGGGTGGCAGTTGTATCAAGAGGTTGATAAGCACAACTAGCCTATGGTTGGGTGGAACGTTGCAGATGCATAGCTGGTTGCTTGGGACTACTTTGCTATAAGATAAGTATTCTCTTGTATTAACTTTGCATTTATTTATTTGATGAATATATGAATGGATGATGGATGTGTTATTGATATTATTCTGTTGTGTTTTTCTTATAGTTATACATTCCATATGTCCTTTTATATTATGTGAATGCTTATTTAAAAGTTCATGGGGTTAGATGCCCGGTTTTAGCATCACAATCCTCTCCATTGCACTGGTATGATGGGAGGGGACGTGACAGGGAGACCCCCCTCCATTTTCACAAGAAGGAGCAAATTTTTGTAGGATATTGGAGGCACAAGGGAAGAAGCATTTGGTGGCACTTCAGTCAAAATTTGTGGAGCAAATGGAGGCAATTCCGAAGGTTCCATTGCTTGTGGAAGGGCCTCACAAAATAGTTTTTTCCTTGTCTAAGAAAATTCTGATTAGGCAGTTCGTAGGCCTTTGAAAAAACCCTAGTGAAATGGAGGTGATGTAGGGGCATCTACTCACTAAAATAATATGAAATGTAAGTCAGATATTAGGATCTTTACCATAGCCCAAGGAGGGGTTCGACTTATAAATTCATTGTAAATGACATAGTTAGGGAGTATAGTCTTAGAAGATTCTGGAATATGATTAGGTGTCATTCTAAGTAATGGGTCATTAGGTGAAGGAACAATTCATCCTAACTAAGCCCATAATTGTCGACAGCATTTGATAAGGATCAGAGGATCCAAGGCTTCGCTGTAGGAATCTAGAGATCTGTTTAATAAGTCATTGTAAATGATAGGATCGAATTTCTATGTTTAGTAAACAGTTGCAAGTTTGTAGGAGTCTTTTACTGAGATGGAATCCCATCCATAATTTATATATTGTAAAGCCTAAATGCATGGAGGAGGTTGGATAGGGGTTCGAAGATGAGAGATTGTAAAGGCTGGTCGTGCTTCTGAAGCCAGGCCTGTAGCATGTAACATAAAACTAGGATAGAGTTATTGTGCTTGTACAGTTGTAGTCTTGTTAATGAAAAAAAAGAAAAAAAGAGAAAAGCGTTGAGTGCTGCGTTGATGGCCTTTTGATGATTTTCAGAGTCTTCTTGATGCTGCGTTGATTGTCTTTTGAATCTTCTTGATGCTGCATTGATGGTATTTTGAATATTCTAGGTGATGCGTTAATGGCACATGAGGTTCAGAGTCTCTGGGTTGCAGCTTCAAAGGAAAGGGAGAGCTTCATGCTTAACGTATCTACAGAAATGTTGAGATGGATTAATACCCATGTGAACGACAACAAAGGTTCTGATTGATTCATAGTCAATCTATGAGTTTGAGAGGCAAATCTTATAAATAACCATTGTCAAATTTAGGTTTGGAATATTAGAATTAATGAGTTCCTTAGAATGGCGTTTTGGGTTTTGAACCAGATTCTGTCGGAGACGAAATTTCCCACAGGTAACTGGAATCCTGTTGCATATTTGTTTGGTATAATTAATTAATGTTGAACCATGGTAGGAAACCACAGTTATGTGAGTGTTGTGATGTATGGGAAGTTTGTGTGGTTAAACAATGCTCTGCGTTGAAGTAAAGCATTCCAAATTTAGCCGAGACTTAGTAGATGGATAAGCACAGTTAAATACCCATACCTTTATTCTTTTGGTTTGTTCTCATCCCCACCATTAGGAGGCCAGGGTTTAGAATAACTCGAAGCCTCATATCAAAGGGGATCAGGGCACCTTATTTGTGGGAAAAGGCTTTTATGGTTTTCATTTTGCAGAAAAAAAGTAGATTAGGACTTGATTTTTAAAAATGGCCCTTATTTCATGGGGCCAAGGGGGTTATACTTGAACAAGTGGAATCCAGAATTTGATCCATATCTAGACATTCCTTTGGAATCTCCCTCATCTCTCGATTCATTGTTGGAATGATAAGTCGATGAAGGCAGTAGGGAGAACCCTTGGAAAGTTTATCGACCGTGCAAAGCCAAAGGATAAGTACTCATGTGCTCGAATACACATTGAAGTTGATCTTGAAGTGGAACTTATCGAGGCAATTAAAATTAAGGTTGATTCCTAGGAACACATCCAATAGTTGGACTATGAACAGTTTCCTTTCAAGTGTGGTATCTACCATGAATATGGGCACTTCACAAAATATTATAAGAAAAAATCCCCAGAGTAAGAGGAGTTTGATCAATAGTTTCACTGGATGGTGGTTCAGAGAGAGAATGGCCCAAATCAAGAACACAATAATAGGCTAGAAGGGAAAAACCCAATCCCTGGGAAAGCACCAGGAAACCCCATAAACATGAAGATCCTAGAAAGCATCCATCCCCATAACTATTTCGAGGCTCTCTTGTATGAAGAAGAAGAGAGCCATTTAGAAAATCCCCTACTAGTGGTAGAAGTAGTAGAAGCAAACCCTCATGTAAAAAACCAAAGCCCCAACACAAGATATGAGATTCCTAGGAACAAAAAGGTGGGAGCCCTTTAAGATCATCATTTAGAGGGGTCATAATTAGAATCAGAAGATTCAGATCCAGAACCAAGTAGTAGAAAAGGAAGAAAGACTGAAAAGGAAAAAAGGGAAGAAGAAGTTGTTGTAGGAAATTCTCCCTACGGATAGGTAGAATCCCTCTTGTACATGTGAAGTTTCCCTAGATCCCTAATCCAAGGAAGAAGCAAAATAAATGGACTCTAACTTTCTCCCAGACCTAGGATTTATGCATGCAACAACACAAGAAGGAAGAAGAGTGAGGGAAAGTAGATGACTTACTTCCTTACTAACAATTTTCCTCGTTGCTCCAACCTTTAGGTTTCATGTCTAAAGCTCCAAATAGGATTATATCCTGTATAGACAACACAAAGGACTACCTTCCTTATACAAGTTAAGCATAAAGTAGCCTACTTATTTTGAATGCAACAAGAGTAAGCATACATGTGAATGAAGACATATATGGGAGAAATAGGCCAAGTTGTATTAATGAAAAGCCATAAAGAAGCATGTACAATGGTATACCTAACTTGTGGCAACACTTCCCCCAATATTCCCTTCCAGACCTTTTGAGAATCAAGCTAGGATAAGGATGGAATATCCAAGCATTCTTTTCATGTGTGGGATTCAAGGTAGGAGCTTCATTTATAGGTTTTGGGAACCCAAACCACCATGGAGAAATGTTTGGATCACAAGAGGATATAATGGATCATAAGAGGATTGACATACTTAGGATGGTATGGAGGAGAGGATTCAAAGGGTAGAGCCAATCTCCAAAAATACCTCTCAAATATCGACCCTCAATTTAAGGAAAAGTGGTTGGAGGAGATTTTCGCTCCCCTAAAGAGGCCCACAAAGCGACAAAGGGGAGATTGTTGCTCCCTAAACAACTAGCAGGGGGCTAAAATTCTTGTACATGGCCCAAAATTTGGTTGGTTGAAGTGTATTTCGACCTCCTAATCATGGATTTATTCCCCAACATGTTTAGGAACTATAATAGGCCTTAGGTTCCCCTCTAGAGCACATCTAGGAAGCACAATAATCACATTTTCATGGTGATAAAATAGACAACTCAAGGAAGAAACATAAATGTGAAATTTTGAGGTGTAACAGGTGCCCCCTAAAGTGTGAAGACAGAAGGGATCCGATGGTCGAAACACTTTACCGAGATATGGGTGCAAAGGAGTGTCTGGAAGAGAGTCGGTAAGAAGATGCAAGCAAATACCAAATAGTATATCTATATCATCCCTGAGGTGGGCATACCCATGCTCGAAACAAATTGACTCTAAGCATGGATTCCAACTAATACATTGCAAATCCATGAAAATATTGAATCAAGATACGACCATTGACATACAATGTGGATTCATACCTAAAATGACTTAAAAGGATCACGGCTATAAGAATACAAAGTAGATCCATGATATAATAATGACACAACCATGGACCAATACAAAGTGGATCTGTGTGATAGTATACATATCATTGGAAACATGATGTCCATGTAGGAACCTACTAAAAAAACATCCATCGCAACTTGGGTAAAGTACATAACACGAGTCACTAGGGTCTTCAACCCGATCCTGAAATTATACGATTCTAGCCATATGAATAGAGGTATTGAAGTCAAACATAGTAAAAACCACTTGATTACTAGTCATAGACGTAATGATCCATATGGATATAGGTGGCCACCCACCTATTCCACTGGCCCAAAATAGTTTTCCATTTTGGTAGTTTTCTAGTATTTTTTCTACAATTGTTTTGGTCCCGAACTTTCGAGGTTGTTTTGAGGCCCTAAATGACATTTTTTGAAGATTCAGGGGGGGAAATGGTTTACAAAATCATGCTATGTCTCCGAATTGAAATTTGTAAATATCGGATAGGAATTTTCAACGGACTATCGAGTGCCCCAAACGAAGATCGTATGCAAAAGTTATTACCCCGGGAAGTTGACTATTCAACTAACCACCTTGGGTCCGCAAACTTTATGACAATTCATCTTCTAGGGTTAGGTTTTTGGATGTTTAGGCTTCTTGTCCTCATTCTTACTATAAATATGTTCTTTCAGCCTCTTCTTGTATTCAGCTTGTCACGAATGAGCGTAGGCGCCACATCTCTTCTCAGAGATATAGCTACCACCATTCTAGTTGTTTTTATTTTATAGTTTGTTCTGTTTCATTCATTTAATAGAATCTGAGTTTACTGTATCACTGTGTTTCTTGCCATATATCTGTGTATGTGAATATATTTATGCTCTTTCATTTTGTTCTCACATAAATCTGGATCAGTGGTATCCGAGCGTTCTGCTCTTGTGGTTTCTTAGTGCATGTCCTCGACGAGATCTCAATATCGAGAGTTGGGTCTTGAACTAGTTGAGCTTGGGGAAAACCCCTCTCGCCGATCCAAGAAAACTCACATGGCGGGGGAAGAAAAGAGAGATGACAGAGCAGGAGATCCTATTAATTTGTTGCTCGAGGAATCCCTCGCACGACAGAGGAATGAGATGATGGATAATTTCGCCCAGATCCTTTGAAGAATGCCGACGACGACATATGCACCTTCAACAAGCGGCCGTTTCGGGGGTGTGACTTCATTCGAGGTACAAGTTAACTTTGAAATTCCCTTATTTGAAGGAAAGATAGATGCATATGCTTTGGAGAAATGGTTAAATCTGTTAGAGGGTTACTTATTTGTTCAAAAATTTTCTGACAGTGAAAAGATCACATTTGCGCTCCTTAAGTCCTTCCCCCATGTCAAATACTAGTGGGATGGGTACTGTGAGGAAAGCATGAGAAGAGTATGAACTATTCAGGATAGACCTCACTTGGGCGTATTTTGTCGACGCCGTCAAGGAGGAGTTCTACCCAGTCAGATACTATGATGACCAGTACACCAGGTGGACAACTTTGCACTAGGAGAGAGACCAGACAATGCCAGAGTTTACCAACATGTTCCATACCCTACGCTCCAAACTGGGTATTAGAGACTCTGAATGGAACTTGGTCCTAAATTATCGTAGTGGCCTGTATAGGTACATTCAGACGAAGATGGATTTCCTAGACATATCCTCACTAGGAGCAGCTTATCAGTGTTCCGTCAAGATTGAGCAGAAGTTTAAGCAAAAGAATAAGCAGGATTCTAGGTTTGAAAATCAGTAGCAGAAGCCTGAAAAGGTGGAACTAATTCACAAGGAAAAGGACAAATCAAGGATGACCAAAGCCCCAACAACCATCCCAAGCCGCAGGTGAAGAAGGGTAATGGGAAATCAAAGAAGGACACTAGAAAGTGGTGTGAATTCCACAAGAGCTCCTGGAACAACATTGATGAATGCCGCTAAAAACAATCCTTGTTGGTTGAGATGAAATCCTCGAATCCAGACTTCGATTCAAACTCTGATGTAGAGAAAGAAAGGGGAAAGCATATCATTACGCGGAATCGAGCACCACCATTGCAACCGCAAAGATCCAACCGAAAGAGTCAGAGGAGCTAGAGGAAGGGGATCGCCTCTTCCATTCTCAACTATGGGTGCAGGCGACTCCACTACATTTCATTGTTGATAGTGGTAGCCAGAAGAACCTCATCTCAGTCGAGGTCATCAAAATATTGAATCTTCTGACGGTTCCACATCCCCAACCATACAATATCGGTTGGTTGTGCTAGGGACAAGACATTCATGTCAATCAACAGTGCCGCCTCTCCTACGACATCAAGCCCTTCAAAGATGAGGTAATGTGTGATGTTGCCCCGCTTGAAGTTTGTGATGTTCTTTTAGGACACTCATATATGTGGAAACGCCATGCTGTGTATGAGTCTAGACCTCGCAGTGTCATTATTACTTTGGGAAAGAAACTCTAGAGGATACCAGATACACTTAACACTACTACAATGTCCCTCATCACAGCTAAGTAGTGTAGGAAGGTAATCTCCCAGACAGGGAAATTTGTCCTCTTAATGGTTTGTTCTGAAGGAGAATGAAAGATCGCAACAACATCCACCACCTCCACATAGAGCCCCTATGCACAGCAGAAATAGGTGGGCAACATCATGGAAGCATACAAGTTCATCTTCACCACACCTGCTGGGGTGCCAGTACATTGCAAGGTCAATCATCCCATTGATTTGATACTTGGCACGCCTTTGCCTAACTGGCCAGTATACAGGCATTCTCTCATGGAAAATGAATAAATCAAACACCAGATTCAAGATTTAATCCAAAAGGGTCACATTCAACCCAACTCCTCACCTTGTAGGAGCCCAATTGTGTTGGTACAAAAGAAATATGGGACATGGAGACTTTGTATTAACTACCGAGCTCTAAACACGATCACAGTCCGGAATCGGTATCCCATTCCCGGATCGATGACCTTCTTGTCCAGCTGAAGGGTCCCAAATATTTCAGCAAGATTGATTTGAAGTGTGGTTATCATCAAGTTCCAATTGAGCAGACTGATGTCTGGAAGACTTCCTTCAAATATCAGGAAGGCCTTTTTGGGTGGTTGGTCATGCCTTTTGGATTTACTAATGCTCCAACAACCTTCATGAGGATGATGGACAATATCCTATGGCCATTCACCAATTCTTGTGCGGTATTATATTTAGATGACATCCTCATCTACAACAGAACATGGGAAGAACATTTGCAGCATATCCACCAGGCCCTCAGCACCCTGCGACAACACAAGTTATACTCCAATCTAGAGAAGTGCTCATTTGGAATGGAGAGGGTTCAGTATCTCGGATACATCGTGGAAAAACATGTTGTTCATGTGGATCTGTCCAAGATCCAATCCATTTGCGATTGGCCTACCCCGACAACTCCCACAAAGCTTCGCAGCTTCCTAGGCCTTGCCAAATTTTATCTTAGATTTGTGTTGGGATTCTCTAATATTGCTTGCTCCCTTATCCAGGTGACAAAAGGGGGATATAAGGCAAAGTTCATTTGGTCCAAGCCACAACAACAAGCATTTGAGGAGCTGAAGCAATGCTTATGTGCGGTGCCCATCCTTTCCTTAGCATATCTGCAACAACCCTTTGAGATTGAGATAGATGCTTCAGACTATGTTGTTGGTGCAGTCCTCACTCAACATGGCTATCCAATGGCATATCACAGTGAGACAATTTCATATGCAGTCTGTAAGTACCCCACCTATGAAAAGGAAATGTATTCCATTGTCCAAGCCTGCCGCCAATGGAAGCATTACATCCTTGGAAAAGAAAGGTCATCCACACTGATCACATGCCCCTACAGTTCATGCAAACCCAAGGAAAGTTACATAATGACCGCCACCAGAAGTGGTCCACTTACTTGCAGCAATTCCACTTGAACATTAAATATAATAAGGGAAACACTAATCGAGTCGTTGATTGCCTCATTCGACCTCCAGTAGCAGCACTGACCATGGTGCTCAACTCTTGTGGCCACGAGGCCTCCAGGTGGCCTCAACTATATAGCAGTGATCCCAATTTTTCTCCCATCTATCAAGCCCTATGTGCAGGAACATCTTTGGCAGACTTTCATCTCCAAGAAGGATTGCTATGCCACCTGGGCTATCTCTGTGTTCCTTCAAAAGAATGTGCAGAGATAATTTGGGAAGCACATTACAGTCGGGTGGCAGAGCACTTCGGCACCGAAAAGATAGTAGCCATATTGCAGAATTATTTTTATTGGCCCAAGCTCCGACAATATGTCGGCTGATACATCAAATCCTGCACTGCTTGCGCCATCGTGAAACCTTCCATCAAAAAGCAGGGGTTGTACACCCCTTTTCCCACTCCTGATGGGCCCTGGGAATCCATCTCTATGGATTACATGTACAGGATAGGGCATTAGCAAAATATTAGTGCTCCATAAACAATGAAAAACTCCAAGAAACTAGATTCCATCAACATGACATCATAAGTGAATGGTTGAACATGACATTTTTCTTGGTTCTTGGAATCATGTATCAATATGGCCCCATTAGTGTCGAGCTCGGATTGGTCCACATCGCACATGCACAGGCTACCACATCAGCTGTATGGATGCCACGTGGAAACATCCAACTAGTCCAACTAGGCTCCAAATGTGCCAAATTTGGGTGTCATCTAGTAGTCTGTCGTGCTTCCATGTCATTGTATGGATGCCACATCAGCGTCCATACAATGCCACATGATGGCAATCCTGTAGCCATTTATTAATTATTTTGTCAAAACTTCAAAACTCCATATCTTCCTCATACAATGTCTGTTTGAGGTGATTCAAGCACCGTTGGAAATAACTCACAAAAATCTACGCATTGGTGCCATTCCCATCAACATTTGAGACTATTAATTCTTGAGTGTTCACTGATCCATCCAAATCAGGGAAAGAGGATGGAATGAAATTCATCTACATCTTTTAGATGAACATTAGAATGACACGACAACCATTGACTCCTATCTTAATGAAATGTATCCATTCCCAACTCTCTTATTCATTATTGGGGTATGCAAACGTTAGTAACTATAAAAGGGGAAAATGTTTTGGCCCTTATTGTAAATCTAATCAGTTCTATTTTAAATTTTAGTAACCAAGATGATGGTGGATTCATCATCTTTCAAGTTGAGCTTGAGGTTGAGATTGAGTGTTGACAATATTTCAAGTTCTTCATAAATAAATTCCTCCCAAAGGGGAGGCAATTTCTTATAAATCTATCAAAACTTGTATAGGTAGGCTTAGGTAAGCTTCACAAACTAAGTAGGCAAGCCATGTTTCTTTTTCAACCGAGAAGTCATGGTTCCAATGGTCAACGGCCACCATAGTGTTCATACATATCTAAGGGCCTCGATTCATAATCTCTTTCACATGGGAAGGGTCATTGAACTTAAAGAGGAAAAAAAATTAGTTCGGTTCTGCATATGTGCATGTAGTGCCAACCTTTGGACTCCCATACATTGCGAACCTAGTTTTGAATAATCACTTCAAGGTGCGCTTTTCCAACATTGAAGTAACCAAGAATGGAACATGCCCAAAAATCATGACATAAAATGTGATACTCAAGATCAAAGAACTCGATATCATAAGGAGAGTCATTACGTTGTGGTACATCTTGGGGACAAACTTTCGGGGAGCCTTAGGTGACATCACCAGCCATTCTTGCGATTGATCATGCAAAGGTCATGTTAGGCCATTATGCCTAACCTTATGGAAAAAGGTCATCACCTTGATAGCCTTATAAGGCCACACTCATTGCTAAAAAGACAATATGATCATACCATGTAAGTAAAGATCACAATCTTCAAGTCATTTATAAAAAAAAAAATAAGAATACGAATTAGAGATTAACATTTTATCTAAGTTAATTTTCATATATTTTTTAAATAATTCAATAAATATTCTCTAAATTTTAGATTTGTTATCTTATTAACTATGCTTTAATAAAAGTCGTTGGTGACGTTTTGGTGCTTTGAATAACCTAATAATGATGATATATTTGGAAAATTATAATCAATTATGATGTTTTTTTATTTGATTGGTCTAAATAGTTGTATTTAAGAATATATTATTTTGCATCATTGTTCTTCGCATATAAGGCTGCAATGATCATTAAAAAGACAATATCAACAAGGTCATACTCATTGTTGAAAAGACAATATATCATACCACATGGTGAAAGACCACTTTCAAATCATCTATAAAATATTTAAAAATAACATTTTACCTTAAAAAATCACATATATTTTAAAGAATTCAATAAATATTCTCTAAATTTAAGATTTGTTTTTGTTATTAATTATGCTTTAATAAAGAGGGTTGTTGGTATTTTGAGTAACCTAATATTGATGATACACATGAAGATTGTGATTAATTGGATCCACATTGGATCAAGGTCATACTCATGGTTGAAAAGACAATACAATCATACCACATGGTGAAAGACCACTTTCAAACCATCTATAAAATATTTAAAAATGTCTATTTAAAAATAACATTTTACCTAAAAAAAAATCACATATATTTTAAAGAATTCAATAAATATTCTCTAAATTTAAGATTTGTTTTTACTGTTAATCATGCTTTAATAAAGAGGGTTGACGGTATTTTCATTAGCCTAATAATGATACATATTGAAGATTGTGATTAATTGGATGCAAGATATTTCAATTATTTTGTTTTATAATAAATTTTCTAATAAAAATCATTTAATAATAACACAATTCCTCGAATATCATTAAAACTTAAATATACTATTCACTAAATTATAACATAAATAATTGAAAATAAGATATTTCAAATATAAGTTATATAATATAACTTATATTTAATTATTAAAAGTATTACATATTGTTTACTAAATATATCAAAAATAATAATTAAATTTGTACACATTACTGATTTTGATAGAGAAAGTTTACTACATATTTAAAAAATTTGAAAATTTTCCTTATCATTAAATTTTCGTTTATCATTAAAACAATGAAAAAGCGCCATTAATCTTAACTGGGCTTTGGATGAGGAATCTTTTCAAATCTTGGAATCCGATCCATCCATCGTAACAGAAATGTCAATCTCTAACAAATCAAATCATCGTAACAGAACTGCCAGAAAAATCAATTTGTAGTGTAGAGATAATTGGCATTTCTTATCAAACCGAGAGTGGCTCTGGGATCTCAAAGTATTGCAACCGTCCAAATTCCCATTGCCATTGGCATTCCCTCACCTCGCCTCGCCTCGTCTCTTCCTCCTCTCAGGCTGCCTGCATGTGTTGCGTATAGTCTCGTGTTTGATCTTGAGCTCCCTATTAAGTGTGAGTCTATTACTGTTTGTTGTTACGTCTGTGTTGTTGTGTTGTTACTGTGTGTTGTTGTGCCGTCTGGTTGGTGTGTATGTATTTTTGAGAGGTGGAGGCAGGAAGGCAGGCCCTCAATTTTTGCATAAACAGAAAATTGCGAGGAATTCAATTGCAACCATGCCAGTGGAATCGACCATGGGGAATTAAGGTGCAACCATACCAGTGGAATCAACAATGTATGGGAATTCAATTGCAACCATACCTTTGTATGGGACAAAGGTATTTATATATTCCTTAGACCCGGTATGTTGATTTGAATACCCAACTAACAGGATTGTAAAAATATATCAACTAAGATATTGCAATTTGATATCAGTTGAAACTTTCGTACCTAATTATGAGCAGCATTTCAGTGTAGCAAACTCCGTTTGAGAGGACAAACGATATGGCAAGCTGTAATGGAAGATATTTTGGCACATGGGATGAACAAAGTCGAACAGGTAGGTTGACCTAATTATCTATGATGCATATACATGTATCGTAAAAGTATTAGAAGCTATGAAAATGGAATGTGATCTATAATTGATATGTGATGTGTTGCATGCTATTCTTACTGGCTTCACAGCAGGTGGTCTGGAAACAGTTATTCTCAAAGCTGACTACGTGCACTTAAAGAACACCTCACATTTATCTTCAAAACATTCACTTAAAGAGTCTTAGATTGGTATGGATTAGCACCCCAACCATAGCAATAACAGCTTCCCTATATTTGGCACTCTGTTAGAACACCCACTTAAATCGTAGAGTCCTATTCAACTCTAGCACACTTGAGTCCATGTAGGCCTTGGGCATTGCTCAATTGACCTATTCACCTCTGCATTGCTTTCCTTGTTGGGGTTGGAATGTTGAAGGACATAATGGATTAGTTTGAGAAGAGTAGTAATCTCAGACTAGAAACCAAATAACTGGTTGGGGAATCCAAAACCGATACTAACCTCCTCTTCCTCCATGACAGAGCAGTCCTCATTCAAGAAATGATGGTCCACCTATTCTTGGGATTTCTTTGAAAGCATTTCCCTATACTGACCTATGCACTGGTCCACCTCTTCTTGGGATTTCTTTGAAAGCATTTCCATACTGACCTATGCACTGATCCACCTATTTTTGGGATTTCTTTGAAAGCATTTCCCTATATAGGAAATGCTGGATCTAAGTTGAAAGCCATGATAGCAATTCATACAACTCCTCTCACCTCTGTGCAAGCTCTTCTAACCTCATTAATTTGATTGTTGAACCTCACTATGATTCATTGTCCCCCATCCCCATTTACAATGTTGCAAATACACAGTCCCAAAATTGCATAGAATTGAACAGACCTTACCCTCTTCAACTGGAATGGCAGCATAGGTAAGGGTTTTTTTGTGGCAAAACAGTTATGTGATCTATACGTTGAATGGTTCTCTTCCAAACAGCCTTCATAACATTTGACCACGTTTGCGGAAGACATTTAAATGTTTTTGTCAATCTATTGTTTCTTTTCTATTCATTATTGACCTTGTAAGCTCGCCAACTGCCTTTATAGATTCTAAAGAAGCAGTTCTTAATCCATTTTCTTTTGTAAACCGATTTGATAGATTCTCAAACTACTTAGAAATCATTGGAACCTCCTCCACATGTTCTCTTTATCTTGATTACTAAGAATCCTCCTATAGGCCAAGTCTTGCATAAAGAGGCAACAAAGAAGTGAAGAGGCAGTTGATGTAGACATAGCACGATAGAGATCATCGATGAAGCTTATATGCTCAAAAATTTTAGCAGGACATAGCACAATAGAGAACATGGATGAACAGTCTTTGCCCTTATAGCTCTTTCGAGCTTCACTCTCTCAACCTGATGAACATCGATGTGCGATTGTGCAAACATAGCACAATAGAGAACATCGATGAACAATCTTTGCCCCTAGAGCTCTTTCGAGCTTCTCTCTCAACCTAAATTTAACCCCCAAATTACATTTATATTTTTCAATATATAGATACACTATTAGAAATTCTAGATCCAAAATTAGTGGATCATCGATCCCTCTAAAACCAAACATAGAAAGTGATTGGAAGAAGATTCGGATTTGATAACTAAAGGATCATATCCACAATTATTGCAAAGAGAATCTGAAACTGCTAGCCTGCTAAGTAATCTTCCTACTCTGTTAGACTACTAATTGTTGAAACCCCTGCCTCTAAATTCTCTTTCATCTGTCTTTTGACTGCCTTCATGCCTTGAAAATCTGAATCTGTTTTGAACAATTGATGACTGGAGATTTTGATCCATTTGTCAAAAATATCCTTGAAGATAATTCAACATCTATAATTGATGTGCCATCCAATCTTCTACCAATGAGAAATTTGCTTATGTTTTGCCTCCAGATACTCGGCCACCTCAAATGCTAAAATTCTGCCTCCAAATCCAGGATTGCTTTGATTAATTGTCGAGCTTATGCCTGCAAATATGGAACTATGTGTTTGAGACTAAAATTACATTAAAAGAACAATCTTATGGATAAGAATTCTTTTTAAAACAAAATCCCAAACTTTAGTAAGATTCCTTCATGCCTTTGTTTCTGGAAACTCTGCCACAAAACTCTGTTTTCTGCATGTGATAGATTTAACCTCGTCCACAACAAGATCATAGGCACATTTCTCCTATGGCATTTCTGGTTCGAAATTCACTCCATCCCTTTGTTTAGTTTTCATCGAATGCTATACTTGTTTCCACAGTTTGATCCATTGAGACAGCAGCATCAGAATATATAAACTCTTATGGATCAAATTGAACTCAAATTCAGCATCAATACGAGGTATGTCGACCAAATGAAACTGCCCACCATCCATTTCATCGTGAGGTATGGAACATAGATGACAAGTCAGTTAGTGTTCCCTAAATCAATGGCACTAACCCATCACCATCCACTGCTGTGCGTTTACTGTCCGTCCATGTTTTTGGCATTTGCGTTGACGCTGGAGGATGCTTGTTGATTTACTTAGACGATTCAATTGCGAGGACGCTGGAGGATGCTTGTTGATGCATTTTACAATTCTCATATGCATTATTTTTGTATACCTTGACACAGATTTGTCTCGGTGCTTGACATTTGGAAGAAAAACCTTTTCTTTGTTAATATACCTGAAATGCGTTCAAATGCTCTGGACACGAAATGCATGGCTTTGTGGCTCTTAGTCTCGGCCCTCGAGTGCACTTGAATGATTTTCATGGGAAATCGATATAGAAAACTAGTGACACCCGGGCAATCTTTCTTGCTCTCCATGTGGACGTTGCCTCGATCCCAAACTTCATCATCGAGTTTGACTTTAAAATGTTTGAATTTGCGAAAAAAAGGTTTTTGGAGATAACGACAAAGTAATCTACTTTCGAACATCGAGTTTGACTTAGACCAATGTGATTTTGAACTTTGAATAGCAAGGTCAGATCACAAGGTTCAACCAAGTTGAAGGTTTGAGATGAAGGAAAACTGACCAGGTTAACACAAAAACTCTGATCTTTGGAGAAAATACTATCTATTTTTGAACTTTTGGCAGCCGCTCCTTTAGATTTTCTGATCAATGGCACCCGCTAGATTTGAAGACCTTCCGACATAACCTCAAAAATTTTGAGATGTAGATTTTAGTGCTAACAGGGGGAATAGTAGGATGTGAGTTGTTGTATCACTTTGTTGCAGTCTTACCCTGTAAGTAACATCAACACTCAATTTTGTACTTCCCCAATTTTCTAGTTCAAGCTAGGGTTCACATTCACGTATTAATTAGCCCTAATGGGTCCACAGGACCATGCAAAGTCTAGCACTGGAGCCAACATCTGCTAGATTTCAATTCTAGAAGTAAAAGAAGAACAAATACAAACAAAACAGGAAAATTAGACCTTCCCTAGAAGAACTTGGCACTTCATCCATCTGAATCATTATTTCCAGGGCTCTTGGCACTTCCTCTATCTGCCTCATGATTTCCAGGGCTCTTGGCACTTCCTCCATCTGCCTCATGAAATGATTTTATTTTAAATTATGAAATTTGCCCCAAACATAGTCTGATGGTAGGACAACTGATTTTTCTAAAATTATGAAATTGTACAAACAGGGTCACGATAGTAATTTAGCCCTCAAACGCTTGACCATTCTTCCTCCAATTTGATTTTTGTCACCCGGAGTGGCACAAACCAAATTCCAAGATTCTGAACCAACCCTGAATCCACGGTGACCATTGGAGCAATGCCCACCTTTATTGCTCTAGGAGGCATAGTTTCGACAGATGTGAAGCCAATGATTCAAGCACTCACTAGTAAAGCTAGTTGTTTTGGGAAGAGGAATAGTAACCTAAGTTAGTTGTTCCAATGCCAATAGGGCATTGAAGTTAATTCTTTTGTGAATAAACAAGCCAGGAGTATAATCTTACGGAATGATTCTACATGGAATTCATAGCATGATTACAATTCCCTCCAACCTATGCCGTGAAAATCAATTTCACGTGAACCGTTGTTAAACGAATAAAAACTGAATGCCGATCGAGAATCAGTAGTTCTGGATACCACAACAAAGCAACCTTACTATCCTTAGCCAGCTTGTTAGGTACTGAGATTGGGGCATGTATTGTTATGGCAATATGTCTATTCCCATTCCAGTGCATTCCAAATACGTAATGCCCGTAATTAGTAAAATCAAATCAAAAGGAGGCCCTTAATTTACCCAGTACACCTGCAACATATCTGGATTCCTTGACAATCATTGAAGTTAACATGACCCGGTTCCAATCTTGTTTCATTGAGTAAATGTTGTTTTGCCACTGAAATAAGTAGACTTCAGAGGTCCTGAAACTCTCAGGTATAGCAAAAGGGACGATATGGCTCACATCTAGTTGGTTGGTTCTCTCTGTTTTCTTTCAAAATGTCCTTTAGATAAAATATGTATACAAGATAATCATAATTTCTTTGAACATTCTCTAACTAAGATGAAGATGAGAGATTCTTGAAATTATCCTTAACCTAGTCACTGCATCCAAATCTCTCTCTCTCACGGAGAATATGAACACAGGTTTTGTATTAATTTTTTCCATGTCCACATGTCAATGTTCTTAATTCTATTAAAATTTCATAATATGCATTATAACTATCCAATTTAGTAAAGTCAGTAAATTTTCATCTCATTGGGTTTGCATTATTATGCATAGTTCAATATTTGCATTTGTCAACTATCTATTATCACATGAATGGTATTTTTTTGTTCTCTTAGGCTCTTGCAAATGTAACGAGTGGCTATGTTTCTTTTGATTTTAGCTAATATACAAGCTCCAACATTGATTGTCCTTATGGGCCAAAATTTCTCTTCATCCAAATTCAGGTGTGAAGATTATTTTAATTGTCAAATTATCTTAGTCACTTATTTAAATGATGCAATTTTTATTACGTTTAAAAGCATGGATTTTCACTGAATTTCAAAAGATATTATTTTTGCAAAGGACAAAAGGAATAATATGCATGGCCATGGCATATGAAGTATCTACATGTTCATGATAGAAGACAATAAAAGAGTGTAACATTTATATGTATTTATTATGTAATTGCTCTCGAATATATCATAATAAAAATTTTATTATTTTGTTTGAAGGGGCTAAAGAGCCCCTTCTCAATGCCCTTAAGAATGAACCATGGTCATTCTTAAGGGTTTGTGCACTCACTTTTATCCTCTTATTTTTTTTCCTTTTTTTTTCAATGTTTAAAAGTAGTTTTTTAAAACGTAATAAATTTTAAATTAAAACTATTTAATAATACATTCATACAAATTATGAAATATAATTGAAAAAAAATATAAATCAATTTGTAAACATATTAAATTTTCTTCATATTTGTATGTTTAAATGTATTTAAAATGGTTTGTGTTTGTGTATTTATGATATTTTGTACTTTGTTTGTTATTGATGATGACGATATGTTTGTTTTTTTATGACATGTGTGTGTTTGTGTATTCATTATATTTTGATCATTCATGATAATTTGGTAATGATGATATGTTTGTGTTTGTGTATTCATGATATTCTGTACTTTGTTTGTGATTGCGATTGATGATATTTTGATGATGATTCATGTTATTCATGAATTATGATGATGTGTGTGTATTCATGTTATTTTGTACTTTGTTATTAATAATGATGATGATGTGTTTCTTCTTTGATGACATGTTTGTATTTGTGTATTCATGATATTTTGTATTATGTTTGTGGTCAATAATAATAATGATGTGTTTGTTGTTTGATGATATGTTTGTGTTTGTGTATTCATTATATTTTGATCATTCATGATAATTTGATAATGATAATGTTTGTGTTTGTGTATTCTTGATATTTTGTACTTTGTTCAAGTGATTGCGATCGATGATATTTTAATTATGATTCATGTTATTCATGAATCACGATGATGTGCGTGTATTCATATTATTTTGTACTTTGTTTGTTATTAATAATCATGATGATGTGTTTTTTCTTTGATGACATGTTTTTGTTTGTGTATGTATGATATTTTGTACTGTATTTGAGATCGATAATGATAATGATGTGTTTGGTGTTCGATGATATGATTGTGTGTGTGTATTCATGATATTTTATACTATGTTTGTGATTGATAATGCTGATGATGTGTTTGTGTATTCATGATATTTTGTACTATGTAAGTGATTATATGTTTATTATTTGAGTTTCATTTGTATGGTTGTGTTTATAATTTGTTTGTGTAATGATTAATTTTCGACATATATTGCTTGTATGTTTGGTTATTGCAATAATTTTGTGTATTGATAAAAAAATTGATGTGCATTCATGATTGTGTATAATATTGTTTGTTATTTGAGTTTTATTTCATTTATATGTTTGTGTATTTACAATTTGATGACGCATGTATTCATGTTATTTTGTACTCTGTTTGTTATTAATAATCATGATGATGCATTTCTTCTTTCATGACATGTTTGTGTTTGTGTATTCAAGATATTTTGTACTTTGCTTGTGATTGATAATGATAATGATGTGTTTGTTGTTTGATGATATGCTTGTGTTTGTGTACTCATGATATTTTGTACTCTATTTGTGATTGATAATGGTGATGATGTGTTTGTGTATTCATGATATTTTGTACTATGTAATTGACTATATGTTTTTTATTTGAGTTTCATTTGTACGGTTGGGTTGGGGGAGTGATGAGTGTAGTGGAATTATAGGTTAGAAGTGATGGGGGGGGTGGGTGGGAAAATGAGCTTCCACCTTCCCGTGGTTGGCCTCGTTAGTAGAGAATGTATGATTCTTGAAACTAAGAGAAGCTCTTTTCATATAATGGTGATGATGTGTTTGTGTATTCATTATATTTTGTACTATGTAATTGACTATATGTTTTTTATTTGAGTTTCATTTGTATGGTTGGGTTGGGGGAGTGATGAGTGTAGTGGAATTATAGGTTAGAAGTGATGGGGGGGGAGGGGGGCAATGAGCTTCCACATTCCCATGGTTGGCCTCGTTAGTAGAGAATGTATGATTCTTGAAGCTAAGAGAAGCTATTTTCTTAGATTCTCTTAGCTTCAAGAATCATACATTCTCTACTAACGAGGCCAACCACGGGAAGGTGGAAGCTCATTTTCCCCCCTCCACCCCCCCCCCCCCCCCTCACTTCTAACCTATAATTCCACTACACTCATCACTCCCCCAACCCAACCATACAAATGAAACTCAAATAAAAAACATATAGTCAATTACATAGTACAAAATATCATGAATACACAAACACATTATATATATGAAAATAATTTCTCTTTGCTTTGAAAATCATAAATTATCTACTAATTAGGTAAACCATGGAAAAATAAAACTCATTTGGCCACTTCATGCTCGCTCCTCTCTCCCCCTTCCCACCCAATGAAAGAAACAAACATTACATTTCAAATTTATTATTTTGGGGGTAGTTGTACAAATTTGAAATGTAATGTTTGTTTCTTTCGTTGGGTGAGAAGGGGGAGAGCGGGGAGAGCACGAGGTGACCAAATGAGTTTCAATTTTCTCATGGTATACCTCATTAGTAGAGAATTTATGATTCTCAAAGCTAAGAGAAACCCTTTTCACACACACACATACATATTCAAATATATAAATATTTGATTATATATATATATAGATAGATACATAGATAGATAGATAGATAGATAGATATATAAGCAATTTACTATTGCGGGGTGGTGATAATTTTGAAATACAATGTTTGTTATGTTTGTATATTTACAATTTTTGTGTCTCTAAAGTTTGTGTTTGTGTATTTACAATTTATGTGTCTCTAAAATTTGTGTTTGTGTATTTACAAAATTTCATGTGTACTCATGATTAATTAAATTTCATTTGTATGTATGGTTGTGTTTATAATTTGTTTGTGTAATGATTCATTTCCGACATTTAATGCTTGTATATTTGGGTATTGCAATAATTTTGTGTATTGATCAAAATTTGATGTGCATTCATGATTGTGTATAACAACGTTTGTTATTTGAGTTTGATTTCATTTCAATGTTTGTGCATTTACAATTTATGTGTTCAATGTTTACATATTTACTAAATTTGTTGTGTGTTCACTATTGTTGTTTGAATTTCATATGTATTGCTATGTGTTTGTGTATTTACAAATTTTCATGTGTATTCATAATTATTTAAATTTCATATGTATGGTTGTGGTCTACAATTTGTTTGTGAAATTATCAATATTTGATATTTAGTGCTTGTATGTTGTATTAATCAAAATTTGATGTGCATTCATGATTGTGTATAACAATGTTTTTATGTGTGTTTCATTTCAGTTATATGTTTGTGTAATTACAATTTCTTTGTGTATCTACTATTTATATATTTACAAAATTTGATATTCATGATTGTTGTTTGAATTTCATATGTATGGTTGTGTTTATAATTTGTTTATGCAATGCTTACTATTTGATACATATTGTTTGTATGGTTGTGTATTACAATATTTTTTGTGTATTGATCAAAATTTTGATATGCATTTATATTTATGTATAACAATGTTTGTTATTTGCATTTCATTTTTATGTTTGTATATTTACTATTTCTTTGCGTGTCTAATATTTGTCTATTACAATATTTTGTGTGCATTGACCAAATATTGATATGCATTCATGATCATGTATAACAATGTTTATTATCAAGGTTTCATTATCTATTTAGAATTTCTTTATGTGTTTCTAATGTTTGTGTATTTATAAAATTTGATATGTAATCATGATTATTGTTTGAATTTCATATGTATGGTTGTGTATTTACAATTTGTTGGTGTAATTATCAATATTTAATATTTGATGCTTAATCCTTGTATGTTTATGCATTATAATATACTTTGTGTATTGATCAATATACTTTGTGTATTGTGTATAACAATGTTTGTTATTTGGGTTTCATTTTTATGTTTGTGTATTTACAATTTCTTTGTGAATTTAATGGTTGTGTTTTACAATATTCTGTGTGCATTAACCAAACATTTATGTACATTAATGATTGTGTATAAAAGTGTTTGTTATTTGGGCTTTATTTCAATGTTTGTGTATGACAATTTCTTTGTGGATTACAACATTTTGTGTGAATAAAAAACTAGTGCGCATTCATGATAGTGTATGATAATGTTTGTTATTTGGTTTTGAACCCCACTTCTAATATATAAACACTAATCAATCCCCTCACATACACAAACATACAAGCACCACGTATCAAATATTAATCTTTTTACAAATAAAATGTAAATATATAACCATACATATGAAATTCAAACAACAATCATGAATACACATCTAATTTTATAGATACACACATTAAACACACAAAAATAATCAAATACACAACCAGAGAAATGAAACCCAAATAACAAACATTGTGATACACAATAATGAATGCACATCAACTTTTAGATGTGTATGGATTGTTTTTTGAGTTTCTTGTGTATAGTTGTGTACTTAAAATGAATGTGTATAACATATTAGCATGTATTTTAAAATGTGTTTAAATTTCATTTAATGATGCTTAGTATTTACATATTTTGATAAAAATTTCAAGTGGAACATTTATGTGTTTATAATTTATTTCTTCGCAATGATTGAAATGCAAAATGTTTGTATGTTTAGGTACTTACAATTCGATTATGTAATTTGATTATTAATAATTGTATATTTATGTATTAAAAAATTAAATTTTATTGGTAAAAAATTGATGTGCATTCATGCGTGTACAACAATAATCTAGATATGTGGTTAGTGATGTGCATTTATTGGTATGTGATAAAAATAAAATAAACAATGTTGTTAGAGTAGATATGTTAAATGTAGAGTAGGCAAATGAACTTCTACATTTTCTTGGTTAGAAAAACTCTTTTCAAATATACAATTTTTTTATTTAAACAATTTAGTAACAACTTTTTTATTTAAGCAATTTATTAACAACTTTTTTATTTAAGCAATTTATTAACAACTTTTTTATTTAAGCAATTTATTATTTTGTAGCAATGATTAAAAAAATGAAATGTAATATTTGTATGATATTTAATTTATTTATATGGTTGTGTATTTAAAATTTAATATTAAAAAAATATGCAAAATCTATATTATTAATTAATAAAAATATCTTTATTTAAGAATTGGACAAAAAAGTTTGATAATAGTTTGGACATTTTTATTTTAAAATATTATATTTTAATTGAAAGACTTTAAATATGTTTCTAAGAGAGATTTGAAGAACTTTCAAAAAAAATTAATTTCATAGTTCTTAATAAAATATTTATTAAATATAATATATTTTTCATAATTAAAAATATATAAATTTTAGATTTGTTTTTTCTAATTATTCATTTTTTAATTTTAATAAAGTATTCTTTTTATTAAAATATTTTTAATTTTTTTTTTTTTTCTTACACAACAAATTGTAAATACATGTGTATTTGATCAAAATATGATATGCATTCATTTGTGGTACATATTGAATGAATCTTTGTGTATTGATCAAAAGATATACATTCCTGCATTCATTTGTGGTGTACGTTAATATGTATTTTAGAATAAATTAAATGATAAGGTAATGATCTTGAACAATTAAAACTTGAAGTGCAATGTTTGTATTTTTGTGTAATGATCTTTCTGGTGTATGTTGATATGTATTTTAAAGGATAACAATTAAAATTTGAAGTGCAATGTTTCTATTTTTGTGTAACGATCTTTGTGGTGTATGTTGATATGTATTTTAAAATAAATTAAATGATAAAGTAAAGGATAACAATTAAAATTTGAAGCGCAATGTTTCTATTTTTGTGTCATGATCCCAATAAGATGTATAATATTTGTGTTTATGTATCTACTAATTTTTAGGATTGTTGATTGAGATTCTTTTGTATACTTGTGTACTTAAATGATTATGTAAAACATGTTGAAATGTGTGTACATTTCATTTGATAATCTTTAGTATCTATAAATATTTTAATAAAAATTTCAAATGGAATATTTATTTGTGTGCATTTACAATTTTTTTGTTTGTAATTATTAAAATTCGAAAATTAATGTACATTTATGATAGTGTATATTAATAATGTTTATTATTTAGATTTCATTTATGTATATATATATACAACGATTACATACAACATAATATATGTTTTGGAATCAAATAAAAAATGTGGATAAAGTAAATGAAAGTTTTAGGTTATATGTGGAGTGAGAAAATGAATTTTGTGGTTAGTTTTGTTAATAGATAATTTATGATTCTCAAAACTAGGAAAACTATTTTCAAATTTAGTTAAGCAATTTAGTATTTTAGGTAGTAAAGAAATTGAAATGTAATGTTTATATAGTATTTGGTGTGCTTAATTGTATTGTTATGTATCTCTAATTTAATATTAAAAATATAAAATTGGATAGTAACAGTTTATTAATATTAATAATAATAATATCTATATTTAATATTTGAGTAGAAAATGTTTAATAATGATTTATGGCATATTTTATTTAAAAATATTTTTTAAATTAAAATACTTTAAATATGTTGTTAAGAGAAATTTGGCATACTTATTATGTTTTCAAAAAATAACTTCAAATATATTTCTTATTAACTTATTATGTTTTGGGGCAGAATTTAATTTTATAATTTTTATAAAATATTTATTAAATATATTAATCTTAGATTTATTTTTTAAAATTATTGATTTTTAAATTTTAATAAAACATTATTTATATTAATATCTAAAAATTTACTCAATTTATTATTTATATTAAATTAAATTTTAATTTTTTTATTTATATTTTTCTAGAAAATTTTAAAATTAAATTGATTTCACTTTTAAAAAAACAAACATATAATAATAATAATCTACTTTAAAGCTCACATATTTTTAAATTAAAATTAAACATATTTTTAAATTAAAATACTTTAAACACGTTGTTAAGTGTATTATCAAAAAGTAACTTACAATATATTTCTTATTAACTTATCATGTTTTTGGAATGAATTTAATTTTATGATTTTTATAAAATATTTATAAAATATATTAATCTTAGAATTATTTTTTTAAATTATTCATTTTTAAATTTTAATAAAATATTATTATATTAATATCTAAAAATTTATTCAATTTATTATTTATATTAAATTAAATTTTAATTTTATTTATTTATATTTTTGTAAGAAAATTAAAAATTAATTTGATTTCACTTTTAAAAAACAAATACATAATAACGATAATAATAATAATAAAATATTTTTAAGGTCACTCAAAAAATAAACATATTTTTAAATTAAAATCAAATATATTTTTAAATTAAAATACATATATTTCTTATTAACTTATTAGGTTTTTGGAAAGAATAATTTTATAATTTTTATAAAATATTTCTTGAATATATTAATATATTAATCTTAGATTTATATTTTTAAATTTTTCATTTAAAATTTTGACAATTAACTTGATTATGTTTTTTTGGAAAGAATTTAATTTTATAATTTTTATAAAATATTTATTGATTATATTAATATATTAATTTTAAATTTATTTTTTAAAATGATTCATTTTTAAATTTTGATAAAATATTATTTATATTAGTATTTAAAAATTTAGTTAATTTATTATTTATATTTAATTAAATTTTTTATTTTTTATTTATATTTTTCTATAAAAATTTAAAATCAATTTGATTTCACTTTTTCTAATTTGACTTCACTTTTTCTAATTTGATTTCACTTTTTTTAATTTAATTTCTCTTAAAAAAAAATCAACATATAATAATAATAATCCTAATTTATTTTTAAGGTCACACTAAAAAACAAACATATACTAATAATAATAATAATATATTTTTAAAATCACTCCTCTTAAATTGAACCTATGACTTTCTAAGAGGAAACACACATTTTTAAAATTATTTTCTTTATTTATTTATTTTTTAATTTAAAAAAAATCAGAGTATAAATATTTAAAAAAATTATTTATTTTAAATAATTATTTACTTCCCATTTCAAGAATAATACTCATAGCTTAACTTTTTTTAATTATTTATTTTTAAAATTATAAATTGATTATATACGCCCATGATTATTATTTTGGGGTAGTGACAAAATATTGATTATTATTTTGGGGTAGTAACAAAATATTGAAATGTAATGTTTGTATGACATTTAATGTGTGTATTCGTGATTAATTTATAAAAAAATATAAGTCAATTCCCATTAGGGGTGACTTAGTTGGGAGGAGACGCCCAAAATCCAACAAGTTGAGGGTTGATGTGGCCAAGGTTGGGTGGTGATTTTGACGACTTAGATACCCTTGGGTCATGGTTTAAAAGTAGTACCATTATATTTTTCAAAAGTAATAGCCATTTAATTAAATTAATTTTATTTTTCTAATCAAACATATTTCAACAATAACTTATTTTATTTTTATATTTAAAAAAAAAAAATATTTAAGTAAAAACTAGTAGACATTGCTAAATTTCAATTTAAAAAATAATACCAATTATAAATTAAATATACTTTTATATATATTTTAAACTTTAGTTTTAAATCATTTATTTTTAAAATATCATCCATAAATATTGATGCAACAAATATATAAAGATACAAATAACTCAATCCCAATATAAAAAGAGAGATATTATACAATACATATATTTTATGCCATGCATTAGACATCGTGAAAGAGGATAAAACTTTATTTTATGCACAAAAGTTGCCTTTAGTATCTTAGTCAAAATTCATAATTAAAAAAAATTTGTTTAACCTTTTTTATAAAGTAAATTGGGTGAGTAATAAAATAATGTTATTATCTCTCTAAAGTGAGTTAAATCTTCGAGAAGCAAAACAATAAACTTCCCCTTAAGAAAATTTGTAGGGTTTTATGTGCCACTGTAATAATTCCCTTAAAGTGGGTCAAATCTTTGAGAAACAACAAACATCTCCACACTGTAAGAACCCTTTAAAATAGGAATGTGGCTTTACAACCTTGACCATGTAAACTCCTCACCATGTGTGCCAATTAATGTTAAACCGGTTCCAAGTGTTAGCGAACATCACCAAGTGTTAAACATTAATTAATTTTGCTAATAATCTTAGAACTACCATGAACATCACCAAATGTTAGACATTAATTAATTATCCCAATAATCTTAGAACTACCATGGTTCAAACATAATTGATCTAAATTTTCATGTTCCAATGCATTAATTAGTTATCCCAATAATCTTAAAACTGCCATGGTTCAAACATAATTGATCCAAATTTTCATGTTCCACCCTTGATGCTAAGTGAACTTCCTAAGTTTCTAAACAATCTAAGGTAATGAAATTGAATGTAATGTAAACAAGCTAAGGGTAATGAAGTTGAATGTAATGTAATGAAAGGGAAATTAATTGAAATGTTAGGAAATGGGGTTCAAGAATTAACTAAAATAAGATAGTGTCTAGGTTCCAAGTCTTCCGCTTAGGTCTCAAGAGCTAGGGGGTGAGTGTTTTTCATCCATATGTGCATCTTACACGAGAATCATTTTTCTAAACTTACCATTTCCTTCTGTCCATTTTTGTGGTCATTTTTATTTATTTTATTTTTCTTCTTTCTTTTTAATTTTTTTTTTGCCCGAGTCCCTTTGCTTTAGATTTGGTTTGATAACCTAATACATTGGGACCCTGGATTTTGCAAGGAGGCATATCTCACATTCATCATTTTATTTCATTTCCCTTAAAAGTATCTGTTTTTTTATCTTTGATTTAGGCACCAAACATAGGAATAGTATATAGAGAACTTAGAACATGACATATAGTTAGTTAACTGTGAAAAGGGGATATGATTGAAGTGGGTGAAGAGGCCAATGAAATGACACAACAAGAACGATGGCTAGGTACAATGTTATGAATGGCATGAAATGAGATCACACTTTCTTAGATCCCTAGGGGCACACCTAAGCCCTAAAGTCATACACTTAATCCAATGAGGAAGGAAGAAGTATAACCACATCATTGTGTTCCCTAAGCCATTGAAACAATATTTGAGGATACTTGAGTCATAAGAAAGCACTTACCATAGGTCAAGTAGGGAGGATATGTCATAACACTATCAACTGGATGTCCGCATCTATCTCTGGCATATGGCAAGGCAGTCTAAATAGGAAAGTCACCCCATAAAAGGGTAACAAGTTTGAGTGATTATAAGACAACATATTATTAAGTGAGAATTTGAGGTCACTCTCATCCTCTTCATGTAAATTTATCCTTTCACTTGCTACTTTGGAAGCATTTCACATCCACTGGAGTACTTTGAAGTTGAACCCAATATCTCCAAACTTTGTGCTTGCACACCTTCATAATAAAGTTACCTCTTGTTTTGTAGTTAAATCTCAATTGTTTGATTTGTTTTCTTACTTTACTTTTTTTTAATCAATTGACATTGGGAATTACTCCCGCTTAATTAATTTCCCACTAAATTCAAAACACTACAGCACAAATATTAATTTCCAGATGTTAAGCTTGTTGTTTTTTTGTTTTTTACCCGCAAATTTGTACAGATATTAATTTCCAGATTTTAGGCTTGTTATTTTTTGTTTTTTAAATGCAAATTTGCACATTTAAGAAAAGCTGAAGTGTTTTCATAACATATTTGATATACTTCCGTGCACAATTGTATGGGCCATATTCAGGTATGTCATATGATCAATTATGTGTATAAGGTTTCTGGAAACCTAAGATTCAGAATAATCGTGGAGTTCTTAGAGATCTAGATATAGATCATTCATGGGTATGGGATTCTTTGCCAGGGCAAGTCAAGGATCTCAAAGAGTCTATGATATGGGAGGTGTCATTTATTTGTCAAAACCCATTACATGAAATTCAAATCAGCATCTGGTTCTAGAACCAACAATATAAAGTTCACTGAGGTTAAAAAATATGTTAAGAGTTTCAGTGAGGTTAAAAAAATCAGTTAGAGTTGGTTTCTTTTCAACTTGTGTGCAATGAACGGAATGAAATACCATATTAGCTTGCCAAGGAAACCCTTACTTTTCATGAAGGCTAGGTGATTACATCAGATTGAACGGATGGAAGGGCTTCTCTTGAAGAAATCAGAATCATGTATTTAAGGCCTGTTGAGTAGGATAGATTCAGTTATTGTTCATAAATCAATGTTTGATCTCAGAATGAAAGGTTCCAGGCCTACTGTTGTCTTTTTTGATACATGTTTGTTGTCTTTTCATGGATGTAGGAAAAGTATGGGCATCTTTTAGAAGTCAATAGGTCTTCTTTTGTTTTGAAAAGTAGAGACCTATGTCTCCGATGTGCCGAGATTGTACCTAGCATGTATACTTGATTTATCTTTGAAATACCAAATACATGATTTTTTCCTTGGAAAATAAAAATGCTTGTTCTCCATATTTATTCACATAGATTTCATATCTGATTTTTATATAACCCCAAGATAGAATTAGAATAAATGGATATGAATGAAACCATAATTTTTTAAAATCAGAATCGGTTGAGGGTCAACTCAAAATCGGAATTGGAATCGATAAAGAATCGGTCATGAATCGGCTGATCTGAATTTAATGACCCAATTTACTCAAAAATACATAAAATATTTAAATTTTAAAGAAAAACAACATATTCAAGATTCTAATCCATGATTCCAAAGCATTAGAGAAAAAATATCCAAAGTATTCTCATTATATACCATAGAAGAATCAAAATATCCGGATTCTTATTTAAAAGCATCTTATTTTTCCCGCTAAATTCCTACAAAACTCCAAAATCCTTTTTCCTTTATAGCCACAATAAAAATCTAAAAAATATACTTCACTGTATTGATTTTTGTAGCAACGAACAGGTACTTTTGCATACGCCAAATGTATGGCATGCAAGAGTCGTCCAGAAGACCTCTCAAACTTAGGAGTTTCACTCTAGTATAGTAAACTATTAAAGTGAAAGTAATTTTGTAATTGCTTTATGTAAAGTGAGGGCCTATGGTATTTAGTGACCCATGGTATAGACCCAAGGTATTTGCATACTGTAAGATTATAAAAGGAAACTTAAGTGAGAGGAGGACACACACAACAATCACACAGAGTGAGTGAGATCTCATTGATTGGTCGACAAAGGACTGTCAGCCAAGTGTGCAGGGGGCATGGGTCAAAGGAAAGGTGCAAGGGTCAACAAAGGAGTAGCATCCAAGTGATAGGCTAGGATATTTTGTTGTTTTGTATTCCTCAGTGGGTCATTATCCCAGGATGGGAGCCCAAGGTTTTTATCATTAATAAAAATAAAACTATTTGTTGATTTTCCCCAATTGGGGTTTTCTAGGGTAAATCTGAAAGTCTAATGTATGAATGATTTAGTGTGTTTTTTCACCGCGTGATTTGTTAGATATCAGTGTGTTCTCAATTAATAATTGCTTGTAAACTATTCGGGCTAATAACCAGATCTATGCTGAAAAAATTAACATACTTCTTATAGCTAGAGCCTAGACCATATTCCAATAGTTTCACTACCACAAAGGAAGGTCTACTCACCACTTGAACAATGTGGATACCTATCTTAGGGAGACAAAAGTAGTCACAAATTATAATCACCGCTAGTTAATGGGAATGCATCCCAAAATTGCAAATTCTTCTTCAAAGAGGTTGTTTGGTTAGATTGGTTGCCTCTTTTTTTTGCTTTGTCATTGGACACCAATTTCATTACCCAATTTACTGAAATAAGTCATGAAGTAACTGTTTATTCGCAACCAAATCAGCTCTAAAATTCACTGAGTTTGACAACAATTTCTCCACAAAATATTCAATCAATAAGGACATGCTATAGAAATTCATACATTGGCAATTTCTAAAGTAAAGAATGTTTCAAGGTTTCCAGAGTGTGGGAGCAAAGTGGGAGTGAGAGCGGGAGTCAGATCTCGAAAGTGCCATTTTCCAAAAAGGTTAGGGAGCAAAGCGTCTCGGGAGCATTTATATATATATATATTAAAGATACATTTATATTAAAAAAAATGTAGAATGCCAAATTAGTTGTAGAATTTGTGAAACGTGTATATTTATTCTCCTTTTAGATGAATATTCATTACTACACAGTAACATACTACCATAGTGCATTAATGAATAATCATTCAAGCATCAACCATCTAGTCCCTAACAATTACAAAGTTACAAATACAAACCATCTAGAAATTACAAACATACAAATTTTAAAACCATATAATAAGTAGACCATTAACTTATGGAATGAAATAGATTATCCACCAACTTCCAACATGACAAAATAGTTATGTTTACAAAATGGGCCATCTGCTTAAGTTCCAAAATGGTAATTTAACTTAAATATGAAAACTAAAGGGTATGATACTATGAACTATGAACTATGATCATTGAAGACCAAAACACTTTAGTTGGCCCTTCCTCTTTGCACTACCATGGTTGCACCATGAGCCTTTGCGTGGTGGTATTGAACTTAAAGCAGGATGTAGTTGGGTAGAATCTGTAGATGGGAATGGAACTGAACGTGAAGGCCCTGCTGATGTAGCTGTCATTGGAGTCCTTGTCTGAAGGGGGACCATGGCAGTGGATGGGAGTCCCAAGTCTTAAATGATTTATCCATCTTTGATTCCTCACAGTAATGGGACAACAATTCTCTTCCTGGCTTGCATTCAACCTATTTCTTCTAACATTGTGAATGAAACTGTAGGTGCTCCAACACCTCTCTACAAAAGAAGTGTCCACCACTTGTGAAAGCACTCGCGTTGCCAAATGTTGTAGCTCTGGGGTAGCACCGCCATGTATGTCCCACCACTCAAGAGAAGATAGATTCCCTCGATCTCTAATTGCATGGTTGGACCCAAATGCACCATTTCTACTAATGTATTGGCTCAATTGGCTCCTTATTGTATCACACTCCTCATCAATATACATGTTTTCTAATGCTTGCATATAACCAGTTCGAACCTCTCGATCTTGGTGTGTTTCTCTTCACCCCACCACCAACTGCTAATGTTGAAAGCCATGATATATGATAGTGTTTTGGGGTAAGCACATATGCTAAGAAATGTAGTGGAATATTTAGGTTTTTCCACCATTTTTCCACCTCTACACGGATATACAAGTTCACATCTCTAGGTCGAACAATGTCCTTAATTTTCCCCGACATGGTGTCTATTTGCTCATACACCTCCCTAGTCACCAGCTAATCTAAATCTACAAACCAAATCATGTTATAAATTGGCTTGGTGATCTGCAAAACATACTTGATCTGTGACCAAAACAAACTATCAAGAGCAATGTCATTTGCTGCATCCAGGCCCTCTATTAGTGCTAAAGTCATCCCACTCATCACTGATCACCATAGCACCCAATGCTTGTCTCACCCTCAATAGGAACCTGAAGGTGAGGAAATAACTACCAAATCTAGTCTTTGCAATCTTAAGTAGTTGCAACTTAGAGTAAGTGTCATAAAATGCATTGACCCTTGTATGAGTTGTCACAAATTTCATGAGTTTCTTTCCTCGCTTGTACAAGGCATTAATCCATGCATGTTCTGTATGCTTGAGAATATCTTGCATCAAAAGGTTCAAAGTGTGCACCAAGCAATTAGACCAAAAGATGTGAGGATATTTCTGCCCAATGATTTTTCCTACTGCCTTGCAATTTGCTCCGTTATCAGTGATTACTTCAATCACATTTCCTGGACCAACCACATCAATGGTTTTTAGTAGGAGCTCTGCTATGTTTTGAGCATATGAAGTGATTGATGAGGAGTCATGCACTGCAAGAAACACTACACCACTAGCGAAAACACCAAGGAAAATTATCAAATGTCAGTTTCTAACATTAGTTCAACCGTCAGATATAATGGATACCCTAGTATCTTTCCACCCATCTGTAAACCATGTAAGACCTCTTTTGATTTATGCTCTTTCCTTATCTAGTAACATAATTCTAGCTTTTTCATAACTAGGGCCTTTGTACCCAGTGAGGGATTTGTTGATCGATTTACCCAAATCATGCCAATAAGGGGATCAGAATGCATTGAATGGCACACCACGTGCGTAGAGAAATCATGCCACTTTTGCATCTATATCATCCCAATCGTTAATATCAAGGAAATTTGATATTGTTCTCCTACCACCATCGAAGGTTACAGTTGCACTAGAATATGTGTTGCTACCAAATCTAGATGATATGGAGTCAGATTGAACCTTTTGTTTTTTTCCATGGATTCTTTGTGTAGCTTTCTCTATTTTGATGTATCGTCTTCTCTCCTCTTTTAATACATTAGGGAAAATCGCAATCCCAATGGAACCTTTATTATAATCCCTATCCATTACCCCACAAAGATGCCTCTTCACACGGGTATATGAACCGCTATAAGGTTTTCCTCCATGATAATCATGCATGCATAAAATTGAGTGGTTCCACCACCTTAGCCCCCCCCCCCCGAAGTTTTGTCACAAATTGCCACAAGGGTGTTGAAGTTTTGCAAGCTTCATTGCCACCTTCAAGATACTCTTCTTCAAAACCTTCCTCATTTTCATATGTTGGGTCCTCATCTTCCCTCTCATTCCTCATTCCTAATACCCACCAACACCCTGAGAACCACAAATGGATGTAGAAACCAAAACAACAACATTTTTCTCAAGTCTTAATGAACTACCTGCAATAGAATGAAGAAGAAGAAAGAATGGGAATGGGATAAGAGAAGAGGAAAGATCCACCAACAAACAACACATATATATATATACAAAAAAACTTAAAAAAATGGACAATGGGCTTACCACTTTAGCTCTCCAAGTATTTTTAGAAGTAGATGGCAGCCTTTGTTGTCGCCTACTAGCTCACACAAATCTCCTCCAAGCTCAAGCACACAACCACAATGTCACAATCTCTCCACTACAAGCTCAAGCACACAAAGATGAATGGAATGAGATAAATGGTGAGGGAGAGGAGCTTTTATTTCTCCCTCACTTTCTCTAAACCCTAAAATGCCTAAGGGGCCCACCCAACACTAATATAGAAAAATTGAAATTAAAAAAAAAAAGCAAAAAAAAATCATGTGCACAGGAACGTCCAAGCTTGCGAAGGAGCTCGCGGGGAGCACTCGAGGAGCTTGGACCGTGTTGGGTGCACGCTCCAACTTTTCTGGATCATTGCTTGGAGCGTGGCGCTCCCGAAATGACAAGGAGCATGCCCACGCCCCTTGGACCGTGCATCCAAATTTTGGGAGCACGCTCAAAGGGGCGATACAACACACTTTGCTATGAAGCACGGTTCGCAAACGAGAGCGAAGCCTTTCATCAAGCTCCCTATAACCTTGGAACGCTTGATAATCGTTGAGAGAAAACTAGCATTGAGTTATTGACTTTTTCTCATAAAGCAATAGAAATACAATTTTCAGATCTTGACAATCATTACCTAATGATTTCAAACATTCATTTCATCCCACACTTTTCATTAAATAGTTGCACACTAAAAATTTCAACTTAAATTGCAACCAAAACAAAGGATCATAGAAACACAACCATGCACAATAGACAAATATTTTTACAATGGAAAAATCAAACTTGGGAGAAAACCCAACCAACTTTTCTCAGAAGAACTCAGTCCAATTCAAGTACATTACCATTCCTGAAGAGAAACCCTAGCACATAAAGTTCATCCTATCTTCATGAGGAAATCCTCGCCACAAGAGAGTGCAAACTTCACAAAGAAACCCTAGATAGGGATAGCAAACCCATAGAGAAGATAAGAAGTCCAAAAATTCGCTCCTTGTGCCTTTGCTAGGCCTTCTTGACTAGTGCACATTAGCCGGAAGAGTTGCTTTGATGTGTTAACTGGATTGTGAAAATGAAATGTTAGCTGCTTATTTATACACTTCAATGCACCCTAATTTTTCTTGTGGGACCGACTTGTACTTTTGTTTTCCACTTTTCTTTTTATCTTCAGGGTCGACTTGTCCTTTCTTCTTCTTCAATATTTCCTAGGCTTCTTCAATGCTATATGGGACTTCTTCCATGGTTGACTTGTCTTCTTGGTTATTTCGTCATTATACAAAAGTTGGCCTTGTTGATGATCATTTCCTCACATGCGTGTCTATTCACCCATAGAGATTTAATGTTTATTTGACCAACACTAAGAAGTCCTAAACACTTCTTAGAGCCTATGCCAAATTCAAAACTAGAATAAACTTGTATATTTCACAAGGCGATAAAATCCCCTATCAAATAAACAAATCAACTCACTCTAATATAGAATAGATCACTCTATCACGGAGCACTCCCTCACAAAATATGCAAGGTGACCTCTAGCCTTATTCACTCTCAGCCAAATCAAATGACTAATCAAGGCTAAGCACCTCGAGCCATATTCACTCTTAGCCAAATCACATGACTAATTAAAGCTACGCCAAGACCATTGTCCACCAGCCAAACCACATGGTCAAATTACATGACCACTAAGGGAGAAGGTTTGCCCAATGCTGCAACCTGGAGAAACATCAACACACGCTTCAAGCGAAAGAGACATTATGCATCACGCCAAGCATCACACTTGGTGAGAATGTTTGTAATCCATCTCAGATATGTAATACATCTCGAGTCTTTCAATCCTCACCAAATCACATGGCTATCAGGAGATAGACTACACCTAGGCCATTCATCATTAACATAGCCCTTTGAGTGAATGACCAATGCATCACTAGCATAGCCCCATGAGTGAATGTATCATTTTCCCTTGGTCAAATCAACATGACCAACATGGGATAATGTCTGCTCGATGTTGCTCATATGTATGTCTGGATCATTCACCACTAGCCATATGACTCGGCTTCGTGGATGAATGGTTGCCCCACGTTTCTCATCTATAGAAACATCACAGTATCTGCAGCTCATCTTGTAGAACTATCATGATATCTCGGCCATTCACCACTAGCCATATGACTCACGTTCAGAGGGTGAATGTCTGCCCAATGTTGCTCATCTATGGATATCTATTGGAGCTTCACTGCTCCCTTCTTCATTATATCCCAGATGCAATGTTATTTGATGTTGATCAAATATACCTGCAAAGAGATTTCGAAGCCACATTGCTTAACAACTTGCAACACTAGCTACGATACACTCTACATATGATGTATTGACTGCTACAGAAGTTTGCTTCCAACTAAACCAGGATATCATAGTTGATCCCAAGCTGAAGCAGCACCCCAAGGTGCTCTTTCTATCCACTGCACTCCCTGCCCAGTCAGAATCTGTATATCTCTACAGCCTTAATTCACCATATCTCAGATGATATCCACATATATCTCAGCACATGCTTTGTCGCAACCCATTGTACATGCCTCGACTCTAGCTCAAGGTGCTCACTGCAAAGCAAATATCTAGCCTAGTGTTAACCAAGTGCATCATGGATGCAATCAGTTTTCGATATATAGTGGGATCCACCAAATCTGAATTTGAAGTGGAATCATTTAGCTTCTTCATATTTGTTTCCAGAGTTGTATCCATGGACTTGCAATCCATCATACCAAATATGCTCAAGATCTCAACTGTGTACTTCCATTGGTTGAGCAAGATCTCACATGGTCTTTGTCACACCTCTAATCCCAATAAATAATACATCAGGTCAGGATCCTTCATCTGGATATCTAAAGCCAACTTCTTCTTGGTGAGGGAGGTACTCCTAACTGAGACACCTCCTACATTATCAGCAAACTGTGCTGTAGCTACTCCCCCTCTGTGCAGGAGCATCCAACTCCCTCTGCACCTAGACACTATGCTTCCTCTGCATCTGAGTATCCTGCACTAAATCAACTTGTTTCTCTCTACACTGTTGATCTCCATGTATCCATTTGTGTCATCTCCCACCAAGTGGGTCCACTGAGACGAGCCTCCTGCTCCCTCAAGAACACTGAATGCCATCCATGACTCTCTCTGAGCCTGCAAATTAGCTAACTCCATAGCCTATATAATGTGCCCTCTTAGATGTCAATCTGGACTGGATGCTTCATCTTATAGATCCACTTGGAATTCACCACCAACTTCCCCTCTAGTCTCAGAACTATCTCCCACACCTAATTCTTCATGATGGACTGCTACTCTTCCATCATGGCATCCTTCCAAACCTGTAGGCCTGCTACCTCCTCATAACTGGAAGGTTGGGAATCAATTATGTGACTCAACAATGTCATATAACTCGAGAACCTCTGAGGTCTTCTGCTCTCCCTGAAAGTACCATTGGGAGCTGCATGCCTTTATGCATCTTGCAAGTATCAAGAAGCCATATTGGCCTTTTCCTAATCACTACAACATCTCTAGGTATATCCACTGGCTCTGATAGCTCTACTGACTCCTCCTATTAATCTAAAGGATGAATAATTGGACTTGATATTTGTGTACCCTCATCTCTTGGAGCCTCCTACTCCTCATTGTTAGTCTCCATATGAGAGTCTCTAGACCTCCTGAAGGCTGCCTCCTCATCAAAAGTAACATCCCGACTAACCTCAATCCAACGTTGTCCTGGAATTTAAGTAAATAAAACTCATTGCTTAAAGCATTAAATACTTATCTTGTTGTCGACTCCCTCTTGATCCCTTCCTCCTTGCATAAATCACTGAAGTCCTTGGAGATTTACTCTCCATTATTTGACCTTACTACCTTGATCTTCTTCCTCATCAAGTTCTTTGTTGAAGCCCTGGGCTCCTGGAACGTGTTGAAGACCTCATCCTTGGTCTTCATGAAGTAGATCCATGTCTTCTAGGAGAAATCATCAATGAATGTCACATAGTACAAGAAGCCACCCAAGGATGATATTGTCATTGGTCTGGATACATTTGAATGCACTAGATCCAAGATCCCCTTGGACCTACTATCACTGCTAAAAAAATATCCATTGGCATTATTTCCAAGTGTGCAGCCCCTGCAAACATCCTCACACTCTACCTTGAGCTCTAGAATACTTGTAACCATCCTCCTTCATGCTTTCTCTTTAGGATTGTTCCTACAACCACTTTATGAAGTGTGCCTTGGTCTGCAAGTATCAATCTTCATATCTGCCCTGGAGATGTGACAATACAATCCTCAGATATACCCTTAGATCTTCTTCAGAAAATGTTTAGTTTTACTTCTTGATTTTATTGCTTGCTTGAATTCTTAGAAATGATCTCTCTAAGGAAAGTCTACAGCTGGACCAGGCTCATGCCATATCCATGAATGTAAGAATGATCATATTTCTGAATATGTTTGACCTTACTACCTTGATCTTCTTCCTCATCAAGTTCTTTGTCTGAACCCTGGGCTCCTGGAACGTGTTGAACACCTCATCCTTGGTCTTCATGAAGTAGATCCATGTCTTCCAGGAGAAATCATCAATGACTGTCACATAGTACAAGAAGCCATCCAAGGATGATATTTTCATTGGTATGGATACATTTGAATGCACTAGATCCAAGATCCCCTTGGACATACTACCACTGCTCAAAAAAGATCCCTTGGCATTATTTCCAAGTTTGCAGCCCATGTAAACATCCTCACGCTCTACCTCGAGCTCTAGAAGACTTGTAACCATCCGCCTTATTGTTTTCTCTTTAGGATTGTTCCTGCAACCACCTCCCTTTATGAATTGAGCCTTGTTCTACAAGTATCAATCTTCAGATCTTCCTTGGAGATGTGACAATACAGTCCTCAGTTCTACCCTTAGATCTGCTTCAGAAAATGTTTGATTTTACCCCTTGATTTTCTTGCTTACTTGAACTGTTAGAAGTGATCTCTCTAAGGAAAGTCTGCAGTTGGACCAGGTTTATGCCATATCCATGAATGCAAGAATGATCAGATTTCTGCATATTTGCATTTATCTTTTTTTCTGATCTAGGATCTTTGGGACTTTAAACTTTCAGTCACATTATTTTTATGTTGTTTAAGCGCCCTATGGGGCGATATGTTGAAGTTTTTTGTTCAGCACTGTGTAGGACAACATATAAGCTACTCATAGGTTTAATTCTGGATCTATATGTGAAGAAGTTTGTGGAATTGTTTTGATGCTTTTTTTAAAAGCATAATGATGTAGTTTTTAGGACTTGTCAGGTCAATAATTTTCACTGAAGAGTGGTGTATTTTCACCTCATTCGATGTTTTAAAAAATGCTTAACTGCATCTATGACATGCAATTTTATCTTTTAATGAATAAAATTACGATATTTTGCCAAGGAGAAAAACAAAAACATCTAGGAAATGTTTCCAATCTTGTTCTAGTAATGAAATGTTATTCCTGAACTATAATAGATCATTTCTTCCATTTATTTCTTAAATTAGGTATGGCCTTGTTCCTTATCTATGATAGCCTAAGGCATTATCGCAGACTATATACAACCTATGCAGAAAGAATGTACTTCCTACTCGTACATTTATAGCTTGCCAATGTGATAGCGATAAAATAAGAAACAAAGCTTCTTACACATGGACCTTTCCACAACGCATTTATGTTGCTCTTGATAGGAGTCCTTTCATTGTACCCATGTGTAATTATAAATTTCTGGAGGTCACTACTCGCTCTGGAAATCTCAAACCAATAGTAACACCAGGTACTGGACTTTTTTTGCTAAGGAAATATTTAGAAGAATTATACCTTGTCCATAGTTTTGGGGTATGATCACACATGCGGGTCCAAAGTATTTGAGAAGAAAGAAAGTGACTTTCCTGAAAAAACTAGCTGAAAACATATTCCAATCCCCGATTGAGTATCTATGTTCTCATCTCAATGAGTCAACATAACATAGGATTGAAATACTGGGAAGAGAATATAATTTAATTTGATTTAGTAGAAATGATGGAACAAGATGATATAATCCAAATGATTGTTGGGCGGGGCCCAAATGGGTTGGAAAATATACAAGTGTGGAAAATCGCGTGCTGTGGCAGAAAGAAAAGGCAATTTTGATAATTGTGCATTGTGCATTGCGGAAGGAAGAGGAAGCAGTTTTGATAAGTGCGCATTGCGCACGGCGACAAGCGACAGACAATTTTGAGAAATTGCGTATGTCGCGCGACGGCAATGGCCAAGGCACGGTTGCGCAGTAGGATGATGCGCATTATAGCGCATGAGCTATTTTTGGTTCGCAATATGGGTGAAGGCCAGACGAGGGCATGACCTATTTTGTGTAAGGAACAGGTGGAAGGCAGAGGAAAGCGACCTATTAGAGAGAGTGGCGGCAAGCAGTTGAGAAGCTAGGCCACTACGCCGATGGAAACAAGCCGGCGGAAGGAGTGGAAAGGGACAGGCCATGATGCAGTTGTAACCGTTTTGAAAACAGCGGCTGTCAGAAGAGCGTGCGAGCCACAAGTGGCCCAGCTGGAGCAGATGGAGCAGGCTGTCGACGGCGGCAGCTAGGGTGGCATTTATCCACGCTAGTTTTGGAAACCTAGGGTTTCATCCTAATGATTGTAAAGACATGACCTACAGGCATGATCTATAAATAAGGCACGATTTTGTAAGGGAAGGGTTACTCTTCATTTTGGTTAAGTATTGATTATTGTAGAATATTAAACTTGAAAGCCATTGTAAAGGCTCTGCAACTGAGAGTGCAGAGACCTATCTGAGAGAGAAGAGATTCTGCAGCTGAGTGCGTAGACTAAGAACGGTTGTACCCTTCCCATAAAGAACAACATTAACAACCGTTCTTGTGGACGTAGCCTCCATCCGGGGGGTGAACCACATTAAATTATGTGTTATGTGATTATTGTGTATTTATGATTGTTCATTTGCTTGGTATGAATGTTGATACTGCAGTTATCTGTTATGTGATTGCTTTTATATGTATTCGCCATGTGAGAATGGGGATAATATGTTAAGTAATACATGCCTGGAGGAATGTTAGGTATTCGGCACTTACAAGTATGTGAATGTATGAATCTACCAATTAGTCACATAGTTGAACATTGAATTTAAGCGTAGCGTTGGAGTGCGCAATATTGTATGTTTGTTCAATTGCATGAAACATAACGATAAGAACTTGAATGAGTTGAATGGATAAAAATGCTAAGTAAGATTGGTTAGAGATAATCGTCTTAGAACAGACGCGCGGTCTAGCTGACGCGCCAAACCGTTGAGATTCGCTGCGAGGTAAGCTGTTGATAGCTTATCGTCGTAAAGCAAGAAGTATCCCATACCCACGCAATCCCTGGATGCGTTGGTTGGGCAAGTTCCTAGACTTTCCAAGTATTCGACACGAAACAGAGGTTACGCGCAGTTGTCTGTCCACGGCAGTCTGCAATATATCGCGCTACTTATCCATCTTTCCACTCTCGCATCACCAGGCTCCAGAAACTTGATTCCACAACCACCCCCTCAGCATTCGCCTTGGGTGAGACCTCAGGCTACGTGCAACCTGTTGTCGAAAGAGCCAGTGAAAAGGGGTTTTGTTGATTCCTTGAACCGCGAAGTACCTGGGTCTACATTGGAAACCTCTAACTCAGTTATATATGCGCCAAAAATCCCACATTGTCTAGCACTTCATCTGTAAAAGCTGTAGGAAATGGGTCATGCATCGAAGCGTCATTCAGCTTCCTGAGATCTACACAAATCCTGATCTCACCCTTTGTTTTCTTATCCTGGATAACCATCGGGCTTATCCACTCAGATTCTTCAACTGGCTCAATGATCCCTGCATCAAGCATCTTGTCTAGTTCTGCCTTAACTGGGTCAATGATCCCTGCATCAAGCATCTATATGGTCTTTGTTTGACAGGCTTCGCGCCAAGCTTAAGAGGAATTTTCATCACTCCTTAGTCTCCCAAGATACCTTTAATCTCTGTGAACTTCGTCGGGAATAATTCTCGATATTCCTGTAATATACCCGCGACCTCTTCAACTGTGTCTTCATCCCAATAATCTCCAATAGTTGCGAACCTTGGCTCTGCGCTGGTGCCAATGTTCACTTTCCTTGTTTTCATGGCGACAACTGAGATCCCGACGGCGGAAGACGCAGTTTAGGCCAACATGACATCATACATCCAGACGATACGAGTGAAGCCCATCACATTCAGAAATGATTATCTGGATACCCACGTGGCAGGTCACTAAATTGACACTTGGCACATGGCCGCCATAAAGAAGCATGATTATCATTGATCACACACCATGGGGGACGGCGCCAATTAATCATCCTACACGAATGAAAATGTGGCTACCCCAGTTCAGAGCACGTGAATCATGTGAAGTTGATCACCCCCGGGGATTCTAAAATACAGGAACGTAAGCGAAGCAGGCTATATATACTGAACCCTAGAAGCGTTGAGAAAATAATTCTTAGTTATAATATTTGTCCAGGGTAGTGACTGAAGCCGGGATATACTCTGAGATTTGCTGGTTGAGAGATAGGCCAAGAAGGCCTTGGAAGAGAGAATTGACCAGGTTCCATGGTGCACTTCATCTCCAATGGAAGCACCGCAGGTGCCCTAAGATCTAGGACGACGAGAGTCCATGAACAATCCGCAGAAGCATCTACTATAGCTCTCGGGAGACATCACCCTGGGGTTTCATCCAAGATGTCTACAGAGTTCCTAATCGTTAAGAGTAACGTGGCACTCGGTAAGCTTAACCATCGAGTTTCATCCGAGATGTCTACACGATTAGTGATCATTAAAGGAACCATGGTCTCCCTGCATATAGAATCACCAGGAGCAAAGGCGGATAGAGCTCCGCAGGAGAGAACCCAAGTCACGAAACAGATGTGCCGGAACAGCTGGCCTGTTTCCCAACTTGGTGATGTGGATGAACTTGTGTGCCAGTAAGAAAACCGATGGACCACTCAGAAAGGCCCACAAGAGGTAGATGATCAAAGTTCCGCGAGAATGACGGTCGCTGGCAAGAAGTACATGACAGCGAGCCGTGACCCGTCAGTCGGTTGCAAGAAATACAAGACCATGATATTGATCTTTAGAGGGATATCGCTACGACGCTCATCGCAACCTATCCGGAGTTTCCGCTAAACTTGCTCCGCAAGCTAGGGAAATAGTTGTAGAGTTAGCAGGAACTTTGCAAAGCTTTACATCAAAGCTAGGAACAGTGGAAGATGTGGCACTAGCATCCACAAGTGGAAGTGGCTCGGGACGAGCCAAAAGTGAGTGTTAGGGGCCTGTTGGGCGGGGCCCAAATGGGTTGGAAAAATATACAAGTGTGGAAAATCACGTGTTGTGCACTGCGTCAGAAAGAAAAGGCAATTTTGATAATTGTGCATTGCGGCAGGAAGAGGAAGCCATTTTGATAAGTGCGCATTGCGCGCGGCGACAAGTGACAGACAATTTTGATAAATTATGCATGTCGCGCGATGGCAATGGCCAAGGCACGGTTGCGCAGTAGGACGATGCGCATTATAGCGCATGAGCTATTTTTTGTTCGCAATATGGGTAAAGGCCAGACAAGGGAATGACCTATTTTGCTTAAGGAACAGGTGGAAGGAAGAGGAAAGCGACCTCTTAGAGAGAGTGGCGGCAAGCAGTTGAGAAGCTAGGACACTACGTCGATGGCGATAGGCAGGCGAAAGGAGTGGAAAGGGATAGGCCATGATGCAGTTGTAACCGTTTTGAGAACAGCGGCTGTCAAAAGAGCATGCGAGCCACGAGTGGCCCAGCTGGAGCAGATGGAGCAGCCTGTCGACAGTGACAGCTAGGGTGGCAGTTAGCCACACCAGTTTTGGAAACCTTAGGGTTTCGGCCTAATGATTGTAAATACATGACCTACGGGCATGATCTATAAATAAGGCACGATTTTGTAAGGGAAGGGTTACTCTTCATTTTGGTTAAGTATTGATTATTGTAGAATCTTAAGCTTGAAATCCATTGTAAAGGATCTGCAGCTGAGTGCGTAGAGACCTATCTGAGAGAGAAGAGAGTCTGCAGCTGAGTGCACAGACTAAGAACGGTTGTACCCTTCCCATAAAGAGCAATATTAACAACTATTCTTGTGGACGTAGCCTCCATCCGGGGGGTAAACCACGTTAAATTCTGTGTTATGTGATTATTGTGTGTTTATGATTGTTCATTTGCTTGGTATGAATGTTGATACTGCAGTTATCTGTTATGTGATTGCTTTTATATGTATTCGTCGTGCGAGAATGGGGATAATATGTTAAGTAATACATGCCTGGAGGAATGTCAGGTATTCGGCACTTACAAGTCTGTGAATGTATGAATATGCCAATTAGTCACATAGTTCAACATTGAATTTAAGCACAGCGTTGGAGCGCGCAGTATTGTATGTTTGTTCAATTGCATGAAACATAACGATAAGAACTTGAATGAGTTGAATGGATAAAAATGCTAAGTAAGATTGGTTAGAGATAATCGTCTTAGAACAGACGCGCGGTCTAGTTGGCACGCCGAACCGTTGAGATTCGCTGCGAGGTAAGCTGTTGATAGCTTATCGTCGTAAAGAAAGAAGTATCCCATACCGCGCAATCCCTGGATGCGCTCGTTGCGCAAGTTCCTAGACTTGCCAAGTATCCGATGCAAAACAGAGGTTATGCGCAGTTGTCTGTCCACGGCAGTCTGCAAGATGTCGCGCTACTTATCCATCTTTCCACTCTCGCATCACCAGGCTGCGAAAACTTGATTCCGCAACCACCCCCTCAGCATTCGCTTCGAGTGAGACCTCAGGATGCGCGTAGCCTGTTGCTGAAAGGGCCGGTGAAAAGGGGTTTTGTTGGTTCCTTGAACCGCGAAGTATTTGGGTCTACATTGGAAACCTCTAACTCGGTTATATATGCACCAACAATGACTTAAAAGATATAACTACTTTTCTTCAGTTGAACTGCTAGAACATAATAATCTCCAAAATGCTTCATAAGATAGAATATTTTATAATGTAGATAATGTTACATTTAGGATCTATTATCTCATGAGTGGCAATACCCCTGATATGTAAGACAGATTTTGGGAAAAGATGATGACCCAAAAGGAAGCCTCAAACTCACATTTCAAAACTCTACCTAACCATGGTTGGTGTTTTTAATCATGCAGTTTCGAGGGTCGTTTTGTCTTGTATCCTAATGTTGACTATTTTTCTTGATTGAAAGACTGAGTGCAAGCCAATGTGGAAAAGAAAACAACATATTAAATCAAAATTGTTCAAATTTAAATGAAAGAACAGGTATTATGCAACTTGAACTCACCTCATAGGAAGTGTCGTTTTGCCTCCTCTTAGCCAAATTATCTACCTCTTGCTCTGCTTGTAATCTATGTCACATGGTTCGGGTTCGAATTCAAGTTCGGCAACCATGAAATTCGAGTTCGAATTCAGCTTTTCGGATGAAGTTCGGCATTAGGTTCGCCAATATACATTTTTTCCAAATATAAATATTTATCAATATATTTTTTCTAATACAAATATTTTCTAACATATATTACAATAATTTACCTATGTTTTTTTACCTACCATGTATTTAATAATTAAAATAAAAGACATTAAAATAAAGAAAAAGTAAAACAAAAATGACTGCCACTAATTAAAGGCTTCACGGACTCGCTGGAGGCCGGCTCGTTCGAGGATGGAGGCCAGAAAACACGAAGTATTCCCACTCATTTGAGGACTCCACTATTTCCCCTTGGGCATCGATTAGACTCGCTCTAATCAAGCGGCGCCTCAAGACCTCGTCCGGTTAAGCCCCCCGATACCTGGGGGTTGGAAGAGCTCCATGTTGCGTGCGAGGTTATTGGGCTATTCAACTGGCGAACTCACCACACATAATAAACTGGCGGATTGAAACTCTTAAGCTTGCATATAATTAGTGCATACCTTGCGAATTTGAAGCCGACGTATACCTGGACAATCGGAAGATGACGAATTTAAAGCCCGAACCTCAACGAATTAGAAATTTTTTTGAGGTTCGCCGAATTTCGAACCTCAAGGATTCAAAGTAGACGAACCTTGTGACATAGCTTGTAATAAATATGCACTCACTATCTTTCGAGGTGAGGAACATTTGATAAGTGCAGAAGATAAAAATCTCTTCTTTCTTTCCAGATGAAAGAAGAGAACTAACAATCAACTTTACTATTTTCAATTAAGATATGACAAAAGGAAGGTGAGGATTCGTGGCAGTACCTAAAAATTTACAAAGATGTTGTAGACTATTCAGCTAACCCCCTAGAGGGAATCCAAATATTCATAGACTGGTATACCCAAGGCCTTCTACATGTGAGGGATAGTGTTATTAGAGGTACAAGGGCCAACTTGGAAGGAGGCACAAGGGAAAGGGAGATGTGACCAGATTGGGAACGTCAATGGATTGAGAGTGGTACAAGTTCATTAGTTCAAAGGGCCAAAGGTAGTAAAATCACACTAAACACAACTTTTGGGGGTCATCAAGGTCATGTCTCAATCCAAAAGGATCGACAGGATTTCTCAAATCATTGCCTTCTCCAGTTTATGGCATATTTCAGCTACAATTCCACTATGACTATTTTTAAGTTGCATGTTGAATATCCTCTGATTAAGGGTGGTGAATGCTTTCCACTGGAGTATATAAGTTAGTTGAGTGAGATTGGTAAATTGAAGGAGGGAAAGAGCTAGATTCAATAGGTGGGTGTTCACTGTAGTCATGTCTTTGGAGCTTATAAAAAACAATTCAAACCAATTCTTAGTGATGGTGTGAAAATGCACCAGGTTGTTGAGTTAGTGACACAAGCTTTGGAAGTGAGCTTTCGTGGAAAATTTATTTGTGAAGAAGCCCTGAAAGATTGCTTGCATGTTGAGTGGGAGTCTATGATTGGATAAAATCATGTCTTCTACATTTTCTCCAAGGGGTGGATGGCATCTATGTATAGATAGAGATAGATGCAAACAAAGCCTTGAACTGTGACTGGAAGTGGGGTTCTTCACCCTTATCCATTAAGGGATGGAGTCCTTTTTTAATTAAGGATGGAATGGACCAATGTGCATTTGGAGTGGGTAGAACTCCTCGATCTTCCCCTTGAATTCTAGACATTTAAAGTTTTTAAGGAAATTGGTGATTTTGAGGTGGATGTGAGTTTTATGGAATCCAATGCTTTATCTATTGCTCGAGTTGTGTTGCCCATTGATCTTTGATATGATTTAGTTGCAGAGAATTCTAGAGAAGGGGCCTTTTTCTCATTGCTAGATTCCATATTATGTTGATGTGCCTTTTCATTGTGCTAGATGTCACAAGTACAGAAACCTAGTAGTGGATTGTATGTAAATTTTCCGGGCCCTAGATGACTATTGTCCTATGTTTCTCTTAATGAAATAAATCAGATCTGCACTTATCTAATCACAAAAATGAATATTTATGAACATGCAACAATCACGCATATAGCTAAAAATGAACAACGGAATAAAAAACACAATACAAACGATTTACACCTTCAAATCAGCATTTCATTAATAGATCTAGGCTTACCAGGAAACCTCCATAGTTGCAATAAACAACAAACTTACTGAGGAAAACTACCCTCAATCAACCGAGAAATCCGGCTGAAGCTTGTTGGCTATGGTACGAAGTGTCTGCACACCTATGCTCACCTATCCGTATAAATTCATACAACTGTATGGACTTGCTGTAGGATTTGTACAATTGTACATATTTGTCCCTGCTACTCCCTGCATGCTGAAATCTTCCTGGTTGTTGGCTGGGCTCCCCTTTGGTCCTCTGATTTCACTCTTTGGATGAGTTTCTTCACCTTCCAACCAAAATTGTCTTCTTGTGAATAATGAATGTCTTTACCCTCTACTCTAGCCTGCCTTTATAATTTAATTGTGACCATAATCTCTCGATGAGATCGACGATTAAGATTTTCCTAAATCGCTAATTAAAAATGCACTTTATTACACTCAACAACAAAATATTAGACTTTCACTTCAAAATAGATTTGACATGGATGACTTCATGCATGTTTGACACAAAACCTACGCGGAATTTCTTGTTCGAGCTACAAAATATCAACATTGTAAGGCCAAATTTAGCAAGAAAATATGGGTTAGAAATCCAGAGTTGAAAATGTAGGACAAAGTGATTCAAGGTGAAACCCAATAAGGCAAGGGTAAAAGTTGGTGATGAGGAAAAGGAGGGTGGTTTTGAAAGTATGGTTTTGGGGGGGCTTTGACTAATGTTAGGACTTCTCTATCTCCAGAGGTCAACCATATCACAAAAGGTGATGGAGGATCCATGCAAAGCCTATAATCCAAGCAGGATGAACCTCATCAGATTTAACTTTTAAGTTATGGAAGAAAAGGGTACATCTAATGTTGAATCTCATTCTTTGATTCCACATAATGAGGTTTCTCAAGATTTTTAACTAGGGATATAACTAGATCTAGGTGTCTATAAGTTTGGATAATCTATCAAGAGGATTTCCCCTTCTCGCAATGTTTCTTGGGCCACTAATATAACTCAACAAGATTATCAGGTTTTAATTGGCTCGACTCTAGTTCACTAGCCATCACATGATGATCAGTTCTTCGAATGGCTTCTTTGGGTGAGAGAAATCAAGGCGAAGGAGAATTTGAGGAAAGTGAGGGGGAGGAGACTGATTAGGAATCAGCTCAAACCACCCCTCGCAAAAATCCAGAAGGAAGACGAATAACCAAATAAGGGAAGCAGCAACCAAAATAAATTGAGTTAGGAAAACATGCCACAATTGACAGACATACAAGAAAAGAAGGAAGGACTCTCATAAATCAGAGTGGGACTACCGACTCTCATAAATCAGAGTGGGACTGCCCCCTCCAAAGGGTCTCTCTTGAAAAACTTTCCAAATGATAAATATTGTTTCCTGGAATTATTGAGGTATGGGAAGTGTTGAAAAGAAAGTTTTGAAAATAAATCTAGTAGGCAAGGAGCTTTCTCAAATCCTCCTACTCTGGGAAAAAAAATTGCAGGACTTTGAAGTCCTAAAGGAAAGTAAATTCATTTAGTGTTCAAGCATGGGAGTAGCTGTCAGTTCCAAAGGTGCATCTGGGGGCATCTACACACTTTGGAACAAGGGTATTTTCAAATTGGAAGAATGGAATCACTCAAATAGCTAGCTTCAGGTAAATCTGACACATCTCCTTTCTGGTTTCTCCTTTTCTATTTTCAATGTGTGCATTCCTTCAATCTACCAAGAAACACTATTGTGCTAGAAATCCTTCAATATTCAAGCCGGAAGTAGCAATGTTCCTCTTATAATAGTTGGGGACTTTAATACTCACTTGCATGCTTCAAAAAATAAAGGTGGCCACATTATCAGGGACCAAAACAAAGAACATATGGACGATCTTATTCCAGTCTTAAACTTACTAGATATAACACCAACAATTGGGCGCTTCACTTGGTTAAATAGGAGGGTTGGGCCAGGCCATATAGTCACCAGACTTGACAGCTTTCTCCTCAACAGAAGTATTTTGGAAGAACAAATCCTACCAATTTCTAGTATCCTCCCATGGGAAGGTTCGAATCATCACCCCATATCATTGGAAATGAAGCATCCAGAAAACTTAGGCCCTATCCCTTTCAGATTCAATCCGCAGTGGGATCAAGATTTTGCCTTTATGGAGTTGATTGAGCAATTTTGGGCCCCTTGGATAAGTGGATCCCCGGTCTTCATTAGGAAACAAAAATTAAAAAACACTAAAAAAACCCTAAGAGAACGGTTTAAAAGAAAGGAAGAGAACAAAAAGAAAGCAACTAAGGATCTTGCCACCAAAATGGAGGAGACCCAATGCGTCATGGAGTCTGAAGTAGTCACCCCTGCTCTGCTAATGGAGGAACAAAGGAACTTTACAAAGTATCGAAAATTGATATAGAAAGAGGAAGAAACTTGGAGATTGAAATCCAGTAGTCATTGCTTGTGTGCAAGAGACCGCAACACTAAATTATTCTACATGTAGGAGAAAGATAAACTTTGGAAGAATAAAATCTCTAATATAAAAAAGGAGGATGGGACTAGAGTAGAGGGGCAGAGCCAAATCAAATCAACAGCAAAAGATCATTTCAAAAATCTATACATGGAAGAAGAGGAAGGGGACCTTGAAGCGCAAGAATCCACGCTCAAGAATATTCCTAACATAATCATCCCAGACGAGAATGAGGAACTAATGCAGTTGATCAGGGAGGAAGAAATTTTTAAGGTTCTAGAGCAGATGAACCTGGAGAAGGCCCCGAGTCCATATGGCTTCCCCACGCATTTTTTCCTACTTTCCTGGCACATTGTTAAAAGAGACCTGAAAATAATGATTAATTTTGTCCAAAAGTTTGCAAGAATGGGGGGTTCCACCAACTCCTCGTTTCTAGCGTTAATCCCAAAAAACTCCAATCCGTCGAGCTTTGTTTGCTTTCGCCCAATCTCATTTTGCAATGTCTCATACAATATTATCTCCAAAATTATGCTAATAGAATTAAGCCTCTACTATAGAAGCTAATTTCCAAAAATCAATGGGGTTTCATGGCCAAGAGGCTGGCAGTTAAGAGGTCTTCTAGATAACTTGACAGAGTTGTTTTAGAACCTATGCTCTAATCTCAGGGGATGTGCCCCAACTCAAAGATCTATCGAGGATACACGAGGACGGGGAAAAAGAGAATACTCATTTAAAGAAGGCTACGCCACATTCTTGGAGGAGTCATCTCTTCCTCCAAAGCAAACAAATGGGAAAAGGTATGTAACAACGATGGTCTCCCTAAAATCAATATATTTTGTTGGATTCTAACGCATGGCAGGTTAGTAACTACGGAAAATCTTCAAAAAAGAAGTTTCAAGGGACCGTTTAGATGCGCCCTCTGCAAAGTTGGAAAGGAAACTAGTACTCCTTTATTTTTGGACTATCATAATCCCAAGAGATCTAGAAGCTATTATGTAGAAACCTCTACATTAAACTCAGTCGGCTGAATTTTGCAGACCAGCTATTAACCAGATGACAAGGGTGTTATAGGTATAGGGGTAAACTAGCAAATAATAATCTCTTTAAATATGCTTTCACAGGCCAACCAAAATATACAATCCGAAAGACCTAGCTTGCTGGGAATCATGCCCTTTTCTCAGAGAATTCCACCACCCCTACGATGGTGGCAACGAGAAGCAAGAGTATGTTGATTGAACATATCTATTATAAAAATAAAAGCTCCTAGATCCAAGTGCTAAATAAAGAATAATCCCTCTAGTTTCAATGGTTCAGCATTAATCAAGATGGCTATCCCTCTAATTTTTCTTGATCTATCTCAACAGTCTCTTCCAGAACAAAGTGGCAGCTTCATTTATCCACTCAAGATTTCGAGGAATGGAAAACTTCTCAAGCAGACTTCATTTTATGTTTTGATGGAGCTTCAAAAGGAAACCCCGAGGTTGCATGTGTGGGAGGGTAGTTTTTATCCCCGGGAGGAATTGTCGGTACTCAATTCTCCTGAAGCATTGGTAAAGCAACAAACAACCAAGCAAAGGCTTTAGCACATCTCCAGGTCCTTCTCATCACAAGGAAGAAGAGGATTGATTCCTTAATTATTATGGGAGATTAGAAGATAGTCATAAACCTCTCGAGATTAAGCTCTTTGCCCGGAGACATGAATTTCAAGACTATTTTTAGGCGAATCCATTTCGAAATGCAGGCATACAACAGGCTCTCCATATTCCATATCCTAAGGCGTGATAATGCTGGGGAAGACAAACAAGCCCTGCCCCCTCTTATCCCTCCCCTCCCCTCGTATCAACTTAGGGGGATATCCATAGAACTATGTGCAAAATTGGTTCAAAGAGTTGTCACAACAACCTCCCATAACTTGAATCTCATAGATATCCGGGCAAGGGTTCATTACTTCATCCTATCGCTCATCAAGATAGGATTCCATCTCTTCAAGGTGGGACCCTTCTCAATAAAGGGGTGACTTGTTTCACAAATATGCTTTGAATGACACTTCATAGGGAAATGCTCTTCCTTATGCTTTTCTTAAACAAGTATTAAAGACCAAGTAGGTGGAGTGATCTTCAAATATTGAATGTTTGACACATTCTTAAAATTCATGTATGTTATTCGTCATTATTTGGGGCAGTGAATTCCTTATACAGGCCTTGACTAGACTTATGTAAATACAGTGTCAAATATAGGTGTCAGATCTGAGTGCATCAAAAGTTGATAATGAACTGGGAAAGCATACAAGCTACCCTCTCTGCTGCTGTAAGTGATTCTCTATTGGCCTAGAATGGCGCTACAATGTCTGGCTGACCCAACATGCAACTCAACAATCTTCCCCTTACAAATGGTTATAACTCCTGAGTTCTGCAGATTGTACGTGTTGTTCTCAGAAGCACAATGATTATAAGCCTGCTTACAGAGAGGTCAAGAAAAGAACTTACTTAAATGGAAAGATGCTAGAGGAACCACGAAGAAACCTTGCAGATCTGGAAATTGTTTGGTAGCAAGAAGAGTGCTAGCATGTATAAGGATAGCTTCAACTTTTAGGTCCATACATACATCCAAGTTCTGGCAGCAATGATCCTTTACGCCCTCAACTTTATGCTTCTCAAAAACTTTTCCAAATTCTTACACCATCCATGGCACTGCTTCTAAACTCGATCCAACAGTTCAATCTGCAATATTCCCTCAATGCACAAAAATGACCTTGGAAGTTTCAATGTTTGTAATCTATCCCCCTGTTGTGTCATGAACTTAGGTAATACATATGCCCAAACATAATCCTCATGTGTAGATCAATCACCTGGAATAAGCCTATCAAGCATTTGATAGGTAAGCTCAGTTGATGACCTAGAAGGACCGAACTTGAAATGAACTGCCTTTGACAAATCTATAGGAAGGCCCAACTAGAAGTAGGCTTGGAATGGGCATATCTCGACTTCATGTATAATCTTGAACTCAACTTCTAAGCTAATGTCTCAAGAACCTCAGCACTGCTCTTTCCTTCACTTGACTAGTAAGATGGTCTGTCATCTTCTTTAGGTCCTGGATCCTAAGTATACATATGCTATCATCTGAAAAATTCAGTGCTAGATGCACTGATAGGCTGATGTATGCAGCCCTTATCTATTGGAAGAGACACTCTCAATCCTTACTTGAACTAGCTCTTTCAGGACTGATTCTTTGGCTAACTTCGACAACACAATTAAACCTCGATAATTCGGGAAATAATGTGATGCAAACCTCTTTAGAACATCCACATTCAACAACTTCAAAAATTTGCATTTCCCCCTTTGCTTCAGCGACAAAATAAGCACAGTCCTCAGTCCAGAATGATTTACCTGCCATAGCAATGATCTTTCCATACCTTTCTAGTGGGCTAGCAGTTTGCAGAATAGAAATCTATTTCAGATTCACTCCTTAAAAACTCAGATCCTTGAGATGATCATTTCTAGAACAAGTACACCCTCAACCCTGCCGGAAATGTCTGTTGGAGGCATATTCAAAATCTAATGTTTTAAATCCTGAGTATAAAACTCCTAGAGAGTGTCCTTCATACAGCTGGAAATAAAGCTCAAAACCAGAGGAATTTTGAGGGGTAACACTAGCAAAACTAGAATTTTCCTTTGGTTGGCCCTATCAAACATAGTTCTAATCTGGGATAATGGGCATAAGAGAAATCGGCATGGTCCTGCAACAAGATACATTTTATGCAAAAACATACTCTAGGGAGGTTTGGAATCTGGATAGCAGCACTAAATTTGTCAAATGGGAAGAATGAATGGAAAGAGAAATCTCTATTAACATAGTTTTAAAACTGGTACAAGGATAAGACAGTGGCAGCTCGTAAGCCTTTGTAAAGCTTTGTAACAACTAATATGGGGGTTGGGCTCACCAGAAATAGTATTTCCAAGGAAATGAGATTTATCCTGTACACATGTGCCACCAAATAAAATATGCTTATGAAGGGTCATGGAAACCTGAAAAATCCTAAACCTCCAAAAATGTTGAAGGAACCAGAAAGAAATAAAAACAAGTCCTGGGGTTTCTTCAATGGTGCATGTCAAAGAACCATAGGTATATTTGGATCTTGCAGCATTTTAATTAAATGGGAAAATCATTTATTTCTTTCAAAATTGCAGCAGATTCAGGAACAGATAATAGAGTTGAGTTTTATGCTCTATGGTTGCTTATGAAAATTGCAGTCGGGAGAAGAATAGAAAGCCTCCAAAGAATCATTAAATTTTTCAAATAGGAAGAGTGAATGGAAAGGGGAATCTCTCTAAGAGTGGTTTGAAAAATGGTAGAAGGATAAGACTGTGGAAACTGATAAGTCTTTTCCAAACTTTCTAATAACTAATATGGGGGTTGGATCACCAGAAATAGTATGATATTCCAAGGAAGTGATATTTCACTTAAGCACATGTGCCACCAAATAAGATGTGCCTATAAAGGTTCATGGAAACAAGAAAATCCTAAACCTCCAAGAATCCAGAACAATCCAGAAATCAATAAAAACAAGGCTTGGTCAAGGAACCCTTGGTTTTTGTGGAGCTTGAGGCATTTTATTTTTACATGAAAATCATTTTATTTCTTAAAATTTGCAGCAGGTTTAGGCACAGATAATAGAGCTGAGTTTTACACTCTGTGGTCTCTTAAGAAAATTGTAGTGGAGAGAAAAAGAGGAAGCCTCTAGGTCATGGGAGACTCAATGTTGGTCCTGGACTGGGAAAATGGTAGATGGCACATTAAAAACCTGGGTCCTTTTTCCAATCATGAACAAAATTCATTGCGGTAAAATACATAAAATTCAATGAGCAAGCAGATAAATTATCTAAAGAATATTTTTTGTGCAGGAAGGTTTATTGTCTGAACAGGAAGGAGTCTTTGTTCCAAAATCTGTTCAATCTTTATATTGAATGTCAGAACGTAAAACTCTGTTAGCAGTTTTATCCAATTCAACTAGATGTCAATGTTTTGTGAGTATGAATTTCATCCAAAATAGGATAGTTCTGAATGATTTTTTAGGCTATAAAGCACAGGTTGAGGAAGGCTAGCCATTGGATGACTGTTATGTGTAGCATAGGAAACTCTCTTGGGGATTTTTTGTAAGAGGAAGCAAAGACCTGTGGCGCTGAATGTACGGCAAGATGAGGTACATTATGATTTGTCCTATGAAATATCAAATATAAAGCTTTTTTTCATCGAACAAAAAAGAGAGATCGGTATCTGGAATTTTTGAATTCCTCCAACGATATGAAACACCCACAAGAACTATTCCAATTATTTATTTGGAATCAAGGTAAATCTCCGTATCATTTGGTACATCACCTCCAGAGAACCTAAAGGACCCACAATAGTTGTTCCAATAGTTTCTCTCAATTCAAAGGAAATCTGGGCATCCCCTGACACATCATTTCTACTAAAAAATCAGCAATATAATTAATCATTTTGCAATAAAAAAAATAGTTATAGTTTACTCAAAAACCTAAAAACATATGCAAAATGACTATCACCTTGTTAGAGGGCAACAGTAATATGATAAAAAAACTCAAGATAAAAAAAAAATAGGCAATGGAACTATAGGATTGCTCATTGTAGGTCATACAGACCTGACCGGGCCAATGAAAATGACAACGAAAGGTGGGGCTCTTTATTGACACTTTTATTGTTGGCCACTCCTACATTGTTTTTGCATTTTTTGCATTTTGCGCCACAGAAATAATAGGACCATGACTGTGAAAGGGAGTAGAATACAAATGCTATATGATGAATAATCTGGTAACGTGTTACAAAATTTGGCTCGACGAAAAACTCGGGGAGGCTCGAGAGTAAGTTTTACACTAGGGCATGGCAACAAATCAAGAAAATTTCCACTATTTTTCTGAACTGAGTGGCAATTATTTTTTATGTTTGGGTTATATACATTTATAAAGTGGGGTTCACAACTCAAACTCACTGACCTGTGAAAAACTAGGTAAGTACTCGTGGGTCATACTCACTGCAAACTTGCGAGTTTGACCCGGGAGTACTCGGGCGAATCAGCTGAGTTTTGTTCGAAGGGACTCTGATCCATATAACTCGAAATTTTTGGAACAATTCTGCAACAAAAAGCAGAATGCGGCAAACAACCGAAATAAATTTATAGAGAAAAAAAATATAAATAAAATTGTATATTCTGTAAAAGAAAAACCCATATTTTCGATTTCAAGGAGGTCATGAATGTACATTACAAAGATTTGGAAACATCCCTCGGTGTACCGCTTCTTCTGGGTTTCTTCGGTTGAGAAGTGAAAACGAGGGGCAGAGAACAAAATCCTTTCTTCATAAACAATTTCCAACAATTTTCAAAGATGTTGTGCCGTAGCGATTTTGAACACATACTCTGTACTGAAATCTCTAGATTGCCCTACCACGGGACGGATTTCTCCAGTGAAAATGATGGGCAAAGAATAAGCCCTTTCTTCATAAACAATTTCCAACAATTTTCAAAGATGTCGTGTTGTCGTGATTTTGAAGACATACTCTGAGCTGAAATAGCTACATTGCCCTGCCATGGGACGGATTTCTCCAGTGAAAACCTTTGTATATGTATGCAATGCGGAAAAACGAAGACACAAATGATTAAAAGATAGGTCAAAACCTCGTTCAAGAGAGGAATGGCTTAATGGCGCCTCACCCTTGCACATGTTTTTGTCCTTTGACAACAAAAATATTATAAATATTTACAACAAAGAAGGAGGATTTTATGAGAGGAATTTGGATTGCGATTATATCCATTAATTGGAAAGAAAGAGGATTTTATGAGAGGAATTTGGATTGTGATCATTAATCTCTTTTCATTAATGGACCCCTATCATATATAAAGGAGCGTGAGTCCTTTTACAAATTATTACCTCTTTAATAAAATAAATTGAATATATATCCCATGTGAATCAAAAACCCTTACTAGATTCAATGATTAAGACAACCTTCTAGTTTGGTGATCCATTGTCTATATTTTTCTCCACCCTCTAGACTACAACCTCTCAAAGATCTCGAGGAGAAGCTAGGAAGGCAAACAGAATGCTCAAAAAATTTAAGACATGGTTTGATTGAATCCACAACTAATCTTGGGAGGCCAACAAAGCTAACATAGGCTTGGCTATATCAATAGAATCGAGTTTTGGCCATTGAATGCTCAAACTTGACGCTACACAAAAGATGTCCAAACAATCCATTGTTTGACTCTGGGAGGTTTGGTCTTCGGTTATTGTCAAGAAAGAATCATCGTTGAAATGGGGATTGACCAACTACACAATGTTGGGCTCTAGGGGAGGGACCCCACGAATTAGCTCTAGACCGACTTTGGAACTAGGAATATGGCCAAGGGCTTCAACAACCCACACATAGAGCACTGGATCTAAAAGGAATCCTTGTTGGATACACTAGAAAATCCCAATTTGCATCAAATTGTCAGGACCACCTATTGAGTTTTGGTTGGAGAAGGTTATGACTGCTTTAGAGGATTCTTTAGGAAGAGTTTTGGAGGTGGATCACTCCTTTTGGACTAGCCCTTATTAGATGGTTTCTTAAGTTTTACAAGGTTTGGGTTTTCCAAATTATTTGGAGATTGTGGTGGGAGACGACAATTTTCCTCAGTCTTTGGAGTATAACAAAGTCCCACGGACTGACAATACATTGAGAGCATGATAGGCTCTAATATTTATAGGGCCCACAACAAAAATGAAAACACAAACAACAAAGGACACAAAAGGTCCTGAATTTTTTCTTTTTTAAACCACTGCTCAAAGGCATGGCCACCATTCAAACTCACGAGCACATAGGAATTTAAGTATTCATCCAAACATAAGAACTTGAATTAAAATTATGGTCTCATTTGCCTTCTATTAATCTTCATAAAATTTATACACACATAAATGGCCTCAGAGGGATCTTCTCCTAGTTAATCACAAGGGCTCAAATATATTTCAATTCTTCATCACTGAAACTTCAAGCCTGCTAGTCTAAGTCTCAACCAGGAATTACAGTGATTTTCCCAAAAACATGTGGTTGCTACAATTTTATTTTGGGTCTTCTCAATCTTCCTCTCCTCTTCTTCTTCTTTTCGTTCTCTTTCTTCTTCTCCCTATCCTTGTCCTTGGTCTTCTTTGTATCTCCTCTCATTTTCCTCTGTTTTATTCTTCTCTACACCCTTGTTCTATCTTCATGTTTCCTTCTTGATCCAACCGACTTGCTCTCTTCTCATTTTTCCCTTTCCTTCTACTTCTACTCATGCACAACCTCCTCTATTCATTTTACCTCACCCCCTTTCCTTTTTTCATGTGGCGTCTTCTAAAAATAACAAGAGCCCTCATGAATAGCCTCTCTCTTCCATGTCTTTAGCCCTTGGGATACCTCTAAAGCTTCTAACTTAGCCTTTATTTTCTTCATTCATTCAATTGTCTCATCCAATGGCTCTTTCTCATAGGACCTTATTCTATTGAAGCTCCCAATCATAATTCTTATTTTGTATGCCATCCCTACACCTCCTTAATGTACAGTTTCTTCTTGGATTTTATAATTCTGTCAAATCTCATTGTTGCAGTTGGCTTCACAGATACCCACTTATCAACTTCTCCAATTAACCTTTCTACAACAGTTCTACCCAACCTTCTTTTGCTAGAACTATTGTCCTCTCAACCTTCTTTTAGAATTCAATCTACCTATAAATCTTCAAACTCACAATGGGATTTTTCCTCTGTAACTGCCCACAACTTCAAACTTTTTCAACAACGTCTACCCATCCAAGTTGGAGTTGTTCTTCTTCCCTTGCAACTATATCCACAACCTCAAATGTAGAGTTTCCTTCTTCGATAGGATAAACCAATTATGCACGATACTCCTACTCTAGTACCAACTTGACAACAAAGGGCACCTCAATGCCTTCTGCAAATATTCAAAAGACACACACTCTCAAACTGGCTTCACCCATAATAAAGAATTCAACCCACAAGCTGACAATACATGAGTGCAAAACATGCTATAATATTCATAGATGCCGAAGATCAAATGAAAACACGCACAACAAAGGACACACTAGGTCTTGATTTTTTTTTTAACTGTTGCTCAAAGGCGCCACCATTCAAACTCACAAACACATAGGAATTTAAGTAGCCATCCAAACACAAGAGCTTGAATTAAAATTATGGGCTCATTTTCCTTCTATTAATCTTAAGGAAATTTATACAATACACATAATTGGCCTCTAAGGGATCTCCTTCTCAATAATCACAAGGGCTCAAAGACCTTTCAATTCTTCATCATTGAAACTTCAAGCCTATTGGTCTAAATCTTAGCTAGGAATTACAATGATTTTCTCAAAAAATATGAAAGCAAATCTTTTCTTATGGTTGTTGCAATTTTCTTTTGAGTCATCTCAATCTTCCACTAATATTCTTCTTATTTTTCCTATCCTTATTCTTCTCCTTATCCTTGACCACATTCTTATTTGTATCTCCTCTCAATTTCCTCTACTTTGTTTTTCTTTCCACCCTTTTGTTGTCTTTTTGTTGCCTTCTTGAGCCAGCCACTAGCTCTCTTCTCATTTTACCCTCTCCTTTTGCTTCTCCTCATACACGACCTCCTCTCTTTGTTTTATATCTGCCCCTTTCCTTTTGTGGTTTGAGCTCCTTTAAAACAATAATGAGATCCCTCATCCACGACCGCTCTATTCTTACCTTGTCTATCTCTCTTCATGCAAACCCTCTCCTTGTCTTTCGGTCTTCTATCTCCCCTCTTGCCTTCTTGCACACCTCTTTTCTATATATCACCACAATTTTATTCATGCAAAATTCCCCCTTCTTCTTATCTCGGTCTCCTCTCTTTTATCTCAGTCTCCTCTCTTTTACGCGGCCCCCTCTCCCACACAATGAGACCTCCTCTTCCTTTCTTTTTTTACCTTGGCGTTTTACCTATTTATGACCTTTTCTTCCTCATTCCAAGAAACAATGCTATTCTCTATTGTGTTATGTCATGCTAAAATTTCTGAGCATATAATATTCATAGATGTTCTCTATCGTGTTATGTTTACGTCAACTACCTCTTCACTTCTTTGTTGCCTCTTTATGCAATACTTCGCCTATAGGAGGATTCTTATTAATCAGGATAAAGAGAACATGTGGAGGAGGTTCCAGTGATTTCTAAGTAGTTTGAGAATCTATCAAATCGGTCTACAAAAGAAAATGGATTAAGAACTGCTTATTTAGAATCTATAGAGACAATTGGTGAGCTTACAAGGTCAATGATCAATAGAAAAGAAACAATATATTGACAAAAACGTTTAAATGTCTTCTGCAAACATGGTCAAATGTTATGAAGGTTGTTTGGAAGAGAACCATTCAACGTATAGATTACATAATTGTTCTGTCACAAAAAAACCTATACCTATGCTGCCATTCCGGTTGAAGAGGGTAAGGTCTATTCAACTCTATGCAATTTTGGGACTGTGTATTTGCAACATTGGAAATGGGGATGGGGGAAAACGAATCAGAGTGAGGTTCAACAATCAAATTAATGAGGTTAGAAGAGGTTTCACAGAGGATTTGTATGAATTGCTCGCATGGCTTTCAACTCAGATCCAGAATTTCCTATATAGGGAAATGCTTTCAAAGAAATCCCAAGAATAAGTGGACCAGTGCATAGCATTTGAACCATCATTTCTTGAATGAGGATTGCTCTGTCGTGGAGGAAGAGGAGGTCAGTACCGGTTTTGGATTCCCCAACCAGTTATTTGGTTTCTATTCTAAGATTACTACTCTTCTCAAACTAATCCATTATGTACTTCAACATCCCAATCCCAACAAAGAAAGCAATGCAAAGGTGAATAGGTCAATTGAGCAATGCCCAAGGCCTACATGGACTCAAGTGTGCTAGAGTTGAATAGGACTCTACGATTTAAGTGGGTGTTCTAACATAGTGCTAAATATAGGGAAGCTGCTATTGCTATGGTTGGGGTGCTAATCCATACCAATCCAAGACTCTTTAAGTGAATGTTTTGAAGATAAATATGAGGAAAATAAAGCAGTGGATACCTGTAAAGTGGAGTCCATTGTCCTCTGCTCTGTCTTGGGTCCAATCCTGCACGTAGTCAGCGCTGAGAATAACCGTGGCCAGACCACCTGCTGAGCAGCCAGTGAGAATAGCTTGCAGCATATCAATTGATAGATAGATCACATTCCATTTTCATAGCTTCCAATACTTTTACGATACATGTATATGCATCATAGATAATTAGGTCAACCTACTTGTTCGGCTTTGTTCATCCCCCGTGCCAAAATATCTTCCATTACAGCTTGCCATATCCTTTGTCCTCTCAAATGGAGTTTGCTACCTTGAAATGTTGCTCATAATTAGGTACATAAGTGTCAATTGATATCAAATTGCAAGATACTTAGTTGATAGATTTTTAGTTGATCCTTAGTGTAATACTTTTAATAATTATATAATCATAAAATGCATATAAATATTAGTATCAAAAGATGAAAGTATAATATATAAATATAAGTTATATTATATAACTTATATTTGAAATATCTTATTTTCAATTATTTATGTTATAATTTAGTGAAATAGTATATTTAAGTTTTAATGATATTCGAGGATTTATGCTATTATTAAATGATTTTTATTAGAAAAATTATTATAAAACAAAAATAGTTGAAATATCTTTCATCCAATTAATCACAACCTTCAATATGTATCATCAATATTAGGTTACTCAAAATACGGCCAACCCTCTTTATTAAAGCATCAATATTAGGTTACTCAAAATACGGCCAACCCTCTTTATTAAAGCATAATTAATAGTAAAAACAAATCTTAAATTTAGAGAATATTTATTGAATTCTCTAAAATATATGTGATTTTTTAGGTAAAATGTTATTTTTAAATGGACATTTTTAAATATTTTATAGATGGTTTGAAAGTGGTCTTTCACCAAGTGGTATGATTGTATTGTCTTTTCAGCAATGAGTATGACCTTGATCCAATTAATCACAATCTTCAATATGTATCATCAATATTAGGTTACTCAAAATACCACCAACCCTCTTTATTAAAGCATAATTAATAACAAAAACAAATCTTAAATTTAGAGAATATTTATTGAATTCTTTGAAATATATGTGATTTTTTTAGGTAAAATGTTATTTTTAAATAGACATTTTTAAATATTTCATAGATGGTTTTAAAGTGGTCTTTCACCATGTGGTATGATTATATTGTGTTTTCAACAATGATTATGACCTTGTTGATATTGTCTTTTTAATGATCATTGTAGCCTTATATGCGAAGAACAAGGATGCAAAATAATATATTCTTAATCACAACTATTTAGACCAATCAAATAAAAAAACATCATAATTGATTATAATTTTCCAAATATATCATCATTATTAGGTTATTCAACGCACCAAAAGGTCACCAACGACTTTTATTAAAGCATAGTTAATAAGATAACAAATCTAAAATTTAGAGAATATTTATTGAATTATTTAAAAATATATATGAAAATTAACTTAGATAAAATGTTAATCTCAAATGCGTATTCTTAATTTTTTTTATAAATGACTTGAAGATTGTGATCTTTACTTATGTGGTACGGTCGTATTGTCTTTTCAGCAATTGTAATACCCCTACCTTGACCCTTATGGTTATTGGCCTCAATATAAATATTGTATGCAATGTGTGTCACCCTAGTGTGGAGCTCAAGGCCAAGGCACCACTAGTGGATGTTCAGGTTTTAGTTGCATAGGAAAGTATTTGACAGTTGATTATTCATGGGTTGTTAAGCCATGAAGAAATGTAAATGATGTAAATATTAACATTTCAATAAAACACCTAAGGGACTGGCTATGGAGGCAACGTGAGAAATTGGGGCTGCGTATCCACTAGGGAGAGGTAAGGGGCTGGGGGATTCAACCCTGTGTTGCAATGTGTCACCCTGTGAATTCGTATGACTCCCCATGTTGACATTAATTCGGTTGCAGAGGGTGGTTTGGAAACCCTTTTGATGAAGTCGATGGAGTATGGAGCGGACCTGCAGACCCATATGGCAGGGGACAACTTGTGCTTGCGTGCCCCGTAAACCACTCCATGCCTGGGGAATCCACGAAACCTTATTGCTATCCCGTGGTTAGGAAAAAGGGATTTATTCATTCATGGAGTCATTGATTCATGCAGACTCACACACCCGCAGAAGAGAGGGGAGAGAACTAGAGGTCACGATTCGGTGGAGGCACAAATCGCAGAGCCAAGTATTACCAGAAAACCCTGTTTTAGAAGCGGATAGTGGAAATATGTGAGGGGATTCACGTGGGCATATTTTGGGAAAGATACAAGAGTGGATTGAAGTGGGAAAGGGATCAAAGAGTTGGATTCCAGAGTGGAACCAATGAAATCTCAAGTATTCATTGGTTTAGAAGTCAGGACCAGCCATACCTGCCTAGATTAGTGCTAAGGGAAGGGGCGCCTGAGGGACTGTGAAGCAGAGAAGGGGACCTTACTCAGGCTGAGAGTGGAGGTGATGGGGTTTCCTGGGCTGTCTGAAGCCAAGGGGATATGCTTGTAGCTCTATGGTGGAGCTCAATGAGATAGCAATCTCAGTCCCTACCTCCCCATTTGCTTGACAAACCCATTATGTGTTGAATTCCTTGAGTGACTGTGAACCAATGTTGTGAGTGAGACTGAGTGATTCTCCTCAGTGGATACATAGCCCCAGCTCGGGGGTGATCTCTGATTGCTAAAATAATAGAGGTTAGGAAGATATCTATGGTTGGGATGGAACGTTGCAGTCCATAGTCGGTTTCCTGGTGGTTTTCTATGGAAAGATAAGTGCCTTGTGGTGTTTTGAATAAAGATGTCTCGTGTGTTTATGGCTATGCTTATTACATACTAGTTATGGATTGAATGAATTTATATGGAAGTGAAGCAATAGGAAGCTTTGTATGAGTAGGGCTATATACTTATGTCTTGTATCTAAAATTGTATTTAAGTTTTTGTGGTGCCATGATGTATGATGGATGCATGTTAGAAGTGTGTGTTATATGTCAAATGTATAATTTGGTTCAGATGGTTAATATGGTTGAATGTCCAAGTATTATGTATTATGTTTTGGGCATGTCATTGCTTTACTCCTGCACCTTGCTTCTTATTGTTATGTTGGTATTCATTTATATTCATGCTTGAGGAATATGGCTAAATTTCTACATGTCATCCCTCAATCTGCTTAGAGGAAATAAACTAAGTATAATCCCTTTTGGAGGGTGGATAATGCTTCAGTACCTTTGTGTTTATGGATGTATGGACCTTCCTACATCAGTTATTGAGCAGGATTATGTATATTGCCTTTTTATACTATGTTGTACTTATGCATGTTACCCTTGTTGAATAGGACTAAATTCAAGGCTAAGAGGTGCAGTCTATTCCAGTCAGGACTGTGATCAGGGAGAATAGGCACCCCTGTGGATTAGATGAAGGAGAAAGACTTGGCAGAAGTGGAGCAAAACCTCGGTAGGAAGAAGGTTAAGGTCATTCAAAGTGGAGTTGTGCACAAAATGTTCAGTTGGATAAATTATGGGGTTGGAGACCATGGTTTGGAGTGGAAGTTGCACCATTAGAAAGAGCTCTCCAAGATATTTACAATGGTACCGACCTTGCCTCATTTGGACCAAGGACGAGGAAGTTATGCCTCTCCGAAGTTTGCAGTTGAAGAGTTGTAGGAGCAGGGAAGTTGCTTCCGCAATTCTGATTTCCGCAATGCGGATTGCGGATTGTGGAAGGAAAATTTTCCCGTTGAAGTTGGTGCTTCCACAATTCCGACTTCCACAATGCGGATTGCATATTGTGGAAGGGGAAGTTTTCCGTTGAAGTTGGACTTCCGCAATGCGAATTGCAGATTGCGGAAGGCAAAGTTTTCGGTTGAAGTTAGACATCCGCAATTTCGACTTCTGCAATTATGGATTGCGGAAAGGAAACTTGCGGATTGAGGATTGTCGATCCGGTGATGCAAATTGCAGAAAGGTGTGAATGGAAGAATTGGAAGAAAAAAAAGAGTATCAGGGTCTCCCATCGCCTCTGAAGGACACCGAGGTGATCTAGGGACGTTAGAGAGTGGTATCAGAGCTTCAGTTACAACAATGCAGCTGTTTGGGCTGAAGTACGAGCTTACTGTTAGAAAAACAGGATTGCAGAGCAATAACAATAGACAGAAATGCAAATATAATCACACATACACATTACAAGAGAGACACAGATATATCGTGTTTCACCCAACTTGGGCTATGTCCACATTGAATTTTCCAGTCCTTATTATTATTACCGTCTAGCAAGGTGAAGGGATACAACCTATAGCACAATCGCTGCACTTCCTCTTCTTTGTTTCACAGCCTCTCTCCTGATCTCAGAGATCTTTACAATGCATAAAACCTAATACATCCTCCTCCCTAGCCGTATTACAATGTCTTTATTTTATAAGGGAAATACAATGGGAAAATACCACGGGATACCCAAAACCATGGGCCCGCAAAACAGCTGGCAAAAATAGCCCCAAAAATTTTCTTCAGAGGTGTTGCCCCCGAACCCCCACCAGGGGACCGCTGGCATCCGGACCCCCCAACCAGGGGGGATGATCCCCCCTGGAACTCCGTGGGGGGGGCAATACCCCCCCGCTGGGGTGACTGTACAGTCCACCTACATATCATATAAAGCTGGGGTACAAACACGGCTGATACAATATCATCTATGAGACTAGAAGATTTGGCTCCACAACCAACAATCTCCCACTTGGAGACTGATCACAGTAACTCCACCGCTGCTGCACTTGCTGGACTTGGACTTGGAAAATTTCTCCTCTTCACCTTCATGCTAGAAGGCCAACTGAAACCGAGCACGAACTCAATTTCTCTCTAGTCACTACCTTTGTGAACATGTCTGCAGGATTCTGGCTAGTATGTATCTTTTCTAGCTTCAACAGTTCATCTTCCAGAACATAGCGTATGAAATGGTACTTGAGCTGTATATGTTTAGTCCTGGAATGGAATGTTGAGTTCTTTGCAAGGTGAATGGAACTCTGGTTGTCACTATACAATCTGCTATCCTTCTGCTTCTTACCCACTTCCTCCATAAACCTCTGCAACCAAATCATCTCTTTACTAGCCTCTGTAATGGAAACATACTCTGCTTCTGTTGTTGAAAGTGCAACAACCTTCTGTAGTTTCGAAATCCAGCTTACTGTTGTTCCACCTACAGTAAACACATACCCTGTGGTGCTCCTCCTGCTATCCTTGTCACCTGCCATATCTGCATCAACATATCCCTGTAAAATAGTGTATGAACCTCCAAAACATAATGCCTCAGTGGTAGTACCTCTCAAATACCTAAGAATCCACTGTACTGCCTTCCAATGTTCTTTACCTGTATTTTTCATATATATGCTCACAACTCCCACTGCATGTGCAATATCTGGTCTTGTGCACACCATGGCATACATCAAGCTGCCAACTGTTGATTGATAGGGAATCTTGGACATGTAATCTGTCTCTTCTTGTGTCTTGGGACACATTTCCTTACTTAGACTGAAATGGCTAGCCAAAGGTGTACTTACAGGTTTTGCATTCTGCATTCTGAACCTCTCCAACACCTTTTGTATGTACTCACTTTGAGACAATGTCAATTTGCAATTTTTCCTGTCTCTCGTTATTCTCATACCAAGGATTTGCTTTGCAGCACCCAAATCCTTTATCGCAAATGAATTAGCTAGCTTCCTTTTGAGTAAATTTATATCCTGCATGTCAGACCCTGCAACAAGCATGTCATCCACATACAATAACAAGATAATATATCTTCCATTGTCTAGCTTCTTGAAATAAACACAGTGGTCAGAATGACATCTACTATAACCTTGTTCTGTCATAAACCTGTCAAACTTTAGATACCACTGCCTTGGAGCTTGCTTCAAGCCATACAAGCACTTTTTCAACCTGCATACCAGATCCTCCTTACCTTTAACCTCATACCCTTGTGGCTGCTGCATATATATTTCTTCCTCCAAATCCCCATGGAGGAAGGTTGTTTTTACATCTAACTGTTCAAGATGCAAATATTCTGGCGCCACTAGACTTAAGATAGTCCTAATTGAAGTCATCTTAACAACAAGAGAAAATATTTCATCAAAATCTATACCTTTCTTCTGTGCAAACCCCTTTACAACAAGTCTGGCCTTGTACCGCTTCTTACCTCCTTCTACTTCCTTCAACCTGTAAATCCATTTGTTTTGCAATGCTCTTTTACCAGCAGACAACTGAACCAAATCCCAAGTCTGTTTTCCTACCAATGAGTCCATCTCCTCATTCATGCCTTGCTCCCACTTCTTTCTAGTTTCCACCTGCATTGCTTCTTCATAACATTCTGGTTCACCAGAATCAGTCATCAATAAATAATACATTGAAGGAGAGTATCATTCAGGGAGTCTACTTATCCTGGTAGATCTTCTTATAGTTGCAGGAGTTTCAGGTACTTGCTGCTGCTCTTGATTTTCTGGCACCTTCGGAACTTCATTTTCTTTAATTTCATCAAGCACTATGTACTCTGTGTTTTCCTTTTCATGTTTATTTCCCTGCAACTGATCTTTATACATGACCTTTTCATTGAATATCACATCTCTACTCCTGATGATTTTGTTATTTTCATAATCCCATAAACGATAACCAAATTCATCAACACCATATCCAATAAAGGTACATTTCTTAGATTTAGCTTCAAGCTTTGTTCTATTTTCTTTATCAATATGGACAAATGCTTCACAACCAAACGTTCTCATAAATGAGTAGTTTACCTTTTTATCTGTCCATGCTTCCTCTGGAATACCACCATCCAAAGCACTTGAAGGTCCTCTGTTTATTAAATAAACAACAGTATTTACAGCATCCACCCAAAACTGTAAGGGCAACCCTGCATGGAGTCTCATACACCTTGCATGCTCCATGATCGTTCTGTTCATCCTTTCTGACACACCATTTTCCTGTGGTGTTCCTGGGACTATCTTCTCTCTACGAATCCCATGGTATGAACAGTAACTATCAAACTCCTTGCCGCAGTACTCACCTCCATTATCAAATCTGAGACACTTCAGTCTTTTTCCTGTCTCGTTCTCAACCAAAGCTTTCCACTTCTTAAAAGTAGCAAACACATCATATTTCTGTCTAATGCAATAAACCCAAGTTTTTCTAGTTGCATCATCAATAAATGTAACATAATAATGAGAGCCACCAAGAGATTGTACCTGAGCCGGTCCCCATACATCTGTATGCACAAGCTCTAATTTTTCATTCTTCTTCTGTTTCCCAACCCTGAGAAATCTGACTCTCTTCTGTTTTCCATAAACACGGTTTTCACAGAATTCCAAACTTACCTGCTTCAAATCCGACAGCAACTTCCTTGAGTGGAGAATCTGCATCCCCTTCTCACTCATGTGGCCAAGCCTATGATGCCACAATGTTGTATTTGTTCCTGTGGAAGCTAAAGAGATAGAATGGTCAGTATTATGAGGACATAAATACAACGTACCTACTCTGTCTCCTTTTTCTATCACCATTGATCCTTTAGTGATCTTCCACCACTTTTCTCCGAACGTAGATAAACAGCCACCATCTCCCAACTACCCTGTTGAGATCAGATTTCTTTTCATAGCAGGAATATGCCTAACTTCTTTCAACAACCAATCAGTTCCATTCTTAACTTTTATCCATACCTTACCCATTCCAACAATTTTACATGGCTCATCATCACCCAATAAAACATGTCCAAAGTCGCCAGGAACATACTCATGAAAGTATTTCCTATGGGGTGTAGCATTTCATGAACCTCCTGAATCTACTACCCAATAATCACTAGTATTATCTAATGCAAGAATCAAATCATCTTGTAACACATCACCTACTACATTTGCTTCTTGGGTAGTTTCCTTCTGTGCATCTCCTTTTTTCTTTAGAGATTTGCAGTCTTTCTTCAGATGTCATTTCTTTCCACAGTTCCAGCACTCTATCTTTCCCAGTCTGGACTTGGATCTGCCCGTTTTAGACTTTCCACGATTACCTTGGCTCTTTCCTCTCTCCTCTTGTCTTCCCCTGCTCTCCATGGTCAACGCATTACCTGATGTCTCACCTGTGCTTTTTCTTTGCATTTCCTCGTTAAGAATAACACCAATAACATCATCAAATTTCAAGGTGTTTGAACCAGAGACAGAGTTACTTACAGCCATGACCAAGCTATTCCAGCTTTCTGGCAATGAACACAAGATTAGAATAGCCCTAACCTCATCATAAAAATTCACACTTACAGAACTTAGCTGATTTGTAACCATATTAAACTCATTTAAATGATCAGTAACAGATCCACCTTTAGACATCTTCATATTAAATAAATGCTTCATTAGAAATACCTTGTTAGAGGCCGAGGGTTTTTCATACAGCTTACCCAATGCGCTCATCAAACCCTCTGTTGTCGTTTCTTTTGAGATATTGAAAGCCACCGATGAAGCCAGGCTCAACCGTATTGTTCCCAGAGCCTTTCTGTCAATAACCTCCCATTCTTCATCCTTCATAGCCGTCGACTGCTTTGCTTTTCCTCCCAACGGTAGGAATAGATCCTTCTGGTACAGATAGTCCTCCATTTGCATCTTCCATAACCCGAAGTTTTGGCCGTTAAACTTCTCGACCTTAAACTTTCCTTCTTCTGCCATTGCTCCCACTCGAACCAGAAACCCTAGCTTCCTGCGGGTTTAACTGCCAAATAGACCTTTGGCTCAGATACCAATTGTTAGAAAAACAGGATCGCAGAGCAATAACAATAAACAGAAATGCAAATATAATCACACATACACATTACAAGAGAGACACAGATATATCGTGGTTCACCCAACTTGGGCTACGTCCACACTGAATTTTTCAATCCTTATTATTATTACCGTCCAGCAAGGTGAAGGGATACAACCTACAGCACAACCGCTGCACTTCCTCTTCTCTCTTTCACAGTCTCTCTCCTGATCTCAGAGATCTTTACAATGCATAAAACCTAATACATCCTCCTCCCTAGCCGTATTACAATGTCTTTATTTTATAAGGGAAATACAATGGGAAAATACCATGGGATACCCAAAACCATGGGCCCGCAAAACAGCTGGTGAAAACAGCCCCAAAAATTTTCTTCGGGGGCGTTTCCCCCGGACCCCCCAGCCAGGGGGGATTATCCCCCCTGGAACCCCGTGGGGGGGCAATGCCCCCCATACCCCCCCGCTGGGGTGACTGTACAGTCCACCTACATATCATATAAAGCTGGGGTACAAACACGGCTGATACAATATCATCTATGAGACTAGAAGATCTGGCTCCACAACCAACACTTACAGGTTAGTCCAAGAGAGGTCGAGTTGGAATTGACCACCAATTCGGAAAGAAATGAGAGCAACATGTATGTGAGCTTGGTTCAATGAGAGTTGTGCAATGCTCCAGGAGAGCTACTGAAGGTTGATAGGGCCATGCAATTGGACCAACTATTACATGGAAGAAGAATTCGATGCTATGAAAGGGAATTGGAAGGGAGAATTCCTTAACCCCATTCTAATCTTGCGTTATATTTTATGATTTTATATACAGAAAATCATAGCATAGAGATGTTGAAAATGCAAGATGATTATATAAATTGAAATGAATGTGTACTAGTAGACATATTGCTTCAAATTTATAAAATAATTTCCATATTAACTATCTTCGTTTTTTCATTATTTACAATTATGCTTTGACATAAATGTATGAATATTGATTACAATTACTCAAATCTGAACATTTTGTATTTGATGTTATCATTACATTTGTCATATTAAGTTAATTTTGGTTAATTAAATTTGACTGTGTGATGTTTTCATAATTAACTTATTAATTGCATATCTGTATTTTCATAGATTTGTAATTGACCAATTAACTATCTTTAACTTCAAATATTTAAATGTCTTATCCTAACATCTATTGACATTTTATGTTTTAAGATAATTGATAATTTCTTGTCAATTGTTCTTGAAATTATAAAATTATTATTGGAATGAAAGTTGTTTATGATATTAATTTTGGTGGTTTCCCTTCACGGTGATGTTATTTGGGTTATTAATTATATTGTCAATAGATTGTTAACATTAGTTTAATAATCAGTTTGCTCTTGGCCAAGATAGGATAGGTTAGATTAGATTAATTTTCAATTTTCAGTTTAGTTGCTTCTATCTTTTAATTAGCGGTTGTTAAATAGATTATACATTTAGTTAGTTGTTGATATTCTTGAATAGTTTATTTTTCAAAGATTCGAAAAACCAAAACAGAGACTCTCATTCAGAGACTCGGCAACACATAAATTAGACATAAACAGTTAGGTTTCAGTCAATAGTTTTCTATAGGAAATTTTTATAGTTTGCAGATAAATAGATTAGTTTAAATTTTAATTAGGATTTGGTTTAGGATCTACTTTCTCTAAGTTGAAGTGGTTGGAATCTTCCTAAAAGAGTGAAAACTTAGATGGTAGAAGGACCACAACCTGCAAAAATCAACTAATCCAAACACACCGGAAGCTGCAGTAAGTGACTTGTGTGGGTTTATTTTCCTTTAGTTGGCCTTGGTCAGAAAATCCAGCCAACAGGTCTTTTTCCTCTAATGAATATGATATACTGAATGCATATAGGTCGAAACCTTTCTTGTAGAAATTTCCCAACTACACGGCTGAAATCTTCCTTATTGAAACTTGCCTAGGAATCCCTTTCACCACTCTTGGCCTTCCATCTTCATCAATGCATTCAAGGACCTTTTCATAACAGTCTATCTTGGCTCTACGCTTTTCCAACCAATCCATACCAATAAGAGCGTCATACGATCCTAATGGTAGGACATTCAAATTTAATTTTGTGAGCAGTCCATTCAAATCTATGGGGCACTCCATTACTGAATTTTATTTTTGTTCATGTGGCTAATTGAACTATCCAAGAATTATCATGCTTTATTTTTCTAAGAGAAAAAATTTCATCCACTTTTGGATTAACATAATTATGAGTAGATCCTAAATCAATCAAAACAAAAATATATTGCTTGGCAATCTTACCTTCAACTTCCATTATTGTTGATTGATGGTCTGCCTAATGGTTATCCAATGTTGCATAAATTCAGGGAGTTTCCCTCGCAATATCCTCCATTGTAACTGCTTCTCCAAAGTTATGCAAGCTTTGGGGGTTCTCTTTTCGATGAAGACAGTCTTTAAGCATGTGGTTTTCTCCACATCCCCAACACTGAAGTGGTCCTTTTGGTCCTTTTTTTGCTACTACCGTTGGCTTAATTCCACTTCGCGCTTGCTGGACTTGTTGGAAATTTCTTGGCCAATTTCTAAATGGTGGAGAGTTGAATCCACTTCTCCTTTGGTCAAATCTTCCCTTTGGATTTGCTTTCCATGCTGGATGAACTTCTGATTTTCCTTTGCTTTGCTCATAACAATGCATCGCCATTCTAATGACTTCATCAAGAGTTGGTGGATTAACAAACTCAATCCCATCTCTATAATTTTGGGGCAGACTTCCAAGGAATCGTTGAATTTTTACTCTTTCATCTTTGATGTAATCGACATACCTCAACAATTCCAAAAACTTATGAACATGTTTTTCCATAGAATTATGTCTTAATTTCAGTTCATTGAACTCCTTCCTCTTGTTATCATAATACTTGGCAAAAAAATATTTTTCCTTGAAATACTTTTTAAATTGCTCCCAGCTGATCCTTCTTTCTTTGATTCCTTTTACTTGCATGAGATGCTCCCATCAAATTGAAGCTAGACCATTGAGATTGCAAATAAAAATTCTAGCCTTTTCATTTCCTGATTAATCATGAATCCTAAAATATTTCTTCATCCCAAGAATCCAAGCCTATGCTTTTGGACCTGTTTTACTTTCTCCATCAAATGTGAGTGGTCTCATCTTCCTAAATTCTCCTTGTGGAATACTTTTAAAATTCCTTCTTCTTTCAAATTTGTCGGAAACATGCTTTGGGTTTCTTTGAGAACCTTGAGAATCACATCACCTTCTAGAAGATAATCTTGATAGATATACCTTATGTGCCCTGCTCAAAGAACCATTTCTTGGACTTGGAGTTCTCTTTCTAGTGCGACTTCTAGAGTGACTTTATACACTTGTTCTTTCTTGACCAACATTGCTTGGATTAGATCCAAGATGATCCCTCAGTTGAATATCAGTGAGACTCTGAAGGATGACATCATTAATCTGGTTTTTCTCTTCTTGAGCCTTGATCAACCTCTCATTGAAACTTCTCATTATTTCAACCAGATTTTGGGGAGTGATTTGTTCTTCCCTCCCATTGGATTCTATCTCAGCATTGTTTCTTGCATATTTTCTCCTATGCCATCCTCTCCATGTTCATATAGGTCCTGGCATCATTCATGGTTACCATTTTCTTTTGGAGACTTTTTCCCTTCTACTTGCTACCCTCTGCCATAACTTTTCAAATATTGTCAACTACAAGCACTGTGCGTCAAAGAGATATTTATTAGACATATTAGTAATACATGCATTGACACATAAAAATGTTATTCTTTAATAGAATTAGTCTCATGGAAAAATTCACAGGGTTTGTTGTGTACCTAAATAGTAAAAATATTAATTAAATCACAAATATGATTAATTAATTAAATTAATTAGTTAATTTATAAGGGGTACATCGTTTCCATTGAAATGATAACCAATTGACCTATAAATGGTCAATGCTTGTAAATGTAATAATCAACAATTCAATCTATTATTACTTATCAAAATGTGGGATTTCGAATATTTATGGGCGTTTTAGAAATACTTGTGGGTTTCAGAAGGTTTTAGAAGTATTTTATACTTCATTTGGTATCAGAGACGCGTTCGACTCCTCCATTGCACTACTCTCTCCTCGTCCCCATCTCCCCCATATTCCGCCATATTCTTTCACACACTTCTTCCTTCCACCACTATGTCCTCCTTCCTTCCACCTCCATTTCTCCCTCGTTTACTCTCAACTTCCCATTTCCATATTTCACTGCACTCTTTTTTCAACACATTCCTTCTCCACGATCTTCACACCAGTTCGCTCCCCATCTCCCCATTTCCCATCGTCCACGCCCTTCTATCTTCCCACCTGCACACTTCCCCTTCACCCTGCTCCATTCCAAATCTTCCCTCCATCCATTTGGCTCCACGTTCTCACACTCATCCGCATTGACCCTTCTCACAGCCCATCCATCGCCAGTCCCTTACCCACGTAGTTTCCCTTCTCCTCTTCCATCTGCTACACTTACCCCTTCCACGTTTGCGTCCCTTACCTCCACACTTTCTCACGCCCTCCATTTTCCTTCCAATCCACCTACAACTTCACCCTCATTCCTCTTTCATCCACACCCTCCTTGTTCCCTCACTGAGCCACTCTTGCTACGCCCTTCTCCAATGTTCCCTGCTAACCGAGTTTTCCTCCTCACAGCTCTCTTCCCATGCTCGCACCAGTCTCCAATCTCCAACTCACATCCCTCACGTTCCACTCCTCCCGCTCTACATCTTCAACCTCTCCCTCACACCACGACCCCCGACCTTCTACTACACTTTTTCACTTTGCCTTCACCCTAGAGTCTCCCACAATTCTCCTTCCCACACTCTACTCTAGGATCACATTCCCCAACACTCCTTCCTCACGTCAATCTCACCACTCCACTACACTGCTCCCACACATCCCTTCGATGCTCCGAACCTTAAGCGTGCTTCCCCTCCCCCTCCATTATCCTACGCAAACCATTAACCATGAACTCCATGCACGCCCTAATTTCCACTATAAATTCTAATTCTAAGTTGGCCAAACAAAAAATATAATAATAATAAGATTATTATTAACAATAATAACTTATAATTCATATCATTTTTATTATCATAGTTCAACTCAATCCAAAAATTATTAATATTAAATATTATTAATATCTTATTAATAATAATAATATTAATTAATACCTAGATTTTGTGGGTATTCATCATCCATGCATGCACACAATGTCTTCCGATAGTTTGGTTGAAGAAATGAGGAAAATTAAAGAATAAATATTGGGAAATATTTCAAAAACTATAGATAAAAAGATGCAATGCACGAAATATGTCTGAACAACTATGTAAAGAAGAAAATAAAAAGGAAAGTGAAAGCAATGAAGGTCATCAAAATAGAACGATTCTACCATATTAGAGGAGAAAAACTTCACGAATTATCACAAGCAAAAAAGAGTGGAAGAGATGGATGCTGCGATAAGGAGTGTGAAAATGTAACTGTTGAGAGCTCCAAGGTTTATATCGATGTTTCATACCCATTCAATGATGACAAAGGTACAGTAAACCATTATGTCAGCAATGATGAGAGTAAAAGTATCAATCAAGATAATAAGCAAGACGAAGATATAGAATACCCTAGTGATGAAGGAAATGACAATGACAAAGAGGAAGATGATCGTGAGCAAGATTGTGATGAGAATCAAGCCAATATTACTGACAACAACGAGGATCAATGCATCGAAAATAATGTTACAATAATATATGCACGAAGAACATTTGTCAACCCAAATATCACTATAAAGAACATCAATGAGAACATCTATAAGGATAATCATATGCAAGTTGAGGTTGGTGCTCATGTGAACATTATAAGTACGAGGATTCCCTTCAAAGGAAATGAAATAGAATTTGTTTGGAATGACATCACAAAAATAGTTTCTACTGTCAAGTCTATCACGTCTTTTCAGTTAGCGACAAAAGAAGTTAAAAGCAACAACCACGCAAACATCAAAAGTATCAACAAAACTTTACCAAGGACATACTTAATGTGGATTCCAAAACAAAAGAAACAAGAGGAAGCAATGCATGTAATCAACCTTACATGTCTCAAGTCATTTGTTCGACACCGAGCCAGAATAAAAAACATTAGCAAACTCAACTTTGAGGACAAAGCTTTCCTTAAGGGGAAGGAAATGTTGTGTACCTAAATAGTAAAAATATTAATTAAATCACAAATATGATTAATTAATTAAATTAATTAGTTAATTTATAAGGGGTACATCGTTTCCATTGAAATAATAACCAATTGACCTATAAATGGTCAATGCTTGTAAATGTAATAATCAACCATTCAATATATTATTACTTATAAAAATGTGGGATTTCGAATATTTGTGGGAATTTTAGGATTACTTGTGGGTTTCAGAAGGTTTCAGTAGTATTTTATACTTCAGGGTTTTCGAGTCATCATTTTTTTTGTTCCATTTATGCATTTCTGGAAACTACCATTATTGACAATTTCTGTCAAATTAAGGTTATAGGCACTTTTCTATTCTAATCTCGAAGACATATGAATTCCTCACTTAGATTCTAACCATGCACCTCTATTCCCATATGAATAATATTTTCAACGCCTATTTTCATGCTTCATTATGATCTCATACATGAAAGTTACGTCCTCCCAAAAATGCTAATTTTGTCCAATTATACATTGTTTTTACAAGTGCAATTAATTTCGAAGACCAACTTCAACAGCCTACAGAAGAAAATCTAGCAAGAACTAGAAAAACTTTTCTATTGGGCATTGTTAGCTATTCATTCGACGACTTTCAGATCTCTTATTTCCACTCTCATGCGTTTGCATGGTTTTTAGATCTAGTGAATGAATTAAATTTTATTGGCTACATCATCCTAAGTATTACAATGGAGGTTCAACCTCTTTATAACTAATATCTGAGATTTTTGAAAGTTGCTAATTTTAGAAAATTCTCGCATGAATCTAACGCTGACCACTAACTTAAATCTAACTAGAGCGACACTAGTTGTCAACTCTCTTTTCTGATTAGGTGCATAAACTAACAAATAACTGATATATGAGATTTTCAAAAATTGCTAATTTTAGGAAATTCTCACTTGAATATAAAACTGGACACTAACTTAAAGTTAACTCGAGAGACACTAGCTGTCAACTCACTTTTATGATTAGGTCATAAACTAACAGATAACTGATAATTACAAATTTAAAAAATCATGCAAAATCACTAAAACCCCAATTTGAGGCACTATATGAAGGAATTAGGCCTTGGAAAAGTGTCAAAAAAAGGTCTAATCATAAATATTTTATCGGTCATTGCAATGAAATCTTCAAAACGCAAATTCATGTTAAATTGAGCCCAAACAGATAAATGAGTAAAAATTTATGACCCTCATAAATCCCCGCATTATTGTTTTTTCATTTTTTTTAAATTTCAGCCCACAGAAATCCATGCTTCAGACCCCATCTATGCCATATGGGAAAGAGGGGCATGACGTGGACCATCCATGCTAGAAGTACATGTGGGTGGACGACGTCCATAATTTAAAGGAGTAACAAAGTATAGATCTGCGACAATTGTCGGTCGGTCGTCTATCGTAGGTCGACATTTGCGGGGGTACCACAAAGAAGAGTTCATGGGGAGTCGTGGAGAAGCTATGTGGGTGCAGTGGATAATAAGTCCATGGAGTTCCATATAGAATAGTATGTGATAGTACCGTAGAAGAAGGCTAGAGGACACAGAGAGAAGTTTGCGAGCACAACAGAGAAAGGTCTACGGGCGCAACGGTTGGCGGTCGACAATCATCACTGCGCATCCACGGGGTTGCAAAATTTTCCCTCAAGGAATAGACCACAAAGAAAGGTTTACGAGCGCAGTGGAGAATAGATTCATGGTGGTCGTCGGTCATCAATAGTCAGACTTCGCTCATGTAATACCCCCATTTTGTCCCTTAGAATGTATCAACTCGATATGTAAATATTTTCCATATGTGATGTATGATTCCTAGCATGGAGCTCAAGGCCAAGGCCCTACTAGTGAATGCTCAGCCTTAAAGGGATGGTATTTTATATTGTGCTATCCATGTGCTAGTAATCCATGGGGAAATTGTAAAAGCATGTAAATAATTATAATGCAAATAAAATACCAAGGGGATGGCTATGGATGCAACTAAAATGAGGGAGCTATGTGTATCCACTAGGGAGAGGTGAGGGGGTTGTGGGATTGAACCTATGCTACCAAATGTCACCTTGAGAACCCACTTTGACTTTCCTTGTTGTCATTTATTTTTGTTGTACTTCAAAAATCAACTAATGAAATTGATGGAGTATGGGCAGCCCAGAAATTCGTACGATAGAGTATGGGTTTTGTTTACTTGACCCATACCTGCCCAGGTCAGCGCTGAGTTAGGGGGCGCCCAAGGGAGTGTGTAGCAGAGAAGGGGACCTTATTTAGGCTGAGAGTGGAGTTGATGGGGGTACCTGGCCTGTCTAAAGCCAATTGGATATGCCTGTAGCTCTGTGGTTGAGCTCATTGGCTTAGAAACTCCTACCCTATCCCCCCCCCCCCACTTGCTTGACAAAGCCAACTGTGTGCTGGCTGAGCCTGAATGATTGTGCCTAAGGTTGTGAGTGAACCTGAGTAGTTCCTCCTTAGTGGATACATAGACCCAGCTCAAGGGTGGTCTTTGAGTTCTAAAATAATATAGGTTGGGAAGAGACGTACGGTTGGGTTGGAACGTTGCAGTCCATAGCCAGTTGCTTGGTGATTTCAATTAAAATATAAGTGTTTCCTATTGCCTCTAATTATGCCAATTTTATATACATGAATGATTGTTTGTTTATGTCAGAATGCATATATTAGTCCAGCTGAATAATGGAACTGAATGCATGTGCATTATGTTGTTCTTATTCCTATGATGAAATGTTGGAAAGTGCATTCTGTGTGTGTTAATGTGGTTTAATTCCGTTTTGTATGTTTATTATGCATTGCACACATATTTAGTTGTGAATAATCATAATGTGGTATTGGGGGTGAAAATTATCACCCCTCCTATGTTGCTCATATTCCCTTCGGAGTCAGATCGATGGGAGGGAGCGTGACAGAGTGTTCGGAGCAAGAAAAAATATCAGGTTGTTATTCTAAGGAGCTCCCCCATCACCTCTAAAGGGAATCGAGGTGACTAAGGACATGACAGAGTGGTATCAGAACCCAAGGTTGCAACACTGAGGCTGCTTGGGCCAAAGTATGAGCTTATAGGCAAATAATCATAGTATTTAAAATAGGTATTGATGAAGTTTGGGAAACATTTTGATTGGAAAAATGAAAAAATTATAGTTCTCGGGTGTGGTAGAGGATCACACTGTTGCATAGGGCTCGCCGAAATATTTCCAACGATACCAAGTTTTTCAAAAATGGACTTAGGATGAAAAGGATATCGGCCTGAGAAGTTGGCAGTAACAGGAGCATATGGCTGACTTCCGAATTTCCGAACCCACATTGCGGATTGCGGAAGTCAGGGGCGTAATTTCTCGAAGCTGTTCCTTTGAGGTGTTGACTTTCCGAACCCGCATTGCGTATTACAGATTGCGGAATTCGGGGGCGTAATTTCTCGAATTTGTGCCTTTGGGGTGCCTACTTTTAGAACCCTCATTCCGGATTGTGGATTGCGGAAGTCGGGGGCGTAATTTATCGAAGTTGTGCCTTTGAGGTGCCGAATTTACGAACCCGCATTGTGGATTGCGGATTGCGGAATTCAAGGGCATAATTTCTCGAAGTTGTGCCTTTGGGGTGCCGAATTTCCGAACCTGCATTGTTGATTGCGGATTGCAGAAGTCAGGGGCGTAATTTCTCGAAGTTGTGCATTGGGGTGCCAACTTTCCAAACCCGCATTGCGAATTGCAGAAGTCGGGATAAAATTTTATGGAGTCTACTAGGTAGCGCCGACTTCCAACTCCCGCATTGCGGCTTGTGGATTGTGGAAGTCAGGAAGATATCTGATACTTTAATTCAAGTTTATCGTTCTGAATCCCGACTTGTGGCTTGCGGATTGCGGATTGCAGACTGAAGTTGGCTTTTCAGAATAAATTGCAATTGTGTAAAAGTGCAGAAAATTTGGTAAAAACTGTCATTTTTGAAGTAATGTAATTTCCACACCCAAAGTCGGAATCAAGCATGTAGATAGGCATTGGAAATCTTATCTAGCAGGGAACATTGTTGCATAAACAAAATTTGAATGAGTTTTTCATATATCATAGATATTTAGATCTGAAAAGTGCCATTCGTTGTTTTGACAAAAAAATTGTTCTCAATATGGGCAATTTCCAGAATTGCATGAGGGGGACAAAGAAAAGTTACAAGATATGAGTCAGTAACTAATGAGTAAGTAATGAGAATGGGTAAGGAAATTCCATTCTCCCAAAAGTTTTCACTCATAAGAATAAGACATACCAGTATGTTTAATTTTCATGTGGCTCATGGTAGTGACATGGTGGCCATGCAAAGGCTGCTAATTAAGGAATGAGGCATTCCCATGTGTGCATCAAGTATGTGGTTCAGAATTATAGACAATATTTCCATGAGAAATGAAAGAAGGTATCATAGTTGAATAAGGTTCAAGGGAATATAATGGACCTTGCAAAGACTCCTTATGGAGTTGATATTGAATCAATTAAAGTGTTGATAAGTGCAGGGAAGTTAAGAAAGGTCAAGTTGAACTTGGCCATAATTTCTGAAAGCAATTGGAGCAGTAAGGCAATGTTGACAAAGAGGAAAATTTCTCACCTTAAACTATTTATGTTTATAGCATAAGAATTGCATGCTTGCAAGTTAGCAAGTAAGAATGTTATACATGAGTATGTGTATTGAATTGTTGCTGGGTGAGAAAATCATAGCTAAGGATTCCTTGTGAGCTTGCTAGAGAGGCCATGAAATTGGATCAGCTATGATGTGGAAGAGGAATTCTATACTATGATGAGAGATTGGAAATGGATAATTCCTTAACTCTTCTCTTGTTGATATGATTATATTTTCAAGTTTTATGTATAGAAAATTTGGCATAGGAATGCCAAAAATGAAAGAGATTGGATGGATGAAGTGAATATGCACTAGTCGGCATATTAATAGATATTGCATAGTGCATGTGAATATATTTGTGCATGTATATGATGTTGCATGTTGGTAAATCTAGTAAATTTTTACATATGCAATGATCCACATTAGATAATTATTGTGGTTGATAATCACTATTGGTGTTGGTATTGGTTGTAGGACCAAAGACAACAGAAGCATGGCTAAATATGTTGATGATGTTGTTGCATGTGACCAGCAACCTTATGAAGACAGGTTGGTGCAACAAATCTATGATCACGAGGTTGGTGGAAGGATGGTGTAATCCTTTGTAGGAGACCAACTAATCAGATTTTAGGTAGAATTGTCTTGGATATGGAAATGGGGGCGTAAGTCCATAATAAAGGCTGGAATCTACTATGGACAAAAACTGAATACTATGAGAAGAGTCTCATGACTACCAAATGAATAATGACTGGTTATGAAATTCAGATTTGAATTTGATTGCTAATGTTGTTGACTGTTAGGCTATTTGAAAAGTGTGTCAGGACGATACATTGCAAGAAGCTGTGTGTTATGGCCTGCAGAAGCCAAAATCAATGGGAAGGATCCCATGCTCTAAAAATGGGTTTCAGGTGAAATGCCATTGTAAATTTTGATAATGTCTCATATGAACTGCATGTTGGTAAACAACGCGGGTGAGATGGTAAAATTATGCTAATAGGGCATGCGTTGTTTATGAAACATGAAAGGGATTGGGGTAACAAACCCGAGGTATTGTTAGGTCAGTGAAGGGATCCCAAGGGACTGTTAACTTAGAGAAGGGAGCCTCTTTCCTCGCGAAAGAAAGATAAAAAAAAATTGCAAAATAGATAAGTATTTTGTAACCCTTGCTGAAAATATGCATGTCTAATTATTGGAATTAATATGTAGAGCATGTTTTTATTTCAGACTGCTTGAGTTGTGATTATGGCCTACATGGCTCACATCGGAGAGGAGTGCACACCTCTCAAGTGTTGTGTTGTGTTATGGTTGTCAATATTGACTACACCCTAAGGCAATGGACGCATTCCTGGTGTTTCAATATTAGAGAGTGAATTTTTATGAAATATGTTTACAATTTAATATCAGTGATATTGATGAGCTTTCCTACACATCTTGTATTTTCAGGTATTACACATACAATTGGTGATGCATACTAAGGAAGTAAAGTGAAGAAGGGGTACCATCCTTATGTGTGTGATTGGTTGTTCCATTTCCTAATAAATCCAGTCAGTATGTTGGTTGGGCATTGTGACTTGGAATGTGGCGATATTTGTAAAGGCATAAAATATCTGTTGGTTCAGCAGTAAGGACCTCTTATACCTACCCAGGACGACGCTGAGGGAAGGGGCGCCCGAGGGACTGTGCAACAGAGAAGGGAACCTTACTCGAGATGTGAGTGGAGGTGAGGTGGGTGACGAGACTGGCTGGAACCCATTGAGATGCATATGGATCCATAGTAGATCCATTGATTTGGAAATGGTTATGGTGCAATTTCCTTCCATTGGCATGTTGACCCAGACGAAAGTGATGGCTTGGAAATGGAGAGGGAAAACCAGGTATGGGACTGGTTTGGCACCATAAATGCTTGGTAAATCCATTTGGTGCATTGGTTGAGCATTGAATGTTGTGGACAAGCCTGTGTGCTGGCCAAACATTCGTTAAACGCTTGGTAAATCCAGTCGATGTACTGGTTGGGCATTGAATTTTGTGGAGAAGCCTGCGTGCTGACCAAACTTTCATTATTGTATCCATAGGTGATCTAAGGCTTGTAAATAAAAGAAGGATCCCGTGGAATAACGTGAAGACGTCCAATACAAATAAGTATTTAATTATCATCTATTTCTTATTCCGAATAATGAAAATTTTCATGTACAAGTCTTATAACAACCAAGCTGATACACTGTTGTTTCTTTGTTGAAACCCAGGTAATTGCAGGAAGCAAGAACCTTGAAGGCATCCTAAGCCTATGCATTTGGACATGTGATTGTCCTAGAAAGCTCAGTATGAGTAGCAATGGAAAATGGTGCTAGTGACTTGTGTGGGTCCTAGCAGCCAAAGGTTTTGTAGGAAAACCATGGGGAGGAGTTCCTTGGTTGAGAAGCCTTGGACAGACCTTAGACACCAAGTGTCATCACCAAAACAAGGAAAAGACGAGTCAAGCATTCAAATTTGAAGTGAAAGAGACCAAGGAGAATGGAACCACAGTTGTGGTGGGGCTCCGGATTGGAACAAGATTAAGAGGGGGAAACTCTTGCTCTTCTCTTTCCTTTTTGATTGATGCATTTTAGAGACATAAAATTGTTGAATGCATATTATGGTTGAAAGTCGATTGTGTTTATTTTGCTTGAAATAAATTGTGAATGTTGAATTAGTTAATTCCCTGTGAAAGGATGAACATGAATGAGTTCATTTGTATGTTGGACAAGCATGAAATATGTGGAAGTCTAATGAATAAATCACGAACTTTTCGTGTCAATTGGGAAAGTAATTGACTGATCTTAATGCTTATGTTATGCTTGGCCTAACAAGATTTGCAATGATGGATTTCACAGGTGAAAATTAAACCAATTCGTTGCAGATGTTATAAGGCAAGTGTTGTTAGTAAGCAAAGTTTGGGAAGCTGTGCACATTGATCATGACAGCAGACCAAAAGTTATTTGATTTGGCTTAAAATGTTCTTCAAAAAATTTCCAAGACCCAAGAAAATCTTGAGGAAATGCTCAAGCTACAAAAGCAACCGAATGAGATGAACCACAAGGTTTTGCATGATTCTATTTGTTTGCAAAATGAGGTAAAAGGAATTTTGGAAGATATCAGCAGTGGAAAGTACAGTGGGTCAATGAAGAGGCATTCATCCAATTAGTCCATTAAGAAATGCTCAAGGCTGGAAGACTCAAAGGAAATTGAGCAAGTAAAGAAAAAGCAGCCACTGAAATGTTGGAAATGTGGAGGAAATCACTGCCTCCGTAACTACCCAACAAAGGACATCAAGAAAGATAGTATCCATAAAGTTTCCAGACTTGTGGATCAACTGAAAGGTAAAGAAAAGGAAGGGATTGTTGTGGATCAATTCCCACATGTGTAGCTGGAAGGTCAACCAACAGGAGCAGCCTGTAGAAGCCAAATGACTTGGCCCTGAAAACCCAAAGTAAAAGATGAAATGCAGGACAAACCTGCCACATTTTTTGAATTTTGGACATGTGTAAACAATGTGTAAGTATTCCTAAGTGTTGGAACACTAAGGACAGTGTTATTCTAAGGGGGGGAATGTAATACCCCCATTTTGGCCCTTAGAATGTATCAAATCGATTGTAAATATTATGCATATGTGATGTATTATTCCTAGCGTGGAGCTCAAGGCCAAGGCCCTGCTAGTGAATGCTCAGCCGTAAAGGGATGGTATTTTATATTGTGTTATCCATGTGCTAGTAAGCCATGGGGAAATTGTAAAAGCATGTAAATAATTATAATGCAAATTAAATACCAGGGGATGGCTATGGATGTAACTAAAATGAGGGGGCTATGTGCATCCACTAGGGAGAGGTGAGGGAGTTGTGGGATTGAACCTATGCTTCCAAATGTCACCTTGAGAACCCACTTTGACTTTACTTGTTGTCATTTATTTATGTTGTAAGGAAGTACTTCAAAAATCATCTCATGAGATTTATGGAGTAGGGGCAGCCCATAAATTCATATGACAGAGTATGGGCTCTGTTTACTTGACCCACAAGTCACTCTACCTCATGGGAGGACGTTTTCCCTCATACCCATGCCATTGTGAAACAACCAAACTGTTATTCCAAGGATGTTATACATTCCCAGCTGTGGAAAAACCAGAAATCGCAACTTGGAAAGAAGCTACATTTTGAAGTGCAGAAATCACCCAGGAGTTTGTGTGGGAAGTGAAATTCGGTGGGGAATCCATAAATATAAACCCCAGAGTGAGTTTGAGATTGTGAAGAGCCCCGAAATTCATGGGAGCACCCAGTTTTTGGGGCCTGAAAGTTGAAATCCATGAATGAGATTCACATGGGCAGAAATTAAGGTGGGAGAGAGACCAAAGGGTCAAATTTCATGGTAGAGCCAACGAAAGCTCAATTATCTTTGGTTTAGAAGTCGGGACCAACCATACCTTCCCAGGTCTGCGCTGAGTTAAGGGGCGCCCTAGGGACTGTGTAGCAAATAAGGGGACCTTATTTAGGCTGAGAATGGAGGTGATGGGGGTACCTAGCCTGTATGAATCCAATTGGATATACCTGTATCTCTTTGGTTGAGCTCATTGCCTTAGAAACTTGCTTGACAGAGCCAGTTGTGTGTTGGTTGAGGCTGAATGATTGTGCCTAAGGCTATGAGTGAACCTGAGTAGTTCCTCCTTATTGGATACATAGCCCCAGCTTGGGGGTGGTTCTCTGAGTGATAAAAGAATATAGGTTGGGAAGAGACCTATGGTTGGGTTGGAAAATTGTAGTCCATAGCCAGTTGCTTGGTGATTTCAATTAAAAGATAATTGTTTCATGTTGCCTCTTATTATGCCAAATTTATATACATGAACGATTGTTTGTTTATGTCAGAATGCATAGATTGACCCAGTTGAATAATGGAACTGAATGCATGTGCATTATGCCTATGATGAAATGATGGTAAATGCATTATGTGTGTGTGTTAATATAGTTTAATTTCGTTGTGTATGTTTATTATGCATTGCACACATATTTAGTTGTGAATAATTTCATAATGTGATACTGGGGGCGAAAATAAGCACCCCTCCTATGTTGCTCATATTCCCTTCGGAGTCAGATTGATGGGATGGAACGTGATAGAGTGTTCGGAGCAAGAAAAATTATCAGGTTGTTATTCTAAGGAGCTCCCCCATCACCTCTAAAGGGCACCGAGGTGACTGGGGACATGACAACTCATTGGTCCATGGTCGTCGGTCATCAGCGCACATCCACGAGGGTGAAAAAATTTCTCTCAAGGAAAAAGTCCGCAAGACATCGATAATGCCACTTCGTAGTTATGTTGCGGGGTTTTCCAAGATGTAGTTATGAGAGAGGTCGATAGGAAAGGTCTGACCCTACGGTGACGATTCAGAAAAAAATACGGAACCCGAAAATTGTTTTGTCTATAACAGAAGCAGTTTAGCTCAGAATTTGATGATACTTACGACGTTTGGATTCCATTGATGAAGGTCACAGAAACACCAGTGAGAACCCTAATCCCATTCTGCTCCGATTTGACAGAAATTTAAAATTAGTGACTCTCAAATATCAGTGTCTAGAGACCGGATGGGTGCTCGATTTGGGCCAAAATTGCTATGGTGTGGTCGTAAACCAAACACACAATTAATTATGGAATCTTGGAGCCAAATTCCAAAAGGTGTGAGGCTAGGGTGTGAAAGAAGACCAAAATCCACTATTCTGTAGCACTTTTTGGGGATTTGGAAAACTTGTAGGAGGTAAAAGTGACCCTAGATGTCGAAACCAGAAATATTTTTGAATTCAACATTTTATCTACTCATTAAAACATACATCTTTCGTTAGATTTTTTTTTCAAAAATGCTTAATTTGGGAGATAACAAGTTTTGCTTAAAATTATAAGTCTGAGAAAAAGTGCAAAAATAAAAAAAGTAGGCAAACCCAAAATTTTATAGAGGTTGTGATGTAGCCAATAAACTTTAATTCATTCATGAGATCTAAAAAACATACAAACAAATGAGAGTGGAAAAATAACCATATTTTATTCCTTCTCCATCATAATTATTACAATGGAGGTTCAACTTCTTTATAACTGATATCTGAGATTTTTTAAAATTGCTAATTTTAGAAAATTCTCGCATGACTCTAAAACTGACCACTAACTTAAAGCTAACTAGAGTGACACTAGTTGTCAACTCTCTTTTCTGATTAGGTGCATAAACTAACAAATAACTGATATATGAGATTTTCAAAAATTGCTAATTTTAGAATATCTTGCATGAATCTAAAAATGACCACTAACTTAAAGCTAACTAGAGAGACACTAGTTGTCACCTCGCTTTTCTGATTAACTGCATAAACTAAAAGATAACTGATAATTACAAATTTAAAAAATCCCGCAAAAGCACTAAAACCTCAATTTGAGGCACTACATGAAGGAATTAGGCCCCATAAAAGTGTCGAAAAAATGTCCGATCAAAAGGATCTTATCGGTCACTGCAATGAAATATTTGAAACACAAATTCCTAATAAATTTGATCCCAAATGGACAAATGAGTCAAAAGTTACGACCCTCGGAAATCCATGCATTATTATTTTTATTTTTTTCTAATTTCAGCCCACGGAAATCCCTGTATCATTCTCCTCTAGTTGAAAAGAACATAGCTCCTGCAAGTTGTTGTCTTCAAATTGCTTCCACTTAACGAGATCTAGATTTAGCAACTCTCCCTCTGTAATCCATGTACTCCCTGCTGGTGCTAAGCCTTCCCACTGGACCAGATATCGATTGTGTTGGCCTTGTGGAGTATGAAGGGTCTTCTTATCTAAAATATGTGCAGGTCTTGCTTATATGCGTAAAGATATGCAAAACCTCCAAAGGAAAGTAGCGGATCTTACAGACGTGCTGGCTAATCAAAGAATAATACGAAGAGAAGTGTCTGGCGAGGAGACAAACCAAGGAGATGTGAATCAGCATATAGAACACGAAGAAGAAGAATTAGAGCGCTTTCCTTTTGAAGAAAGGATGCTCATAGATGTAGAAGGGAGGAATAATGGGATCACAATAGAGGTTTTAGAATATGTAGGGAGTCTTAAACCAGAGGCGTTAATAGATTGGTTGAACACCATGGATTTTTTTTTTGAATGGAAGCCTATGACAGAGGAAAAGAAGGTGAAATTTGCATGCACCAAGTTGAAGGGTCACGCCATGATCTGGTGGGATCATGTGAAGAAGGAAAGGACAAAAAAGGGAAAAGACAAAATTAAGACTTGGAATAAGATGGAAAAAAAAATGCAAGAATTTTTTTTGCCTTTAGACTATGCACAGACCCTTTTTCACATATTTCAGAATTTGAAGAAAAACTTGTCCACCATGGAGGTGTGAAAATCAGATCACATCCAAGAACTGATCAATAAATTACACTCTCTCATAAAAAAAATCTCACACAACTAGTCAAAGACACAAAAATTATGCACAAGAGTAGATTTATGTATTAACTTCTCATGAATAGAATTACATCAGCCAACATATGAATGTAATAGGCTGATATTAAATAAATTTACAGCAAAAAATTGAATGGATACAGATTCCAAACAAAGATCCTAATCATCAGACTTGCTAAATATGCCCATCCCCCCTAGGTGGCAAGTTGACTTTCCAAATCAGCCCAAAAGCTCACGAATTGATAAATTAGTGAGTTGAAGGTGAAATATAGACAAAAAAAATGCCAAATACGAATTTTGGGTGGAAATAACATTAAGGAAAGTTTTTGGTGTAAAAAACACTTTCCTAGGCTGACTAGCTTTTCCATATGGGGGAAAAAGCAGTAAAAAGCAGCAATTTTCCACAAGTGTGCCTTTATTCCTCAAACCTTATCTAGAAATATTTTGGAAGGCGCCCAAGTGGCCTAGGTGGCTTGTAGAACACACCATGGATGTATTTTAGCCTCTCATATTTCCTTGTGGTCCACACAATGGCAATTTCCTTATTTATTACATAGAATTAACCAAGACAAGATTAATTAATGCATCTAATGTAAATAAATGAATGGTAGGAAGGCTTAATTATTCCAACACCCCCTCTTAAGTTTGACTTAAATGATCTAAATATCAGAAAATAAAATACTAAGGGCCCAGTAACAAGACTTGGTCACCCCGTACAAAATACTGTCGGTCCACAAAACAAGGATAGAAGAAAAACCTCATGGGAAAAACCTTCCCTCAAAACATGGACATATCAAAATTGAAAGGTTTCTGATCAACCCTTCACTCCACCACATGTTCAACCATCCCAAGCAGTGATCTAAGATAGCTTAATGTCTTCTCTGTGAAAGACTTGGTGAAGATATCTGCAGTTTGCTCACCTGTGGGGCAATACTGCAAATCTATGATCTGATCATGCACTAGGCCTCTGATGTAGTGCATATGAATCTCTATGTGCTTGGTCCTCTGCCTATGTACTGGATCACATGAAACTCTAATGATACTCTGGTTGTCACAATAAATGACAGTAGGAGTATTGAAAGAAATCTCAAACTCAGACAAAATCCCCTACAACCAAACACATTGTGTAGCAGCATTCACTGCTCCTCTGTACTCTGCCTCCGCTGAAGATAGTGTTATGACATTATGTTTATTGTTGGACCAGAAAACAGGGCCACCTCCAAGCATGAATACAATTCCCGATGTGGATTTCCTATCAAGGCTATCACCAGCCCAATCCGAATCTGTGAAACCCAAGAGATCTAAGCTCGAATCTGCTACATAGTGAATCCCATCACTCTTTGTGCCCTGCACATAATGAAGGATTCTTTTTTCAGCCCTCCAATGTAACTCATGTGGCTACTCCGTATATCTATATGCCACACTCACAACATATGCAAGATCTGGTCAAATGTGTGTCAAGTAGAGCAAGCTGCCAATCAACTGTCTATATAGAGTACTGTCAAAAAGCGATGTAGATTCTGCTTCTTCCATTCTAACTCCAGAAAGGAATAGAGTTTTAGAAGGCTTACAATCAGCCATCTTAAACTTCTTTAACAAATCAGAAGCATACTTTGACTGACATACCTTGGTTCCTTCTTTTGTTTGAGAAATCTCAAGCCCCATTGCTTAAGAATTCCCAAGTCACTCATGGAGAATGCTTGGTGCATTGCGGTCTTCAATGATGCTATTTGTTCAGTGCTATCACCTGTGATCAGCAAATCATCAACATACAGCACTATTAACATTATAAATCCATCAGCAAACTTCATATAGACATTTGGGTCAAATTTACACCGAACATAAGATTGTGACAGCAGGAAACTGTTCATCTTTGCATACCAGGCCCTGGGGGCTTTCTTAAGTCCATACAAAGATTTTTTCAACCTGCAAACAAGGTTTGGATCTCCCCTATGGATGCTACATATATATTTCTTCTTCAAGCTCGCCATGGAGAAAATCACTTTTCACATCCATGTGATGTACTTCCCACCGCTTGGAAGCTGCCACTGCCAAAACTAGTCTAATGGAGTCTTTCTGAGCTACCGGTGCAAATGTTTCATTATAATCAAGTCCTTGGACTTGAGAATACCCCTTTTCTACCAGACTTTCTTTGTACTTAATGGTTGTACCATCCGCTGCACATTTAGTCTTATAAATCCATTTGCATCTTACCAACTTTCTTCCTGCGGGGAGCTTGACTAGCTCCCAAGTTTCATTCTTCTGCAATGACTGAAACTCCTCATCCATAGAAATCTACCATCTAGGATCATGTGAGGCATCCTCATATGTTTTTGGATCAGAATCTATCATCATATAGCACTTATCAGAAAGATAAGGATCATTCACATTGAGAGCAGTCTCAAACTGTGATCTAGTCCTTCTTTAGTCCTGAGGATTGCCTGCTAGTTCACCTGCTACTTGCAAAGTTTTTTCAGCCCACTTAGGCCTTGTAGGTGAGTTACCATCTGCAATATATTGATCCTCATCATCAGAAATATCAGAATAAAAAATATCAAGAACATCACTTACTTCTTCTTCAGTCGGTGGTGAAGATGAATCTCCAATTTCTGCGCTTTGAGAGGGCTCTTCCTCAAACTACACACTTCTTTCGATGAATGCTTTATGAGTGGTCATGTTCAGCAGCTTATAACCTTTGGAGTCCTCTGAATATCCAACAAACAAACATGCTTGTCTTTGGGGCTGCATAGCCCTCCTCTTCTCAATGGGAATCCTAGCCCAAGCCTTTGAGCCAAAAATCCTGAAATGAGAGATGTCAGGTTTGTGACCTGTCCAAGCCTCGAAAGGAGTGATACCTTTGAGAGATTTGTGTGGCACTCTATTCTGAATATAGGTGGCACAATTTATTGCCTCAGCCCATAATTTGGGAGACAAAGCTTTTGCCTCAAGCATGCATGTGGCCATCTCCTTAAGAGATCTATTTTTCCTCTCAGCAACCCCATTTTGCTGAGGTGTATATGGAACTGTATGTTGCATCTGTATGCCCGATGAAGCACAAAATTGCTAAAACTCTGATTTCACATACTCACCACCATTATCATATCTTAACACTTTTATATGCCTACCAGACTAATTCTCAACTGAGGCTTTGAATAACTTGAATAACCCAAAAACTTCTGATTTAAGCTTGATGAAATAAATCCAACAATACCTGCTGAAATCATCTATGAATGTGAGAATATATTTTGCTAAATTCAATGACTCGTGAGGAAATGGACCTTATATATCAGAGTGTATAAGTTCCAATGGTGCAGTGGTTCTCTCAGTGGTAGATCTCCCATACGTATGCTCAAGATGTTTTCCTAGGATGCAGGATTGACAGACACCTTTGAAAAATTTGATATTGGGTAGCCCTATAACCATCTCTTTCTCATGAAGTTGGGAAAGGTATTTGTAATTAAGGTGGAAAAATATTTCATGCCATAGCTTGATGGACTCATTGGCATGGTTTAATAGAGTAGAAGGTGAGGAGTTTGGCACAAAATGAGAAAACTTGTAAATTCTAGAACAATGGTCAGCAGTACCAAATGCAATAATTTTTCCTGTTGAAATTTCTGCTATCTCAACATCATTGGGGGTAAAGGTTACTCTCTTGGGAAGCCCTGTATGGGTCATCTGATAGACTGACAGTAGGTTTGCAGTAAGTCCAGAAACATATAAAACATTATTAAATGACCCAAACTCGAGATCTATGCTACCTTTTCCTTTGCTAGAAGTTTCAGAATTGTCTCCCAATACAATGTTCGGACCACTGGAAGAGTCAAGTGAAGTAAAATACTTACTTGCAGACACCATGTGTCTTGAAGCACCGGAATCAATGATGAATGATGAATATTGGGAAGTGCTGGCCATCAATGCATGAACTCTCTCTTTGTCATCGGAATTTGATCCTCCATCCTTCCTCCTTGCGCTCTCTGGGAGAGGGATATTGGTTTTCTCCAATAGTTGAGTTAATTGGTCGATGGTCTTCTTCATGCAAGAGCTTTCATGATGAAATCCCTTGCTGAAATAATTAAACTTTGTCCTATCATTCTTCTTGTTCGGATTCTTCTTGAAGTTTGATGACTCTCCATTAAAATTATGCTTGTCTTTCCGCTCACCGGTGGGCTTCTTGAAGTTGCCTTTCTTCTTGCCTTTCGAATTCTTTGAGTCTCCAACATTTAGACAGTGGTCTTTGAATGGATTTTTAATGACTCCCATTAAGACTAGCTTGTCTTGTTCTTGTGTTAATGACTCCAAGAATTCTGAAAGTGACGGGCTCTTCCAATTTTTAATTGCTTTCCGGGTGGAATGGAAGGTGGAAACAAAAATTGAATAGTCAGGGCCAAGCTTGGAGAGAATGGCCAAAACTAATTGCTCATATTTCTTGTCTATTCCACATTGCTTCAGTTGCAATACAAGAGACTTGAATTGGGAGAAGAAGTCTTGTAGATTATCAAAATTTTGCGGACTCAAAGAGACTAGCTCGTTATCCAATTGGTGGCCTCTCAATTCATCGGTTTTACTGAACAGTTCTTGAAGTTTCAGCCATACTTCATTGGGTGAAGTGAGGCCATCAAGATGAAATAAAAGTTCTCTAGATGTAGTGAGACATAACATCCCATAGGCTTCATCCCTTCGATTATGCCATTTAGATTTCTCCACTGCTGAGGTTGGCTCAACTTCTGTTGCCATGGTCACCCTGTAGAGCCCTTTGCTCCTCAGTAGAATCTCCATCTGTGCTTTCCAATCAAAGTAATTGAAATGAGTGAGGATGATCTGATGTATATGATCCATTGCTGCAACTGATATAAACTTTTGGACTGAAATTAGAACACTTCTGGATTCCAAAATGTGCCCTACGGAGAATAAAATTCACTCGGTGAATTGATCAATGCGCCCTTCCTGAGACTATTGGATCCTGCAAGACAATAAATAGATGAAAGGAATCGCTTGATGGCTCTGATACCATGTTAAAATCAGATCACATCCAAGAACTGATCAAGAAATTACACTCTCTCATAAGAAAAATCTCACACAACTAGTCAAAGACACAAAACTTATGCACAAGAGTAGATTTATGTATTAACTTCTCATGAATAGAATTACATCAGCCAACATATGAATGTAATAGGCTGCTATTAAATAAATTTACAATAGAAAATCGAATGGCTAAAGATTCCAAACAAAGCTCCTAATCATCAGACTTTCTAAATATGCCCATCCCCCCTAGGGGGCAAGTTGACTTTCCAAATCAGCCCAAAAGATAACGAATTGCTAAATTAGTGAGATGAAGGTGTAATATAGACAAAAAAAATGCCAAATATGAATTTTGGGTGGAAATAACATTAAGAAAAGTTTTTGGTGTAAAAAACACTTTCCTAGGTTGACTAGCTTTTCCCTATGGGGGAAAAAGCAGTTAAAAGCAGCAGTTTTCCACAAGTGCGCCTTTATTCCTCAAACCTTATCCAAAAATATTTTGGAAGGAGCCCAAGTGGCCTAGGTGGCTTGTAGAACACACCATGGATGTATTTTAGCCTCTCATATTGCCTTGTGGTCCACACAATGGCAATTTCCTTATTTATTACATAGAATTAACCAATACAAGATTAATTAATGCATCTTATGTAAATAAATGGATGGTAGGAAGGCTTAATTATTCCAACAGGAGGAACTCACACATGATTTTTATCAGTTGTCCATTCGTGTGGATCGCTATGAAACTAATGAGCAACCGGTTGCAACGTATGTGAATTGATTGAAATTTTATATTCAATATTAATTGAGCATGCATAGGGTTTGCAACGTGGAAGAGGCATACCAATTAGTCTTAAAAGCTGAGGAAAAACAAAACCGACAATTTTCTCAAAAGAATAGAGGGGAAAGGAGGGATACATCGTCTACCTCATGGGGTGGTTTTAACTATGGTAGAGGTGAATCATCCCAAGGATTTGAGAAAGCAGAAGATACTCAACAAGATAACTTGAATCAAACACAAGGAAGAGGATTTTAGAGGGGTATAGGTTACAGTGGTGTCATAGGAAGACCTTATATGTGCTTTAGGTGTGGTGTATAGGGCCATCGAGCATTTGAATGCCAAGTTATAACATGCAAGAGATGAAACAAGGACAAAAACCTAGTTTAAACTTGGTCCAAACTGAGAATGAAGAAGAAGGATTTGAATTTGAAGTACCCCTGATATGGGGGATAATCTCATGATACAGAGGTCAATGGTGATTCCCAGAAAATAGAAAAGACAACATAGCAGCAATGAATATTCATGGCTATGGAAAAATATTTTTCGAACCAAATGCACTTCTGGGGGAAAGGTATGTCAAGTTATTGTTGATAGTGGCATTTGTGAAAATATGGTTTCCAAACATATGGTAGATAAGTTTAAATTATGTTGTGAAACACATCTCGATCCTTACCGAATTGCATGGTTCAAAAAAGGGAATGAAGTCACCATTAATAAAAGATGTTTGATCAAGTTTTCCATCGGTAATACTTATAAAGATGAAGTATGGTGTGATGTCATTCTGATGGATGCATGTCATCTATTACTGGGGAGGCCTTGGCAATATGGAAGAAAAGTCATGTGTGATGGATAAAAGAATACCTATACCTTTTGGAAGGATGGATCAAAAGTTGTCTTATTGCCCCTTAAGGATGAAGGGAAAGTTGAGAATATGTTGTCAGAAAGAGAGCTTATTAAGGAAATTAAGGCAAATGGATTCTGGTATGCATTAATAGTGAAAAAAGGGGTCGAGTAAGACATACCAATACCTATTGAAGTGGTCTAGGTACTACAAGAATATTTTGATTTTATCTCTGATGAACTACCTGATGGTCTTCCACTGAAGAGGGATAATCACATCACATTGATCTAATCCAAGGATCATCTTTACCTAATTAGGAATCATATAGGTTGAGTCCTACACAACATGCAGAGCTCAATTGGTAAGTAACATAACTTATAAAGAAAGGTATGGTAAGAGAAATCATGATTCCCTGTGTTGTACCAGCATTGTTGACTCCAAAAAAAGATAAGACGTGGAGAATGTGCACAGATAGAAAAGAAAACAATAAAATTACCATCAAATATTGGTTTCCTATATCGTGCTTGGACGACATGATGGATGATGTAGCAAATAAAATTTATTTCTTTCACGAGTTCTAAAAACCATTCAAACACATGAGAGTGGAAAAATAACCATCTTGTATTCCTTCTCCATCCTAACTATTACAATGGAAGTTCAATTATTTATAACTGATATCTGAGATTTTCAAAAATTGCTACTTTTAGAAAACTCCCGCATTACTCTAAAACTGACCACTAACTTAAAGCTAACTAGACCAACACTAGTTGTCAACTCTCTTTTCTGATTAGGTGCATAAACTAACAAATAATTGATATATGAGATTTTTGAAAATTGCTAATTTTAGAAATTAATTTTCACATGAATCTAAAACTGACCAATAACTTAAAGCTAACTAGAGCGACACTAGTTGTCAACTCGTTTTTCTGATTAGGTGCATAATTTAACAAATAACTGATAATTACAAATTTAAAAAATCTCACAAAAACACTATAACCCCAATTAGAGGCACTATATGAAGGAATTAGGCCCCATAAAAGTGTCTAAAAATGGTGTGATCATAAGGATATTATCGATCGCTGCAATGAACTCTTTGAAACGCAACTTCCTGTTAAATTTGAGCCTAAACGGATAAATGGGTCAAAAGTTATGACCCTTGGAAATCCCTGCATTAATTTTTTTTTTTGCACTGAGTGAAACGAGGTGCTCTACAGCCCAATATGGGGGAGATCCTGTAACGTTTGTCCATGGTTGTCCTTATAGTCGGCCATAATAAATCAAGTTTGTCTTTAACATAATAATAATAATAAATTAATATTATGTCGGCGATTAATAAAAGGACGTGTATTTTCGTTTGAATTAAATCCTAGGCTATATAATACATGGACGTGTATTTTCGTTTGAATTAAATCCTGGGCTATAAACGTTTGTCTTTATTATTGTCGGCCATTAATTAAAATGTAAAAAAAAAAGTAAAAAGTAATGGAAAGTACATGTCGACTCATAAAATAAAATATTATGAAAAGTAATTAAAAAATAGATGTTCGTTTATAAAATAAAAACTTAAAACTTAAACCCGGATCTATCAATCAAGAGAGATTAAATTTCTTGAGTTTAAATTTTAAAAAAGAAATACACCTCAAGAAATTGGATCCCTCTCGGTGCTTGATAGATACGGGTTTAAGATGGATCTATGCTGGTTTAATTTCATCCCACGAATATCCCTACATAAGGGTCCACCTCAAATCTCCCCAATTTGTCATTTTCAAAAGTGGTAACGGCTCACTAAGAAAGTAGTTTTGGAAAGGCTAATGTTGGATCCATTGCTGGTTAAAATCGAACACATGGATAGACGATATTTTCCCAATGGCTTGCCCACGCATTGTTATCTAGCGTGCAAGTCAATGTTGCGTTGTGAACCATACCTATTGATCATGAATTGCTCTCTCTGCTAATAAACCATCCGTGATTTTAAACCCACAATTTTAACCAAAATGTTATCATCACTTCCTGTGCAACTCCGGTGTTTTGTCTGTGAGTGTGGATTTTGGCCCCAAACAACCCCAGTGTTGCATCCATTCACTCTGATACCACTTTGTCACGTCCCCACCCATCAATCCAACCAGCGGAGGGAACATGAACAACTTATGGGGGTTCTAAATTTATCCCCACTACCATAATAGAAAATTCATAAGCATTTAAATGTGTGTGCAGATGCATAATGAAATACACAGAGGAAAATAAATTCATTCCACACACACACAACATCCTTATACCAACATACTCATCACCGGCACAGTAATAATAATAATTCATGCACATTCAACACAACAATAAATTAACAAATAAATGCTTATCTCTTAATTGAAGTTGTCCAATCAACTGGATATGGAAGAGTAGTGTTCCACCCATCCATAGGCACTATGTCCAGCACTTTATCTCTCTACGGAAAGGACACCCTGAGCTAGGCTATGTGTCCACTAAGGAGGAACTACGCAGGCTCACTCACAACCATAGGAACACATTTTCATGCTAAGCCAGTGTACAACTGGGCATATAAAGCATACATAGAGACAATGAAGGTGAATGCTAAGCCAGTGAGCTCAACCGTAGAGCTACATGAATCTCAATTGGTCTCAGTCATCCTTGGCACCCACAATACCTACCACACCCAACACAAGGAATGTTCTCTTATCTGCTACACAGTCCCTTAGGAGCCCTTTTACTCCAGTGTTATTCAGGGTGGGCATCGAAAGGTCCAAGTTGCTAAACCTTCAAAGATTCCTGCCTACATTGGGTTTATCAAGCAATTCCATTCTCTAATCCTTCACAGACTTCAATTGTCTCTTGGATTCTTTTCTTTCTGGACACACTAATTTGCAGCCACGAAATTCAATTTCCAGGCTTCCAAATATGGATTGTCCCACGGATTTTCAGGCTTTTGACACTCTCAAATTCACCCCAGGGTTCAGGTCTATGAATCCCCTACTGGATTTGAGACCCTACATGAATTTCTGGGCATTTTTAACACTCTAAAACATGCATTTTTCTTAGGTCACGATTTATGTTGTTTCTCTTGCTGGGAATGCATAGCATGCTAAGAATTGGTGTTTAGTTGCTCCACAATGGAATGGGAATGAAGGGAAACAAATTCCCATGAGATAAATTGCTCCACAACGCAACTTAACTTTCACTGTCCTCGATAATTTATGGACCCAAATACGATTAACTCAAATCTATGTGCATACATCAATAAAATTGCGCAACAAACTAAAACTTCTAATAAAGTCAATAGTGAAATCTCATTCAAATATTAATCGAACAAGAGTGTACAGTAAGATATGGGTGGACTCTTCGCTCGAGGTCGATGTCTTTGTAATTATTTTTTATTCAAATATATATTATTTATAATAAAAATTAAATGAAAATAATTTTTTTAATGTTTATTAATTTGTTTCGATGCTACAATAGTCCCTGCCATGCATGGAATTTAGCAATTACAATGAGTTGTATTGATTATTTTTGTTACGATGGGACTTTGCAATGGGTTGTATTAATTTTATAAAATTTATTAAAACTGTAACTATGTGGTTTGGATCTCCCAATACTTGTACAATGACGCTAGTATTAATTACGCATATATAGGCTATTGTTGATAACAAGATTGATATGATCTAATACTTAAATTCTTATTTTCTAGAATGGATGCATTTTGGAAGAAGACTTAAATTCTTATTTTCTAGAATGGATGCATTTTGGAAGAAGACTTAAATTCTCAATTCGTAGGATCATGGGATGGTTTCATTTTCATTACTACTCTTCCTTTAGAATCCTCTTTCTTGGATTTGCATATGGGAATTTTCTTCATCACCTTAGGCCAGAGGCTATCGGGATAGTGTGCAAGCCTTCAAAATTTTACTCCACGACCTTGTCTTCGTTTAGGGTTCGAGTCCTCCAAAACCATGTTTTGCAAAGACATGTCTGGTTTATTGTGTGTAACAATTATCACTTGTTGGATGGGGTGTGTGCTATAATGTAAGGTGGTTATGCTACTAGCCATGGATTCATGATTTCATCAACTATGACAAGTTACAGAGTTTGGAGGCTTGGATTAGAAATGAATGAGACTGTACAACAAGATATTTATGGAGGAGAATGGTACAACAAGATTCTCAAACTCTAATAAGAGAGTGCGTGATACATGGGTGTTGAATTTACTTCTCTTTTGGTATAGATCTATATTGCAATTTTTTGTTCGAAAACTTGTCCAAAATGAAGGGATTTGAATGTGAAAACTTCTCAAAATAAGGTTATTCAATAGCTCTTTCTCCTAGGTTAAATTTGATGGAAATATGCATTATATCAACAAATGATATCCATAAATGTCTAGATTCTATACCTTTCCACTCTTTTCCACAAGGTTAAAATCAATAATCACGTGTGACACGCGCTGCAACCCTAAGAGCCATGCAATAATTGACAATCACCTTTGGTAAGCTAGTATCTTGGTAGCAAATAAAGCAGTAATTGACAATCACCTATGGTGAGCTAGTATCCTGGTAGCAAATAAACATTAATGATGGTTGTGTTTCGAGAGGCTATCATAGTTGAAATCAACTAACAAAGAAACTTCAAACACTTAATGTAGTTTGACAACTATTCCTTCTAAAATTCCAACCAACCTATGTGTAAGGTGAATAAGTAATTTATTAATAGAGAATGTAATCACATAATCCAAAATTAAATTGTGCAATAGATGATAAAAAAAATAGAATTAGAATCAATTCATCATATTTTGAACTAGTTTATAATTAATTCAGCTAAGTGATTAGAATTAGGTAATCTAGATTCATAATTGTGGTTAATCAAATGGTTTTTGGAATTTGGAAATGTGATTATGAAAGTAGTAAATTCGAAACTGTGGTTAATCAAATGGTTACTGGATTTTGGAAATGTGATTATGAAAGTGGATTTGGAACTGTGGTTAATTGAATGATTATTGGATTTTGGAAATGTGATTATGAAAGTTGAAAGTTTGAAACTAAAGTGGTTTTAAACTTTAAACTTTTGGTTATCATTATTCCAATTTCCAAACTCGTCGTCCCTGTTTAGGCTGTGCCAAAAGCCACAGTCTGTCAAGTCTCGAGCCTATTTCAATTTCATATTTCTACCTTGTTTCGTGTTTTAGTACATGCTAGAGTTATGTTGGTTGGATAGGGGGTGGGAGATCATGCCAGGGCACAGGTAGCTCTAGCCTTCAATCAAGACTCAATAGAGTGAGCTGGTTAAGCAGGCAGATGAACACAATTATCAAGGCTCTTGTTGGAGCAAGTGCCTTGATCACTTTTCGATCAATATTTACTTCGTCATTAAGAAGTGAGACATGGAGATTCATGCTGATAAGCGAGATGGTGGGTCACTTCTTCTTTCGCTGGGTTTGTGAATGGTTAATATGGAGACTCGACTGGAAGATTTCATCCATCTATCTAGAATGGCTCCACAGGTATTTACAAGGAGATGAATGTACTCCTCAAAGCTCCCCAAAAATCATGAAAGAAAAGTTTGTCTTATGATTGGATATCACTATCAATGTTTGTAAGAATCATGACAAACTAAGCTTGTCATTCGGCCTACAAATTAGGATTTGAGGGGAAGAGGTACCTTAAACCTTTCCTATCGAAATCACAAGTTCTAACTGGAGTAACTCTTGACCCTTGCTCAGGATGCTTCCATTGTCGATTTTGACCCTTGCTAAGGTTGTTTCCACCATCATTGTCGACCATTGCTCAGGTTACTTCCACCCTTTCTTGCCTTGATCATTCATAGGGTATATCATACCCTCTTCAGACTCTAAGGGCTCCACCTGAGAAAAAGGACACATCCACCCCAACATCACCAGTCCACCACCCACTTGCATAGTTGCACATCACCACTAGAGATAGAAAAAGACACATCCCCTAATGATTATTTCCTCAAGGGAGTATTTCTATCCTCTGGTTCGAAGAGTTGAGCAACCAAAAACATATATAAAGAGCCCCCTTCCCTTTTGTTCCTGCAATTGAATATTTCCAGGTATGTGCAACATGATAATAGTTTTTTGTTGTGTTATTATTTTATAAGTATTTATTTACTTCTTCTTGGAAATGAGTGAAGTTTGTTATTGAAGTGATTCAAGGTAATAGTTTTGGTATTCACGAACATACTTTTTAGATTCACTCTCTCTTTTGTATTTACCGATATCTATGTTCATTGGACATTGTATAGATTGTATTTCATTTTCATTTAACCATAATTTTTTTTTAGAAATTTTATTACTTGTCTCCATATTGTCAGATATTTTTTATGTTTATGAAATTTCCTCTATATAGATTCTTCTGTTATGTGAGTTAGATATTGCTTATTAAAAACTATACAATGGAATAATGCAAATTTTGTAAGGAATTGGATGATATTACTTTTAATATACAATGAAATTTTGATGTATTATTACATTTTCAAATGAAATGAATGGTTTATTTTAACATGATAGCAGTGAAGGTTCTGAATATACTACATGCTGCCCAGATAAACCTTCTGCAGGATCACGTCTTCTTATCTATAATAAATTGGTGTGGTACTCAGTTCCTTCAATGAACTATCGCTTCCAAACTGCTCATTGTGAAAAAAAATTCAATCCATGGCAACCATGTGCATAAACAAATTTGAAATCCCTATTTGTTTGAAAGCAGCATATTAGGCTGTCAAACAATGACCAAGATTTGCAGACATGAGTTCCTTTCAACACCCCTCCGTTGGATCTTACATGTGGCTTCACATGACCAAATGAACGGGGCTCAAACTGTTTCTAGTGTTACCCCGTGGTAAGGAAGCAAGTCAACTCTTATCAGTGATTAGCATTTCTGTTGTGGATATGTCCAAGGCTACGGATCACAAGAAATACTTTTGAGGAAATTTGTTTGCTAAGCCTTTTGAGAATCACTTTTTTGCTCTCACCATACTGAATTGCCCTGCTGCTATTCTTGATCCAAAATCGGATCATGAGAAATAAGGCCCAGAGGACAAGAACTTGCAGGATCGGCTAAGTCTGAAATTGTTTTGGGCTCTTTATACTCCTTGGCAAAATATAGCTAAGTCTGGATTTTTACAGGGATCTTTGCCCCCCTTGGTGGAATTCGAACATCTTATTAAATTGATTTATGCATATGGCGGGGTCCTTTCTCCCATACAGTCTCTTCATCACCTATCTCTGTGGCCTCTGAAATGATTGGATGACTAAATGTTTAAATTTAGGAGGACGTCTTCTTATGGATCACTCTCCAGTTTTGAATGGAAGTCTGCCAGTACCAAGTTTTCAACTGCGGGCTTCTCTGCAATCATCATTGAGAAATGTACCGATACTTCGGGAAAATCAGCAAAGCAATGTGTGTCAAGTGTAGAAACCTTAACTTTGCATCCCAAGAACAATATACAAAGCTCCAATGTCATCAGCAACATCTGTTTCAATGAATGCATCTGTAGTTTCAGCTTCATTCCCTAACTTAGGAGCAAAGGATAGGGATGTTGATTCCACCTCATAGGTTGCTTTCTCGGGCATGGAACTGGTCTTTGAGAGATGCCCACACCTAATCTGAACCAGATCTCCCCATATCCCTGTCATGCAAAATCTTGCCTCTCTAACTGAGCACCATTGCCAAGAATCACCACTGGCAAGGTTACAGAATTTTGTTTTGAAGCTCTGAAGGCTATTTGGTTCAGAGGATGAAATATCCCTCGTAATGATATGCATTGTTGGTATACAAGCGTAGGAAGATAGACAGGAAAGGCAAGCCAATACCTGATCTTCACATCAACACTAAGTGGACCCTACAACAGAAGGCTATGAGGATACAAGTGGCCGCCGTGTTTCTGCCACAGCCACAAATTCATCGGTGTCACAATAGCATACTGGGGCAGCATAATAAGAAACACTTTTCAAAGAACTTGGAGGGAATTGAATCCTCTGTTTGGTGTGCAACACATAGCATGTCTAACTGCTTTATCGAACCTCTGTTTGGTTAGCATTGAATAACATTTGTAACTGCTTTATCGAACCTCTGTTTGGTGGGCAAAGAATAGCATGTGTACTTGAATTCTTTTGGGGAGCCTATGTTACAAAACACACCTGAAGGAAAGAACAGTAGACAGATGAAGTTATGTTCATGGTGAACAACAGAAGAACACCAGTTGAAGAAGGAAACTCAAAAGTATGTAAGAGTGGGATCTGGGAGAGAGTCTGTGCATAGGAAAGTTCCCGAGCCTCTCAAAGTGGATACCAAAGCTGTACTAGAAGCATTCTGTGAGTGTAAACCACCTTGTCATTTGCAGGCTTAATATACCTCAAGTTTTATTCCCCTAGAGGAATAAAATTCTGTGTTTATTCCCCTAGAGGAATAAAATTCTGTGTTTGCCATTCCTGAAGATTTGTTGAACAAGAATATAAGCCTGCACACATAAAACAGACAGTTAAAACCACAAAATCAGAAACCACAAAATCAGAATTTGTACGGAGTGCCAGTGGGAATTCTGTCTATTCCACTCGATACAGATAAACTCTTCCCTTATATCTTTCATTTTGCCACTCAACAGTAAGTAACTTGCCCTAATAATAGCCGGTTCCTTGATATACATATTATATATTGTAATGTTTATATTACATCAAAAGGTGTCTGGCTTGGGCATTCCTGAACCAGTTCTTTGACATTGCCCAAATTGTGCAACACTAGAAGTCCCCCAAAGAATATCTACCTTCATTTAAGTTTGGTACCAGACCGGTTAGATCAAAACAATCCAAGTATTAAATACTGAAAGATATATTGAAATCGTACTCTCCTAGCCCACAAACAGGGCACAAAAAAGGCCTTGATGCGTCCATCTCCTCACTGTTGAAAATAGAGCCTTGTGACTCATTCCCCACATCAAAAATTTTTACCACCACACCCACTTGGCAATGAATTGAAATCTTAGTTGTCTATACCAAAGTTACATATATAGTGTACGCAACAACAACGAAAATATCGAAAATATTGGCAAATGTCTTAAAGCTTAAAAAAAAATACAAAACTAACAATATTTTTCAATTTTTTAAACATCTAAAGCAACAACAACATCAAATAAACACATTTCTACATAAATATGAAAATACAACTAATATATAAGATGCATAAGATGTCAATGGTGGATCATGATCACATATCGACTATAAACTGAAAATACTGAAATATGTTCATGATGGAATGATAAAAAATCACTTCAAATAATAAAAATCAATCTCTCAAAAGATGAATCATCACGACTCATGAGGCATCTAGATAGTAGTAGACATGGGACATAGTACAATGATAAATAATAGGAACCATTGACTCCCTCTACTCAATCTACCCATTTTATGGGCAAAGGGCACCACTCTTCCTCGAGAAGCATTAGGTGGTTGTTGAGGTGGTCAGGATTGGCCTAAGGTGGAACTAGAAGCTCTGATTGCTTGAATAGGTCATGACTTTGCAAAAGCAGACACCACTCCACAGAGCTGCAATGTGGTAGTTGTTACCACCAAAGTTGTACTTAGTTGGATTTCAAGTGAGCCGTCAAAGAATGATCAAGTGTACTTGGTCATTTCAGAGTTCAAAAGTCCATCAGGCCTTCTAGGCCCTTTTTTTTGTACCACATGTTCATACCCTCTCGGGGGAATTGTAATAAAATGTGCTAGCATGGTATTTGTATGTAAAAGACTTGGCTTCCTAGGACTTGAACATTAATCTGACTAGTCCAGAGTGTTTTCTTCCCTTGTTAATTATTTGTTATTGAACAAATGACTAATAATTTTCGCGTTTTTCACTCATACCTCCAAAGTTGGGGTGGTCGGCTTGGTGTTTCGGCCTTAGGAGGTTATTAGAGCCTAATTGTCAATGTATTAGACCATGCTAGGAATTAAAATTGAGTCATATGGACATGTGTTAGGTCCCCCTAAGTTTTTTTTTTTTTAATTCTGAGAAAATTAAATTTTCCCGTAAAATTAGACTATTTTTTAATAGTTTAATTGGAAAAATAAAATTGTAACAAAAGTATGGTTTGTGGGCATAATTTTCAAGTGGATGCTCGTTTTCTAAGCCAGAGCATCCATTAAACCCATAAACCCACTTATCCTAAGTTCTTAGTAAGTATTTATCTCAAAAAAAATATTTACTCAAAAATACCAATTTAAATGGCAAAAAAGACATAATAAAGACAAAATCTCAATCCCACCCATCAAGGAAATGTGTTGGAATCAAATCTCCTTTGATTGTCAATCAAATCAGGGAGAATATTGAGCAAATAAATAATGATTTGATTGGAGATTGGAGATCCACCAAGGGGGGGGGGGGGCGAATTTGTGGTTGGAGAGGTGTCAAGTGGAGGTTGAAAAGTGTCAAATGGTTAGAGAAAGGTGTCATTGACCTCCCCAAACCTCTCACATGTTTCAACAAGCCGTTTCCAAGTGTATCAACTCATTTCTCCAAGTGTCAAAGATGATCTCCTTTTGGTTTGGCTATAAAAGCAAGCTCATTCCTCATTATTGAGATAGGAGGATTGAAGCTCTGCCACGTTGCTATTGTATTTGTTTATCATTGAGTAATGAATAAGAAGCTTCGGAAGCTACATGGGTGTATCATCTTGTTTGTGTGGATGTCAATTGTCTATATGATTCATTGAGGTAACTGTAGTTTAGTTTACTTGTCTATTATTTGCTTTGTCAGTCTTTCTGCCTTGTAGTGATTATTTCTAATCCATAGGAATGAGAAGATGATCTAGATTAGTTTTCTCATTTATTTCTTTATGCTTCAAGACTAAGGAATTTTCATGTTTTAGTTTGTTTAGTTGTATGATATCCTAATCTTGAGTGTAGGCTATACAGATTTAACGGGTTCTTTTTGGCAAGTATTTTTTCTAAGCTTTGCAGGTACTTCTATCTGGAAAGAAGGCGATTCTTGCTTGACTTCATCTTCATTTCGGATCTCTTGGAAAAGACAAAGTCCCTCTTTGCTCCACCCAAAAAACTCCATAAGTTCAAGATTCAAAAGTCTTGGTTTCTTCACCTTCTCTCAACTTAAATTAAAATCTTCCTTTGGTTACTTGTTGCTAGTCTAGCTTATAGATCTATTCATTTTAAAGTTAAATCTTTCATAGATATACATAAATTTAGCTTGCATAGATCTATAATTTCTTTTAAAGTTTAAAATCATTTGATTTTCTTAGATCTAGCACAAAGAAGCCATTTTTTACAAGCTTTCATATTGCAAATTTTAATTCTTGTTAAAAGATAGTTTCTTTTGATCTTTTAAAGTTAAATCAAGCAATAAAATGTCTTATTGGAAGCCCTTTAAAGGCTGTCCAATATCCTAAGAAATTGGGTCTTACAAGCCCAAATTTCTTAATTCATTTTTGTAGTTATATCTAGTTTACTTCATCTTTTTTCTAGCAAATTTTTTGGGTTTTCCAAAATCACTTTCCAAGTGATTTTTGGGCATTTTTAACACTACTAAGCTCGCTAGTTTTTTACCTTTTTTAGCAATTTTGGAGGCTTTTTAGGCGGAAATTTGATAAATCCAAGTTTTCAGAGGCCTTTGGGAACATCCCTCTTCATCGGAACTTGTTTCCAAAACTTTTGTAAACTTCTTTTCTCCATAACTATAAGGAGAATGAAGTACTTTTTCTTTCAGATGTCATTGTAAAAAATGTAATAAAATCACTTTTTAAAGTAAGTTCATAAAGCTTGCTTCTCATCCCCCCAGGGGGGATTGGTGTCGATGCCCTTCTGTGGTTATTTTTTAATTTTTTTAATTTTTCGCTTTAGTTTCAATTTGGCTAATATTAACACAGATTAATTAAAATTCAACGTTTGAAGTGTCTGGTCCAAATATCGGCCTTCAAACTCACTTAGGACATAGGAACCTTTAATTCGTCTTTGCAGACCGTATACTTTTACAACTACAGTTTGATTTATCTTTTGGAAAAAATTAATCGGATACTAACCCACTACTTCGGTAGCGCAGTAATTAGTTCATATTTCCATTTTCAATCTTTGCTTTATTTCTTTCAAAGTAACGAACCCAACTGTGTATACCCGAAGTATGCTTTCGCCATCGCATAAAGGGATTTCCTGAGTACGTGGTGGATGATCAGAAAAAAGTTTCTCAGCATGTAGTAATTAGTCTCACATTTGCAATTAACCTCCCTGAAAGATGAAAGTCCAGCGTCTCGGTTTTTCTTCGTGTGGGAAAACCTTACAAAGAAAGCAGGAACAACTAGAGAGCGACTGCAGGGTCCCATCAGACTACATCCTAGTTGGTGCAGTGTTGGACATCCCTCTACGACTCCATCTAGCCCACATTTTCTTGTGTAGGACCACACTTGGTGAGTCTGGATTTATTCCCAGTATCAATTTTGGTATATCGGGGATCCCCTCCCCTCTAACCAACTCATCATTTTTAATAATTAAAATTGACCAAGAGCATCAACAAAGCATTTTTCAAGTATTACAACAGCACCCTATTGGACTCCGTTTTCAACATTGGTCATTTACTATTTTACAAGCTTTATTTTTCTATCATGTATTAAGTGACTTTGTAATCTTTACAATCTTTATGCTATTGTGACTACAATTTTATTTGCAATCTCTTGTTTCAATTCATTTTCATAAAACTCCTAAACAACTTACTCATCCACTAAAACTAATTAGCTTAATTAGCCTTAGCAACTTTAGGGTCCACCCCCCTTGGCTTCGTTAGGAGTTTTCCTAAACGGGGGAGTCAAGAATCAAGTGACAGTACTTGACTCGAAGCTTTCCCCCAAGGACACACTTAGTGGCTTGAATATTTTTGCCACATTAACCCCCAGGTGTGTGAAAGGCGGCAACAATTTTTTGGCGCCGTTGTCGGTGATAAATCTTTTTATTCCCGGAGTACGACTTTTCGTTTTTTTTTTCATTTTTTGTTTTTTCTTTGTTTGATGAATGTTTAGATTATATCTTTAATTTTCGTCTGGCGACTCCACTAACTTTTTTACTTTTTACAAAGAAAAGCAAAAACTAGATTACTTTGTGAAAGATTTATGATGCATATTTTTCCGTTCACATGGTGACACCATTGAATGGATAAAACCCTGATTTCTCATAAAATTGTTGAAGTTGATTGTGTGTAGATGAGCCCATGCAACAATAAAATGTTAAGGTCATTATTCAACAGCTCCACTCTTTCAGTACCAGACGTTCTCCACGATCACTGATTTTTTGATATGAATATTAAAAGGATTGAAACTGTTGCTCGGGTCTCCCGTGATTGTCCTCCCATTGATTTCTTTAAGATCCATGGGTTTCCTAATCATTTCGATGGTGATAGGACATCTTCTCCCCTTCCAGTATCTCGAGGGCATGATAATGATCACTCAACCAGATTCCACATTGTGATGTTCCTTTCACGTATGAGTGAATTCAACATATGTCATGAAGATCATATGATGTCGATGTTTGCTCATTCTCTGCAGGGGGATGCTTCATTTTGGTTTCACGAGTGCCTTCCTGATAAATCTATTACTTCCTTTGCAATTTTCTTTGATATATTTCTAAGGCAGTATGATGGAAACCAGATTGAATCATTCAATATTGAATTATTCATTAAGACTAATTTGAAGTACTTCTTTCCTTGGAAAGAATATCATGTGGAAGATCCTGAGCTGCCTAATATCAACATGGTATACAACACTCAATTTTCAGAAATCCATGATGATCCCATTGAGATTGTGCATGAGCATCCATTCACTAAAAAAATTATTGAAGACCCTCCTCATGTCACATCAACAGAGAATATTGAAGATTGGGAATGCTTTCATGATTATTTCAGTGATGATGATCACATTGGTACCCCATATCTATCTCAAGAAGAAACCATTGCAGAGACTTATAATGAAACTTTTGATGAAATCTGTAATGAACATAATGATGATAGTTTGGAAGGCTCATTACCATGTGACCTTTTTTCTGAAGAGGATGACTATGATCAGGAGGAGGACAAGTATAGCCTGGAGCATGATGTAAGTGATGAAGACTCTCTCATATCTGACATAGATGGGGGTGATGACTATTGGAAATTTATTGAAAATCCAACCTATGAGACTTTTGAAAATCTTATTGAGAATCCCATTTATTATATGTCCAACGAGGGGAGTGTCTATGTAGAAATTTATGGAAAACCAATTTATGATTCATCCATAGAAGGGAGTGTTGATCTCGAGACTTGGGAAATCCTTGGTGTGGAAGAGGAGCATTCAAACTTTTCATATGATTATTTAGAGCCATATTATTTAGAGCAGCACACAAGCATCAGTAATGAGGATTTGGAGAAGCAGTGCAATGAAGAGTCAAATCAAATACAGTCCCAACTATCATCTTCACATACAAAGGTTCCTTATTATTTGGAGCAGTCGGAGGGTTGTGTTATTATAGAAAATATCCATCCTAGCTTCCTTACCCCTTTGGATAAGGGCGATGAGTGGATGGGATTACTTCACAACTTAGATTTGTATATTAGTCCTATCCAATATTGGATAGAAGAATCCTGCAAGAGGACTTGTCATTTTGGGAAGCAATTCAATGAAATACTACATGCCTATGATCTCCCATCCTGAATATTCGTGCAGGTTTGCATTCCTTAAAGGTTTCCTTGTATTGGCTGGTAACCAAACACAAGGTAGAAAATATTTTAATTGAGAAAATGCTTGAATGGCTTCATTGGATTTTTTATTTTACCTAGAATTGTTTGCTTACCATGCTTAGAGTAGGAAAATAAGCTCCTTAAAGTGAGCATTTACTTTCGGCCTTTTTTTCAGCATTTTTTTCTGCTACTTAAGTAGTCTGATAGTCTTTTTTAATAATACATTGGGTATTTCATTTGGTTTTATTATAAACATGTGCTACTCAAAGTTTTTTTTGTCAAGTTTAGATGTTTTTACAGATTATGGATACTAGAAGTTCCGGTGTTCTTGTATGCTCTCCTTGACTAAAGACCGGATCGAGCACACGTCCTGCAGTAGGAGCCAGATGTTACCACCTAAGTTATACTTAGTTGGATTTCAAGTGAACCGTCAAAGAATGCTCAAGTGTACTTGGTCATATCAAAGTTCAAAAGTCCATCAGGCCTTCTAGGCCCTTTTATTTTTTTTGTACCACATGTTCATACCCTCTCGGGGGAATTGTAATAAAATTTGTTAGCATGGTAGTTGTATGTAAAAGACTCGGATTCCTAGGACTTGAACATTAATATGACTAGCTCAGAGTGTTTTTTCCCCTTGTTAATTATTTGTTGTTGAACAAACAACTAATAATTTTTGAGTTTTTCACTCATACCTCCAAAGTTGGGGTGGTCAGCTTGGTGGTTTGGCCTTAGGAGGTTATTAGAGCCTAAGTGTCAATGTATTAAACCATTCTAGGCATTAAAATTGAGTCATATAGACATGAGCTAGGTCCCCCTAAGTTTTTGTTTTTCAATTTTGAGAAAAATATTTTTTCTTGTAAAATTAGACTATTCTTTTAATAGTTTAATTGGAAAAATTAAAATTGTAATAAAAGTATGGTTTGTGGGCATAATTTGTCAAGTGGATGCTCGTTTTCTAAGACAGGGCATCCATTAAACCCATAAACCCAAATCTCCTTTGATTGTTAATCAAATCAAGGATAATATTGAGCAAATAAATAATGATTTGATTGAAGATTGGAGATCCACCAAAGGAGGGGGGCGACATCCATTAAACCCATAAACCCAAATCTCCTTTGATTGTTAATCAAATCAGGGAGAATATTGAGCAAATAAATAATGACTTGATTGAAAATTGGAGATCCACCAAGGGGGGGGGGCAAATTTGTGGTTGGATAGGTGTCAAGTGGACGTTGAAAAGTGTCAAATGGTTAGAGAAAGGTGTCATTAGCCCCCCCCCCCAAACCTCTCACATGTGTCAACAAGCCTTTTCCAATTGTATCAACTCATTTCTCCAAGTGTCAAAGAAGATCTCCTCTTGGTTTGGCTATAAAAGCAAGCTCATTCCTCATTGTTGAGATAGGAGGATTGAAGCTCTGCCACTTTGCTATTGTATTTGTTTATCATTGAGTAATGAATAAGAAGCTTTGGAGGCTACATGGGTGTATCATCTTGGTTGTGTGGATTTCAATTGTCTATATGATTCATTGAGGTAACTGTAGTTTAGTTTACTTTTCAATTATTTGTTTTGTCAATCTTTTTGCCTTGTAGTGATTATTTCTAATCCATAGGAATGAGAAGATGATCTAGATTAGTTTTCTCATTTATTTCTTTATGCTTCAAGACTAAGGAATTTTCATGTTTTAGTTTGTTTAGTTGCATGATATCCTAATCTTGAGTGTAGGCTATACAGATTTGACAGGTTTTTTTTTTGCAAGTATTTTTTCTAAGATTTGCAAGTACTTCTATCTGGAAAGAAGTCGATTCTTGCTTGACTTCTTCTTCATTCCGGATCTCTTGGAAAAGACAAAGTCCCTCTTTGCTCCACCCAAAAAACTCCATAAGTTCAAGATTCAAAAGTCTTGGTTTCTTCACCTTCTCTCAACTTAAATTAAAATCTTCCTTGGGTTACTTGTTGTTAGTCTAGCTTATAGATCTATTCATTTTAAAGTTAAATATTTCATAGATCTATATAAAGTTAGCTTGCATAGATCTAGAATTTCTTTTGAAGTTTAAATCAATTGATTTTCTTAGATCTAGCACAAAGAAGCCATTCTTTTACAAGCTTTCATATTGCAATTTTTAATTCTTGCTAAAAGATAGTTTCTTTTGATCTTAAAAGTTAAATCAAGCAGTAAAGTGCCTTATTGGCAGCCCTTTAAAAGTTGTCCAAAATCCTAAGAAATTGGGTCTTACAAGCCCAAATTTCTTAGTTCCTTTTTGTAGTCAGATCTACTTTACTTAGTCTTTTTTCTAACAAATTTTTTGGGTTGTCCAAAATCACTTTCCAAGTGATTTTTGGGCATTTTTAACACTAATAAGCTTGCTAAGTTTTTACCTTTTTTAGCAGGTTTGGAGGCTTTTTTGGGCGGAAATTTGATAAATCTAATTTTTCAGAGGCCTTTGGGAACATCCCTCTTCATTGGAACTTGTTTCCAAAACTTTTGTAAACTTATTTTCTCCATAACTATAAGGAAAATGAAGTACTTTTTCTTTTAGATCTCATTGTAAAAAACGTAATAAAATCACTTTTGAAAGTAACCTTATAAAGCTTGCTTCTCATCCCCCTAGGGGGGATTGGTGTCGGTGCCCTTTTGTGGTTGTTTTTTTACTTTTTTACTTTTTCTAATTTTTTGCTTTAGTTTTAATTTGGCTAAAATTAACGCAGATTAATTAAATTCAACGTTTGAAGTGTCTGATCCAAATATCATCCTTCAGACTCACTCAGGACATAGGAACCTTTAATTAGTCTTTGTAGACCGCATACTTTTACAACTACAATTTGATTTATCTTTTGGCAAAGAGTAATCGAATACTAACCCACTACTTATGTATCGTAGTAATTAGTTCATATTTCCATTTTCAGTCTTTGCTTTATTTCTTTCAAAGTAACGAACCCGACTGTGTATACCCGAAGTATGCTCTCTCCATCGCATAAAGGGATTACCTGAGTATGTGTTGGATGATCATAAAAGAGTTTCTCAGCATGTAGTAATTAGTCTCACATTTGCAATTAACCTCCCTGAAAGATGAAAGTCCAACGTCTTGGTTTTGCTTCGTGTGGGCAAACCTTACAAAGAAAGTGGGAACTAGAGAGCGACTGCAGGGCCCCGTCAGACTACATCCTAGTTGTAGTGTTGGAAATCCCCTTGCAACTCCATCTAGCCCACATTTTCTTGTGTAGGACCACACTTGGTGAGTCTGAATATATTCCCAGTATCAATTTTGGTATATCGAGAATCCCCTCCCCTCTAATGAACTCATCATTTTTAATAATTAAAATTGACCAAGAGCATCAACAAAACATTTTTCAAGTATTACAACACCCTATTGGACTCCATTTTCAGCATTGGTCATATACTATTTTACAAGCTTTATTTTTCGATCATGTATTAAGTGACTTTGTGATCTTTACAATCTTTATGTTGTTGTGACTACAATTTTATTTGCAATCTCTTGTTTCAATTCATTTTCATAAAACTCCTAAACAACTTACTCATCCACTAAAACTAATTAGCTTAATTAGCCTTAGCAACTTTAGGGTCCATTCCCCATGGCTTCGTTAGGAGTTTGCCTAAATGGAGGAGTCAAGAATCAAGTGATAGTTCTTGACTCGAAGCTTTCCCCAAGGACACACTTAGTAGCTTGAAGATTTCTACCACGTTAACCCCCAGGTGTGTGAAAGGTGGCAACAGTCATGACTTCGCAAATATACCAAGTATCTATCCACCTTGTTGTCTTGATCAATTTCCTTTGAGAAGTAATCTTCCAAGTAAGGTTCCATATAATCTACATCTTTACCTTTACTTTGTCATAACACTTTAGGTTCCTTTTGAAACCAGTAGTTTATAGGCCATCATGATTGCACTATGTTACTATGATAGAATTGGATCTCAAAAATATTTTAATATGTTTTCTTAACCAATTGTACTTTTTAGCTAGTGGCATGCTTTTCTCATTATTGAGATATAATCTCTTTTAGGAAACAACTAGTATAAGGTGAAAGGAAACAATTCAATATAGACTTTTCAACAACAATTAATCTCATTCAAATCCAAAGTATAAGAATGTCTACTTACATTGACATCAATTATTTATGTGGTTCCACCTTGTCAATAGCAAATAGACGGGATCTTCACATCAACTACCCCCATGGACCACTTTAGCTTCCTCAACAATGCAAAATGAACCCCAAAAAAACAAACCCACAGATTTATCTTTCAATTCAGTGTCTTTTTCCCTGGCAGGTCGATATTTTCAATTGACTTGTGATATTTACCTAAAATATCGTGTTCCAATGAATGTGTCGTGATTTTTTGTAGGCAATATATCACTGAGGGGTATGTGCCACGATATGGGGAATATATCGACAATATATGCAATTATGGTCTATACTACCAAATATCAAATAAATCTTGATCTAACTCCTTGGATTAAACTAAGTTGGGTACACAAACCTCTGAACCTTCCTTGGAGAAGGGAGCCTTCTTTATCTCTTGCACCAGTAGTTGGGCTTCTGTTTGGAAGCTTCTACAGGGATTGAATCATCCATAAATCTAGAGAATATGGAAGCAAAGCACCACTTTGTATTTCCTTGACTAAAGTAGGTTTTAGCCTCATGCTATATCTAAGCCAAACAAACATAAATATTTTCCACATGGAAGGAAATGTATCTCAGATAGTCAAAGGCCATTCAAAATGAAATGTAGCAATCTCTTTTATCCTACCCTCTCAAATTCCCCGAAAGTACTCAACACATGAAAATTGAGATCATCTAAACACCATACAATTAACTCTCATCAACAAATTCAACAACCACTTAATCAATGAAATCACCACGATAATGTTGGAGGATGCAATGACTCCTATAGGTATAGATCTATATATAAAGTTTAGTTAGAATATAAATGAATTCCCTGAAAGTAGTCGACACATGAAAACTAAGATCATCTAAACACCATACAATTACCTCTCATCAACAAATTCAACAACCTCTTGATCAATGGAATCACGAAGACAATGTTAGAGGAAGCAATGAATCCTTTATGTACAGATCTACATATAAACTTTAGGAAGGTAAATGATAAGCATAGGCATGGGAGCAATGGGCAACCTCTTAATTTGGGGAGAAATTTGATAGCGGTTTTGCCCCTTTTTGGATGAAGTGTAATTCACACAAAACTATAGAAATCCTAAGATCAAACTTAAAATTTCAAAAACCTGCAGTAAAAAAAGAGACCTATGTGACACAATAGCTCAATCCAATTGTGTTAAATTAGATGAATGTATATTTTTCAAAACTAATGTGACATGCAATGATATGAAAGTAGCACAACGGTAGAAACTTCATCAATAGCAGAGGAGATGTTAAATTGAACCAAACTCGGACTCAAGCATAGTTTTTACTATGACTTTTCAACGATATCAATACAATACAACAATATCACAACATCATAGCTCTCAATATTTGTCATCATAGGGCCCAGTTGATGCCCTGGAAAGTTGTATTCAATGCGTCCACCCCTACAAGAAAGAAAGAAATAAGGAGCTCCCAGAGAAGATTCATGGTCATGTAAGTACCTGCATGTGATCTATTAAGGCATAGGCTTTGCATCAACCCAATATGCCCCTCTTAAGATGAAATGGTAGGTAGTATTACCTCACGAACTTGCACTTCAAATGTGTAAGCACCAAATGCAGACCCAAGGGTAACTAATAGGGTCTACTTACCATCAATTCAGTAACTCCATCTCCAACTTTAGGTTTTCTATTCTCCAACACAAAGGGGGGTATCCCTCAGATAGGATTGCTAAGACTATGACAAGGTGGCTCAAGGTGATGTGAAGGGCTACTAGCTCACCAAAAGATTGTCTTGTGTAGTATATTGAAAATAATGGGGTGATGGAGGACCAAGACGAGTTCCTATCTAATCTTGGGCAAAATGGAGACAAAAGATCACGCTAAGGAGAGCAAATTATATGAAAGGTTAAGACAAGTAAAGTTGTTATGAATGCCAAAATAGCCTTAACTTGTTATTAGATGATGTAGAAATGAACTTCGAGGGCCCTAAAGGTGCCACTCTCAAACAACGTTGTGAGGGTTTGTCTTACCATGAAGTGTTAATCCAACAACAACTCTTAATAGATCAATTAGAATAATACATCAAAGGAAATTTAAAGTGGAAAAAACCTCGCATTAAACCCTTCCAAGGTGGCAGATATACCCCTTCCCCTTGGTCTCTCAAGCATATGTTTGCAAGTAATCTCTAGCATGCATCCATAACAATTAGAACCAATACCATAGGGTTCACATGAAGTAGAAAGAGTTTCCATACCTCCATTACATCCTTCAAAAGATATACAATAATGCTCCAAGAGGAGAGAAATCCTCACAAATCCAACCATGAGTGCAAATGAGGAGGGGCTACTCTTTATAGAGTCTAGCTCAACTTCCTTTACAATAAAATAATAGTTTCCTCTCCTAGATCCACGATTCACTCAAGAAACTTTCCAATAATAGCATTAAGTGGTTTAGTTCCACTTTTCTTTCCAAGCAAAACAATAAAATAGTGTTAGCTCATAACCAACTCATATTTTGAAGTCAAGAATGAATAAATAATATGGTGGTTATGAAAATTGTCTTCTCCAAGTTGGACGTCTCCGTCGATCATGCATAAAATGTGTGCAATCAAATAAAGGCTCCCCAAAGTAGAGACTTCCATTAGCAAGATGTCCCATTAATAAACATGAGTATGTGTGCAAGTAACCTCCAAGAGCAGGACGCCTTCCTTCTTTGACTTGTTCAAGGTCATATCCTCAAAACATGTGCAATGCAATCCTCCATCTAAGGATTAGTCCACTAAAGAATAGAATAAGTGATGTCCACATACCAACTATAGCCCCTCAAGCTAGGATATCACCTCCAAATAGCTCAATATCCTAAGTGCCAACTAGTCAAAGAATGTGTAAATGCTAGATCCATGGAATGAGGAGTCAACCAATGAAGATAGTAGCATTAATCCATGTGCAAGGTCATCCACACTACCCAACTAACTCCATGAAGGCAGGGGACAACCCCATTCTACAAGCAATAAAGTATAACCATGCATCAAAATGTGTGCCAAGAAGAGAGAATCAAGCGTGCTCTACTAGGAATGATAGCCAACCATGTCAAGATATCATCAAGTGCCAAGTGTCTCCCTACAAGCAAGGGTGTGCAAGCAATGGGCACAAGAAGAGTGCACCCTAGAGACATGTGCCAAGCAATAAGATGCGTGCATGCCTCAAGATATGTGCTAAAAGAGAGGGCGCTCCAAGGAAAACCAAATATTATCATGCAATTATCATCTTCCAAGTGTGAAACCACTCCAAAGAGCTAGGGCGCTCTAGCATTAAGTCCCCATGTGGTAAAATAGATTCAAACCATCCTCCCATCATCATCAACATGTGTGCAATAGGGGAGCGCTCAATCAAAGTGTGTTAAGTATGTCATAAGCAAGTGGTATATGTGTGAAACGCAACCCTATCTCCTAGGGCCTTCAAGTTAGGAGACTTCAAAAGTTCAAACGCATATGAAATGCATCAACTATTGTGCTTGTAATGTCCCCATTCAAATAAGTGCATAGTAAGACAATCCCATCAATCCTACTAGTTTCCTAGGTTGGATGGGCACATGTGGGATGGTAATAAGGAAGCTAATAAATGATATTTAGACATTAGAAGGGTTCAAGCATTTAATAAATATGATGAATAAATAAATTCAAGAGAAATTCTAGGTGGCAAGTGGTTTTGGAGACATATGGAGGTGGTGGGACCCACACTAGCTTGATTTTTCAATGCCACATAGCAGCTCTCTCTTGCCAATTCGAATTCATGGGAAGGTGAACACTCTTGGGTGAGTTGGTAAGTCATAACACATGGCATTGAGCATCTTAGGTCGAAATGGGATGGAATAGTAACCTCCATGGGAGAGGAAGAGTCAAATTGGAGACTAGTGGACACTTGGACTAGATTCCCTAGTTTTATGACAACAATAATGAAGCATCTATGACATTTATAACAAAATTCAGACCTGAATTCTTACACCTGACCATATGACATGTCAGCCCCAAAAATAGGCTCAAGGAAGGCGTTCATGGAGTTGGAGGAATCTAAAGAGACTCAAATTCGAATTTGGGAGAAGATGGAAGGTTGGAACTAGGAGACAAGTGGCAAATGAGGAATATTTTCTAAATGGAAAATTATTGAATCTATTGAGAGGATTTCGACCCCTTGAAGGCTAATGTTGGTTATAAAATGTAGAAATCAACTATGAGAATGGCTTTTGATGATTTGAGAAAAATTGCATTGTGAATAGAGAGCTAGTGGATGACTAGTTTCTTGCCTTAGCCAATTTCGAGGGTGAAAGATTCCCATCCAAATTGGTGTTTGGAGAGGCCACTCAGGTCTTTCATGGTGCTTTAATGGAGTTTGTATTTGCAGGTAGCAGCTACAAGAAGTTTCATGGTTTGGTTTAGTGCAGCACTTTCTCTCCACCGTTTCCAGTTTTGAAGGCATATTCGTGCTCCTTGAGGGAGGGCGTTTTTGGTGAGCACTTGTGCTTCTTGAGAGAGCTTCTCATTATATATTTCTGATTGTAATAGCTTCATATCTTCTGTTATTGATATTCAGAAAGTATCAGGTCGAAATACCCACTGGTAGTATGCAAAACTATTGATTAATGAACAAACAATGTCCATTTCCCCAATGCATTGATGTATGACACTATAATGTTGATTATTTCGAATGGATGGATGATTCTCTGATATATTTGTGATCAATATACTGCCATGGATGTCTTCTACAAGTTTCATGTACTGTACTTGAGCATTTGAAGCATTTTTACTCAGTTTAGTTGTATTGGGAGGTGAAATAGTGCCATTTCCCCAAGGGTCGAATTGGGGGTTTTTGCTGTTGAATGTGAGAGAGTTATAACAGTAGTAAAAATAAATTAATGGTGCATATGAGACCTTAATCACATACTTAACACATTATATACCTCTGTTCATAAATTTGTGGGAGTTTGGAGGCATTTGGAAGGCCATTTGCAGTGTTACCCGGGGGGGATTTGATGCACAAATTACTAGTCAAAATTACATATATTGATCAGAATATAAATCAAGTTTGCAGCAGTGTTTGGAAGGCCATAAAACATCCCTGAACCTGATATTCAAGTCTAAATACCATTCATACACTCCTACAGAAGATTTGGGAGCATTTGGGTTGATTTGGAGGTCAAAACAGTAAAACTAGTCAAAGGTCGAAATTGGGAAAAAAAAGTGGAAAATTGGGCATTTTAATAAAATTTGAAAAATGGATATTACAAGTGGTATCAGAGCATGTTCTTGGCATCTGATGGTCTTAACAAGAAGTCAAAATAATAATCCACCACCCTTTGAACCAGTAGTTGAAGAGGTTTTTGTTGAAGAAGAGGTAGTAGAAGAAGAGGAGTCTTTCACTGAAACCATGGGTAGAGAGGAGGATGACAAATTAAAACATAAGGAGGAACTTATTGCAACCTTAGATCCATGTTTCTCTAAACTTTCAGCAAACATGGATAGGATAGGTGATAAATTGTTGCAAGGATTTGAATTGTTGATTAGCCAGCTTCAAAGCAAAGGGATAATAGGAGATAATAGTGGTTCACACTCAGGGAAAAAGATGAAAGGGAATGAGCATATTTTCTCAAGTACAGGACCTCATAATAGACCTGATGAATTTCAAAGCACACAAAGGCCTACTGCACCTAAATTTCTCACACCCAAAGAAGAGCCCAATCTTGAATTGGATTACAAGAAACTAGTAAATGATTGGAATGATTTGAATGAAGAATGTAAAAGAGGTGTACCACTCAGTGACTACATTGATGCTATGAAAAAGATTAATAGGAAGGGAGACAATAGGAGTCCATTCCAAAACAAAGAATTAAATAGTGCTATTGGAAAAATGTCACTTCCTACTTTTGATGGTTCTTCTCAAAATTCTGCTAACACTTGGGTGCAAAAATTGAATGTATATTTTCAGCTGAATCGTATGTTGGAAGAGGATGCATTAAAAATGGTCATTTTGCATTTGGAAGGAGATGCCAATGAATGGTGGTTTCATGGGCTGAAAACCTTGGGTCATAATCAGGTTAAAACATATGGAGAATTTGTTGACAGGGTACTAGAAAGATTTGAACAAAAAGATCCAGAATTGTCTTTCAAAGAACTAGTTCAATTGAAGCAAACTGGGTCCCCTACTGAATATATGATGGACTTTCAAAAATTATCAGTCAAGGTGGCTGATGTATCTATGGGAAGATTAGTATTGTTGTTCACTGAAGGTTTGGCTGAACCCTTAATAGGTTTGGTCAAAGCCCACAAGCCAACTACATTAAAAGATGCAATGAGCTTGACTAGGGATCTCCAAAATGTGCTTCCTAGAACGAGATTTCCTCCTAAGCCTAACTATAAATTTGAAAAGAAACCTTGGCAAAGGGATGGATATGATAAGAAACCTTGGCAAAGAGAGTCATTTGAGAGGAATAAAAAAGAGGGACTAAACAGGGATGAACTTAGAAAAAAGAAACTATGCTTCACATGCTTCCAACCATGGACACCGGGGCACAAATGTACCAAAGGAAAGGCTCAATACATAGAAGTATTTTCTGATAATGAGGGGTATGATGGGGGCATGGATGAAGATGGACATATTTCAGATCAAGAAGAGGCATATGAGACAGCAGTAGAAGAAGAAAGACAAGAAGAAAATCAGCCTTCACCGGACAAAGCAAGAATGACAGTGCTTTCAACAGTACCTCGCTATCATACTATCCGATGCAAAGGTGTGGTACAAGGACAAAGAACTTCAGTTTTGGTAGATGGAGGAGCCACTCATAACTTCATTGATGCAGAGATGGTAGAGAAAAGAAAGATACCTATTGAACCATTTGATGGCTTCACAGTTGTCATTCCCGGTCACAACACAATGCAATGCAAAACATGGGTTCCAAACCTGCAAGTCACCGTAGGTAACTATACTTTTGTTGATAGTTTTTATGTGGTTGATGTTGCTAATACTAATGTGGTTTTGGGAGTACAATGGTTGTATTCAATAGGAGAGCATACAGTAAATTATCAAATTCCCGAAATGAAATTCCAAGATTCAAAAGGAGTACAAAGAGTTGTGAGAGGGCAACACACTTATCCAAATCAAGTAGCGACTTGCAATAGCATGAGATCTATACTGAGGCATGGGGATATAGAATGGGCTGCTGAATGTCATATTACATCTCCCAAGCCAACTATAAATATTGTCAAACACCCAAAGGAGATAGAGAGACTTTTGCAAAAATATGAAAAGGTTTTTAGAGACCTTCCACATGGTAGGCCACCGGATAGAGGGGTTGAGCACAGTATTGTTTTGGAGGAGGGTACTTCACCCATTCAGATACCACCTTATAGACATCCTAAAAGGTTTAGAGATGAGATTGAAAAAGCTATCCAAGAACTCTTAGAGTTGGGACTCATTAGACCAAGCTCTAGCCCTTATGCTTCTTCAGTAATGCTAGTGAAGAAAAAAGATGGAACATTGAGAATGTGCATAGATTTTAGAGCCTTGAACAAAAAGACTATAAAGAATAGGTATCCTATTCCTAGGATTGATGAGCTCATGGATGAGCTGCATGGGGCCAAATACTTCTAAAAAATTGACCTTAGATCAGGGTATCACCAAATTCGAATGAAAGATGAAGATGTGCAAAAGACCGCTTTTCGATGTCATTTTGGCCACTTTGAATTTCTTGTCATGCCTTTTGGGTTAACCAATGCTCCAGCCACCTTTCAAGCATGTATGAATAGGATATTTTGCAAGCAACTAAAAAGGTTTGTTTTGGTTTTCTTTGATGATATTCTCATTTACAGTAAAACATGGGAAGAGCACTTGCAGCAGTTAGAGATTGTGTTGAAAATCTTGCAAGAAGAGTCCTTATTTGCTAAATTATCAAAATGTGAATTTGGAATGAAAGAACTACTGTATCTTGGGCACATTATTGGGCAAGGAGTGAAGGTACACATGGAAAAAATCAGGGCTATCTTGGAATGGCCATCACCAAAAAATATTACCGAATTGAGAGGCTTTATTGGCATATGCACCTACTACAGAAAATTTGTGAAAGGGTTCTCCAAGTTGACTTCTCCACTCACTGATTTGACTAAGAAGGATGCTTTCAAATGGGATGAAGAGGCTGAAAAGGCCTTCCAAAAAATGAAAGAGTTAATGAGTAGTTGTCCCATACTTGCACTTCCTGATTTTACTAAACCTTTTGTTGTGGAATGTGATGCTTCAGGTGGAGGAATAGGAGCTGTCCTAAAGCAAGGCCAACACCCCATAGCCTTTGAGAGCAGAAAGTTGCAGCCTCATGAAAAACTTTACTCCATCTATGATAAAGAAATGCTGGCCATTATGCATACATTGGCCAAATTCAGACAATACTTGGTGGGCAGCAAGTTTGTGGTGAAAACTGACCACAATAGTCTAAGACACTCTCACCCAAAAAGATCTAAATGAAAGGCAACAAAAGTGGGTAAGCAAGATTCAAGCTTACGATTTTGATATTGAATATGTCAAAGGAAAGAATAATATAGTAGCAGATGCTTTGTCAAGAAGACCTTCTTTTTCTCTCATGGATATTGCCAAGGATTGGAAAAACATGCTACTAGTTGAATATGCCAAAGACAAATTTGCTTGTGATGTGTTGGATGGAATCAAAGGGGATGATAATTATAGGATTTTGAATGGGATGATATATTATAAGGGAATAATTTATTTAGTTCATAACTCCAAGCTCAAGCACCGAATTTTGCAAGAAGCACATGATTCCCCACTAGCGGGCCATCCGGGGATCTTCAAAACTTATAGATAGTTGAGGCAAAGATTTTTTTGGAAGGGGCTGAAGGAAGATGTTCAGAAGTATGTGAATGAATGTAAAGCATGTCAACAAAACAAATCAGAACTTACATGTCCAGTCGGCCTATTACAACCATTGCCCATTCCGGAGCACAAATGGGACAGTATTTCCATGGATTTCATCACCGGATTGCCTAAATCCTTGGGTAAGGATTGTATCTATGTGGTAGTTGATAGGTTGACAAAATTTGCTCATTTTTTTGCTGTTACATCATCTTTTAGTGCTGCACAAGTGGCTGATATTTTTTTCAAAGAAATCTTCAGATTGCATGGGCTTCCCAAGAGCATTGTCAGTGATAGAGATAGTAGATTCATGGGTGTTTTTTGGAAAGAAATTTTTAGATTGGTAGGCACTCAATTGACTCCAAGTACCAGCTATCATCCACAAACTGATGGACAAACAGAGAGGGTAAACCAATGGTTGGAATGATACCTAAGAAACTATGTGGGAGGGCAGCAAAAAGCATGGGCAAAATGGCTACACTTGGGTGAGTTTTGCTACAACACCACTTATCATATGTCAATAGGAATGTCTCATTTCAAAGCATTATATGGTTATGATGCACTTACATTTGCTGACATTATATTTGGTGATAGTAGAGCCCCAAAGGCTAAAGGTTGGGTGGAAGAGAGCCAAGAAATTTTAAAGCTCTTGAAAGACAATTTGCAGGTTGCTCAAAATCAGCAAAAACAATATGCTGATAGACATAGAGAAGTCAATGATTTAGTATATTTAAGGTTGCAGCCCTATAAACAAACATCTCTCAAAAAGAATGGAGCAGAAAAATTAAAACCAAGGTACTATGGGCCATACAAGGTAGTGCGGAAGGTTGGAGAAGTAGCATATGAACTAGAACTTTCGGAAGGGAGTAAAATCCACAATGTATTTCATGTTTCTTGTCTTAAGAAAGCTCTTGGTCAGCAAATCATCACTTCAGAAATACTTCCTCCTTTGGATGATGAAGGCCAGCTCACACTTGTTCCGGAAAAGATTTTGAAGACACGGGAAAGAAGGTTGAGGAGTAGAATCATCAAAGAATATTTAGTGCAATGGAAGGACTTACCAAATGAAGATGCCACATGGGAAGAGGAGAAGATTTTGCAGCATCCAAATTTGAAATTGCTTGAGGACAATCAATCTTGGGTGGGGAGGACTGTAATGTCCCCATTCAAATAAGTGCATAGTAAGACAATCTCATCAATCCTACTAGTTTCCTAAGTTGGATGGGCACATGTGGGATGGTAATAAGGAAGCTAATAAATGATATTTAGACATTAGAATGGTTCAAGCATTTAATAAATATGATGAATAAATAAATTCAAGAGAAATTCTAGGTGGCAAGTGGTTTTGGAGACATATGGAGGTGGTGGGACCTACACTAGCTTGATTTTTCAATGCCACATGGTAGCTCTCTCTTGCCAATTCGAATTCATGGGAAGGTGAACACTCTTGGGTGAGTTGGTAAGTCATAACACATGGCATTGAGCATCTTAGGTCGAAATGGGATGGAATAGTAACCTCCATGGGAGAGGAAGAGTCAAATTGGAGACTAGTGGACACTTGGGCTAGATTCCCTAGTTTTATGACAACAATAATGAAGCATCTATGACATTTATGACAAAATTCAGACCTGACTTCTTACACCTGACCATTATGACACGTCAGCCCCAAAAATAGGCTCAAGGAAGGCGTTCATGGAGTTGAAGGAATCTAAAGAGACTCAAATTCGAATTTGGGAGAAGATGGAAGGTTAGAACTAGGAGACAAGTGGCAAATGAGGAATATTTTCTAAATGGAAAATTATTGAATCTATTGAGAGGATTTCGACCCCTTGAAGGCTAATGTTGGTTATAAAATGTAGAAATCAAGTATGAGAATGGCTTTTGATGATTTGAGAAAAATTGCATTTGTGAAGAGAGAGCTAGTGGATGACTAGTTTCTTGCCTTAGCCAATTTCGAGGGTGAAAGATTCCCATCCAAATTGGTGTTTGGAGAGGCCACTCAGGTCTTTCATGGTGCTTTAATGGAGTTTGTATTTGCAGGTAGCAGCTACAGGAAGTTTCATGGTTTGGTTTAGTGCAGCACTTTCTCTCCACCGTTTCCAGTTTTGAAGGCATATTCGTGCTCCTTGAGGGAGGGCGTTTTTGGTGAGCACTTGTGCTTCTTGAGAGAGCTTCTCATTATATATTTCTGATTGTAATAGCTTCATATCCTCTGTTATTGATATTCAGAAAGTATCAGGTCGAAATACCCACTGGTTGTATGCAAAACTATTGATTAATGAGCAAACAATGTCCATTTCCCCAATGCATTGATGTATGACACTATAATGTTGATTATTTCGAATGGATGGATGATTCTCTGATATATTTGTGATCAATATACTGCCATGGATGTCTTCTAAAAGTTTCATGTACTGTACTTGAGCATTTGAAGCATTTTTACTCAGTTTAGTTGTATTGGGAGGTGAAATAGTGCCATTTCCCCAAGGGTCGAATTGGGGGTTTTTGCTGTTGAATGTGAGAGAGTTATAACAGTAGTAAAAATCAATTAATGGTGCATATGAGACCTTAATCACATACTTAACACATTATATACCTCTGTTCATAAATTTGTGGGAGTTTGGAGACATTTGGAAGGCCATTTGCAGTGTTACCCGGGGGGGATTTGATGCACAAATTACTAGTCAAAATTACATATATTGATCAGAATACAAATCAAGTTTGCAACAGTATTTGGAGGGCCATAAAACATCCCTGAACCTGATATTCAAGTCTAAATACCATTCATACACTCCTACAGAAGATTTGGGAGCATTTGGGTTGATTTGGAGGTCAAAACAGTAAAACTAGTCAAAGGTCGAAATTGGGAAGAAAAAAAAAATGAAAAATTGGGCATTTTAATAAAATTTGAAAAAGGGATATTACAGTGCTAGAACCATGCAAGGTGCCTCCCAAGTGAGTAATGCCAAACATGCAAAGTACAAACATGTCATCAAAGGACAATTATTAACACTTAAAAACTTAGGGAGGCCCTAAGTTGATGGGTTCCCACTCCATAAAATGCATAAAGTGTTAAATAATTGTATCAATGCTAAGCAAAAATATTCCAAGTATCCCAACGCCATTTAGAAGGGAAAGGCACATCATCAACAAAATATCTCCTATTAGGAACATGCTATGTCATCCATCAAAACACCATGAAGAAACATCATCCAATAGCTACTAGCAACAACCCGGCATCAAATCAATCAAAGGAGAGCAACACCTCTAAGCCAAAGCTCACATGTACCCCAGTCCATTCAATGAATCATCGTGCAAGCTCGATCATTGTGATTAAAATCACAATTGTAACCCTCATACAATATGAGGGGTAACCGGTAGGATGGAGGTACACTTATAGAAAATCCCCACATTCATATCAATGTGAGATGGGTACGAATCTATGCTCAGCCACTTCCCCACCTTACTCACTCAAATCATTAGGGCGATTGAGGGAGCAAGAAGGATCAAAGAAATTCGATAGCCTAGGTTCCCCTTCTCAAAGATTTATAGTGAGCCTCGTTCTGAGGCACAACCGAACCTATCTCCCACCCACGCCATTCCATTCCTTTGTCAATCTTTTCTTTTCCATTCTTGAATTCAACATATCAATGCTTAGAAAATAGATGAACAAAGTTTCACCCTCAATGCCTAAAACACTGATAAACAAAGGATTAATTATTAATAGATGGCTTGTAATGAAGGTGAATCTCATGATAAAAAGGCTATATGGAAACTAATTCAATAAGGCTAGAACTACAATTGATCAAAACTATTGACTGTACATATTTCACTTTGTTGAAAATCTGCTTAATGATAATCTTCAGATTAAGTCGAACAAATAAAAGATAGTAAGTAGTTCATTAATTATGTTCTCTTTAACAAGAATACCTAGTTATACTAATTCAGCAACCAAGTTGACAATGTGCACGCTATCAGCATAGATCCATCTTAACTCTGGCTCTACCAAGCACCGAGAGAGATCAAATCCCTTCATGTATAAACCAAAGTGCTAGTGATGTCGGAGCTAATATAACACAAAACTTTAAAGTAAATTTTGCTATAAGAATTTATGAGCATTAATGTAACATTTTACATGTTACATTATTACATAGATTATTTCAATATGGATAACCAACATAAAAAATTTAAATAATGAAAATTTACCAGATATTTTTGTAAGTATTAATTATGTATTATGTTTTGTGTATTTTTAAATATTTAAGAATACATTATTGGATCTCTTATTCAACAACACAGTTTTAACATAACATCTTAAAATAAAGATAAATCCACATTTAAAACACTACATTATGAAACTTGCGTATATGTAACATAGATCCATGAATGAGCTCTCATGTGTAATGATGGATCGAGCCTTGGATCACGGATGGGATAATATTTGGTTGTTTGTTAGGTTTGTCTTGGATCATGGGCAGGATAATATTTAGTTGCTTGTTAGGTTTTTTTTGGATAGTATAGTTTTGTTTATCTTTCAATTTCACAAAAAAAAATTAACAGGTTCTATATTTTGCGAGTGTGTGGAGTTGATAGGTTCTAGTTTGAGATTGGTTAATTTAAACTTGGAATTGACATGTGCTTAGTTTTATATTTATTTTACATATATTTTTTAAACATGGAACCAAAATGTGCTTAGTTTTATCATTATTTTATAAAAAAAATTTAACATGGAACCGAGGTGTGTCTAGTTTTATATTTATTTTATTCTTATTTTTTTTAGAGCCAACATGTGCCATGTCAGCAATACAGACGTGACACATCTCACTCACTTGGGCTGTAGAAAGCGCCTCTTTGGCGCAATAATGAGCATTACCAACAATGACATCTCAGCCTTTCCAAATTTTCTTTACCAGGGAATATCCCCATGGTAACAATCAAGTGGAATATGCCCAAAAGAATCTCAACAAAATCTTATAATCAAGATGCAATACATGTTCTTACAATATGTCAGATTGCAGAATATCCTGCACATGTATATTCTGCACATGTATGTGAGAAAATTATATGGCCACTTAATGAAGGACCGCAAGCAACAGGTAACTTGCTATACGAGCTGAAAATAGCATGATCCCTTGAAATCTGAAACAATTTATCCTCTTCAGCAATGGTCAAGATTTGAGAAGTACCAAATCAGAGTTTCTGCAGCTATAAGAAGTGTGCAATAGTAGATAGCACATTAATCAGCGCAAGCTTCACTATTCATCAGGTGGTAATGTGGGACTCTTGGTACAAATATAACTTTTGTGGAGCTCCCTCTGTTTTTGTGCCGGGTTACAAAGGCCTGTCAAACAGGAAAACAAAATTACTAGAATTACTCTATTCTGGCGAAAGTCTTCATGGAAACAGTATGGCTTATGTGAAACAATTTTTCTTAATGAAAGCATTGTAAACAATCTAGCATATTGCAATGAAACAAACATGAACTCTCAATAAGAATAGTCACAAAGTACATTAAAAATGCACATGAATTGCAAAGTAGACAAAAAATACAGCATCCTAAAGAGGTAACATGTACCAAATAATTTGACAAAATGAAAATACAAAAATGAATAAATGCAGAATCTGAAAAACTCAAATAAATTCAAATAGACTAAGGAAAAAGTGAGATTTATTTATGTTATCATAAAGACCTTCATAAAACTGTGGAAAAGTTAGCAGTAAATAAAAAGCTATTTTCATTTTTTATTGAAAAGGGAATATACTGTTGTATTTCCAAATTAAACTGAAGCCTCTTTTCTAAAGTTATGTGGTAGTTTTAAGAAGGGTTTCTTGGATATACTTAAATTTTTAGAGTGAAGTGTTACATAAGTGTAAATAGTAAATTAGTAATTAATTAATAGACCCCTCCTGTTATGCCACAATCTGCAGGCATACTATTTTTCAGACTTCTTTTTGGTTTAGAGCACTTTACATTCCAGAGTATTGAGGCCCATCTTTGCTGCTCTTGGGTGTCATTTTGATGTGATGTGATGATCATGAGACATATGTCATATTTCTATGGTTATGCCATGCTATGTGATATATGATGTATCAATTATCTGATGAGTACAGTTAGTAGTATCACACTTACATGTTGACGAGGGTAGTAGATTCTTGATTTACTTATGTACCATTGAAGTTTTGAACTTAGATGATTCTTGGTATGTTGCATGCAGTGTTGTAAACATCGCCGAAAAATTGGCCACATTGCGAAAAATCACGAGATGAACTGCAAGTCGAGTTTTTGGTAAAAAAATTGGAGGAAAAAACTGCCTCAAAATTTGATATTTTTTTGCCAAAAAATCGCTAAAAACCACATTTTTTCCTCAAAAATAGCGAGTCGACAGGCAAAAAATCGATTGAGCCAAAATAGGGGTTTTACTTGTTTTTTAATCATTTGCAAATTACAAATTGGAGAAGAGGCCAAGGAGGAGAGCATCATCACACATTGGCCCAAGGAGGGTTTTGCACTTGAAATCATTCACCATCGAGGATCAATTTTGTGGATTGGCCATTGAAATTTGGAGTCTTTTTTGCAGTTATCACATTTGAATGTATGTAAAAAGATTTGGCCATCATTTCTCATTTTTCCAAGATAGATTTTTATGGTTTTGCAATGTCAATGAGCTTTCTCTCTTCATAACCAGATTTTAATGGATCATAAACCATATTTTTGCTGCTGCTATGTTAATTTGCAGCAATCATGTATGTCCAAAAACATTTTTCAGTTTTCTTGCCCTATGTCCATAGCAATCCATACAAAAATGTCCATGTCTTTTCCGTCTTCAAAACCAAGTTTGAATGCTAAATGTATCATTGATTTATCGCTGTTTTTTTTTATTTTCATCAATCACATATGCTAAAAAACATTTTTTCTTGCCCTAGGTTCATTTTTTCCAGATAAAAGATGTTGAAGGCTTTGGATCCATTCTAGGAGTTGGGCATGCCTGTTGACCTAGACAATTGGCAGATTCTTAATTGCAATCTATGTGGGAAGAAAATGACAGGTGGGATAAACAGGCTAAAATACTACCTTGCACAAATTCCAGGGCATGATGTGAGCCCTTGCAGCAAAACAACCCCATAACTCATTCTTAAGGCCACACAAGCAATTGAAGGAAATGGGCAAAATAAACAATTCAAGGAAGCCTTGAGAAAAGAAATGGCTTCAAAATCTGGGTCAGCCACACAATCTAGGGGCAATGGGAGTGGGGGCTAGTGGGACGAATCCGGATACTCACTCCGCACAATCCACAATGCTTTCAGCAACATCCCCTTTCTTTGTGCCAAGATCCATACCTGGTGCAGAACCTTCTATAAGGTCCATGGTGAAAGTAAAGGAGAGAGAAGAAGTAGACGAACTTGTGGGTCAATGCCTGCTATGGAGTGATATGCCACTCAACTATACCAAAACCCATTCTATGTGTCCATGTTTGAGGCAGCTACTATTATTGGCCCGGGGTATAAGCCGCCCACTTATGAGGAGTTGCGAGGGCCCATCCTTTAAAATGAAAAGGTCGATTGCACTCGCACGTTGCTGGAGCTTCAAGATTCATGGGAGTTCACAGGATGCATTGTGATGTCAGATGGTTGGATAGATGGGAAGGGTTAATTGTCCCGGGGAACTATGTTTCCGAAATCCATGGATGCATCCGCACATGTCAAAGATGAGGTATTACTATGTGACTTGTTGGATGGGTTAATCCAAGAGATAGGCCCACAACATGTTGTCCAAGTCATAATGGACAATGCTGCGAATTATGTGGTTGTTGGTAGGATGCTTATGTACATGTATCCTACATTATTCTGGACTCCCTCTGTCGCTCATTGCCTTGATTTGATTTTAGAGGATATAGGAAAAATTGATTGGATCAGGGATACCATTAATTCAACGCGGAGCATCAAAAAATGTATATACAATCATGCAAAGGTGCTTAGCTTGATGAGACAGTTCACAGGTGACAAAGAGTTGGTGTGTCCTGCCATCATACACTTTGCCACTAGCTTTAATTCTCTTCATTCCCTCTTGAGTTCTATGTGGGACTTACAGGTGATGTTCCTTTCGCCTGAGTGGAGTGCTTTATCATTTAGCGCTAGACGAGAGGGGCAAGCCACATTCAGGCTAGTTGCATACCATGAGAGATTTTGGGATGCGGTAGTGGAGGTGTGCACCATCATCGAACCTTTGGTAAAGGTTCCTCGCTTGGTTGATGGAGACAAGCCCACCATGGGCTACCTGTATGAGGCCATGGATAGGGCCAAAGAATCCATTTGTGTCTATTATGAGGACAAGGGAGATCAGGGGCATGGGAGATAACATACGATATGGTGGGTGATTGATGCATAATGGAACCACAAACTCAATCACTCCATTCGTGTTGCAAGGTTATAAATCAACCCTGCGTTCTCTTACTCCTATGGCTTTAGGTTTGATACAAAGGTTACAGATGGATTCTATGAGTGTGTCTAGAAAAATGGTGCCAGGTGCAGCTGACCTTACAGAGCCTTTCCAAGAGTTGGAACTCTATAAGAGGGCTATGGGATTATTTGGGTTTGAGATGGCTATTAATGATAGGACCAACATAATGTCAAGTAAGCTTCACCTTGTTTCAAGTTTCAAATTTCATTTTTCAAATTTTATTCTCTTCTTAAGTTCTTTCTTTGATTTAAATTTCATTGTCTTTTCTTATGTTTCTCTAATTCGTTGTAGATACTTGGTGGGAAAACTATGGATCAAGAGCACCTATTCTACAGAGCCTTGCCATTCAGGTGCTTAGCCAGACATGTAGCTCTTCTAGTTGTGAGTGCAACTGGAGTGTATTTGAAAAAGTACACACCAAAAAGCGCAACAAGTTAGAGAATTTCAAATTCATTATAAATTATTAAATTGTAATTTATGCCCTTTACCTTCTAATTTATGTATTATAATTTATGATCCTCCTACAGGTTGGATACCCAAAGGCTAAATGATTTGGCCTACGTCTACTACAATATCACGATGTGGGTGAAGCAGATTGAGAAAAAACCTGACGCGAAGGCCATTTCATTGGTTGGGATTGACACCACTGTAGCGTAGAGGGTGGAGTGTGAGGAACCTGTTATGGAGGCAACCCTTGATTGGCTAGAGGATGATCATGATATTGATCAAGATAGAGAGGCTTTGGATGAGGATGTTGCAGAGGATTTTTAGTTTCACATTGAGTTGGGGAGTGTACCACCACCGAAGCCACACTCCGAAGAGTTAGAGGGAGATAGACCCGGTGGTAGCACTAGCAGTGATAGAGGACTTCATCAAAGTCTACCTGCTCTACCTTCATTTACAGGACATCAATTTTGAGGGTCTTCTTCAGTTTCTAGAGGACATCAATTTGCAGGGTCTTCATTTAGAGGACATCAATTTGCAGGGTCTTCAAGAATGAAAGAGCAGTTACTACACACAGAGATACTATGTCCCCATGCTATTTAATAGTAATACCCCAATAATAAACTCAATTTTCATCCTAGTGCCTTAGACAAATGCACTTTTAATTCTTAACAAAAACTCAGCATAAATGAAACAGAGATAATCAGCAGGCATAAGGAAATATTTAATGTTTTTCAGGCCATTTAGATGTGAAAAGTTAGTTAAAGCTTTGTATGCATGTACAGAATTCCACAAGCTTCTACAGGGCAGCAAGCTTTAGAAGAGTCCAAAATTTAATGGGAAAACTTTACAATGTAGATATATCTGCCAGTCGACCCAATTGCAGAAATTAATTTAGCTTTCTCCTATGTTTATGAAATGTACAAGATACTAAGACAGAGAGAGACAATGGAGACAAATATTGGAAGCCATGAACATGAAAAACTTACCTGAGCACTTTGGGATATCCCATACAGCAATAGAAGTTGATGTACACTCAGGAGAACAAAGCTGCCGATTATCTTCATGGTTGACATTCATAGCAAGCATCCATGCTCCAATGGTCACGTCTTCATTGCTAAACATCCTAAAACTGCAAAAATAACCTTCAGATAAGTTTTCCTTAATGCAAAAATAAAAAAACTTCTCTTTGAATACGACAAAGCAACTTTGTAAATAAACACAATAATGTAATGTTCAGTGATGTACACAATGAAGACGAATATAAAGACTGGACCCTTTCAGTAATTCTTTGTAAATAAACACAATAATGTAATGTTCAGTAATTCTTATTGATTTGGAAAAACTGTAAAGACAAATATGACAAGAAGTTTCTAAATGCAGATGTACACAATGAGTTTGCAAACACGATAATTGAAGAAGTGGATCACATCTGTAAAGAACTGCAGAGAAATGGAAAAGAAAGAAACCAAGAAAAAGATAAGAAAGTGACAACAGTCGAAATTGGTACAGAAGCAAATTGCCCAGCCCACCATGGATACATATTAGAAGATGGGCAATGTCACCAACACAGGCTGGATAATTTGTTCCCAGGGTACATATCAGATCTGCAGAATAACCCCAATGATGGAAAAACAAATGTTCCGAAACACAAAGAACAGACGAAAAAGATACTAATAACATATATCAACATCCATAAAAGGCTAAAATAAATATACTGGACAAATGAAATATGCAAAATGTAAGTTGCAACTCATCGATGCAGAAGTGACTTTAACCATCTCCGCTCTATTTAATCACTGCATGTAAAACGAATGAAAGGACACAATATCACCGCTGTATCAGGTCTCTATGACCTTCACAGAAACAATAATAGAGTACATAGAGAACATATCAAATCAGTTGTTTCTAAGGCCCCAGTTCAACAAAATGGTAATCATAGTTGCACAATTGAAGAATGGCAGGGAAAAGCAATAACAGAGCATTAAATCCATTACATTAGTTGTAATAATGTTGCATCCTCAGCACATACACTCCAAAATAGAGCCATGATACTGTCTTAGAAGACATAATGCATGCCACAAAACTCTTCAATAACAAAAACGTGGGACAGTGTTTACAAATGAACAAAAACCATGAAAGTTTAAGTAGTAATAGTTATTTCAGTCTCCTAACATTTAGCCAATTCTTTTTCCTTACAATTCTAAGTCATCAGACGTGATTCTGAGGTACCCATTGCATTTCAAGCCAGTGAACATTTGCAAGTATTAGAAATACTAATAGCTATTCAAAACAACTATCCCCTGATGATGAGTGGAGTGTCCACTTGAAACTTTTAGTGCTGCCATTAATGCAAAGTATGGAAATGAAATGTTGTATCTTGTATGAAAAGCCCATTCATGCAATGTGTTTCTCAACACACATGAATGAAAGGCAAGCCAAATGAAAATGGCTATGAAATATCAAATGTTATATCTATTGTGAAATGTAAATACCTAGGTAAACAAGCTGTCTGTGACACACCTAGAAGTGCTCAGGTAAACAAGTGCCTTAAAAACACACCTGCAGCAAGAAGCCTCATGAAATGCAAATCTATGCAATGTGTTTATAAACACACATAGATCAAAAGCTATGGAAACTTTAGGCCCAAAAAGCAATGGAACTTAAACTCTATATCAAAAAGATTGCTGGCCTCATTTGTATTATGGATTGTGCGCATCTGTGAAGGTGAATAAACACTCTTTGAACAACTTATCCATTTGTAAGACACCACCATTCCCTATGTTATTGCTTGTCCACTATATGCTATGGTGTGTATTCCCTTTTCCATTTCCAAAGTGTCACAGTGTTAAGTCAGTAAGTCATCCTTTGACCTAGCCATATTATTCTTAGCCTTCACCCTTCACTAGCAAATTGAATACAACTATGAAGTGAGTATGACCTTGAAAGTCTTGTCTGAGTAATAAATAATAATTAATGACCTATTATATTTGAATTTAGATCGCCAGTAATGATTAATTTTTGTTATAATTGCTATTTGAATGGATTGTAAAGCATGTTTTAACCTTTGACACCTTGCAGCAGCTTGATGACAGTTTGAGTCATATTTTGGTTATGTTGACTTGGTCAAACCTACTTTGACCAAAAGTCAACCACAGGACATGAGGTGGCAGACCTCAGATGTTACGGATTGATGATATATGGTCCGGTACAGGTCACCATGGTTGGCTTATGCAGTGGTTTCAAGCTTATGATGATGATTTGTGCTTTTCAGCACTTTTACAGATTATTATTATTTGGTTTGCTGGATATGATGAATATTTATTTTTGACCATGTAGAGGTCTATATGGTGTATGAGTGCACACTTTAGATGGATTCGGACCTTTTCAGTTACGGGCAGTTACAGTGATGTTTTAGCCTCAGTTGGCTATCCTAGTGCAGTTTTGGCCTGTCAAAGCAGTGATGAGATTCTATTGGTTCACTGAGGGCGTTGTACATGGAGGGGGTGGTCCAGCCACTTGTTATTACCATATTACCCCCCTCCCAGACACATTGGTGAGCTTACCTTGACAGCGCAGGCACTCCAGGAGGCAGTTTGGGCAGTTTCACACTTCCCGAGGCAGTCCAAAAATGGTAAAAATGGCTACAGAGGAATTCGATTTGGGCTACTGAGGCAAGGTTATGGCATGGGATGATTTGTTATGATGAGTGGAATGTCTTCCACACTTTCTCCAGCAGTTTCAACTTCATCGGGACCCACATCCATCACTTATGGCATTTTTTGATGATTTATGGAGCCTTCCAAGGCTCACGACTTTCCCAGAGAGGCACGATTTGGTGCTTAGATGATTATTTTATTATTATTGTGCTATGGGGATTGACCAAGGGTGTTAGAAATTACCCCTTGGACCCACCATAAGCCATTTCTTATGTTTTATCATTAACATGTGGTGGGACCCCCTTGTTATGGGTGATTTGTCCATTATTATATTGTATTAGTGAGTTGATCCGTGTATTGTATTGTTGAGCTCATCTCAACCATTGATTAGATCTTTTGATCTTTTAATCTTAGCCACTCATTCAAAAAGTGGTTAGCCTCTCTCCTTCCTATTTGAAGGAGAGAGCTTCTCATTGTAAAGGGGACTTTTGGCTCTAGGTTATTGGAATAGAAAAATACTATTGCATCTATCTCTTGTGTTGTGGTCAATGCTTTTGGAGTTAGTTCGTTGATTCTTCCTTTGCACTGGGTTTTTGGAGATCTTGCTTTGCTATCTTTTGTACCACGTTTTGTCATCTACAGGTGGAGGCCGATTTGGTTTGAGGAGGATGTATTGGTAGGGGAGGACCCTCCCTACTTCTTCTTTGGATCTCTTCGTTGGTAACGGGGAGTATTACTGTCCCAGGACCTTCTATTTCATGTTATCACTTGCTTTTCATTTGTATTTCCTCCATTGTTGCTCAACTAATTGAAATCGCTTTCCTTGGTTGACAGGAAGAGGAGGTCGCATTTGTGGGCTAGGGCATCATTTCGACAAGCAAAATCAACAATTTCTCATTTGATCTCTGCAGGAGTCTTCCTCAACAACAAGGCATCTACTTCCATCACTCAGGTATGATCTCAAGGTAATTTCTCATTCCATAATTTATCCATTTTTCTAAATGCTTCAAACCCTCATAATTTCAAAACCCTCATTTTTACAATTTTTCAGAACTAGCAAGATCCACTTGGATTTTGGGTATAAAATTTAAAACCCACCTCTATAGCATCCACGGTGATTCAGATCTATAGTTTGGTGTGGATTGGCCTTCATCTGACCCATTTTCCAAGGCAAAGAAGCTTCTCCAAGGGAGGTCGCACTTCCTAGGAGGGGTGAGTTTGCTAGGATCTAGCACCTGGGTAGGTGAGATCCCACTTGATCCTTCATCTCCACATTCTATAACCTACCCCTAGTGTGTCACTTCAGTGATTTTCACCTTGTGGGCCCCATTCCTCATTTTGAGGGTTTAGCCCCACTTGGGTCACTTTGTGATACATTTCAATCTCAGATCTACTGCAATCTAGCCATTGGATGATCCTAACTTTCAAGACCCACCCAGCTTTGCACCTCAACATTCCTGATCTATATTTTGGTGGACATTCGGCTCCATTTGGCCCATTTCCCAAGGCACTAAACTTCTCCAAGCCAATTCGACTTTCTTGGATTGTTGGGTTAACTTGGGGTTTGGTCTTTGTCTTGCATGCTTGAACACTTGAACACTATCATATCCATTCATCAAGCTCACCTTTGGTACTGGTTAGCCCCAATTTGGACCTTAACTACCCTGCATTGGACACGGTTCCCAAGGCAGTGGATTTTCTCACAATTGACTAGTACCCTGATCCTTGATCTTGTTCTAAACCTCATAAGTCACTCACATAAACATGTTGGACCAAATCTACACTGTTTAAACCCCTTGATCCAACCTATCACTAACCTTGTGACTTCATCCATAGATCTAGGGTTCACCATACACCTTACGTACTTCACCCATATCTGACTTGATCTAGTGTTTTGGTTTGATCTCTCCTATCGGGAGTAGATTTGGGTCTCCCCCTTTGTTGTCTTGGGCTAGATAACATAAAATGAAGATTGCCTCGATTAGCGTGACAACCATCCATTGGAAGTCAAGGCTATCTTGGTTGCACCTCTTTGGTTGCCCATCCCTTCTGCCATCCATCTTGGATTCATCTCTAGGGGCAACTACAAGTTTGGTGATAACAATACCCATTGCATTTCTTTCCAATGAACATCTGGAAGTATTAGAAATATTAATGCATGTTTTATTATTGTCAAAATTTTATTATCCACACATTATGATGTAAGAAAAGCTCGGACTGTGTTAGAAAGAGGATCATTTTGAAAGATAAGAAAAAGCAGGAAAAGCAAGAATATGCTACATTGTGGGTAAAAAAGGCAGTAGTGACCTACTGCACAACTATATGCAATCTTTAGAAAGCCTTGTATTATTTATATGATCGCTGCCAATATGATCACTGCCAAACATCTTGCAATTGAATAAAAATTGTGCTTTGTATAATTCTTGAGATTCTTTTGTTGGTTCCACTCTTCTTTGTCTAATTTTTCAACAGGAAGTTCGTTTCTACCTTGCAATAAAGTGACTTTTCTGCATGCCATTTCTCCATTCATTGTGTTCCTTTTATCTTTATAAAACATCTGAAAATAATAATGCAGTAAGCTTTAACAGAAAATAGGTAAGACCAAAGCATGCCTTTGAAAATAAGAAGACTCCTTGAAACATTCTTGCCAGTAACACTCTATCAAGAACAGCAACGTTAGTATAGTGACTATAAGGTTGGAGGTCAAGTGCATTCATAGTTGGTGCCTTTACTAGGGTAATGAGATTGGCAATAATCATGTAATTCCACAATAAAACACTAGTAATGGACATTTATCTTCCAGTGTAGGCTACTTGCAGAGGCCATTTAAAGCAGCTCATTGTTGGATTTCAAAAATTACAAAGCCCTAAGTTTCAGAATTAGTTCCCGATTATTCAGCTGTTATGGAGACAACAATTGTTGGAATTGATGACAGCAAAGCATGCTTTGAAGTCTAAAGTAAAGCTCTTCTAAAAGATAAACTGCTAAATTGTTATGTTGTGGATGATGCTTTGCATGTCAATATGTGAAAGTACAGAAACTGAAAAAGGTCATGTTAATACATGCAACAGGCACTGCAGTTGAACAAAAAAAATACTGATTTGTAAACAATCAAAAATCTTGCCTGTCATTTCTTAGCACTGATAAACCTGCCACGACTTCTGCAGAAAGAGCATATATTGGTCCATAGGCATGCAAGAAGTATTCATTCCCAAGCAAATCTCCCAAAGGTTCATACCTGCAGTTAAGGACAGACACTTTGCTTTTGAGAGCCATCCATGACAATCCTGATGCAAATAAATAGATTTCTGAAGAAACACATTGCAAGAAAAACTCAAAAATCAACTGACACGGTAAACAGGTCAGAACTTTATATTATAAGCACTTTAGAGATATTATCATATTATCTTATATTATATTGGAAACAAGATGTCTGCCGTCACCATTTTAAGTTAGGGTCTCTGAAAACTGGACCCTTTTTCATGCATCCTAGGTATGTTCGAGGAGAAGAGCGTTCCTTTGCCAGTAGTGTTGCAAGTCGGTCTGATTATTAGAAAACAACATAAGACATGTGCATAGATATATCAACCGAGGTACAAGTGCAGATTAAAAATGAACTCTTTAATCATTCCAAATTTTGAGTATCAAGAAAACGAATGGGTTAAGGTTTCGGGATTCAATTTTACCTGGTCGCAAATAAATGTCATCATCAGCTTTAACATAAAAATCAGCATCAAAGAGTTGAAATGCAGCTTTGAAAAAAGCCAACCTATGAAAATAAGAGGAACTAGTGATGGTTTTTAAAATCAAAACAAAAATAAAACTCATAAAAATTTTCAAGAAAGCAGGAAAAACTCACGTTTTGTATGGCAATTTATTGTAATCCTCTTCAATATCTATGCGCAAAATATCTCCGTATTTGTCCATCTCTTTCTCAATTTCTGCCATTTTGTCTCCATCCTTGCTTCGTCCAATTACAAATCTGAAAGCCAAACCTGTTGCTTGTTCCAAACTGCTATAAGCATGCACACAATTTCCCATTAAAAAAAAACAACTTTCAAACTGTTTTGTATATGGACACTAGTTTTAAATAGAAAGGAAAAGCACAAAATTATAGCTCACTTGACAGCACTAATATGTCAAACTCAAAGTCATATTACATTAAAGATATCAAACTAAGAGCTACACACCCCGAAATTCAAATATAATGAGCATATAAAACTTCAGAGATCATTTTTATTCAGCATTTTAATTCCATGTATACCAAAACCTAATATGTGTTCTTTTTTGGAGGGGAGGGGAATACTGCTTATAGTAATTTACGGTTGTCCATTTGGCTAAGCTGTTGTGCTATAAAGGAGTGTTTCTATGCCATCATGAACAACATTATCCAGTTAGGACAACTTCACGGAGCATGTCTGAAATTAATACATTATATTCTTAAGTTTTATCCACATAAAAAAATCCAGTTATGGAGGTCACAAGACACATTCCCACCGAGTCCTAAGGGGTTACCAGCTGCTATTGCGGCTGGCAATTAATACCATACTCCATCCGAAAAATCTGTGAAAATGGGGGAAATCCAAAGGGTGCTGGCAAGGTACCCCCAGTTAATACCATCCTCCACCCAGAAAATCCACAAAAATGGCGGAAATCTGCAAGGAGCAGGTAAGGTACCAGCTTCCTCACTCTGGGGTCTGGATGCTTCATACATGGGAGGGTGAGGGGAATTCAGTTCTACAGAAACTCCAAAAGAAAAAAAATCAGTTGTCTTTATAATAAAGGTCTCAACCACAGCTGTAGACAACATGTTAAAATAATCCTGCATACGTTCTAGGACAACTCAAAACCTGTAATCACTGCCTAACTAACTAACAGTTGTAAGGACACCAACATATAATAACTTAGTTCAGTAACAGATCCGCCTCATAATGATAACAATGAATGATGTCAACCTAAGAAACAAGGCACATCAAACTGGAGGCCCATGTCCGTATCCCATGTATTGAACACGGACACACTAGGACACATGTTTGGAGCGTGCACTAAAATAGGATGTGTCAAACAAATGCAGGACACATCCAACTAGGGTCCCATGTCTGTATCGCATGTATCAGACACAAACACGCATGGACACATATCCAACACGTGTTTGGGACATGTCCTAAAACAAGACACATGTCAAACATATGTCCGATACGTGCCCTAGACATGTCAGCAAAAAAGGAACCCACAAGCCTCTAAAAAATGATTTTTCAATGTATTTTCTAACTTTCAGCTGTAGGAAAAGAGCTCTCACAGTCTCTCACTGTGCAGGTGGAGGGTACAATCAAGATTTGAATGGATTCCAAGGGTTGTAAGGACGGATTGGTAAACCAGATTTGTCATTTCTCTAACAGCAGTGTTTTTCTTGATTCATTCCACTGAAATTATGGCTCAATCATCAAAGGCAGTTGCTAAAGGTCAAAGGAAAGGGAGGAATATCACTGTTGTTGTTGCCCACCCTCCTCCAAGTTCATCTATCTCTGCTAGTGCTAGTGCTCCATCTGCTGCAATTGAAGCTGCAAGTGCAGCTTCCAATGTTGAAACTAAACCTGCCGTAGAAAGACAGCAAGCTCAAGAAAAGAAATATCCACCATGGAAGTATGTAACAAGACAACAAGGGCCCTGGGAAAAGCTTGTTGGGGGAGAGAATGTCCTTTGGACATGTAATTTCTGCGCACTCCATACAAGAGCACCTACTTCTAAGTTATGGGCCATGTGTTGGCCTTGACTGTGGACCTTGAGCATGTAAAGCAGTGAGAACTACCAAACAAAAAGAAATGGAAAGAGAGGATTATATTGGCTTGGGGAAGGAGGCAGCAGCAAGTAGGAAACACAAAAATGAGGATCCTCTTGAATTCTTGAGGAAGCCATCTGGCAGATTTGGGACTGCGACTGCAATTCATCCAGCAGAAAACACAAAAATGAGGATCCTCTTCCATTCTCGAGGAAGCCATCTGGCAGATTTGGGAGTGGGAATGCAATTCAGCCAGCAAAAAAGAGGCCAGCTCCAAGTGGCAATCCAATGGACAAGATCTTTCAACAAGTGAAGCAAGGGTTAACATGTCCTGTGTCAAATACTTATATTTCCATGTCCTCTGTGTCCCCGTGTCATGTGACTTAGACAACTAAATCCTGGAATTGCTAGTTGCAAATGTCCACTTCTCTATTGTTTCAGTTCATACAAGAAGGAAAGACTTGTTAAAATTTCAATACATTGTAAGCATACCTGCAAAATTAATACCCTAGATAGCTTTAAAACTTGAAACCTTTCAAAACTGCAGGTTTATATGCTAGATATACAAAGACATTGCTAACCGAAATATGAACAGCAGAAGCTAGATGAAATTTGCAGCACTTAAAATCACATATGTTTTCTTTATTAACTGAAAAGAAGAAGAAAAAACTTCACAGCAATAACTCAACCTGGAATGAATACCACACTCCCACCCCTGCCTTTTTTTATAGGGGAAGAAAGGCTAGGTTACAAAAAATAGAACACACCATAGTGCACCTAGGCTAAGAAAGGACAGACCCTAAGCTGCCTAGGGAAGTACACCCTTCCCACATGCAGTGATTCAAATGCTCCCTGCCTTCAAGACTGTGCCCTAGCTATTTCTAGAACCCTTCTATGCAAGGTGCCTATTCTAAATAAGAACAGCTACTAAAAATAGCACTTACGCTATTTCTGGAAAATCAAACTCTAACCCAGAAAAGCAATTCTAAATATATGAAAAGCTAAACATAACTCAGCCTCTACAAACTTAGGCAGGATGCATGTATAAGACTGAAGTGCCTTCTAGAGGCCAAAGTGTTGTGCCTCAAACCCACAGTCATCTCTGTCATGCACAGGAACTGAGGACAAATCTGATTTGATGTGAATGCTGAAGCACTCCACTGCTGGGGAACAATTAACAAACATTGAGAGACACGCGAGTAAATATCTAACACTCCCTCTTTGCAAGGAAAGTGCTCTCCACCAAGCCCAGATTTGGAATTGATTTAATACTGAGAGGGGGGGTGAATCAGTATTAGCACAGTTATCAGCAGTTTTTAACTTCTTTAACAGATTAGTCTGAACTTAATCTTGATCTTTAATCATGCATCCAATCATTCATCCATATATGCATCAAGACAAAGAACACAGAACACACGGGATTTTGACGTGGAAACCCAAACAGCAGAAAACAACGGAATGCTCTTTTGTAATGAAAAAATCACATTCAAGGAAGCACCGACTTCCTGTGTTTACCAGCACCAACTGAAAGGAGGCACCGACCCCCTGGTTTTACAGGCACCAACTTGAAGGAAGCACCAACTCCCTATCTTCTCCAGCACCAACTGGAAGGAGGCTATGACCCCCTATTCCTTGTTCCGTCCTGCCGCCCAGATATACAAAATAAGATGTTCTCTTACTGAAATTCCAACATGCGCACACTTTTGATCTTCTGATGTTCGTTCTGTTGTGCGCACCTATATGCAGTCATATTGCTGTCACTTCCCTGCATACATTACTTGACTTCTCATTCCACTCAATATTTCACTTTATGTTGATGACTCACTTCATATATTGTGTCCTACTTCATCTGCTGCAATCTGCGCCACTGATTGGCTGTGTCATTCTATTACTACGCAACTGCACTAACCAATTGATATTGTGCTTCAATTTATAGCTTGTTGATCTGAGATTACGCAGTAGTATCAGATGGAATTGCGCACTCACTAAGATGTGTTCGTTCAGTTTAAGTGCCACGGTCTTTCAGACAATCTACGACGTATTGTACATCATATGATCCGTCCTTTCGATTTAACGCACTTGTCTCGTATCATCCTCATCATGACGCGCATACTAGATTCTGCTGTTGTTATGTCGTCACGCATCTGATGGACATCTCTGCTTTGTGCATCAGTTGAACTTTTGCGCATCTTCTAATATACTTCAATTCTATCTCTGCACTTCTTTCTTAAAACATCTGTGACTGTCTGTGTGCTGCTTGTGCAACTATCATTCAATCCTCACGCACTTGCGCATCTTCTGTATTCTACCTTTTTGTCTTTGCGCAATCATCACAGATCTACAACATCATTCTGCGCACCATCAGCTATATCATTCATCTGCTTGTGCGCACTCAACTCCTCGCTAGATCATACTGTTATGTTCCTCGAGCCCGTGATGCCCCGAATTTAAATTTGTATCTTTCACTTTAGAAGCTCTTCAACCTCGCCATCAAGCTTACTTCAAATCTCCAACTTGCTTCACTATTTATAGATATCCTGCATGGATTCTATGTCCACAAGTTGGTGTGGCATTCCTTCTTTCTTGTTTCACGGATTGTGCTTATGCCACATGTTATGTTCTGCATTGTTGATGTATCCTTTCTTTATGGGTTCTGCACATACATTGTCCTCGACTTGGTGGGACTTTCACCTTTGTTGTACCATCACTTGTGGGTCTTCCGCACTTGATATTTCAATGCTTTGCGGAACTTGCGCATATACGATCTTCGACTTGGTGGGACTTTGACCCTTTCGGTATTATCACTTGTGGGTCTTGTGCACTTGATGTTTTAATGCTTTGCGGAACTTGCGCATACATGATCTTCGACTTGGTGGGACTTTGACCCTTGCGGTATTATCACTTGTGGGTCTTGCGTACTTGATGCGTCATCAGTTGTGGAATTTGTGCATATGTTGACTTGACCCGCTACACCCTTCTTGAAACTTGTGTGCGCTTCAACAACTGAAAGCTTCTTCTAATTGGAGATGACTCGCGCTCTTTCAAGACTTGAATAATCGTTCAACCATCTCTAGTTGCATGCTGCTTGCGCACTCTTGAATCTTCTTTAGACTTGCTTGCACATACTAGAGTTTTCTTTGGACTTACTTGTGCACACTAGACTTTGTCCAATGTACCTTTTGGCTTGCTTGCGCACTCTTCAAACTTCTGCCCAACCAACACTTTAGCTTGTGCCTTGAAAGACTATAACTGGATGGACTTGTGACCAGCTCAAGTACATGTTCCTTATGTACTTCTTCAAACTGGATATGCGTGATGTACCCCTGGGCACACTTCTTTAGACTAGATGCAACTTCTAGATATACTTCTTCACATTGGCATCCATATCCTTCAATACTTTGTTTGTGCATATACTTCTTCAATGTGGCTTTACTATATTCTTCAAGTTGGCATGTGAATACTAAATCCACTTAACTTCAGTTGACATCAATGACTCAAACTGAATCAGTTGACATCCTCTTTAACATTATTTGACATCAATGACAACCAAAGTTCAACACCCAGTGTCTCCCTCACACATCTCAAACTTCCCCATTGCTCGAGGCTTCTTCAAAATATCTGTAAACTACGAATCTGAAGAAACATATTCAAGAACCACTACACCCTTATAAACTGTCTGTGATGAAATGGTACTAGATATCAATGTGCTTCAAGCAATCATGAAACAATGGATTCTCAAAGAGACTGATGCAACTTTGATAGTCACAGTACACAACTATAGGCTCCAACAACTGATCGGTCAACTTTGCTATCAACTTGCGAAGCCAAATGGCTTCACAAATAGCAGAATTGGTTGCCATATACTCTGCCTTAGCTGAACTAAGTGCAATTGCTTCCTACTTCCTCCTAAACTAGGACATCATACCTAAACCCAAACTGATAGTCTGAAACAACAACCTGAAGTACTCTTCCTATCCCTTGCATCACCTATCCAATTAGAATCACCAAAATGATGCAACACCAACTCACCATCTCCCACATACCTCAGACCATAATGAATTGTACCTTTCAAATATCGGAGCACATGCCTTCCAATGAATTTATCAAGGCTCAACTTTGAACCAGCTCAAGGTGTTCACTACAAGGCAAATATCAGGTCAAGTATTCACTAGATACATAAGGGAAGCAATCAACTGCCTATATAATGAAGAATCTAGCAAATCCTAATCTTAATCTATTGATAACTTTATATTTGAAACCATAGTAGTGGCCCAAGGTTTGCAATCCATCATCTAAAATCTCTTCAAAATCTCCACTCTATACTTCCCCTATCCAAGAAATACCTCACTTGTACCTTGCCAAACCTTTAGGCCCAAGAAATAATGCATCAAGCCAATGTCCTTCATGTCAAACTCACGAGCTAACTTTGTGTTGCACCATGCAATAAGCCTCACCTAACTACCTATAAGTATCAAGTCATCATCTACATACAAGATCAAGGCAGGCAAATCAGATCTATCAAACAAATGATAAATATTACGATCTACAGGGTGCCTGCTTCAGCTTTCAACCCATAAAGGTCCTTCTTCAATCTGCACACATGGGTATCTCACCATGCACCTCAAAACCCATCAATTGGTAAATGTACACTTCCTCCTTAATCAATCTATTAAAATAAGTTGTCTTAACATCCATCTTATTTAATGCTCGATGTTATCAAAACCAACCAATCTGGGCCAGAACTAGTCAATCCAAACTAGTCTAGACCCTTCAACGCCTGAACCAGTGGCTGAACTACCAAATTCAAACAATCAATACCAATAATGGTGCCACGAGGAAACAAAAAATAAAGGAGAAAAACAAAAATAAAACCTCCCCCTCCCTCCCAAACCCTAAAACAAGCAAACTTTACATATTTGGTGTCTAATGGTTTGGATTTACATTGATGTACATACATACATATACATACTTGTCAAGGGTCAGACCAATATGAAACTGGATTTGGAACTAACCTATAAATTTGATCTACTAAAAAATGCATAAATGATAAAATTTGCAAAATATATATCAATTCATAGGTCAATTCCAAATCAAATTTCATATTGCTCTCTCTCTCTCTCTCTCTCTCTCTCTCTCTCTCTCTCTCTCTCTCTGTATATATATATCTGTGTGTGTGTGTGTGTATTTTTTAGTAGATCGATTCACGGGCCAGTGCCAAATCCAATTCCATATTAGTTTGACCCCTGACAAGTTCTGATTTTGATAACTATGATAAAAACTATACAAAAACTGATGCAGGACACATAATGGTTCTAATGGAAGTATACTTAGCAATTGGAGCAAAGGTATCCCCATGTTCTACTACCTCCCTCTAAGAGAATCCTCTTGCTACAAACTTGGCCTTGTACTTCTCTACGTTGCCATCAACTACATGCTTTACCTTGTACAAACACCTGGAATCAATCATCGACTTACCCTATGGTCTAGCACAAACTCTCATACATCATCTTTCATAATGGAGTCGTACTCCTCAATCATGGCATCCCACCACACCTACTTTGAATTTCCTACTCAATACTAGAATAATTGATGGAAGACATCATTGCAACATAACCAAGAAACTTCATAGGATGATTACTCACCCAAAAATGAACTCTCTGGAGCTCCAACTTGCTCTTGTGCCTCTTGCAATGCCTCAATAAACAACCTTGACTTTCGCATTGTACTGGGTGGTATTGAGGTATCTACTCCTGTACTAGAATCTCTTGATTTCCTTTTGGGATTGGTGTACTGTGTAGATCAACACTTTGGACAACACTCTCTTAAGCCCTCCTCTACCTCTTTAGAAGGATCTTCAGACTTAAGGACCAAGCATCCTCGTCAACTTCACATCTCAACTTACCATTGTCTTCCATTATGCTAGAAGGTAAATCTGGTAACTTTGGAGGTCCCATCATATTCCACAAAAATACCCTTCATGCTAGATGGTTCAAGCTTGGATCTCTGCTCATCGGGAATATGAATATAGACAACCAAAAAAACAAAGGTGTGATACATGTGGTTTTTCACTCGTAAAAGCTTCTCCTGGTGTCTTGTCTGTTGAAGAATGTAACTTCGGAAGATATTCTTATTTGTATTATTTGTGTCATTTGTATCATTTGTATTGTACACCCTACGGGGATTATTATTGATGTAATTGATCATGTAAAAGTCATTGAAAGAGTCAATATAAACCCTAACTGTTAGGTCGGCCTGGAAAGATCTAGAAAGAATATTTTATTGTAAATTGTACAGGTCGGCCCAGTTAGGAGAGTGAAGTCGGCCTGTTTGGTAAAAAGGTCAAGTCAGTTGATTAGTATAAATGAGGAGTTCGACCTCCTGATTTGGTCACCACTCTCACTCATTGAGTCCGCATCACTAGGAGAGATAGATTCAAGTGAATAGTTGCTTTTGGAAGTCTTCTTGTTTTGGGTCTTTGCACGAGTGATACTATTGTACATTCTGACGAATCTATATAAAAGAAGTTTGCTTGGTTTTTCTGCCCCGAGAGGGTTTTCCCAGGATAAATTTGTTGCGTACTATTGTCTATGTTGTGCTTGTTTATCTTTCAGTGATCTGTATTGTTATTGCACTTAAAATTTAACATGGTATCAGAGCATACCTGAAAGAAAATATTGTGTAGTTGTTGCAACTACAGAAACTAGGGTTTCTTATTCACGGAAGAAGTCTCCACAGATCAGCTAAAAAAGAGGGTGCATTCAACTCGCCTCACTTAGGCACATCTTTCTGTCGAAGCATAATTCAATTCCAAGAATTTTCATTTTTGGGTCCACCACTACAGCTCGGAGAACTAGGGCATCAAAAATTTGGAGGATTTGTTCACAGAATTAGGAAAAGGAGTATATTGCTCAACTCGCCTTGGGAAGGCGCATCTTTTCCTCCTCTCATATTTCCAAAATCCAGAAGTTGAAAAATTAGGGTTTGTCTAACAAACCCTAGGACCTCCTGTAGCCAGACCACAAAAATCAATTTCTGACTAGAGTATGTTATTTGGTAAGTTATTCTCTCTCTATTTCCATTTGAGATTATAATTTATGAAGTTTATCAAGATGACAAATCATACCAAGCTTGAGGATAAGCTTGAAGGGGCAAAGAACTTCCGAGCATAGAAGTTTAGGGTGATGCTCATCCTAGAAGAACATGAATTGGACAAGTATGTCACAAAAGTAGTTACGGTGCGAGAGGGAGATGAGGAGAAAGCAAAACACAAGAAGAACCTAATCAAAGCTAAGAGGATCATAGTTGATTCCATCAAGGATCACTTGATCCCACACATCTCATCTCCGAAAACTCCGAAAGAGATGTTTGATGCTCTAAAGGGACTATTTGAAGGAACCAACATCAATAGGAGGATGACCTTGAGGACTCAACTCAAGGCTGTGAAGATGCAAAACAATGAAAGTATCCAATCCTACTTCACAAGGGTCTCCAACATCAGAGATCAATTGAATGCAACTGGAGATGAAGTTGAAAATGCAGAACTAGTGATGACTACCCTAAATGGTCTTCCAAGATCATGGGAGTCATATATTCAAGGAATATGTTCAAGGAAGAAAATCATCTTGTTCAGTGCACTTTTGGAATCTTGCACTCAAGAGGAAGCAAGGATTGTAGCCAGAGAAGAAAAGCTAGGTGATAAAGATAATCAAGCTCTAGCAGCTCATACCAAGAGAGGAAAGAAGGAAGATCATCATCACAAGAAATCACACAAGGGTAAAAGACCTACTAAATACTACTCAAGTTTTAGATGCTTCCATTGTGATGAGATGGGATACATTGCTAGGAATTGTCCCAAGAAAAAAGGAAACAAGAAGGGAAACAAGAAAAGACATCATCCTCATGCTACAGAGGATGATTAACCAGCAAGGAAGAATGCAAGAGAGGATTCTTCAAGTGACGAAGAATATGTTCTGATATCGACACTCACAGATACGAACTCACTTGGTAATAATGATTAGCTTGTTGATAACGATGCTTCTAAGCACATGATAGGTTTCAAGGATGCTCTCAACAACCTCATGGAGAAGGACTCACCTCACAAAGTGAAACTAGGAGATGACTATCAATATCCCATCAAAGGGGTAGGAGAAGCTTCCTACAAGCTTGAATCTGGGAAGCCTATCAAGATGAAGGATGTTCTATATGTACCTGGTCTAAAGAAGAACTTACTTTCCATCTCGACACTAGATGAGAAAGGATTCAGAGTAGCATTTGTTGATGGCCAAGTACTCATGTGGCCCAAAGGTAAGACCTTTGATGATGCAGTAGTAATTGGAGTACAAAAGGGAGGACTATACAAACTCAAAGGAAAACCAGAACAAGCCTTGGTTCATGAAACTATGGAACCAAGTGAATTGTGGCACAGAAGATTCGCTCACATCAACTACAAGGCATTACCAATTATGAGCAAGATGGTGAATGGGCTACCCGAGATCCAGACTAAGCATGAAGGCATATGTAAGGGGTGTGCGAAAAGAAAGAATGTGAAGAAGCCATTTCCAAGTAGCGACAACAAAGTGAAGGAGATTTTGGAACTCATACATTCAGATGTTTGCGGGCCTGTCTTCCAACTCATTAAGCAGGTATGCCTACTATGTTTCTTTTATTGATGATTATTCACAAAAAACATGGATATATTTCTTAAAATCAAAAGATGAAGTATTTAGCAAATTCAAGGAGTTTAAAGCCCTTGTAGAAAACCAAACTGAAAAGAAAATCAAAACATTATGATCAGATAATGGAGGTGAATTTACCTCGGGAGATTTCAAAACCTTATAGTAAAGACTCATGGATTAAGAGGGAGATGAGCACTCCCTATAATCCACAACAGAATGGGACTGCATAAAGAAAGAATAGAACAATTATGGAAGCAGTGAAGGCCATGATCCATGATCAAGACCTTCCTATGCACTTATGGGCGGAAGCTGCAAGAACAACACTATATGTTCAAAATAGGACTCCCCACCAAGTTCTTGAGAACAAGACACTAGAGGAGATGTTTACAGGAGAGATTCCAGAAGTCAGCCATGTCAGAATATTTCGCTGCCCTGTATACATACACATTCTGAAAGAGAAGAGGACCAAGTTGGAGCCTTCAGGAAAGAAGGGAATCTTCGTCGGTTATAGTGATTCATCAAATGCATACATAATATATATACAAGGCTTCAAGAAGATTGAGACTAGCAGAGATGTAACCTTTGATGAAGATACAGCCTTCAACAAATCAAGGCAGATCCACTCTTATGAAGTACATGAAGAAGAACCTGAGACTCCCAGAGTTCGAGATACAGTCATGGAAGAGCAGATTCTAGAAGAACCTAAGGATCATGATATGACTGAGCCACAGAGACCTGTAATCCACCGAAAGAAGTGAACTCACACGAGAAAACCAGCTTGTGCAAGAGAGCTTATCCAGGATGCAGAGAGGTATGGTGCCCCAGAAGGAAGCAAGAGACCCCGACCATACTCCCACTATGTGGCATCATTGATGTTGAACCTTCCAATTATGAAGAGGCTGCTGAAAAGAAGGTTTGGAAGGATGCTATGATCGAGGAGTAGCAGTCGATCATGAAGAATGATGTCTGGGAGGTGGTTCTGAGACCTAAAGGGAAGTCAGTAGTGTCTTCCAAATGGATCTACATGTTCAAGCATGCGGCAAACGGAAGTGTCAAGAAGTACAAGGCAAGATTTGTGGCTCAAGGTTTCTCCCAAAAAGAAGGCATAGATTATGAGGAGACATTTGCTCCTGTGGCGAGATACACTTCGATCAGATCTATACTTGCTATAGCCAAAGTGATGAAGTGGAAAGTACATCAAATGGATGTGAAGACTGCCTTCCTGAATGGCGTAGTAGAGGAGGAAGTGTATGTGGAGCAACCACTACGCTTTGAGACACATGACAGGCAGACTCATGTGTGTAAGTTGAAGAAGGCCTTGTACGGATTAAAACAGGCACCTAGGACATGGTACGACAGGATAGACGGATTTCTGACGAGCTTGGGATTTACAAAGAGTAAAGCGGATTCCAACCTTTACTATGTAGATGACTTGTTCTTGAAAGGTGAGCAGAAGCTCATAGCATAAACGAAGAGGAAGTTTGCCGCGGAATTTGAGATGAAAGACCTGGGTATGATGCATTACTTCTTAGGTCTTGAGGTGTGGCAGAATCCAGAGTAACTTTTCTTGAGTCAAGGAAAGTATGCTGTAGAGATCCTGAAGAGATTCGGGATGATGGATTGTATGGCCATGGCCACACCTATGCCATTGAATCTGAAGTTGCTGAGTGATACTTCTTCAGAACTGGTGGATGCCACAGTGTATAGGCAGATGATTAGTTCGTTGATGTATTTGACGAACACGAGACCAGACTTATGCTTTGTGGTGAACACTCTAAGTCAATATATGGTAGAGCCGAGACATGTTCACCTGGTTGCAGCAAAGCATGTGCTGAGATACTTGAAGGGTACGATTGATTATGGCCTCAGGTATGCATCGGATCTAAAGATTAACCTACAAGGTTATGTCGATGCGGATTGGGCCGGAAGTGTCACAGATAGAAAGAGGACATCAGGGTGTTGCTTCAGTTTGAGATCAAGTATGATCGCATGGTTCAATAGGAAGCAGACGAGTGTGGCACTCAATACAGCTAAAGCTAAGTATATGGAAGCTTGTTCGACAAGCTGCGAGGCAGTATGGCTTTGAAAGTTGCTATCAGGATTGTTTGATATCGAGTTAGAGTCAACTTGTGTCTTCTATGACAACCAGAGTTGTGTGAAGTTGTCGGACAACCCTGTGTTCCATGACAAGTCGAAGCACATCGAGATCAAGTATCACTATATTCGAGATATGGTGCAGAAGGGAGCAGTGAGACTCTAGTATATAGAAACAAAGGAGCAGATATTCGATGTGTTGACCAAGCCTCTATCGAGAGTGAAGTTCGAGTACTTCAGGGACACAATCTTGGAGTCGTCCAGATCAAGAGGGAGTGATGAGCTCGGATGAGGTAGCAGGTAGTCACAGGTCATGTAACGTAATTGAGTCTCCTAGGCTACGAGAGGATCTGGACGAGCGGTGATGTAACACAGGTAGTTGCGGTGTGCTCGGTTCGTGGAAGAGGACAGTTGCATATGGTATGAAAAAGGACCAGCTCTGCAGGACAATTGCATCTAGTATGAAAAAGGACTAGCTCTGCAGGATATCTACATCCAGTATGAAACAGGACTGGCTTTGTAGTGGTAAGCATCCAGTATGAAACAGGACAGGCTCTACGGGATATCTACATCAAGTATGAAACAAGACTGGCTCTATAGTGGTGTGCATCCAGTAGGAAAAAGGACTGGCTCTGCAGGATATCTACATCCAGTATGAAAAAGGACTGGCTTTGTAGTGGTTACTGGTCGTATCTCTAGGGGTGGTATTGTTACCAACTAATTTGTGCATTAGTTGGATTTCTTGTGAGCCGCCAAAGTTGTGGACATTTTAAATGTTCATTATCGGTGTTCAGAAGTACAAAAGTCATTTTCAGGGCCAATTTTGGCCCCTTTGTAATAATTGCATGCTTCATACCCCCTTGGGGATATTTTAAAAATGTACTAGCAAGATTGTCTTATGTAAAGAACTTGGCTTCCTAGGACTTTAGATATCAAAGGTGATCATTCCATAGTGTTTTCTCCTTGTCAATTATGCAATGTTGAATAAACATTGTACAATCGACGTGTTTTTCACCGCTCCTCCAAAGCTGGAATGGTCGTCCTGATGTTTAGGCCTTAGGAGGTTATTGAAGTTCATGTGTCAATGTTTATGAGCTTGCTAGACATATAATTGAGTCACTATGAACATGCACTAGGCCCCCTAGGAGTTTGAGTCAGTTCGAACAAAATTATTTGTTCTCGTTTTACGGGCTTTTTTAATGATTTTAATTAAAAAATAAAAAAATATGATAAAAGTGTGGTCTAGGGATTGCTTTTGCCATGGGGGTGCTCGTTTTCTAACCCGGAGCACCCATAAAACCCCGAAACCCACTTTTCCTAAGTTTTAAGTGATTATTTATCACTTTAATAAAAAATCTCTCAAAAATATTAAAAGAGAATTGTCAAATTAAAATAATAAAGATATGGGAAAAATCATTTTCTCTAAAAAAGAGGGATTTGAGCCAAATAAAGTGCCAGTAGGGTTGGCAATCAACATCGAAGATGATTTCTATTATCACCACTAAGAAAACTCCCACGGGGGGAGGAAAGGGCACACCCTACCAAAATCTCAAGCCTGCCCACTAACTTTTTACTCCAAAAGAAGCAAAAACTCCCAAAAATAGCTAAGTATTAACAGCTTCCGACTGGATGAGAGGGCCACAATAAGAAAAATGATAAAAAGGAGGTCTTCCGCTCTTAAGAGATTGAACGGTCGAGATTGGAGATAGAGCTAGATCTATGTCGGGGAAGAGAAATCAACGGCAAAGAACGAAGGAGATGGGGAATGATCGACGATGGCAGTTTCCCCCGAAGGCGCCAAAGGCAAAAAGAGAGGGAATGGATCTACGGCCAAAGTTCAACGAGGTTCCGACTTTCGACTCCCGCATTGCGGATTGCGAAAGTCGAAGGCGTGAATTTCTTCAGAGCTATGAATTTGGGGTTCCGACTTCCGACTCCCGCATTGCGGATTGCGGAAGTCGGAGGTGTGATTTCTTCGAAGCTATGCATTTGGTGTTCCGACTTTCCGACTCCCGCATTGCGGATTGCAAAATTCGGAGGAGTAATTTCTTCAAAGCTGTGAATTTGGGGTTCCAACTTCCGACTCCCGCATTGCGGATTGCGGAAGTCGAATGCGTAATTTCTTCAAAGTTGTGAATTTGGGGTTCCGACTTCCAACTCCCACATTGCGGATTACGGAAGTCGGAGGAGTAATTTCTTCAAAGCTGTGAATTTGGGGTTCCGACTTCCGACTCCCGCATTGCGGATTGCAGAAGTCGGAGGAGTGATTTCTTAAAAGTTGTGAATTTGGGGTTCTGACTCCCGCATTATGGATTGCGGAAGTCGGAGGCGTGATTTCTTCAAAGCTGTGAATTTGGGGTTCCGACTTCTGACTCCCGCATTGCGGATTGCGGAAGTCAGAGGCGTAATTTCTTCGAAGCTATGCATTTGGTGTTCCGACTTTCCGATGCCCGCATTTCGGCTTGCGGATTGCGGCTTACGGATTGCGGATTGCGGATTGAAGTTGGATTTTCGGAATAAATTGCAGAATAGGAGAAAAAACAGAGGGACAGGTATCAAAAATAGAGATAGACATAGATTAGATCAGTATTCCTGATAAGATTCTTTGCATAAACAAATTGTTCCGCAACTGGGAGTCGATCTAAAGGCAAAAGAAAGACACAATACGTCAATCCCTACAGATTAGCCTAAAATGGCTCAATCTAAAGGACAACAAGCAGTTCGACAACCCGAGTTTTTCACTAGCAGCACACTGAAGTTTCCCATCGGCTCATCTCTAGATCAAGAAGTAGTTGGGTCAAGCAAATCAAAGTGAAGAAGGAAGACAGCCTCATCACTTCCAGTTTTTATTATTATTTTGAATAAATAGTCCATAAGATTAGTAGTTAATTTGATTTATTACCAATAGTTGTAGTTGCAAATTTAATGAACAGCCACATATGGTTGAAGTAGTCGAGAAGGTTTTTATTTTTGTAAGCCTATAAAGGCAGATTTTGAATAAGACCCAAGGGTTGGGATTTTGTATGAGAAGTTTTGAGCAATGTAATGAAACCCATCCTTTTTATTAATGCGAAGACTTGATTTTGGAGCAGAAATTCCTAAAATGAATGTTTTGATGTCTGTAACTCTTGTGCATGTTTTCCTTGCTAGTATTTCCCATTGATTGTCTTCTTCTAAAGTGTTTAAATCAAGATTACATGGCCTGAAATTTGTCCATAGTTTGATGCTTCAGATACATATGATTAGATACTCCACCCTTTCTTTCTGAAATTGCAAGTTAGAATTCATTCGTAATGCTCTAATTCTGTGATGGATTTTGTTTCCCTTTCTACCACCGTATGCTAATATCTCTTTGACTTGAAAAAACTTCATTTATCTTGCCTTTGCCTCTAAAATTATAGTCCCATCAGTCATCTGTGACAGAAAACCTATGAAAGTTTGACTCCATGCCCTGTGATATACCTATCCTCAGCCCAACCAACCGAAAACCCTAATACCCTTATCTGAAGGTCTAGATAAGGGAAGATAGTTAGATTAGTTTCTTTTCATGTTAGACTAGTTTTGTTTTCTTTTCTGCTTTAGTTTATTTTTACTTTTGGCGAAACTGGATACTAACCCAACAGTGCTCTACCGAAGTACCCAAAAGGGGAAAAGATATTCATTGCTATAGTAATTAGAAAATCTTTCCATTTCAGTTCCTTTTTACTTTTTGGAATTAACCCCCTTGCTCTCCCGAGTACGGTCTTCCGACTTGAAAGAGATTCTTGGGATTAATAATAAAGAAAACATTGTTCTAAAAATTGTAAAATTTGGACTCCTTTTATATACTATGCACCCCTGTGCTTCGTCCGAACAATAAGGTGTATCAAAAGGAATTGGAAGTGGCTAGTAATTAGTTTAATAACATTTTAATTAAGTTCCTGTAACGAAAACCCGACATTACTTCGATTTGATCGAAAGTGGGCAAATTTTGCAAAGGAAGTGGGAACTACTGGAAAGCGACCTGTGGGCACCATTAGACTGCATAATTGTTGGTGTAGTGTTGAACACGCCCTCAAGACTCCATTCCATCCCACATGTTCTTATGTGGAGCCAATTAGACCAAAATCCGGACATATTCCCCGTACCGCAAGGTATATCGGGAATTCCCTCTTTGCCCCCTAATCAACTCATCTTTTTCACCTAACTTAAAATAAACCAAGTACACTTGCAAAACATTTTATATTTTACAACAGCACTATTTACAATTGCACAACTCAACTGGAACTGGTTAATTATTTAAGTATTTGCTTTCAAGTATTTACAATTATGGATGACATGTATCTCATTTATGTTGTTGATGCTTAAAGAATAATTGATTTTTGCAAATTGCTTATTTTAATCACAATTTCATCTAAAAAACTCCTAGAAACAACACTCATCCTATCTGTAACAATTAACACAATCTAAGAGCTTTAGAAAAACTCTTTGATAGGGTCTACCCCCCTTGGCTTCGGTTAGGAGTTTGCCTAAACAGAGGAGTCAGGATCAGGTGACAGCACCTGACTCAAGACTTGCCCCCAAGGTCGCACCTAGTAGCTTCGAAAGATTCCTGCTGCGTTTCCCCCTAGGTGTGCTTTTTGGTGGCAACAGTTATAACCAAGGGAGATCCCAGTGTAGGTTCCCCGACGTACTGGGTTGAACTGGTGCAGTAGGCTCTCCGATGGACTGGATTGAACGAGTGCATGTTGATTGGTGAACTCCAGTCTGGTTGGTTGTATCTCCACGGGTTGGATCCCAGTATGACTAGTCGATCACCAAAGGGAGATGCCAACGTGAAAGCCCCAGATTGAATCTAGGCCACATCCAACATGAAAAAGGGTTGGCTCTGTGAAACTTCTTATGATATATAGATTCGGGAGATGTCAAATGTCAATAATCCGTGTACAAGAAGTGCAGCAGCTGGAAGATGATGGTGACGATGTCAGAAGAATACCTTCCTTGTTAAGAGGGAGTGTTGAAGAATGTAACTTCGAAAGAAATTCTTATTTGTATTATTTGTGTCATTTGTATCATTTGTATTGTACACCCTACGGGGATTATTACTGATGTAATTGATCATGTAAAATTCATTGAAAGAGTCAATGTAAACCCTAACTATTAGGTCGGCCTGGAAAGATCTAGAAAAGAATATTTTATTGTAAATTGTACAGGTCGGCCCAATTAGGAGAGTCAAGTCGGCCCTGTTTGGTAAAAAGGTCAAGTCAGTTGATTAGTATAAATGAGGAGTTCGACCTCCTCACTTGGTCACCACTCTCACTCATTGAGTTCGCATCACTAGGAGAGATAGAGTCAAGTGAATAGTTATTTTTGGAAGTCTTCTTGTTTTGGGTCTTTGCACGAGGGATACTATTGTACATTCTAACGAATCTATATAGAAGAAGTTTGTTGGGTTTTTTTGCCCCGAGAGGGTTTTCCCAGGATAAATTTGTTGTGTACTATTGTCTATGTTGTGCTTGTTTATCTTTCAGTGATCCATATTGTTATTGCACTTAAAATTCAACATTGTCCTTCAAGATTTTGTGAGGGCACCTATTCAAAATGTACATAGTCATATTCCATGCATCTTCCCAACAACACATGGGCATATCCATATCATGGACCATTGTTTGGTTGTCTCAACAATGGACATGTTCTTCCTCTCCACAACCCCGTTATGTTGTGGGTTGTAAGGTACTATGAGCTCCTGGTTGATCTCTGCTTCCCTATTGGAATAGTAGGCTATGCAAGTTTATCACACCTTTAGATCTTATAGAGACAATCAGTTGACAGCTGATGGGTTACTAGGAGAGTCAACTGAGTGGTCGACTAGTTGAGCAATTAGACAAAAACAATCAACTGGTGTGCAAAACAAGGAAAAAATCAAGGAGTTTTTTATGCGCCCTCAATAATCTATGTGGAACTCATCTTCCTCACTTTAAGGGAGTTAGTTACATCTTGGTACTATTTAAGATGCCTTTATGGGTAGATCTAACAAGTGACATATGAACATGTATGATATGTATCATGTATGGAAATGTTTTGCTTTCTAACACTTCTATGTATGTTGAGTTATGCATGGTTGTGATTAAGTGTTGTAACAGTGTCTTTAGACACCAATTCTCTCTTGGAAAACTAGCTCTTTGATCTACTTAATCCCCTGGTTCTCCAACATGGTACTAGAGCTAGTGGTTTTGTTGTCCACAAGTTGTAGGTTTCCTTTTGTACGCACTCCTAGCGAGTCGGTTCTATATAGTAGACTGACTCGAGGTTTCAACTTGCAGACCGAATCTAGGAGTAGATTTGTGGATCAACATCATGAGATCCAAGCATGAAACCGCAGTTATGAAAGGACACGGCTATGGAATATGGACACAAGATATGGAAATAGTGTTGGAGAAGAGTGCTCTCGCAGTTTACAAAATTGTGGTTCCAAATCTAAAGGAAGACCACCAAAAATTCATCATCAACGAAAAAAGGGATAAGATTGTAGGAGTCATAACAACCCACGCAAGATCAATTGTCTGAATGTTGTCTAGAAGAAGTTGAAGACTTTGTTTGATAAACATATGAAAGTCATTTATGTAGATTGAGAAAAAATTGATCTCTTTGGATCCTTTTTCTTTGAAAGAATTGAAGATTACTCGGCCTATATGAAGGAACTTCAATTGAAATTGAGTGAATGTGACAAGGGTTTTCCAAAGAAAGATGGCCAGCTCATAAAACTAATCCTAATGAATCTAAAGACATGCTATGATGTGTTATGTTCAACATTATGTGCCAGTTGGACCTCCAAAAAAGATGATGGTAAGGATTATTCCTTTGATTTAAGTGGTTTACTAATTAGGGCACAAGAAAAGTTGCTTGATGAAGGGAAACTCAAGGTCAAGCAAAAAGCCCATTTGTTGAAGGGCAAAGGTCAACAAAATTATAAAGAAAGAATTCAGCAATGCAATCAGAAGAAAGAATGCAATTGAATGAACCAAACTCTTAAGAAGAACCATGGTGATTAGACTTCAATAAGAAAGGTAGAAAGAAGAAGACCTACCAATGTTGCAATAAATTGGGACATATAGAGAAGGCTTATTGCCAAAAGACCAAGAGCCTAGAGGAGAAAGGGAAGAGGCTTGAAGGAGACGTGTCGACTAGAAGATCGACTAACCTACAGCATCGAACTTGATAAGGTAAGGCAAATAACCAAATGTTTTTTGTTAGTGCATCTTGTTAAAGTTAATGCAACTGCGAGACCCATTCTCAGAGAGGATGGTACCCTAGTAAGTTAACTAGGGTTCCTGATCAAGTTAACCAAGTAGAGTAAAGAATAAGACCCTAGAAGGTACCCTAGGGCCCCCAGCTATCTCATAGGGTTCTTGGTTGGGGACCAAGCAGGTTAATGCCATGGCAAAGTTCCTAACATGTGGCTAGGGCCCCTATTTGTCTCTAAGCTATTCTAGTCTGGGACCAAACAGTTTCTTGGTCACGAGGACCAAGCAAGTCCTGCAGGTTGAGACAAAGACCTCCTAGTCTGAGACCAGGCAGATGCTTGGTCACGAGGACCAAGTAGTTCCTGCAGTGACAAACCTAGTCAGTTAACCAAGTGAATCTTGGTCAGTGGACCAAGATGATGATGTGTGATGTCCTCTTCTCCTAGGCCTTCAAGATGGTTGAGTTAGATGGTCTTCTCAAGGGACTGGCCACCCCTTGATGGAGCCACTAGCATTTAACCTAAGGAGCAGTCTAGAGGACCACATGATCACATCATCCAGTGTGAACCCTTCCTTATACAGTGATGATGAACTGTCAGGTTATATGGAACATTTGTACATTTGAGAGAGATGACTGGTTGTACCTTCCCCACCTTGGTTGATTTACTTTTGGTCCTTACACCTTGTTAATTATTGGTCTTGTGGTACCTTGTCTTTAACTTGTGGTTAATGGGGTCATCTACCAACCTTTAATTATTTTTTGTACCACCTTGATGCTTTTAGTCCTATGGGTACTATGGCTGTTTGTCCACTTTATGGTTTACCCTTGGTCCTAAGGTTATGGGTCATGTACCCATTCTTGCTCTTATAGTTTTGACTTGTACCCTGACCTAATAATAATATGACCTTATTACCCACCTAAAGTTGCCCTATTCATATTTTATGTTTGTGTCTTAACCCAATTGCGTTGGCACCCACTTAAGACACATCAATTATATTTTTAATAAGTGGTACTACCCTAAATTGATGGAACCCTAACTTAAATAAAGAATGACTTTTCTAGAAGATCGTGATCCTATATATTGAAGACTTTTGCTCCTCATTTGACAAGAAAAAAGGTACAATATCTCAGCTCTGAATTCTTCTTGACGTCTAGGGTATATGGATTGTCCTGCGTGAATCGCCCACCTACTGAAGATTACTATCTATCTCATATCTAATTTCTGCTAGGGTTCGCTAATGTCTGTTGTGACTTTGGAGAGGCCCGATTTGATGTTATTGACTGAGATCCAACTCCTGTTTGAGATCTGATCTGGTTGTTGATGGTTTGCTGAGGTCTAATCCATTGTTGAGAGGTCCGATAGGGCTGAGAAGAAGTCTGATCTACTGTTGTAGAGTCCGATTGGGCTAAGAAGAGGTTCGACCTACTACTGTGGTGTCTAATTGGGCTGAGCAGAGATCCAATCTGTCAGCAGAGATCTTATTAGAACCTGATCCATCTACTATGACCAAATCGTGAGCCTTGGAACTTCCTTTTACCTCATCCGCAAGCTTGTAAAGCTCAATTCTGCCTGTCGTGACCTAATTGGGGTTTATCCTAAGTGACCACATCCTTTTATCATCTTGATGATTGGGCTGTGATTCTGTTGAAGGTTCTCCTTCCCTCTTGCAAGCTTATTTTCTGAGTTATGATCAAACTAAGGGTTTGTTGAGATCTATTTTGATATCATCTGACGGCTCTGATTTTGAGTATTTGTCTATGGTCAGTTTGTTGTAGTTTATAAAGTTCCCATGTACCACGTTTAGCCTGAGACCTGAACTTTTATGCTAATGACTGATCCAGGGTATTGAGATTGTATTTTGGTTTTGATACATTTATTCTTAGCCTTTATCTTTGACCAGATCTTTATGCTGAGGACCAGATCTGTGCACTGAGTTTTATCTGTGGTGTAAACTCTGCCAAATGAGTCTTCTTTGGATTGCCACTGTGTTTCTGACTGTCATTGACTATTTGTTTATACCTCAGCCCAATCATCTCTCTCTCTCTGGTTTGTACTTACCCTCTAAGGTAGGGTTCGCTGGTTCCTAGTGTTTGACTGACCTCTTAGAGGCTCAGCTCATTCTGAAAGTAAAATTTTTGAGTATAACACAGGAAGGGTCCCACACTCCAGGTAAGTACCCTAAACTTGTCTTTTGTATTTATGTTACTGATGATTAACACTATGTTAGTTATACTACTCTTAATGATTACATGTTACTGAAGATTACTTTAACACGGTGACCCAATTGGTAGTGTTAAAGGTGAAAGAGATGAAAATTATGTTTTAAGTTGCATTGTTTATTTACAGATGTACTATTTCATTTCAGTATTAGTTTATTGAATGTAATTTTGCATTAAAGTACATGAATTTTTAATTCTCTGCATCAAACCCTAATCCTAATGAAAATTTAACATGGTATCAAAGCTTAGGTCTTATAGCTCACTCTGTTTTGCAGGCTAACAGAATCTACATAGATCATAAGGTAAGGGTTTGTGTCCTAATCAACTTGACTACAGGTTTACAGGTGTACTTGGCAAGTTGTTTGTAAGGGTTTGAGATGGCTTCTAACTCAGTGAAAGCAAAAGATAGGCTTGAAGGAGCCTCAAACTTTAATGCATAGAAGGCTAGGGTCTAGAATATTTTGGAGGAGAATCACTTGGATGATTTGGTCACTAGGGTTGTGGAAGAGCCCACAACAACCCAAGGAAGAGCAGCATTCAAGAAAAAGCAAGCCAAGGAAAAAAGAGTCATCTTTGACTCAATTAAAGATAATTTGATGCCTATGATAGCTCCTCTAAGGATGGCTAAGGAATGCTTTGATGCCCTAGAAAATCTCTATGAGAAGAAGGCACCTACTCAGAAGAGGGTCTTGAAGAAGCAACTTCGTTCATTGAAGATGGAGGAGAAGGAATCAGTTGCCTCCTTCTCAAAGATTGCTCAGACAAGAGATCAACTCATGGCAATTGGAGTTGAAGTATATGATGATGATCTTGTGCAAACAACTGTAGATGGTCTTCCTACATCTTGGGAGACATTCCTTGCAGCAATGAATGGAAGAGAAATACAACCAAGCTTTGATAGGTTGTGGCATGATTGCCTAGAAGAAGAAGGCAGAATCTAGAGTAGATATGGGCCTCCTGTTGAAAAGAATCATGCTCTTGCTGCCAAGACAAAGAAAGGAAGAAGCTTCTGTCAGCACCAGAACAAAGGTAAGGGACCTCAAGGTAAGCACTTTCATAAGTCAAAAGTAAGATGTTATAACTGTAGCAAGCTTGGTCATTATGCAAAAGATTGTAGAAATCCTCCTAACAAGAAATGGCATAAAGGGAAGTATCATGCTTCAGCTACTACAGAAGAAGAAGAACCTCAGCAAAAGAAATCTAAGGCTGAGACAAGAGAAAAAGATCAAAGAAAGTTTATCTTGGTATTAGCACTCTCAGGATCCATCTCCAACTCATCAGATTCATGGTGGATTGATAGTGGGGCCACCAAGCAAATGACTGGATACAAAAGGGCTCTTGTAGGTTACAAGGCAAAGAAGTTCAATGTGAAAGTGGAGATGGGAGATAGAAGTACCTTTGCAATAAAAGGAGTTGGTTCAACTGCCTTAAAGCTTGATTCAGGTACGTTAATTCATGTTGAGGAAATTTTATACGTTCCTAATTAAAAGAAGAATGTTCTTTCAGTGGCAATTTTAGAAGACAAGGGGTTCTCTGTAGCCTTCTCAGAAGGAAAGGCACTAATATTGACTAAGGGTGGAAATATGAGCTCAGTTATTGAGATTGGTGTTTGTGAGGGTGACCTTTATAAGGTCTCAAGACATGTTGCTAAAGCTCTAATGAATGACCCCTGTCAAGTTTCAGAGATCAAGAGGGAACCATCTGTGCTCTTCAATCCCAAGCAAAATGGGGTTGCTGAAAAGGAAAGTAGAAATGTGATCTTCCATCACTCCAGGGAGTCTTCTAGTGACTCAAATATGGAAGCCTATGAGACATCTCATTCGGAGAAGCAGAAGGAGAAGGCCAAGGAGCATTCAGTTGATCTCATTGAGGAGCCTATTGAGAGGTTCCAAGGATGCTCCAGTGGGAGCTATGTCACTAATTCGGGATCATCCACTAATGTGGAGGCAGCCAAACTTCAAGTTTGCAAAGATTCTATGATAGAAGATATCCAGTTGATGATGGATAATGATATGTGGAAAGTGATTCTCAGACAACAAGGGAAGTCAATTGTAACTTCCAAGTGGATCAATAAGATCAAGGTACTTGCTGACATTCAGAGCTCTTTGAAGCTCTCAAAAACTCCTGTATTCTACGACAGGTCGAGATACATCGAGAGAAAGTTTCACCATGACAAAGGTATGGTGCAGTTGTCAGCAAAACTGTTTACTGATGTGTTGACTAGGCCTAGCTTAGTGTTGCTAAGAATGCCTCTCTTGCAAAGAGGGAGTGTTAAAGTTAGAGCAACTGCGAGACCCATTCTCAGAGAGGATGGTACCCTAGTAAGTTAACTAGGATTCCTGGTCAAGTTAACCAAGCAGAGTAAAGAATAAGACCCTAGAAGGTACCCTAGGGCCCCCAATTTTCTCCTGGGTTCTTGGTCGGGGACCAAGCAGGTTAATGCCATGGCAAAGTCCTTAGCATGTGGCTAGGGAGTTTATTTGTCTCTAGGGTATTTTGGTCTGAGACCAGACAATTTCTTGGTCATGAGAACCAAGCAGGTCTTGCAGGTTGAGACAAAGATCTCCTGGTTTGAGACCATGCAGATTCTTGGTAACGAGGACCAAGTAGTTCCTGCAGTGACAAACCTAGTCAGTTAAACAGGGGAATCTTGGTCAGTGGACCAAGATGACAACAATGTTCCCCCAAGTTTCCGGGACGCGGGAGCGGGGAGACGCACATTCGGGACGCGTGGAGACCACCCCAAATTTTAGAGAAATTTGGGGGGGACGTCAGGGCCATAAAAATTCTAAAAATATAAAAAATCTGAAAAATATATATCCCAACAATAACAATTCATCCCATGCAAATTACCAAATTACTAAATACTAAATAGTAGATACTACATTCATCATTGTGCAATCATGCAATGTAAATACAAAGTTACAAACACATTATGATTAGTGGGAGCTGCACTCCCACTTCCACTTCCAACCCCTGTCCCAACATTAGTATTACTATTGCACTGAGCCAGAGAATCATAATCTGAATCACTCCCATCACTGCCACTGCTGTCGCCCCCACCAAAGTTGTTGCTCATATTGGTTATTGCTGGTTGAATTCTGAAACTGTTATGTGAATGTCACTGTGTTGTTTTATAATTTTTGACAGCTTGCAAGAATGTTTTTAAATTTTTTTATGTTCTTAAATATATAATGGGAGTTAAATTTTAAATTTACTGCTATATATAATTAAAAAAGACAAAAAAAAAAAAAAAATTAAAACACAGTCAACAAAACTCAGAAATAAAAATTAAAAAACACACTAACAGGCAGCCATTGGACTTCAGAATTCAGTATTCATTGATTCAATGTTAAAATTTAAAAACAGTCAACTTGAACTTACCTTAACAAACAACAAACTTCCACTTGCGAGTTCTGAGTTCTCCTTGGTAGCTTAGCTGAGTTCTGAGTTCTGAGCTCACGGCCTCTTCCTCAGCAAATTGGGTGGCTGCAATCTCAGCAAATCATGGTCACAAATGTGAAATGCTGACCGGCTGCAACTGCAAATCGACCATGGCTCCACCCTCCCTCGCCCACGGGACTGCTGCTCCACTCAGTGGGTCGCGGCTCAACCCACTCACAGGCTTCCTCTCACGGGCTCAACCCACTCACGGGATTCCTCTCACAGTGATGCTCGACCCACTCACGGGCTTCTTCTCAGTATCCCTCTCGGCTTCCTCTCACGGTGATGCTTGACTGTGGATTGCCTCCCTCTCGGCTGCGAATTGCTTCCTCTCACGGTGATGCATGCGGCTATGTGAAATGACTGAAATCGTTTAACGTTTTAGGTTTGTTAATGTTTTGTTGTGTGTTTTTTAATTTTTAATTTTTAATTTCTTTTTATAATTTTAAATTTCTTAATTAATATTTCTTTCTTTTAAAAAAAAATTAATTTATGCTGAGAAATAACAAAAATGGTGTGGGGACGCCTAGAAGTCTCGGCGAAGTTTCAGGCGGGACGCCAGGAAGTTTCAGAGTTTTGGGTGGGACGCCAGGAAGTTTCGCCGAGACGAAACGCATTTCGCCGCTTGCCGAAACGTTTCGCTGTGCGTCTCGCCGAGTTTCGCCCAAAGCGGGACGTGCCGAAACGTTTCGCCTGGAGTTTCGACGTCCCCGGGACGCTAAAAATGCCGAAACGCGTCCCCGACCCTCCGGGACGCGTCCCCGTGGAACACTGAATGACAATGTGTGATGTCCTCTTCTCCTAGGTCTTCGAGATGGTTGAGTTAGATGGTCTTCTCAAGGGACTGGCCATCACTTGATGGAGCCACTAGCATTTGACCTAAGGACCAGTCTAGAGGAGCACATGATCACATCATCCAGTGTGGACCCTTCCTTATACAGTGATGATGATCTTTAAAGTTATATGGAACATTCATACATTTGAGAGAGAGATGACGGTTGTACCTTCCCCACCTTGGTTGATTTACTTTTGGTCCTTACACCTTGTTAATTATTGGTCTTGTGGTACATTGTCTTTGACTTGTGGTTAGTGGGGTCATCTACCCACCTTGAGTTGTTTTTTGTACCATCTTGATGCTTTTGGTCCTATGGGTACTATGGTTGTTTGTCCACTTTATGGTTTACCCTTGGTCCTAGGGTTATGGGTCATGTACCCATTCTTGCTCTTATAGTTTTGACTTGTACCCTCACCTAATAATAATATGACCCTATTACCCACTGAAAGTTGCCCTATTCATATTTTATGTTTGTGTCTTAACCCAATTGTGTTGGCACCCACTTAAGACACATCAATTATATTTTTTATAAGTGGTACTACCCTAAATTGATAGAACCCTAACTTAAATAAAGAATGACCTTTCTAGAAGATCATGATCCTATATATTGAAGATTTTTGCTCCTCATTTGACAAGAAAAAAGGTACAATATCTCAGCTCTGATTTCTTCTTGACGTCTAGGGTATATGGACTATCCTGCTTGAATCATCCACCTACTGAATATTACTATCTATCTCAGTTCTCATTTCTTCTAGGGTTTGCTAATGTCTGTTGTGACTTTGGAGAGGCCTGATTTGATGTTATTGACTGAGATTCAACCTGATCTGCTCTTGTTTGAGATCCAATCTGATTGTTGATGGTTTGCTGAGTTCTAGTCCACTGCTGAGAGGTCTGATAGGGCTGAGAATAAGTCTGATCTACTGCTGTAGAGTCTGATTGGGCTGAGAAGAGGTTCGACCTGCTACGGTGGTGTCCGATTGGGCTGAGAATAGATCAGATCTGTCAACAGAGATCTTATTAGAACCTGATCCATCTCCTATGACCAAATCGTGAGCCTTGGAGCTTCCTTTTACCTCATCCGCAAGCTTGTAAAGCTCAAATCTGCCTGTCGTGACCTGATTGGGGTTTATCCTAAGTGACCGCATCCTTTTATCATCTTGATGATTGGGTCGTGATTCTGTTGAAGGTTCTGCTTGCCTGCTGCAAGCTTATTTTCTGAGTTATGGTCAAACTGAGGGTTTGTTGAGATCTATTTTGATATCATCTGACGGCTCTGATTTTGAGTATTTGTCTATGGTCAGTTTGTTGTAGTTTATAAAGGCCCCATGTACCACGTTTAGCCTAAGACCTGAACTTTCATGCTAATGACTGATCCAGGGTATTGAGATTGTATTTTGGTTTTGATACATTTATTCTTAGCCTTTATCTTTGACCAGATCTTTATGCTGAGGACCAGATCTATGCACTAAGTTTTATCTATGGTGTAAACTTTGTCAAACCTATGTGCTGAGTCTTCTTTGGACTGACACTGTGTTTCTGACTGTCATTGACTATTTGTTTATACCTCAGCCCAGTCATCTCTCTATCTCTGGTTTGTACTTACCCTCTAAGATAGGGTCAGTTGGTTCCCAGTGTTTGACTGACCTCTAAGAGGCTCAGCTCATTCTGAAAGTAAAATTTCTGAGTATAACACAGGAAGGGTCCCACACTCCAGGTAAGTACCCTAAACTTGTCTTTCGTATTTATGTTACTGATGATTAACACTATGTTAGTTATACTACTCTTAATGATTACATATTACTGAAGATTACTTTAACACGGTGACCCAATTGGTAGTGTTAAAGGTGAAAGAGATGAAAATTATGTTTTAAGTTGCATTGTTTATTTACTGTTGTACTATTTCATTTCAGTATTAGTTTATTGAATGTAATTTTGCATTAAAGTACATGAATTTTTTATTCTTTGCATCAAACCCTAACCCTAATGAAAATTTAACACTTCGCAAGCCTTACATGCTTATACTTCTCAACGTGAATGGATAGTTGACTCTAGTTGCACCCATCATATGGCTAAAGATGCTTATCGCTATTCTTCATTAAGTGAAGCTACAAAAAAAAGAAATCTTTGTAGTAAATGATTATGCACATACTATTACTAGGTGTGGCAAGATTGAATGTTAAAATGGTGTGACCACTAATGCATATCATGTACCTAGTTTGAGTGCCAATTTGTTGTTTGTACCCCAACTAACTAAAACTAGCAAGAAGGTCAAACTTTGGCTAGATCACTTTGTTGTGAAGGATATGCACAACAACTTTATTGTTCTCTTCTAGTGGACAATCTTGTTAGAGGTTTGTACCTTACACACCTTAGCAAAATGGCGTTGAAAGAAAAAAGTGGGCTATGGTGGAAATGGCATATTGTTTGCTTCAAGGCAAAGGTCTATCAAATATGTTTTGGGCTGAATTTGTCTATTGTTCAAACTATCTATTAAATTTAATTTTGACTGAAGTCATATGGGATGTGACTCTAGTCGAAAAATGGAGTGGGAGAAAACCCTCAATCAAACATCTTAGAACCTTTGGATGCACAGTGTGGACTCACATTCCGAATGATAGGAGGAAGAAACTCAATGCGAAAAGTCACACCCGTATCATGATGGTCTACTCTGAAGAGTCTAAGGCTACATGTGTTGTTTGACCCTACCAAACAAGAGATTCTCTACAACAAAGATGTTGTCTTTGATGAGAAGATCTCAATTATCACTCTCTTGAATTCCTCTTCATGTTTATTGAGCAGTGATACTTTGGAAATTCTCTGGAATCCCAGATCGACTAACTACTTCATAAGACCATCGACTTCTTTACTTGAATGGACTTGCAGTCGACATTTCATAACAAAATCAACCACTGGTTTTGGTAACCCTGTTCAAACTAGAAATGGTGATCCGATACAAGAACTTCTTCAACAAAGAGGACTTATCTTCCCAAATGGGTGACCAAGACAACTGAAGTTGCTCGAGTTGATGCAAGAGACATCAATAACTCGAGAAAAACTAGAAGTCGAAAAACAATTTGGTAGTATTGTTATAAGGGCACATGTGTTAGAGGCATGTAATCTAGATACATATGCAGATGCATATGGTCAACCCAAATGGGAGAATGTTATGGTTGATGAGTATCAATCCTTAATGAAGAATGACACATGGGATTTAGTTCCTTCACCACAAGGAAACAATGTAGTGAAGTGTTGATAGGTCTACAAGACCAAATTCACATCCAAAGGCGTTGTTGAAAGACATAGGCTCGTTTGTAGCTGAGAGCTTTTCTCAACAAGAAGGCATTGACTACACTAAAACCTTTGCCTCGATTGCAAACATGAACTTTGTTCAACTAATTCTTTCACTTCTTGCTCGCTTTGGATGAGAGGTACATCATATGGATGTCATAAGTACTTTACTACATGGTGATCTCACTAAAGAGATTTATATGGAGCAACCCCCAAGTTTTGAAATGATGGTAGTATTATGGTTTGAAACTAGCCCCCAGTACATGGTATGAGAAGACTGGTCAATTTCTCAATCTTGGCTTCAAACATTGTGAATCAAATCATAGTATCTATGTGTTGCATATAAATGGTGAAACATTAATTTTTGTGTTGTATGTGGGGTGACTTGGTGATTACAAGAAGCAATGTCAATTTAATTTTGTGTTTGAAGAAACAATGGGCAGATACATTTAAGATGATTGACCTTTCTATGTTGCATTTATTTTTGGGCATCCACGTATTACAAATGGATGGTATCTTTATTTCTCAACCTAAATACATGTTGAACCTTTTACAAAAGTTCAGAAAGAAGACTATAAAACATGTGCTACATCTTATCAATCGGGAGTGAAGCTAGCCAAGGAATGTGATTCTCTGAAAGTCAATGCTAAACTCTATCAAAGCTTGTTGGTAGCCTTCTTTATTTAACTCACAGTTGACTTGATACTTCCTTCACTCTTAGTGTGGTTTCTTGAATTATGCAAGATCCGTGAGAAATTCACCTTAAAGTGAACTAGTTGGTCGATTATACCGACTCGGATTATGTTGGAGATGGCAACAACAGGAAGTCTACATCTAGCTACGTGTTTCGTTTTTGTTCCAGACCCATAGTCTGGTCATGTAAAAAGCAAAAAGGAGGTCTCTTTGTTCAACCACAATGCAAAGTATCGTGGTGCATTGCATGCAAGCACAAAGGAGGTATGAAATTTGCAGACATCAACTATGGTATATTGTGACAATCAAAGTGCAATACAAGTTGCAAAGAATCTTGTTGCACGCAACAAGATGAAGCACACGGAGCTTCATGCTCATTTCTTGAGACAAGAATGTTGTGAATCTTATTATTGCAAGACAGATGATCAAGTTGTCGATGTCTTTACAAAGCCTCTATCAAAAGTTAAGTTTGTAGAACTTCGAGCTATGCTTGGACTTCAAGTAGTAGCAATTGTAGGGGGGGTACAGAAGTAATTTCACCTCCTGAATCTAAAAAGCGTTGTGCTAGTAAGGGGTGTTGGAACAATGGGTCATGCAAGTTCATCAAACCTTTGGATCTTTTGGACACAGTCAATCAATAGTCCACTAGAAGAGTCAACCAAGCAGTCCACTTAGTGATAAACTAGGCATTCAAAGGTTGAGCAGTTAGACCAAAACAATCAATTGGTGCACAGAACAAGACAAAAATCAAGGAATTTGTTACGCACCTCACCAATCTATGTGGAACTCATCTTCCTTACTTCAAGGGAGTTGGTTACATTTCAGTGCTACATATGGTGGCCTTATGGGTCAATCTAACAAGTGATATGTGAACATGTGTGGTATGTATTATGTATGCAAATCCTTTGGTTTCTTACACTTCTATGTATGTTGCAATTGGCTATGCTTGGTTGTGCTCAAGTGTTATAACGATGTCTTTAGACACCACCTCTCTCTTGAAACATTAGCTCTCTGATCTACTTAATATCCTGGTTCTCCAACACTCTACAAAAGGCATCAAAATTCTTGGAGGTGTACTCACCTCCATTATCAAATCTCAACATCCTAATCTTCTTAACTATCTAATTCTCCACAAGAGCTTTAAACTCTTGAAACTCACTAAAGACCTCATACTTACTAGGGCTCCATGTTTGATAAAATCATCAAGCAACCTGTAAAGACCATCGTTTTGCATACCTCTAACCAAGACCCAACCAAGATCCTAGTTATAATCTTTGATAATAACTTACTAATCATCAAACTCAACCACACATCTCTCATTTGTCATGGTTGACAACTTGAACTAAAAGAAGATTCTTTGTTAAACTAGGTACATATAAGACATCATCAACCTCAAGAACATCACCTGATAGTTTTCAAAATGAGATTGAACCCATCCTCATCACTAGATATGTAGCATCATCACCAAGCTCCAACTACATGTGCCTAGAAGTTTGTTGAATGCCATGTGCCTAGATGCTCCATTGTCCACATACCACCCTATAGTAAAGATGGTGTTAATGGAAAAGCACAAAGCCATTTAGAAGGTTGTGCCAAGACCAAATGTTAACTCATCCAATTTTGCTAAAGCTTCTACACACCCTACAAACTGCTTTTGTTGTTGTTTGCCCTTCCCCTTCTTCTTCTCAAAACATTAAGAAGCATAGTGACCATGTCTATGGCACTTGAAGCCCTTCATGTGACTCAAGTCTTTCTTTCCCTGCTTTCTCTTATAACCCCCTCTTGGGCCTCCTTTCTTACCACCTTTCCTCATCTTCTCAATGAGGTCTAAGTTCTGACTCTCCTCCACACTAATTGAAACTATTGGGAATGTCATATTATTCGTATGTAAATTGACTAGCAAAATCAATAGTCGACTAGTATAAGGCAACTGGAGTTGGAAGTCAACAGACAGTGGAGATCTAGTCTATAGGACAACCAGAACAGTTGTTTGGTCTAAACAAACGACTAATCAACGAAAAGTCGACACAACGATCAGAAGCTCAATGAGCGAACGACCAAGGTTGACTCAGTCAAGTCGACTGTAACAAAATAACTAAAAGTGATTAGTAAGTTATTAATTGTCATTAATGAGCACTTGGTTGTATTGCATCTATAAATAAGATGTGATGGCTATGCAAATAACAATATGATGGAATGTAATGAAGTGTGATTTGTGGTCTAGCAAATCACAGTTGTAAACATCTATTATGAGTGTTTGATTAATAGATGAGTGGTAAGCTCATTGGTTTGCTAGTTTTCCCCTATGAGAGGGGTTTCCAAGGTAATTTTTGTGTATTGTGTTGATGTGTTATGTGTCATTGTTTTATGTCTAATTGTGTTTAACTATATGAATCAATTTGCAAGCCTACTATAATTGGTATTAGAACGAACAGTTGGTATCAAAGTTGTATTTGGCTGCAAAGGGGTGCCTTTGTTGCTGAGGGTTTGGCTTGGTCCTAGATCTGGTGAATACCTGTTGCAGTGGGAGATTTCCAGAAACATTGATTTATAGTTAGAATGGCTAACACGTCGAGGATAGAAATTGAAAAGTTTAATGGGCAAAATTTTTTGCTTTGGAAGCTTAAAATGGAGGATCTCCTTGTAGATCGAGAACAATGGGTTGTAGTTGACCCAGTAACGACTCTGGCTGGTGTGTCAAAGGAAGATTAGCAAAAGATCGACAGGAAGGCAAAGAGTACAATCTGACTTTGTTTAGCAAATTTTGTATTGCTAAATGTCTCTAAAGAAGACTCTGCAAAAAAGCTATGAGAAAAGTTGGAGAACTTATACCAGTTGAAATCTTTGGTTAACAAGTTGTTTCTTCGAAAGTTGTATCTTCTGAGGATAGGTAAAGGTGACTCAGTTACAGAGCACATGAATGGGTTCAACATTGTGATCAGTCAATTGTTGTTTGTGGATATTAAAATCACTGAGGAGGAAAAATGTATCAGTCTATTGTGTGTTTTGCCAGATTCCTGGGATAGCTTGGTCGTGGCTATTGGCAGCAATAAACCCCATTGAAAATCGACAATGTGGTCACATCTCTGTTGTCAGAAGAGATGAGACGAAAGAACATGGAAGGTTCGACCCACGATGCCTTGAGGGTTAGAGGTTGACTGATAGACAGAGGAAAAGGTAAAACCTACAGTAGAAGATCGTGTTGAAAAGTTAACTAGGAAAGTTGTTGGACCCTTAACCTTGCTTCATGCAGAAGCAAAAATCTTTTTTGAGGTTGCATGCGGGAAATGCATGCATGCATTTTTTAATGTGCAAATGTTACTTTTGCATGAAAACAAATTAGGTATTTTGAATCCTAAAAGGCAATGAAACCTAAAAGAGAGTTGAGAAGGCAAAAAGGGCACATTGTTCAGTAGTGAGTTCATCTACACAAGATGAGAGCAACTGGTGTGCTGAGAAGGGTGAATCAGTGCATGACAGAGGGGGCGCATTCTTGAGAAGAGAAGGTAGCAAATCGAAGAAGTATTGAGCATACTTCTTCTGAGTCTGAAAGATAATCCATTGGAGGTTGAGACTGCTTCTGAGAGAGATCAGATTCATCAACAGAGAGATCAAATATTGATCAGACAGAGAGGGAGCACATTTTTGTGGAGGGGGGCGCACTTCTCTGGAGGAGGGCGAGCTCTGTGATAAAGTTCATCAGATTGAGAGAGGGCATTTACTGAGACTGTTATTCAGTAGCAAAGGGGCGTGAATCCCAAGTCAGAGAGCAGATTCAGCGAGAGTCACATTCAAAGAGGGGCGCATTTTGAGACAGAGGCACATTTCCTAGTCTTCCAACATAGATCAGGCTTGAGCATCAGAGCCATTGGCTCGAAGATATGTTTGTGTTGGATCTGCTATATTGTACCTCATTGTAACCTTCTTGAGATAATAAAAGTTATTCTACTCTCTCACTGCTTTTCCCGCAAGGGTTTTTCCAAGGTCACATTGACCGAAAATACTATGTCCATTTCATGTGTGTGTATTGTTGTCGGTTAAAAGAGTAGATAGATATCATGTGTTTCTTGTTCTAAATAATTGTTTATGCTCTTATACATTCTTTGGGGTTGAGAATCGGGTTGTGCATCTAACTTGTGATTTAGCGAGACTTGAAATCGAGTTGGGATCTGAGCATTTTTTCTGAGATTTATGAAAAAATTACAAATCGAAGTTGAAAGGTAAATCTAAAGAACAAATCCATCGTCCAACAACGAAAACATGATGGCGATGTGGTAAAGTCAGGCATTATAGATGAATCTGTAAGTCGACAGAAGTGGAGAAAAGCAAAGGGTCTGAGGAAGGTCAGTCGGCTGATGGTAAGTCTTCACAAGAAAAGAAAGGTGATGTGTATTGACCTACATAAGCACACAGTCAGACCGTGACTCTTGGTTGATCGACTTTGGTACGTCATATCATATGACACCTCACAAAGAATGGTTCTATGAGCATGAGAAGTTCAATGGTGGTGAAGTCCTACTAGGAGATGATTCACTGACTAGGATAGTCAGGCGAGGTAAAGTTCGACTGAAACTGAAAGATGGAAGAATAGGAACACTTCCAAGAGTGCTGCATATCCTAGGTTTGGCCCGAAACCTGATCTCGGCTAGTAAGATGGGGATTGCAAGTGTGCAATCTGTATTTGAGAAAGACATGTGCAAGATGGTGCGAGGAGAAATGGTATTAGTGAGAGGAGTTCAGACTAGAACCTTGTACAAGCTATTGAGAAAAACAGACACCGACGAATGTGTTAATGTGATGTCTTGAGTCCGACAACATATCTTCTTGTCTAGTCGACTCAACCATGTTGTGGCATAGGTGGATCGGACATATAGGTGAGAAAGGTCTTCATACTATGCACAGTAAAGGTATGGTCGAAGGTCTCCCAGCTGTTTTGAAGAAGTTGACTTCTGTGAACATTGTATTTATGGTAAACAGAGTTGCGTAAGGTTCTTATCCGATGCTAGTAGCTACTAGGGATAAGGAAATACTAAATTTAATACATAGTGATGTATTTGGACCTGTGTCAGTCCCTTCACTAAGAGGATCTCAATATTTCGTTACTTTCATAGATGATTTCTCCATAATTACATGGTTGTACTTTCTGAGAAAGAAATATGAGGTCTTTGAAAGGTTTCAAGAGTTCAAATCTCTTGTGGAAAGCCAAACTGATAAAAGAATCAAGGTGTTGAGAACTTATAACAAAGGAAAATTCTGTGGAAACACACTCGACTAGTTTTGTAGACAGCACGGTATTAGCTTGACAAAACACAACTCCATACACACCTCAACAGAACAGAGTTGTTGAAAGAATGCACAGAACAACAATGGAGAAAGCTAGGAGCATGCTTAGTGGTGCAGGAATCGCACAAGAATTCTGGGCAGAGGCAATCGACACAGCATGTTACCTGGTGAATAGGTCATCGTCGACGGCTCTTGTCAACAAGAATCCATGAGGCATGGGATGGTAAAAAGCCCTCTTACACATCTCATAGTTTTTGGGTGTGATGCCTTTGTGCATATCCCAAAGGAGAAAATAAACAAACTCGACAGCAAGTTGAAGAAATGCATCTTCATCGAGTACAAAGATGGAGTGAAAGGGTATAAGCTGTGAAATCCGATTACAAGGAAGGTAGTTTATAATAGAGATGTGATCTTCAAGTAATTCACAGACACTTTCAGGGATGAAGAGTCAGAAGAGAAAAGGAAACAAAAAAGCAAGAGTTTGAAATGAACGACGTAAGTCTGGATTTAAGCGAGTCAACTAAATCCAACGAAGAGGTGGAACAACAGACTTCGGATGTCAGTAGGTCTGGTCGAGCAAGACTATAACCAAAAAGGTATAGTCCACCTGACTTTCGCTTTGCTTTTGCATATCTTCCAGAGAAGATGATCCCAGGTCGATAAAGGAAGCGATCTACTCGACTAAGGGTAAATAGTGGAAAAAGGCCATGGAAGAGGAAATGGAATCCTTGAAGAAGAATGAAACATAGGATCTAGTCACATTACCAAATGGAAGGAAACTCATCGGCAATAAGTGGGTGTTCAAGAAAACGTCGAATGCAGTAGGTCAAGTCGAGAAGTACAAGGCTCGACTGATAGCAAAAGGATATTCCCAAGTTGAGGGAGTCAACTTTGGTGAGATTTTCTCTCCTATTGCTAATAAGCTAACTTCCATAAGAGTATTAATGTCTTTAGCTACAACATTTGATCTTGAGATAGAAGATGAATGTAAAGAAGGCATTTCTTCATGGTGATCTTGAAGAAGAAATCTATATGAAGCAACCTGAAGGTTTTACAGTGGAAAGAGAAAAGGAGTTGGTATGCAAGCTCAAGAAGTCTCTCTAGAGTCTAAAACAATCACCCAGGATGTGGTATCAGAAGTTTGATATGTATATCCAGCAGCTGGGTTTGTGAGAAGTCAGGTTGATCACAGTGTATATGAAAAGAAATTCGGTGATCACTTTGTATACATAGTTTTATATGTCATCGACATGTTGCTAGTTGAAAATAACATGGATCCGATAAAGGACATAAAACTGCAGTTGTCCTCCAAGTTCAACAGGATCTCGGAGCAGCAAATTTCATTCTTGAAATGGAAATGCAGAGAGATAATGTATGTAGAAGTCTCTAGTCAAGTCAGATAAAATGCATTGAGACAATTCTTAAACGTTTCAACATGCAGAAGAGTAGACTGGTCAAGGTTCCTATTCCTATGGGAGTTAAATTATCTATTGAACAGTGTCCTAAGACACAGGAAGAAAGAGTACATGTCACATGTGCCTATGCTAGTGTTGTAGGTAGTTTGATGTATGCTATGGTCTATACTCAATCGGATATTGCCCATGCAGTGGGAGTATTGAGGAGGTACATGTCGACGCTTAGAAAAGAGCACTGGACCTCAATCAAGAGAATATTCAAGTATCTGCGTGGCATAACGGATTATGCAATCTATTATGGAGAACTTGAGAACAACAATAAAGAAATCAAAGTACATGGATTTGTCAATTCCGACTAGGTTGGAGATATCGACTACAGACAATCAACCAACGAATATGTGTTCAAGCTATTCGACGGAGCAATCAGTTGGATGAGTAGAAGACAGTTGATCATTGCACTGTCGACTACTGAGGCCGAATACATGGCAACTACTCATGCATGTAAGTAGGCGGTTTGGTTGCAAAGATTGTGTTCAGATGTTGGATTTGGACAGCATGTTGTTAGGTTGGATTGTGATAGTCAGAGTGCAATCTTCCTGGCAAAGAACCCAACATATTATACAAAGAAAAAGCACATTGATGTACAATACCATTTTGTGAGAGAAATGGTGGTAAACCAAAGGTGTAACTGGAAAAGGTAGACACGGTGAAAAATGTTGCAGACTCATTGACCAAGTCAATGGGCATAGAGAATTTTTCTTGGTGTAGGGAAACGATGGGCTTGTTAGCCCGGCTTAAATGGACTAAAGTTCTGAGTCTCCTGTTTATGCAAAGAAGACAACAAGTGGGAGAATATTGGGAATGTTATATTCTTTGCATGTAAATCGACTGGCAAAGTTGATAGTCGACTGGCAAAGTTGGGTCAATCAAGTCAGAGGCTGACAGGCAATGAAGATCTAGTCAACTTGTCAACCGAAATAGTTGTTTGGTTGAAGCAAACGATTGGTCAATGGTAAGTCGACATAATGACCAAATGCTCAACAAGCAATCAACCAAAGTTGACCCAATCAAATCGACTGTAACAGAATAACTAAAAGTGGTTAGGAAGTTATGGATTGCAATTAACTAGCATAGATCCATCTTAAACCCGTATCTATCAAGCACCAAGAGGGATCCAATTTCTTGAGGTGTATTTCTTTTTTTAAATTTAAACTCAAGAAATTTGATCTCTCTTGATTGATAGATCCAGGTTTAAGTTTTAAGTTTTTAATTACTTTTCATAATATTTTATTTTATGAATTAACATGGATTTTTTTTAAATACTTTTCATAATTTTTTATTTTATGAGCCGACATGAAAGATTTCTATTATCCAAAATACACGTCTTTTTATTATAATGGCCGACAAAATATTAATTATTAGTTTATCACATTATCACTTTTTACTATTAGATGTAATGTTTTTTACGTTTTATTAGATGTAACGCTACATACACGTTACAACATCTCCCCCATACTGGGCTGTAGAGCACCTCGTTTCACTCGGTGCAATAAGTAGTTGGTTGTATTGCATCTATAAATAAAATGTAATGGCTATACAAATAATAGTATGATGAAATGTAATGGAGTGTGATTTTTGGTCTAGCAAATCATGGTTGTAAACACTTGTAATGAGTGTTTGATTAATAGATGTGGTAAGCTCACTGGTTTGCTAGTTTTCCCCCATAAGAGGGGTTTCCAAAGTAATTTCCGTGTATTGCGTTGATATGTTGTGTGCTAGTTTTATGTCTAATTGTGTTTAACTATATGAATCAATTTGCAAGCCTATTGTAATCGGTATTAGAACCAACATAAACAATCTCCCGTCCGGTCTGCTCCTAGATGAAATCATCCCAAACCTTCTCAAAAATGGGAATTTTCTCACAAGCATAGACTCCCCAAATGAAAATCCCAAGATGAGAGAACCCATTTAAAGCAATAGGCAACAACTACTCATTCTCCATCTTCACCTCGATAACAGTGCACTACTCTCAAAGCTGGGTTATCTTCACAAGGTGGCCATTGTGTTTGTATCGCTCATGTGTGTGGCAGTTAGCTTGTTCTTCAACAGCATCTTGCAATTAATATCCACACTCTAACATAGAGTGATTAGAGCATAATACATCTCCTTAGCTATCTTCCAAGCTATGTGAGGGATCAAGTGGTCCTTCAGTGAATCAAGTATGATTCACTTCACCTTAGCTTGCTTTTTATCATGCTTGGCAAATAGAGCAGCATCTGTAGGAACTGTCACCTCCTTATTATACACATAACTCCAGAGATCAACCTCCTCTAACAGCATTTAATCTGCACTTTGATGGTGTGAAGTTGGAAGCACCCTATAAATGGCCACACTCTCTAAGACAGAGATTAGTCATAGACTCATACCTATAGCTCCTGAACAGGCTAGAAAAAGCAAAGCAGCCAGAAAAAAAATCGGATACAGCACCCCAATCACTGAAGCACATGGGGCATGACACCCTACAACCTCTCACGGGTCTGGATCTCATCAATCAATATAGACTCTTGGGCATCACACTCACTAAGACCCTTCAACAATGCCCTCTCACAAACAACTGATCTATCCATACACAAATTCCTGGAAGATCTCAGAAGCACAGCTCTGACTGCAAGTTCAAATTTCAATACATGATAAGCAGACCTGCAAAACTAAAACCCTGGATAGCTTTAACACTTGAAACCTAACAAAACTGTTGGTTTATAACTTTATATGCTAGATCTACAAACACATGGCTGACTGAAATATGAACCACAGAAGGTAGAAGAAATCTGCGGCACTTAAAATCACATCTGTTTTCTTTATTAACTGAAAGAGATAAAACTAAACAGCAATAGCTTAAACTGGAATGAATACCTCACTCCCACCCCTGCCTTTAATTTATAGAAGAAGAAAGGCTAGGTTACAAAAAATAGAACACACCAGTTGTACACCTAGGCTGAGAATGGACAAACCCTAAGCTGCCTAGGAAAGTGTCCCCGTCCTGCATGCATGATTCCTAAGATAGAGTGCCCCCTGCCTTGGAGACTCTGCACTAGCCAATTCTGGAACCCTTCTATGCAAGGCGCCTATTCTAAATAAGAACAGCTGCTGGAGAATCAAATTCTAACACAGAAAAACAATTCTCAGTATAGGAAAAGCTAAACATAACTCAGCCACTGCAGATGGTGCCTTCTAGAGGCCAAACTGGTGCTGCACCTCAAAACCAGTCATCTCTGCCATGCACAAGAACCAAGGATAAATCTGACCTGCTGTAAATGCTGAAGCACCCCATCACTGCTGGGGAACACAACCTGAGTAACTCAGTTAAAAATCTAACAAGACTAAATCAAGTACAACTTATTGAAGCCTAAGTCCGTTTATAAGATACCTTAATAGCTACCTAGTACCATTACAGCTTAAACACAACAGTTTATCTGCAACATTCTCTACTCAAAATAAAAACAGCAAATAGATAGTTGTACAGCTCTGTGGAAAAGAGATCTCTTAACATGCATTGTTTTCAATGGGTATAGATACTGGAGTCCAACCTAGGAGAGTTCTAAAACAGACCCTTAGTACAGTTTAATATTTAATTAACTTTAGCCTTTGAACAAGAAAGCCCCATGCCTATCACTCAATCAAACATTGATACATATCTACGGTCTGATTATGTACAATATTATTGGTACATGCAACAATTAGGTTAGTTGCTGTCCAGGTTAGTAAGGACACAGACCTAGTAGAGTAAACAGTAAACATCACACATTGATCTGTTCCAAAAGCCATGAAACTCAGTTGACTTGAGAGTAATGCCCATAGTGTTGTAGTAAGGACAACACGATGGCGTAAAGGTAGTCAGAAAAAGGCCTAACTTAGATTTTGTTTGCCTTCTCACTTGGAATCCTACTAGTAGCATTTTTTATTATTACACTATATTTATGTAACTTAAGAAGTACAGATTATAGTTTTCTTAAGAGGTTTAATGTTAAAAACCCCTTGAGCATCCAGCTTTGGAAATTGAATTTTTTTGTAGCAATTTTTAAGCGAAGATAAAAGTTATTAAGCTGAGAAATACAAAATGGAAATTTAAAACTGCCTAATTCCGTTTACAGAGTATAATTGAAAACAAAAGGTACAAAGAGTAACTGAAAAACTCTTAAAGAGGTATGAAATAGAGGGGGGGCAGATTCTATGGGCTGTGTGCACCTTTCTGTCCTAGTTCATGGTAGTACCTTTGCACATATGCAGATGGAATGTACATGATTTGTGTAGGCACCAGCATAAAGCAATGTAGATATCCATTAAGTGAAGCAAAGGCATCATGTAATCTGAATAAGAAACAGAATATGATGCTGGAGGTCCAACAACAGTTGTTGCAGGTCCTCATATAGCTTACAGGAAAAATCCAAAAATCTGCAGGAATCAACACACAGATTAATCTACCTCTGAATCTTCTTCAAGAGCCTAGAGGCTCAAAGTCTCCAGTCAAGCATGCAGCTGAGTGGATCTACAATAAACCCTTCGATTTCTTTCTGCAGTCATCTGAAATATTTCTCCCATGCCATTGGATCTCTATGCAAACACTACGGAAACCAAGTATGGTGTGCACAACACAAGTGCCATGGACCCATGTTGATTCAGATAAAATCATGAGTGATGAGATCATGTAATAAGCGCTCAAAAGACACTGAGCATGGATATCCGAACTCAAGGTGATCCGGCAAAGCCAAATCAAGAGAGAACACGAGTGAGGAGGATAAGCAGCTGATAGCACTAATGGCAAAATACTAATTATGCAAACCCATCAGAAGGCAACAATTCCCGGTCGCGGGAAAATTATAGTCTCTAAATCAATCTAAATACAATCATATTATTGCTGCAAAAAAAAATTGGGTTGCATTATGCTGCTTTAAAAAGGATATAATCGAGTTGAATAAGACAATATTTGCAATTGTTTTGGTGAAGTATCAATATCTTGTATTTAAAAAAGTGGGAAAACCTTTTGTACTCTTGAATCACCAGTGGAATAATTTTCAACAGTTAACAAGTGGTAACTGGAACTGCGTGTAAGAATGTTACCTCAACAGTCCATGGCGATCAGACGGCAGCCACGTTTCCCTTAAAGCTTTACGCCTCTCTGCAGATCCAAATCCAGTTTGAATTCCGACAAACCCTAAGATCTTCGGTCTACTCTGCATGGAATTCTTTTGAATGGCAGAAGCATTGAAATCATTTGGCACATCTCCCGCTTTATAACACCTGTATGTTGAAATCGGCACCCGCATAATACAGATGGATAAAATAGTACCTACGGTACCACACAGAAAACAACAGAAAGCAAAGAGGGTCCTCCGACTGTAAGAAGCCCATGACTGGCGCGTCAGTAAAAGCTTCCTCCTAAGCGTAGGAGATGGCATTATAACTCACGCTAATGATGAATAATTGCCTTAATTGCTCGAAAATATATAACTTATTTTGGTTCCAGACTAAAATAATGATAAATTTGACCTTGAAGTGGACAAACAGGGCATAATATGGAGAATTTTCTGTTAACACGGAAATTTGAACGGAACTTCACCGACTCAGATTTCGAGTTTATGAGGGTCGATTTAAAGAGAATGGCTTTATTTTCGATATCAGGGTTTAATATCGAAAACTTTCACTTGATGCATGCAACTATGAGCTAGAATTAGAAATTTAAAGAATTTCACGGTTCAGATTTGGAATTTCAGAGGCCTGTGCAGTTAGAACTGGACTTTTAAAGTAATTTTACGGAATTTAATCCAAATTTGAAGAATTTAAATAGGAATTTTGAAGAAACCGTCAGTTGTCAACCTAGATTTGGGTGACTGCATCGCAAATTTAGAAGTCAAAGTGGATTTCGCAATGAAAAGGCAGCTAAAGAATACAAAAATCGATTGCAAGATCTTTCGGATCGGGTAAACAACTTTAGGACCGGAAAAATAAGTCTTTGCATGATAAAAACTCATTAATGAATGCAAACACGATGATTAATGAAATGTTACGTAGGGATTCGAAACGTCGACCTCCCGGGTACGACCCCGCATGAAAAGCATGGCTTTAGCGATCCCTTAATTATTATCCGAGACCGCGAATTTATCCGCCGTGCAAAGATCGATTCACATTTAAGCGTGGAGAGTAGAAAGGTGTGTGTTTCAGATGCGGAGTTCTCATTCATTGCTTTAAGCTCCGACAGTATTGGTTGTTAGGAGTTTCAAAAAATTTACAAGACCAGGTAAAAATAGAAAATCATTAAGATGGAATGATATTTTATAGAGAAAGAAAATAAGGAAATATAATTCATGTGAAGTGGGGGTTAGTTTAATTTGCTAAAATGTAATTTTCAAGGTTAAGTGGATCTTGATATATTTCATGTGAAGTGGAGGTTAGTTTAATTTGCTCAAATGTCCTTTTCAAGGTTAAGTGGATCTTGCGGTTTTAGCTCCTAATTTTATTTAATTTTTAATTCTTAATTATTATCATGGTAGGAAATATACTTTTCATTCGCAATTCAAATAAGTTGACTTTAGAAATTCAAATTAGGTAGGTTGACATTATATTAATTTGTTTTTTATTTAAAAAAATTATATAATTTGTTTTTTATTTAAAAAAAAATAATGTATCTAAAAAATAATTTATTTAACTTTTGGCAATTGAATGTAGATCGGGTGGTTGGGAGGAATGTTGCTATCCTCCCCACCTAAGTTCAAATCTCGTTTTGTGACACTTGCTCCTTGGGAGCTGACTTTGACTATGTAATGATTGTAATTATGGCCATACCTTGATTCTTCGGAACAGCAGGTGTTGGCATTTCTCTTGGTGGATTATTTAACTAAATTTTTCATTTTGTTATTGGTAAAAGACAATATGGACAACCCATGGGCGTAGAATAGACAGTGAATGGGTGCATTGTTAAGGAACTCCTTGCATAACGTCACCGGTTCGAAACTCTGTGGGTATGAACCTTACCAAAAAAATTGGCATTATGGACAAGACATAAATCCTTAGAGGAAGGAAATTAATTGTTACTAGAAAAAAAAAATCAAAATATTTCTAAATTTGCCACGTTTCATGTGGCTTTAAATACGAACACGGTGGCATTAAGGAAAACTATAGATGGCATTGAATACAAATAGTTTGGCATGTAAGGAAGACTACAAGTGTAAGAGCCTTGGTGCCACACCCCCTTAGGACCCAAGAAGCATGGTGCTTCCCCTAGGATTGGTGACTTGGGCACTTGTCGGCACATGGGACCCTGTCGGGCATGTGGCCGCAAGTTGGGCAAACGCCCACACTTGGATGCTCGTGGCATGGCAAGCGCAAGCACGTTACTCGGACACTCACCTTGGTGGAGTGACTACCGCAAGTCAAGAACCTCTTGGTTGGCGACTTGGCGAGTAGCACACCTTGGGAGACCGGCAAGTGTGGCTAATGCAGATGCTCGGTTAATCGAACGCATTTCCAAGAGAGGGGCATGAACCCACACTAGAGGCGTCGTTGCATGGCAAGCCAGGGTGCAAGTCATCATTCGGCAACATGGACGGAGCAGCATGTCAAGGAAGACCGTGGAGCACGCAAGCAAGGGAACGCGCGGTGAAGACTTGGCAGGTAGTCGGCAAGTGGGGTGTTGGCTTCATGGGCAGCGTTGGAGGCTTGTTCGGTAGGGTAGCATTAGAGAGGAGCTTGCGTGGTGACTAAGGGATCCGACATGGAACGTGCGACCAAGTAAGGGGTCTTACCCATCGGCACACCTAGTATATATACACAGATGGCTTCAAACCAAAGGCAAGCAGAGAAGTGGCAAGAAGGCATCATCTGAGCTCACTCAAAGGAGATTCCTTTGACCAAGATGAACTATTAAGTGTAGGCCACAACTGGGGTGCGCCTTGCACTCGTAGAGGAACTCAGCTTGGGAGCCTTGATGCTAGTGGCTAAAACGAGACTCCATTGGAAGTCTGGGCAGAGGTGTTGCAGCTCGTGTTGGAAGCTCGCAACAGACGAAGGGAGCTTACAAGGAGATTTGTATATTTTTCGTAGGGTTCCTTGGTGTTGGCTTGTCAAGCGCACCAAGTGAGTGGTTTTCCTATGGGCACCCTCATCTTTATATTTGTTGTATCAAACTTTTGTTAGGTAAGAGTGCGCCCGGTTTTGCGGCATTATTCTTGTAATCTAGCTTCTATATAAAGATAATTGCGGAAGAATTTGTTGGGGCTTCTGCCACCCATTATTACTTATGTCTTGTGTTGGTTATTGTATTGTTGCATTTTATGTTCAAGTGATACAATTGACTAAGTGTGGAATGCTAAGACTTAACATAACAGTAATATTAACTTAACATAAGAAGTGCATGAGTGTGGGTTGGGATGGCGTAGTATGTCGGAGTGCGCCCAAGCTGTTCACGCCCTTCGGAGGCTTCAGGGAAGTGTCGCACGGCTTGGTCGATTGCAAAAAAAAGTGCGTGTGGGCCAAGCTCGTGATAGGGGGTATCATAGCTTTGAAGGGATTGCGGATAGCTCTTCACCACTCTTCTTGTGAAGAGGTGGTATCGGAGCTTGCAAAGGGCTTACAGACAACTCTTCACCACTCTTCTTGCGAAGAGGTGGACTCAATGAAAGCCACTATTGCATGGAGCAAGTGCATATCAGCACAAGTTTTGTTGAAGAGCTCGGTGTAGCTCAAGGCTGCGATAGAGGTGAAGCAGCACGGTTGCGAGAGTCCGTAGAGGTGTTCTACCATAGAATATTGGATGCTTGCCAGAACAATTGGTGACGACAGTAGTAGTGTCTTGGTAAGGCACTCGAGGACGAAGATTGTGGAAGATAGAACGAAGTGGACGAGTCCTTGTGAAGCACGCCTGAATTACCCGGAAGGGTGCAGGATGAGTGCAGAAACGAAGGTAGCCACGAAGATAAATATGTACGACGAAGGAACCGAAATTGGGCAAGTAGCACAGGGAGGTGTGAAAATGCTCAAGATGTCTAGAATGAATGAGAGTACTTGCGAAATGTACCTAGGCCAAGTGAAGGTTCGTTGGACGTTGTAGTGCTAGATTGACATCCCCACTTCGTGCGAAGTTGGATCCCAGGAAGAGGGAAAGTCATGGGATGCTCTTATAAGGGCCTCGAGGAACCGCTTGGACGAATTGAGCTACAAGTTGAAGCAAAAGTTCCAAGAACATGAAGAGCGAATGACTCGGATTACTTCTTACGGCAAACAAGAAGCTCAATGGTTGCAAGAGTTGTCGGACCAAGTCGCTGCTTGGAGGATGGCCGAGTTGGAGTCTCTTCATTAAACGAAGGATGCCCATGGGGATAAAACATAGACACAACCAGAGATGTAAGGACCTTGGCGCCTACACTCCTTTGCACCCAGGGAGCAAAACGCTTCACCCCAAGAGTGGTGACTTGGGCAGCCGTAGGCACATGGGACCCTGTCGGGCATGTGGCCGCAACATGGGAAAATGCCCACACTTGGATGCCAGCGGCATGGCAAGCTCAGGCCAGGAAAAGGAACGCTCACCTAAGGTGGAGCGACTACCGCAGTTCAAGAACCTTTCGGTTGGCGACTTGGCAGGTAACACACCGAGGGACCCCGGTAAGTGTGGTGCAGTTGGATGCTTCAACAGATGGCATGTGGAGGAGCTCTAAGGGATTGGTGCGCAGCAAACAGAAGACGACCATCGCGGATGGCAAGAGTGGCATTAGTGACCACTAAGAGACAGAAGCTCGGCATGCAGATTGGGTTAGAAGCTTTGCCAGTGGTGCGTCGAGAGCCAAGACGGATGGGTGCACTTAGAAGAGTTCATCGGCACGAAAGTTCAACGTGACGTTGGGCGAACACATGCTTACTTGGGCGCGTCGGCATCCTTAGGAAGGAACGTTGGCATGGGAATCAAGTAAGGTGTGTGACCATGCAAGGGTCACACGCATGTTTGGGAAAGCATATATATGTGTGACAAGTGACCAGGGAAGAAGCAGTTCAGTGCAGTTCAAGATATGCAAGCTAAGGCAAGGTTCGGCTTGGTAAGAGGCTCGCTCAAGAGAGATCTGCGAACCAGGAGAATCTTTTAAGTGCAGGCCGTAAATGGAGCATTCCTTGCACTCCTAGAGGAACTCAGCTTGGGATCCTGGTGTTATTGGGAGACAAAGCAACCATTGGAGATGTCTGAATTAGAGAAAGGCCCGGTTGTGGGCACCAAATTGTAGAACTTGTGTTGGAAGCTCGTTTACAATTTTAGGAACTTGCAAGGAGATTTTATATAAATTTCTTGGCGTTGGCTTGTTGGGCGCACCAAGTAGGAGGATAGCCTGTAGGCAGCTCCTATCTATGTACTGTGGAATCAAACTTCTACAAAAGCTTATATAAAACTTGAGCACACCCGAGTTTGGGGTGCTCCCATAATTGTCTCTTGTATCTTGTGTATCTTGGTTATTGTGGCTTAAGTGCTTTGTTATACTTGTATTTGATTAAGTGTACATGTCGTGGGATGTTAATCAAACAAAATATTTAACTAAGTAAACAAGTGTAACCAGTAACAAGTGATAAAGACAAGTGTTGAGGCTTCTGCATCAATTAGGCGTAGTCTGTCGGAGTGCTTCCAAGCTGGTCTTGCCCTCGGTTAGATTCTTGGTAGTGTCACACCGGCTTAGTCAACCATGAAAAAAGTGGTTGCGGGCCAAGCCCGTGACAGGTGGTATCAGAGCAAGTCTCACTACATACTTCGGTGAAGCCTGTATCTTGGGTTGTTGAAGAGGTCGTTTGAAGAGTCAAGAGTTGGCTGCAAAACTCTTGGTTCACTGCTTAGCTGGGGAAGTGCAACAACAGACGATAGAAGCTCTTATAGTGGTGTTGGTTGGGCATCACTTGATCTTTGTTGCGGCTAAGTCAAGTGGAGTCATGTTGGCTGAGTAGGAAATCCGTGGGTGAGCCGACGAGATACCTAGCAGGGTGTTGAAGGTTGACGTGTAACATACGAAGGTAGGAGCTGAGTGAAGAAGGTTCAGTTGGGACACTCATTGGGTGGATGCAGTTGCAGATGCTTACGGAGGTCAGATTGACAGATTTGCAACATAAGCACTAGGACGTGTCCAGGCAGAGTAGCAAACCCGCAAACCAAAGATGACTAAGGCAATGAACAAGCGTGTTGGTGAGCAGGTTGTTGAGGAAACAAAAGTCGACACAGATGCAGAAGAATCCTACTGTGAAGATATTAAAGGCTGCTCAGAACCAAAAATGCCCAATGTCAAGCGTAGGATGGAAACGCTTGAGAAAACTGTGGATTTGTTCACTAATGCTCTTGAGAAGCATGGTGAGACCACGAAAAACATGAGTGATGAGATCGACCGAATGCGAAACCGTTTCAACAACATTACTAGAAAGTGGCAAGAGGCCATCGATTTGGTGGGCGCCCTCAGGTTGGATAAGCTTGTGAAGAAAGTTGAAGGTTTGGAGGACAACGTGGAAACCCTCCAAAACCATGTTCTTAGCAAAAACAACCCAGATGGCCGAGTCAAGAAGTTTGAAGGCTTAGTGGAGGAGCTCCAAATTTGGTTGAAGGAGCAGGACGAAATAATCATTATGTTCAAGTACACACTAGCTAGTGGGCAAGGCATGAGCACCATGAAGATTCGCATGAAAGAGCCCAAACCTTATGACAACACCTGGAACGCGAAGTTGTTGGGGAATTTATGTTGGTATGTCGAGCAATACCTTGATCAAATGAACAAAAGTTCTGATGATATGAAGGTGAATGTTGCAGCAATGTTTCTCACGAGCACCGCCAAGCTATGGTGGAGAAACATAGTAGAAGATGTGGCTGGTGGAAAGGTTGGACAGATCAAGAATTGAGCCCAAATGAAGGATGCCTTACACAAACAGTTTGGACTGGGGGACCAAGGTTGGATCACCCGAAACGAGCTCACGAAGCTTAAGCATAGTGGAAAAATCCAAGCTTACACCAAGGCATGCCAAAGTTTGATGTTGTACATAAAAGGCATGCCCAAGGAGGATAAACTTTATCACTTCATGAAGGGATTGCAACCCTGGGTGCAAGCAGACCTACGACACCAAGGTGTAAAAACCCCTGTAGCTGCTGACAAACTTCTGGACTACCATGCAAATGGGAGGGAAGAGTCCAAGGAAGGTGAAGACAGGAGTGAGAAGGCTCCTAACAAGTTCAAGAAGAAGATAAGGGGCAAGCCAAAGCCAAGAGGAGGAAAGCGTGAGGAAGATAAGTCTAAGAACGCAGAGGCACCGAGAGAGAAGCCTAAATCAGTTTCTTGCTACATTTGTGCAAAGGACCACTTCGCCAAGAACTGTCTGTTGCGACCACAAAATATAGTTGTAGTAGAACAGGAGAAGCCATTAGTGGGAGTGTTGCAAGTATTGAACGTAGTTATGGAAGAACCGATTGCTCAAGAACCAGACCTCACGAGGCTTAGCTAAGTACCAGCTGAGCTTAATGGACAACAAGTGTTGGTGATGGTGGATAGCAAGGCTATGCACAACTTCGTGAAGGAAGAGGTGGGAACTTCGTTCAAAGATGTCAACTCGGGAGTGGAAAAGGTGGTTGGAAAGGCCAACTAAGTGCCTTTGAAACTCGAGAAATGGATTGGTGTAGAAGATTTCACCGTCGTCCCCTTAAACGATTTTGATGTTGTGCTTGGACAAGAATTCATGAGGAAGGCGAAGGCAGCGCCTATGCCTCACTTGGAATGTTTGGCATTTCTTTCGCGAGAAGACCCTATCTACGTGCAGACAGTTTGTAAGATGCAGGGAGGAGTTAAGGTTACTGCGTTGGCAACAACATCTCCCACAGAAACGGCAGGCCTTCACCAGATTGCGGATGATGGGAGAAGGGAAGAAGTTCGCAGTAAAATTTTCGTCGTTCGGTTAGAAGAGCGAGTGGAAGCCACAGAGAAAGTTGTGGGTTTGGCTATGACAAGTTTGGAGAAGCTTGCTGAATTCTGCAATACCATGGAAGAGAACCATTGTGGCGGGACGGGTTGCGTTGTAGTGATCCAAGTGGATGAAGGAGCAGGCAGTGGCTCAATAATTTCATTTGTAGACAAGTAGGTTTGGTTGAATGACCCTGAGGCACAGAGGTTGTTTGCAAAAGGAAATGGCACCATTGGTGGCAATGTGCCACTCCTTCTACACTTCATTAGGAAGGTCGCAGAAGAACCGAGGATGAACATGAACTTGGGGGATGGTCGGGAGCACCATCCACCCTTTTCCTTTCGGTAAGAAGAGACTTTGGCAATGACATCCTACCTTTGGCACAGGTAGGGAGGGCCACGTGTGTTTCGAGCAAGGAGGTACATCGAAGATGAATCCAAGTATGGTGAAGCGAGCAGGCTTCAACCAACCATAATGAGAGGTCATCAAGTTGCATAGAATCATGCAGAAAGGGCAGTGGAATGAAAAATCGGAGGAATTCTATGGACAAATTGATCACCTGGACAATATGAGGGACAAAGGGACTAGCAGAGACGAAGCACAGGGAGGCTGAGCAGTGGAGCTGATGCGGTAGAGCAGCAGCAAGTTCCTAGAAGTGTGGTTTCTTTTGGATACATTGTCGGGATGGCAATAGATTTGGGTGGGGGAGGGTGTAAGGACCTTGGCGCCTGCACTCCTTTACACCCAAGGAGCAAGACGCTCCACCCAAGAGTGGTGACTTGGGAAATTATCAACACATGGGACCCCGTTGGGCATGTGGTCGCAGCATGGGAAAACGGCCACACTTGGACGCCCACGGCATAACAATCTTGGGCCCGGAACAGGAATGCTTGCCTAAGGTGGAGTGACTACCGCAAGTCAAGAACCTCTCGGTTGGAAACTTGGCAGGTAGCACGCCTAGGGATCTCGGAAAGTGTGGTGCAGTTGGATGCTTCCAGGGGATTCGAACACAATAAATAGAATACGACCATCGCGGATGGCAAGAGCGGCGTTGGTGACCATTGGGAGATGGAAGCTCGACATGCAAATCGAGTTAGAAGCTTCGCAAGTGGCACAATGGGAGCCAAGACGGACAGGCACACTTAGAAGAGTTCGTTGGCACAGAAGTTCAACATGACGTTGGGCTCACGCATGCTTACTTGGGCGCATCGACATCCTTGGCAAGGAACCTTGGCGTGGGAAACAAGTAAGGCATCTGACCACGCAAGGGTCACATGCACGTTTGGGCAAGCGTATATAAGTGCGACAAGTGACCAAGGAAGAAGTAGTTCAGTGCAGTTCAAGCTGTGCAAAATAAGGCAGGTTTGGCATGGAAAGAGGTTCGTTCAAGAGAGATCTGCAGACCAGGAGAATGTTTTAAGTGCAAGCCGCAACTAGGACATGACTTGCACTCCTGGAGGAACTCGGCTTGGGAGCCTGGTGTTGTTGGAAGACAGACCGACCATTGGAGACGTGTGACTTGGAGAAAGGCTTGACTATGGGCACCAGACTGCAGAACTCGTGTTGGAAGCTCATTTACAGTTTTAAGAGCTTGTAAGGAGATTTTTTGTAAATTTCTCGGGGTTCCCTTCGTGTTGGCTTGTTGGGCGCACCAAGTAGGAAGCTAGCCTATGGGAAGCTCCTATCTAAGTACTTGTAATCAAACTTCTACCAAAGCTTATATAAAACTTGAGCACACTCGAGTTTGGGGTGCTCCCATAATTGTTGTCTCTTGTATCTTGTGTATCTTAGTTACTATGGCTTAAGTGATTTGTTATACTTGTATTTGGTTAAGTGTATATGCTGTGGGATGCTAATCAAACAAAATATTTAACTAAGTAAACACGTGTAACCTGTAACAAGTGATAAAGACAAGTGTTGGCTGCTTTTTGGACAGACCCGGGTTTTAATGAAGCGCAGCAACAAAACCCCTTGGCGCACTGGCCCTCTCGGCAACGAGCTGTGCGGCAGCTCGAGGTCTCACCCGAAGTGGCTATGGGGGGGGGCTAAGGAATCAGATTTCCTTAACCCGGGTGACGCGGAGACTGTTCTTTCCTCATTGGCGATTCCTCAAAGGGGAAGGTCTGACCCTTCCAAACTTACGAGCGCAACAGCGCTCAAGCTCCTGCTCAGCAGCCTAGCTGCACGGTACTTTCCCTCCTGCGCTAGGACCAATTATCCTCTGCGCGGATATTCTATGCGTAGTTTCACTTGCGTGCTCGTCGCAGCAACAGGTTCTCCTATCGCAACAGCGACGTTGTCTTACCGATTCCTTTGACCCTTAACGATTATAGTTCTCAAGGAAGCTCCAAGAACTTACTCAATACACTCCTAAAGATAATGCAATATTTCTGTATTTGCTGTTAGTAAGCTAAAATAGGCAATCGCTTCAATCACAACATCACAATAACATGAAATATGAAGTCCACCTCCACGGGGAAAACCACGTCCACGGGAGTATCTTATATTAACCAGAAAATGATAGTCTTATACAATATGCTGCGCACACAGCTGCAGCCTTAGATCTTTCCAGGAAACTCCACGCACACAGCTGGGAGCCCTTCTCTCGATCTATTCTCTTCCTCTCCAGAGGTTACAATAGTTCAGACGTCGACTCTGACTGTCTGCAACTCAAGGATTAGCTTCACTGCTAACAAGCTCTAACTCCTATTTTCTAGCAACACGGTAGAAAAACAATCAACAAGATCGTAACAGAGGATGATCAACTCGATCAATCCTTCTTACATCCAGTATCTACTATCGTAGCTAGCTCACTATCTAGCTGACTACTGGCTAACCAACTCTCTAACATCTACCCATTACAATTATACATATATATAGGTGGCCATGGCGGTCGCACCTTTACAAAACGGTGGGCCTTTCCCAGCAGTAATCCCCAAAAACCCTAACCACGCACATGGCTAGGTGTACTGTAGGCGCCGCTTGCAGTCACGTCGCCGCTTCCTGCAGGCTCCATGAATTCCGGCGCAGCTTACGGGTATGGGTGCCTCGTCCTTCGCCTTCAATGCTTTGGTCCGTTGCTCTTCCTTGATCCGAGCAACCATAACTTCTGTACTTAGCTTTAAATGAGGGTAGCTGAGCCCTCTACTCCATTGCTTCATTGATTGTGGTAGCTGGGCTTTCCACTCGGCTACCTTCATTCTCTTCTGACGTGCGCGTGAGCTCCACGATTTCCGGTCCGTAATCTACGCTGAGATTATCCATCTCGCACCATACTGCGCACCGTCTTCTTCTGTCCCAAAATTGGCGCTTATTCAAAACTTAGCACTCTTCCATACTTGTGCTTTTTCCTCAAAATTCGCAGCTTTTACCATAGCTGCGGCCTTGGCTCCAACAGGCCCCTAACACTTACTTGTGGCTCGCCCTCGAGCCACTCGCACTAGCGTGTGGGCGTTTTACTTGCGCATCTGCTTTTGCTTGGGTTTGCGCGAATGTTTTCTTCCACTGCGCAATAGCGAAGTCCAATTCATCGACACATTCCACAGCAGTCTGCACCGTTTCTGTAGTGGCTTCTTCTTTAGTTATGGCATCAATCACCTCTTGAGATTCAGTAATTTCTTTGATTTTTGCCTCGATTTGGCCCACGATATCAGCATATTCATCCATGAATGGCTGAATGCTGTTGGTGAGCTTCTCATCTTCAGTTCTGAGCTTGTGCAGTTGCTGTTGCATTCTGCGCACTTCACTCATTTTCTTCATTTTTGGTAAGCCTGTTAAGGCCTTAGCTTCTTCAGTCAGAACAGTTAGGGACTGTTCTGCGGCTTGCACTTGTTCCAAAAGACCAACTTTGAAAGGGAGCTTCTCAAGCTCCGTCCAAGCTTCCATAGCTTGGCTCATCAGGTTCTCGGCTTCCTGTATTCTGTCTTTCATCTGTGTGGAAACTCTGCTCAGCGCTTCAAATTGTACCTGCGCATCATCTATAAACTGCGCGGCAACACGAGCTTCTAGCTCAGCGATTTGGGTTCTATGGCCCTCAACCATAGCAACTATTTCATGCTCCAGGGTTTTCACCCTTCCTCCAATAATTTGAACTTTCTCAACCAGAGGGAGGTCTGGTTGAATCTCGCAAGCCGACAATTCCTGGGCAATCTCATCCACTACGTTTCTGATGCCGATGTCTTGCGCCTCATAAAGTGCAAGTTTCTCGGAGATATTCTTATGGCTTGCCTTCAGCTCTATCTCCTGCGATTGCAGTCGTTGATTTTCCTGGAATGTAGAGAGCTCTCTAGCTCTCAACACAAGAGAAACTTTCTCATGTACTAGCTGTAGAGTCTCTATAGGAATTAGAGACAAATTTATTTCAATGGGCCCAACGGCGCTTACCTGTAGTGCAGCTAGCGGATCTGGAAGTGTCATGCTCGTAGGCAGAATATGCACGACAGTATGCCTTTCTATGAGTTCTTCAACTCGCTCGGTACTTGGAATTTCTTGTGGCGCCTGCGAAGTAGATGCTGGCACATGGGTCTGCGTAATCCTTCCTGCGAGACCTTTTATTTCCACAAACTGCAGATCTAGAGCACTTCTGATGTGAGCGTGCGTGTTGCGCAGCTCGCGAAATTGCTCTTTCAGATACTGGTCGATCCCCGAGGGAATGGCCTCAGAGGGATGCGACACCTTTTGTTTCTTGGTCGCCGGCTCTGTCGAGCCTTCATCACTTCTTTGCTCAGGGGCTTCCTTGCCCTTATCCTTCTCTTACGCAGCAGCGGGTGGCATCGCAGATGCGATGTCGGCAGCTTCTCTCCATTCGTCCGGCCAAGACTTGATAGTTTCTTCGACATCTTCTATGGTCATTCTGTAAAGACCTACGGCCCATTCCTCCTGAATGCCGCAGGGACGGAGGTAAAGTTGATGTAAGTCGGCAGTAAAGGCCAACTTTCCTTCATATATCCTCGCTGTCTCCTCACTCAGCCTTGGCATTTCCTGAATGGTATCTCTGAGGAGATAGTAGTATTCACAAAATACAGCGCGGTTCATCTTGCGCTTCGCGGGATTAGGGGATTCCCAAAGGTTAACATAGCGGATTCCGGCAGGTTCTCCTGCGCGGCGCGGAAGGAACTGAGTGTTCGGGGGCTCCTTCCACCCGACGAGAGCACATAAAATTAAAAGCCAAGAAAAATGGAACGACTGACCGGGGTTATTTTGAACGTTCCGGTAGTCTTCCAAAAAAGAATTGAGGAGGAAGAGGCACCAGTTGTACTGCTCTCCCTCCGCAGCTGCGATGGCGAGTTCCACGACAGCTCCAGTAACTTCCTTCGGTCTGCACTTCGTGAGAAGTCTGCCTGCGAGCAGACTTCCTGTAAATCTGAGTGCTTCGTCTTCTACTATTGTGAGGTCATAAGCCCGACCTCCTCTTGTAAGGTTGTATTTCTGCACCAGCTTTGCAGCCAGTTTTCTATCCTTCTCCTTTCCCATAAAATGGATATTGGGATCCTTACCAACCTTAGACAGGCCAGTAATGCGATGAATCAAATCGACGTTTAAATCGATTGGCCTCCCGAGCCAAAGGTAACCTCCATGAACGCAGGATAGCAGTGTCTTAACGACTGCATTCACCTCATTGCTACGCCCAAAATGCGGTAGCTTTAACAGATTCAGGAGTCCAGGGCGCTCCAGATTTGCTGCAAATCCCTTCGGGATGAATTCGTCAACCTGTCTGGTAGGATTATGCACTACCGTCAGATATCGGTCTAGCTGGAACTGAGGATATGTCTTATAGTCTCCCAGGTTGAAATCAGAGAACTTGACCAGTGGAAGGTGTCCGAGCAAGGACCCTTCTATTCGCACGCTAGCCGGTAGTGGAGGTAACGGAAGTGGGTACTTTGCATTTTTTGGAATATGCACCTCTGGTGCATCTTCTGGACGCGGCGGAATATAATTCACCATAGTGGCCAACGGCTCTGGAACGGGATCTTCTGGCTGTGGTTGAGATGCTCTTGTGGCCAGAGATTATCTGGGATCCTGATAACCAGGATGTACATACGTCGAAGCAGTCACGGGGGTAGCCATGCCGAAATCTAGGCCTCGGCGCAGGAATTGACGAACAACTTCTTTAGTCGACAGGTTCTCCGTCGTGAACGGGTATAGGTCTCCGTCGTGAACGGGTATAGGTAACAAGAACTTTGGACAGAAACAACGGAACAGCGTGGGATATGAACACTGACAACAAGGGAAGCACTCTGCACGACTCGGCTCTGAAAATAATGGCTTAGATTCTCAAACAAGACTATGCAGCTCGAGAAAAGTAACCCGAAATTATACAAGTGTGGGGTATTTATAGCTAAGGTGATAGTAAATGCGGGCAAGTGGGGCTACTAGCTATAGGTGGCTATGGATGAGTTGACAACCCTACGATCCCCCTCGCCTCTGCGGTGCATTTACTGTGATGGACGGGCTCTGACAGGCTTCCGGGAGAAGCTAAAACTTTCCAGCACATGGTTTAAATGCAAATCTTACGGAGATCAAGCCGAATCTGTCAGAGCGGCTACACTTAAATGGCGGGTTTATCCTTCATTTATTCAAACGCGGCTACATAACTGCGATAATTCAAATTTTTCAGCGGGTCATTTCAACTTAGGAAACTGTGCCTATAGGGGTCCACAACAAAACTTCTTCAAGCGGCAAATTGACACAAGGAACTTCGCAAGAGCGACAGTTCGACGGTCCGGGGAGAACCTTCGCAAGAGCGCAAATATAAGCTCGCTCAATCCCAAATTTTTATTCGGTATGCGCGGATGTTTCTAGGAACTGCGCGGGAAGCCGGAGACTGAGTGTCTCGCAACTTCCTGTGTAGACTGAATGCGATGCCTCTTTCAACTACACTGGGCATCTACATTTCTTTGAGCAGCTATTTAAGTTGACAGGGCGGAGTGGCCGTCACGGTAAAGCTTGAGCCGACTCCCGTTGATCTTTGTAGGCAGTACTTCTCCATTCAGCTTCGCAAGCTGAACTGCTCCTCCTTCTGTTATTTTTATTACCTGAAAAGGGCCTAACCAATGTGCACGAAACTTGCCTGGAAACTTGGTGAATTTACTATCATAGAGGAGTACCAAGTCTCGTTCCTGAAAGACTTTATTCTTAATATGCCTGTCATGCCAAGCTTTCTGTCTTGCCTTCTGTACCTGTTGATGGAATCCGGCTAAGAGTCTGTCTTCTTCTAAGGCAAGCAGTTGTGAGAGTCTTGCGCTCATAGTATCATGATCTGTCATTTCTGTAATTTGCGCAATTCTGAGACTGGGAATAATGTATTCCATAGGCATAACTGCTTCTTGTCCATACACCAAACTGAAAGGTTTGTGGCCTGTTAGTTTCTTGCAGGTAGTTCTGTAAGCCCATAATACAGCTGTGACTCTAAGGTCCCAATCATCTCTTTGTTGATTACAGATCTTCGTCAGGGCATTCTCAAGAATTTTATTGAATGCCTCCACCGTGCCATTAGCTTGAGGATGGTAGGGTGTACTCTTATGGTGACTAATTTGGAATTCTTCAGTAAGGGCTTCTATAGTCTCATTGAGGAAATGTGTACCCTGATCACTCATTAGAATCAGTGGACATCCAAATCTAGTGATAATATTCTCAAAAATGAACTGCGCGGCCGTGGCTGCGTCGCAGTTCTTAACTGGCTTAGCCTCAGCCCATCTGGTGAGGTATTCAGTAGCTGTAATGATGTATCTTGCGCCGGTTCTTTTTCCTGGAGGGTTGATAGGACCTACAAAATCAATGGCCCATTTATCAAAAGCACGTAGTGTTATCTGAGGTCTTAGCGGCATTTCATCCCTTTTTGAAGGTTTTCCTGTTCGCTGGCACACATCGCAGCATTTGCAGAATTCCTTAGTATCCTTATGCAATGTCGGCCACCAAAGACCTGCGGCTAAAATCTTCTGAGCAGTCGGCTTTCCTGCGAAATGGCCTCCTGCGGTGCCTGAGTGTGCTTCTGCGATGATAGAGTTCTTTTCATGCGGTAGGATACATCTGCGCAAGACTTCATCGGGGCCCAACTTATAAAGCTGGCCTGCTATCAAAGTGAAGTCTGCGGCTTTGACAACAAGTTGTTTCTTCTGCTGGATTGTAAACTCAACTGGCGCTTGTCCAGTAGTAAGAAACTCAAGGATATCAGAATAATATTCATCTGCTGCTTGAATAGAGAACAACTGCGCGTCAGGTAGATTGTCCTCCAGACTTGTAGGTTCCTCTCCTGACTCAATCCTAGATAAGTGGTCAGGTCCTGCATTCAATCTTCCTGGCTTTACAATAACCTCAAAATCATATTCTTGAAAGAGCAGTAGCCATCTGCAAATTCTTCCCCCTAACACTGGCTTATTGACCAAGTATTTCAAAGCAGAATGGTCAGTATACATTTTAAAATGTGCGCCCAGTAAGTAGTGTCTGAACTTCTGTAGGGCGTACACCATAGCTAGTCCTTCTCTCTCTGTAGTAGTGTAGTTCTTCTCGGCTGTGGACAACTTTCGGCTAGAGTAAGCAATGGGGTGATCGATACCTCCTTTTCCTGATTGTGTAAGTACGATCCCCAATGCTATGGAAGAAGCATCGACATGAACATGAAAGGGTTTATTCCAGTCTGGGAAAACTAGAATTGGCGCAGTGATCATCTTGTCTTTAAGTGTGTCCAAGCTCTGTTGGCATTCTTCTGTCCATTGGAATTTCGAATCCTTTTTCAGCAATCTTTCCATAGGTGCTGTGATCTTTGCATATCCTTTGATAAATTTTCTGTAGTATCCAGTATGTCCCAATGTAGTGCGCAATTGCTTGACTGAGTTGGGCGCAGGTAAATTAGCAATGATGGCAACCTTCGCAGGATCCATCAGGAGTCCTTGTCTGCATACAATATGACCCAACAAAATACCAAAAGGAGCACAGAAGATACATTTTTTCAAGTTAAGGGAAATCTGATGTTGTCTACATTTTTCTAACATCATTCGCAGGTTCGCTATATGGTTCTTTAATAAGCCAAATACAGTCCAGTCATCAAAATAGACTTCTAAGAACTTATGGATGAATTCTTTAAAAACAGCAACAACGACTCTAGAGAAGATAGCAGGAGCGTTTTTAAGACCAAAGGGCATTACCGTGTACTGGAATGAGCCCCATTCAGTCGCAAAAGTAGTCTTGTGGCGGTCGTCTGGATGGATTCTGATCTGATGGTATCCCGAAAATCCATCAGTGAAGGAGTAAGCCTTTTGTCCTCCAACATTATCAAGCACTTCATCTGTAAAGGGCGTAGGAAATGGATCATGCACTGATGCGTCATTGAGTTTGCGCAGGTCCACGCAAATTCTTATTTCACCTTTTGTCTTCTTCTCTTGTACAACCATAGGACTAATCCAATCGCTTTCTTCTACTGGCTCAATAATACCTGCTGCGAGCATCTTGTCAATTTCTTCTTTGACTTTTTCTTTATAGCGCGGGTTCAACCTGTATGGGCGCTGCTTTACTGGCTTGGCATCTGGTTTCAGAGGTATGCACATCACTCCTAAGTCTCCTAGGATGCCTTTCATTTCTGTGAACTTGGTAGGAAAGATATCCTGGTAGTCACGTAATAAATCTGAAATATGCCCAACAGTTTCATCATCCCAATAGTCTCCTATAGAAGCAAACTTGGGTTCGGCTTCTGTACCAATGTTAACCTTTTTGAGCTTGATGTGTTCTATAATGGCAGGGATATCAAGCTGAGGACCTTCAACATTGCGCGTCCCTTCTGATTCTGGGATATTGATGTTGCGAGGATCATCCTCCTCTTCTCCAGTGGTGAAATTATAGCATTCCAGGGCATGTTCTATCTGAACAGCCCAATCTGGTTGGGAATATTCTGGTAATAGACATTGTTCAAATACCTTCTTTTTAATACACTTGAGAGCCTGATCAATACTCGGATGCTCTGACTCAAAGCTGAAGGTAAGTTGAAAACTTTCTATCATAAGAGGCCAAGTAAGAGTGCCTCTGCGCAATTCTGTTTCAGTGTACCAGTTCCTTGGAACTGTGTCCAATGTGTGGATGAATAGGTGAACCCACTCATCGTCCGGAATATCCGACCATTGCTGAATGCATGCTTCAATGTGTGACCTGGGGTCACTCTGTCCCTCATATTTGCACGACACTTCTGCTGTAGTGTCCTGGAATCTGCGCAGTATCAATCTGCGACAGTCTTGCCATGTGTGAATATTCTCTTTATGCGCACCCCACCATCTTGCGGGTGTAGCGCGCAGTGATACATCTAGTGCCTATATGCGCTGCTGTTCTGGAAGCTGTTGTTCATATGCCTGTATGAATTCACTTACGTTAGTTAGACCATCAAAAATTGGAGTGTCAGTCAATTCTGTGCCAATCCATCGAATTGATTTAGTCATCATGGCGCAACGTCTTGTAGAAACCTCATGTAAGCGATTTTGCCAGTTTTCCAATCCTGCATCTGAGTCTGATGTGCACGAGCTATCGCATCGCCAGCTGATATGGCCATCTGCTGTGGGATTGACATAGTCACTCTGACTAGCGGTCATCTGATACAAACTTTCCATTTGGCGTGCTTCTTCTTCTGCCCGAATGGGTTCTATATACCTTGGTCCTTGGATAGGATCAAGCGGTGCAATGACCCTAATCTGGTCATCCTCGAAGGTCATCTGTCTTTTCTTCAAATTGATAACAGCCAAATTATCAAATGCCCAGTCTATACCTAAAAGTGCTGGGTAAGGTCTACTATCAACGAGGATTTTGATTACTTCAAAGTCTGCAAAACTTCTTACTCCCTCAATATCAATAGGTACATTGGGTAATCTGCCCAATGGAGAGACTCGTTGCTGATTCGCAAGTCTTAGCTGGATGGGGGATCTTGTAAGTTGAGGACTTCCCATCTGTTCCCATGTCTGCATGGTGAGAACATTAACTTCTGAGCCCAAATCTAAAATGACTTCGTCCATCTCAAATGCTCCAATCTGCGCTGTGAGCCTCATCTCTTTTCCAGTTCTAATGTGACTCCCAATCTGGTGAACAACACGCTGCGGCGTGTTGGTCGAAGCAGATTGTTGACATTTATCCAATAGGTGTTGAAGTTCCATAGTTGCTTTTTCATTGCGCAACAACTTTAAGCAGTTCCTTAGAAAATTATGGACAGTACCTAGTGCATCTTCTTCATCGTGCCTTCCGGATGTAGTGGCCTGTTCTTGTACCAGGTTGTCTTGTCTTAACACTTGCGATCTAATATCATTATGCGGAGTTGCAACAGAACTTGAAGCTCTGGGATCTGAGAAATACTCTTGGGATTGCTTGAATGCTTCTTTTTGCTTCTGCAGATTAAGTGGGGTTGGTTTAATATTAGCGCGGCGCACCCATTGCATCGCTTGCTTTCCAGTTCCCGACTCTGGCGCACCAGTGGTTGTTCCACTACGCGTCACAATATTAACTGTACGGTTTGGTTCCATTTTTTCTGCTCCAATCAATTGAATATTTTGGTTGACCTGTGGCGTCTTTGCTTGCATTTTAGTTATCAATTGAGGGCATTCTTCAATGATATGATCATAAGATTTACAATATCTGCAAAGGGTTGTAGGGTTTTGGCAATCTCTTGCAAAATGACCTTGCGCTCCACAATTATAACAAGTGATCTGACCTCTTCCGCGGCCAAAATTTGTTGTACGTCCGCGGCCTCTGTAATTTCCTGTTCGGCTGTCGCGAGTTTGGTCATACTGTGGACCTGCTACGGGTCCTTGTGCTTCTGACTGTACTCTATAAACATCATGTTTCCTTTCCATCATAAGGTCATATGCTCTGCAATTGTTTTCATCATGGCCTACTGATTTACAGAAATTACAATATAGATTCTTTGGAGTTTGTACATATTTCTGAAGCAAGTGACATTCTTGAGGTCTATGACCTTTAGTTCTACAGATTTCACACCAAGGCCCCTGTGGCTGTGGTAAAGGGTTAGGTGCTCCAGTTGCAATATACTCTATGAAAACGGGACAGTGGTCCTTTGAATGTCCTTGTGCTTTACATTTTGTACACCATATTTCTTCCTTAACATCCTTGCCTTTCTTAATATCATGCACTTGCAGGGTTAAGTTTGCTAATTGGTTCTGCAACTGCGTAACATCGTTGCTTGTTCCAGCAATTGGTGAAGATTCTAGTTTCATAGCCATCTCTAGAGCTTGTTCCTGAGTAGTGAGATTCTGTTGCATAAGAGGAAGTCTAATGTGTGGAAGCAGCGCAGCAATGAACCATTCCTTATGCTGTTGTGGTGCAAACTCAAAGCTTACTTGATCTATCAGGGCTTTGAACTTTTGGTCAAAGTCCCATACTGACTCTGTAGGTAACTGCTTAATGTCTTTGAGCTCTGTTATACACTGTGATTCTGATTTAGGTTTCTTGAATTCTCTAATCATTGCATTTCTTACCTCAGCAAGCGTTCTATTCTGTGCTGCTGAGTATTTCATGAACCAAGTTAAGGCTCTTTCTCTTAGTGTGGTTGCTAACTGAACCAGTTTAACAGCATCATCATTAATTTGCTTAATTGTCCAAATGGCTTCACATAGGAACCAGTGTTGCTCAGGGTCTTCTATTCCTGTTCCTCTAAAAGTTGGTAGTTTCATGTCATCACCCATCCTTCTTGCGCTAGTTTGAGGTGTAGATGCTGTAGCAGTTCTTCTGGGCTGGTCGAACAAAGGTGGTACAGAGGTACTAGAAGTACCGTGTGGGCTACTGGAAGGTGTTACTGCGGGATTATACTGAGCTTTGTCTGGCTTTTGCGGTGTAAAAGGGTGATAAGGGATATGAACGCTCCCTTGTCTTTCTATATGGCTTGCTCTAGGAATTTGACTGTCTTCTGGGCTTGACTCAAAAGGATGTTGGTCAAGGCCTACTTTATACCGTTTTCCAATACGAGTGCAACCAATAACTTCAGGGTCACTATCAGAGTCTACGGACATTACTTGTCTATGCTATTCATCTGAAGCTATACATAGTTTTGCTTTTTCATACAGAAGCATTTTAATCGATAAGTTCAAAGAATTCAGGAACTTACCTCTATGTGCTTGAAAGAAACTCCTCTCAGCTTCACTGAAACTCTTTCTTGTATCCACTGCAAACTCAGTGATGAAACCTTCCAGCAGACTATTCAACCAAAAGTCTACTGCGCGGGACACAGAATTGTCTACCCGCTTCAAAATAGCGACTAGCTCAGGGGTCCAAGCGACTGGTCGATCAATATGCACAGTGGGTCTAGTATCTGCTAACTTGGCTATCCAAGCATGTAACTCAAGTGCAAATGTAACAAAGAAAATTTCGTGAAGGTCAGTATAGATATACTTCTGCAACCATTCTTCTGGCTGGAGTCTAGAGCTTCTATTTTCTTGTTCAGCGAACTCTTTAGCCTTTAAATCGAACCACTCCTGAATTTCTGTAGATGTAGGATTCCAGTAACACATTTGTTAGCTGAGCAAGTCTCAGGGAAACAGAACCATTTGTTGGCTCAACAACAGGGTTCAAAGCAACGGAACCATTTGTTGGCTCCCTCTTTCTCTGGATTTCGTCTCAATCTCGCGTGTCGCTGAAATAACAAGTCTCATTCACGCGGCAACGGAACCATTTGTTGGCTCCCTCTTTCTCTGGATTTCGTCTCAATCTCGCGTGTCGTTGAAATAACAAGTCTCATTCACGCGGCAACGGAACCATTTGTTGGCTCCCTCTTTCTCTGGATTTCGTCTCAATCTCGCGTGTCGCTGAAATAACAAGTCTCATTCACGCGGCAACGGAACCATTTGTTGGCTGCTTTTTGGATAGACCCGGGTTTTAATGAAGCGCAGCAACAAAACCCCTTGGCGCACTGGCCCTCTCGGCAACGAGCTGTGCGGCAGCTCGAGGTCTCACCCGAAGTGGCTATGGGGGGGGCTAAGGAATCAGATTTCCTTAACCCGGGCGACGCGGAGACTGTTCTTTCCTCCTTGGCGATTCCTCAAAGGGGAAGGTCTGACCCTTCCAAACTTACGAGCGCAACAGCGCTCAAGCTCCTGCTCAGCAGCCTAGCTGCGCGGTACTTTCCCTCCTGCGCTAGGACCAATTATCCTCTACGCGGATATTCTATGCGTAGTTTCACTTGCGTGCTCGTCGCAGCAACAGGTTCTCCTATCTCAACGGCGACGTTGTCTTACCGATTCCTTCGACCCTTAACGATTATAGTTCTCAAGGAAGCTCCAAGAACTTACTCAATACACTCCTAAAGATAATGCAATATTTCTGTATTTGTTGTTAGTAAGCTAAAACAGGCAATCGCTTCAATCACAACATCACAATAACATGAAATATGAAGTCCACCTCCACGGGGAAAACCACGTCCACGGGAGTATCTTATATTAACCAGAAAATGATAGTCTTATACAATATGCTGCGCACACAGCTGCAACCTTAGATCTTTCCAGGAAACTCTACGCATACAGCTGGGAGCCCTTCTCTCGATCTATTCTCTTCCTCTCCAGAGGTTACAATAGTTCAGACGTCGACTCTGACTGTCTGCAACTCAAGGATTAGCTTCACTGCTAACCAGCTCTAACTCCTGTTTTCTAGCAACACGGTAGAAAACCAATCAACAAGATCGTAACAGAGGATGATCAACTCGATCAATCCTTCTTACATCCAGTATCTACTATCGTAGCTAGCTCACTATCTAGCTGACTATTGGCTAACCAACTCTCTAACATCTACCCATTACAATTATACATATATATAGGTGGCCATGGCGGTCGCACCTTTACAAAACTGTGGGCCTTTCCCAGCAGTAATCCCCAAAAACCCTAACCACGCACATGGCTAGGTGTACTGTAGGCGCCGCTTGCAGTCATGTCGCCGCTTCCTACAGGCTCCATGAATTCCGGCGCAGCTTACGGGTATGGGTGCCTCGTCCTTCGCCTTCAATGCTTTGGTCCGTTGCTCTTCCTTGATCCGAGCAACCATAACTTCTGTACTTAGCTTTAAATGAGGGTAGCTGAGCCCTCTACTCCATTGCTTCATTGATTGTGGTAGCTGGGCTTTCCACTCGGCTACCTTCATTCTCTTCTGACGTGCGCGCGAGCTCCACGATTTCCAGTCCGTAATCTACGCTGAGATTATCCATCTGGCACCATACTGCGCACCGTCTTCTTCTTCTGTCCCAAAATTGGCGCTTATTCAAAACTTAGCACTCTTCCATACTTGTGCTTTTTCCTCAAAATTCGCAGCTTTTACCATAGCTGCGGCCTTGGCTCCAACAACAAGTGTTGAGGCTTCTGCATTGGTTAGGCGTAGTCTGTCGAAGTGCTTCCGAGCTAGTCTTGCCCTCGGTTAGCTTTCGAGCAATCTTGTACCGGCTTGGTCGACCACGAATAAAGTGGGTGCGGGCCAAGCCCATGACAAGAGAAGCCTAAGAAGAAGATAGCTTGTTTTCTCTACGGAGATAACCACTTTGTGAAGAATTGTCCATTGAAGAGAAAGTTGGGCATCGGTTTGGTTGAAGAGCAAGGTCAACCAACCATGAGGCTGGAAACCATAAGGGTGATCTAAGAACCGCAGACTTCAGATGGTGTTTCTGAAGCCATTGAGGTAGTGAATGCATGTCTTGATGAACCGATGGTGGGATGTGTTGTCGGGCCGCGGGAAGACTAACACGTGTTGGGCTTCATAGATGTGATAGTGAGTGGGTTGAAAATAGTTGCGTTGGTGGATACCGGCTCCACTCACAACTTCGTGAGCAGTAGAACCATGAAGTTTTTGCACAGTAAGATAGAATTCAGTGAGGATGTCTTCAAAATGGTGAACTTAGCTGAGAAGCCGGTGGAAGGAAGAGTTCTTGTAGCTTCGGTGTGGATCGGAATTTGGCATGGCAAGTTAGACTTGGAGATCATTCCCTTAGATGATCATGCAATGATCTTGGGACAATATTTCCTATGGATGACTAAGGCAGTTCCAGTACCGTATGCAGATCAATTGATGTTCTTAGACAAGCCTGAAGCTTAGAGTGTGCTGTTGACTCAGAAAAGGAAGTCGGGGCGTAGGCCAAGGTTATCCTCGGTTCGATTAATCGAAGCTCCTGTAAAGCTCGTGAGCAATTCCTTGAGCAGTGCATAACAACAAGAAGTGATAGTTGAGAAGAACGACGATCCAACGAAGGAAAAATATCAGTGGGCTGAAAGAGTGGCAGCGTTGAAATTGAGAGCAACCTCACTTACAAGGATGGTTGAGTCCCTGCACATTCCGGGTTGTCTATAGCACGATGGTGACGAGTTGCAGCTTGCACCACAGGTGACCGCAAAGGTAGAACACGGAAGTGTGCTAGACGAGCCAACATATAGCTAAATAGATGACATCCAAGGAACTGTTGATGGGAGCTCGCTTGGGCAAGACGATGTAAGTCTTGAAGTGGACCAATGCAAGGAGGCATTGGCCCAATATTGCGAACAATGGGTTGAGGAGTTGGTGGATGAGACAGGCACCAGTGCTAATCCAAGTCATGGTGAAGGTGAATTTCACATGCATGATGCAGCCAAGATAGTGGAATTTTGCGTTAATGCCATAGGGATCCAAGAGACTTAGTTGTCAAAAGAGAAATTGGCAGCTAAAATGCCGACCGCAGGAGGTGCAGGTAGTCCTGTCCTATTTGGAATCCAAGGATCACTTAACCAAGATGTATGAAGAGAAAACAACTAAGGTGGATGGAGACGTTTTAGGCGCTCTCCAGAAAGACGAAGGACAACAAGAAATTTTGATGAGCCTTGATAGCTCAAAGCACCAAGAAGGCAGGGGCAGAACTTGTTCTCCATTTAAAGGAAGGAGCAAGGGTGCGAGACATCGAGCTAGTCGAAGGCAACAAAAGGATAAGATAGAGGTAGTTTCTTAGGAAGACATGGAAGACTATTGCATAAGTGCAATAGACGTGAGTGTGTTGGATTTCGGTATTGGAGAGTCTAAGCTAACGCAGGCTCGTTTGGAAGAGCTTGGATGCAGCTTTGCAGAAGCGGAGGTTGCGATGAAGTATTTGATCAGTCAGCATGAAGAAGTCAGGTTTGGAGACTTTAGGAGTGGGGGTCGTTGGCACCACTCACCCTTTTTCCTGGGTTGAGGTGAAAGCATGCTTGGCTCACTGCCTTTGGCAAGCAGTGAGGCTAATGGGCACCTTGTAAAGGTTGCCTTAGGAAAATTCTGCCAGCAATATGCGAAATCATGCAAAGTGTTGAGAGTGCGAGTAGGGAAATCAACAGTAATGGGTAAGAGTAAGGACTTTTCCTAAGTTCGTTAGCTAGCTTGGAGCAGACCAAAATGCACAAAGAAATACGGTTGTAGATTGATGAAGTTCTTCTCATGAGGTTGGGCGTGACAATTGGATTAGCTACCCAACTATTCTAACTCATGGGGTGTACAACGGAGGGAAGCATAAAAGAACTTGTGGAGTACCAGTTGTAGAGTAGGTGGGGCAAAAGAAAGGATGCGGAAGTTGCGACAATGATCGTGACAGTTTCCAAAGACAGCGGTCATTTGGAGACAATTTTCGGGACGACAATAACTTTGGGTCGGGGAGGATGTAAGAGCCTTGGCGCCACACCCCCTTGTCACTCAAGAAGCATGGTGCTTCGCCCAGAATTGGTGACTTGGGCACTCGTCGACACATCGAACCCCGTCGGGCATGTGGCCACAAGTTGGGAAAACACCCACACTTTGATGCCTGTGGCATGGCAAGCGCAAGCACATTACTCGGACGCTCACCTTGGTGGAGTGACTAACGCAATTCAAGAACCTCTCGGTTGGTGACTTGGCGGGTAGCATGCCTTGGGAGCTCTAAAAGTGTGGTTGATGCAGATGTTTGGTTAACCAGACGCATTGCTAAGAGAGGGGCACGCGCCCACACCAGTGGCACCGATGCATGACAAGCCCGGGGGTAATTCTTCGTTCCGCAACATGGACAGAGCAACATGTCAAGGAATACCGTGGAGCACACAAGCAAGGGTGTGCGTGGTGAAGACTTGGCATACAGACTGCAAGTGGGGCGTCGACTTGATGGGTGGTGTTGGAAGCTTGTTCGACAAGGCAGCGTTGGAGAGGAGCTTGCGTGGTGACTAAGGAAGCTGACACAGAACGTGCGACCGAGCAAGGGGTATCACTCGCTCACACACCTAGTATATATGCATGGATGGATTCAAACCAAAGGCAAGCAGAGAAGTGGCAAGAAGGCATCATCTGAGCTCGCTCAAAGGAGATTCCACGGACTAGGATGAGTCATTAAGTGCAGGCCGCAACTGGGGCACGTCTTATACTTTTGGAGGAACTTGGCTAGGGATCCTTGATGCTAGTGGCAGAAACAAGAGTCCATTTGAAGTCTGGGCATAGGTGTTGCAGCTCGTGTTGGAAGCTCGCGAAAGACAAAGGGAGCTTGCAAGGAGATTTGTATATTTTTCTTGGGGTTCCTTGGTGTTGGCTTGTTGGGTGCACCAAGTGAGTGGTTTGCTTGCGGGCACCCTCATCTTTATATTTGTTGTATCAAACTTCTGCTATGTAAGAGTGCACCTGTGTTGGGGCACCGTTCTTGTAATATTGCTTCTATATAAAGATAATTGTGGAAGGCTTGTTGGGGCTTCCGCCACCCATTATTATGTTAAAATTCAATATGCTAAGACAGAAAATAGCAGCATTACATTCCATTTCACAATAATAGCATATACAGGATCACTGAAGAAACAACAAGCATAGCATAAACACAAGAGACACGGATTTATCCTGGGAAACCCTCATGGGGTAGAAAACCCAGCAAAGCTTTCCTCAATAAGATGATAAACCAAAATACAAGATGTACTCCCTCCTTCTAATCCTCCTTAGAAAATCTCCCAGACAAGTGCTCCTCTTTTCAAGTGTGTGAGTGTGTCAAATGAGGAACACACCTCCTCTATTTATACACTACTCTCACATATATTTTACACAAGTACATGTAGGCTCGTATTTAACCATTAGGTTAAATACCCTATTATAACTGACTGGGTCGACCCCCACATGGTGCGTCTAATAACCCTAGTTGCCACAACTCCTCGGAGGAATAAACATCTCCGGATACATAATAGAATCACCTCGGAGGGATGGAACATCTCCGGAATAAATAATGTACAAATATAATATTCTTAGAAGTTACAATATTCAACACTCCCCCTTAACGAGAAGGATATTATAACAACATCTGCAGGAGCAAGGAGTCATTGACTACATCAGCTATATATCATCGGAAGCTTTCTTCAATTCATCATCATCAGTAACTCAAATAGTTACTGGAACATCAACATCATCAAAGTTGATATTACTCGATCATCAGCATCGTCATCACACGATCACACGATCATCAGCATCGTCATCACACGATCAGCAGCATCGTCATCATACGATCAACATCGTCATCATACGATCAACATCGTCATCACACAATCAGCATCGTCATCACACGATCAGCAGCATCGTCATCATACGATCAACATCGTCATCACACGATCGACAGCATCGTCATCACACGATCAGCATCGTCATCATACGATCAGCATCGTCATCACACGATCGGTAGCATCGTCATCACACGATCAACATCGTCATCATATGATCAGCATCGTCATCACACGATCGGCAGCATCGTCATCACACGATCATATTACAGGATGATCAATCCTGCTCTCTTTAGGACATAGGTCCATGGATGATGCAATCCAGATCAAGTTCCAGGATGATCAATCCTTATCTCTTTAAGACAAGTCTCATGTCTAGGGACGATCCAATCCCAACCACAGTGCCAGTCCTTTTTCATACTGGATGTGACCTAGATCAGATCTAGGATTTACCTCCACAAAGCCAGTCCTTTTTCATACTGGATGTATCACATCTATAGAGCCAACCCTGTTTCATGCTGGATGTATCACATCTACAGAGCCAACCCTGTTTCATGCCTGGATGTATCACATCTACAGAGCCAGCCCTGTTTCATGCTGGATGTATCACATCTACAGAGCCAGCCCTGTTTCATGCTGGATGTATCATATCTACAGAGCCAACCCTGTTTCATGCTGGATGTATCATATCTACAGAGCCAGCCCTGTTTCATGCTGGATGTATCACATCTACAGAGCCAGCCCTGTTTCATGCTGGATGTATCATATCTACAGAGCCAACCCTGTTTCATGCTGGATGTATCATCTCTACAGAGCCAGCCTTGTTTCATGCTGGATGTATCACATCTACAGAGCCAGCCCTGTTTCATGCTGGATGTATCATATCTACAGAGCCAGCCCTGTTTCATGCTGGATGTAACCTGGAACAATTCTAGGATTTGTCATGTACATTTTGAACCGAGGTCCAGGGACGATCCAGTCCTATCATGTACCTTTTGAACCGAAGCTCAGGGACGATCCAGTCCTATCATGTACCTTTTGAACCGAAGCTCAGGGACGATCCAGTCCTATTCAATTCTCGGAGACCTCATGTCTACGGTTCAATTCACAGGACCAAAGTCCGAGGACGATCCAATCCCCTTACCTGTTCATTCAGGATTTTTTTCTCGGAGACATCATGTATACGGCTCTCTTTAGGACTGAAGTCCAGGGATGATCCAATCCCCTCAAGTCCACCAAGGACTTCATTCTCGAAGACATACGTCTACGGCTCTCTTTAGGACTAAATTCCAGGGATGATCCAATCCCCTCAAGTCCACCAAGGACTTCATTATCGAAGACATATGTCTACGGCTCTTCTTTCGGACTGAAGTCCAGGGATGATCCAATCCCCTCACATGTTCACCAAGAACTTCATTCTCGAAGACATACGTCTATGGCTCTTCTTTCGGACTGAAGTCCCGGGATGATCCAATCCCCTCACATGTTCACCAAGAACTTCATTCTCGAAGACATACGTCTACGGCTCTTCTTTCAGACTGATGTCCAGGGATGATCCAATCCCCTCAAGTCCACCAAGGACTTCATTCTCGAAGACATACGTCTACGGCTCTCTTTAGGACTAAAGTCCAGGGATGATCCAATCCCCTCACATGTTCACCAAGAACTTCATTCTCGAAGACATACGTCTACGGCTCTTCTTTCGGACTGAAGTCCAGGGATGATCCAATCCCCTCACATGTTCACTAAGAACTTCATTCTCGAAGACATACGTCTACGGCTCTTCTTTCGGACTGAAGTCCAGGGATGATCCAATCCCCTCACATGTTCACCAAGAACTTCATTCTCGAAGACATACGTCTACGGATCTTCTTTCGGACTGAAGTCCAGGGATGATCCAATCCCCTCACATGTTCACCAAGAACTTCATTCTCGAAGACATACGTCTACGACTCTTCTTTCAGATTGAAGTCCAGGGATGATCCAATCCCCTCACATGTTTACCAAGAACTTCATCAAAACATGTGTCAATCATGTATCCTCATCATCAAAACATGTATAACAAAACATGTATCCTCATCATCAAAACATGTATCCTCATCATCAAAACATGCATAACATCTATCATCAAAAGCATGTATACATCTATCATCAAAAGAAAAAATATAAGATTCCTAAATCTAAATAATTCTAAGTAACTAGGTGCAGTAAATAGGTAACCTCATCATTGATGAGACAGACTTGTTATCAGATACTATGCTACTCCCCCTTTCGAGGAGGGTCCTTCTGGACTATACCAAGCTTGTCTTGAAAGTATTCAAACTTTACTCGAGACAGAGGTTTAGTCAAGATATTAGCAATCTGATCCTCAGTGCTTATATACTCGAGCTTGATAGCTCCTCTCTGCACCATATCTCGTATATAGAAGTATCGGATCTCTATGTGTTTTTGACTTATCGTGGAATACAAGATTTTCTATCTTGATGCAGTTTTGAATGTCACACATAATCATAGTGGAATTCATTTCTAAGTCAAACACTCCATATAATAGCTTCTGAAGCCACACTGCTTCACAGCTGGCAGAGCAGACAACTATATATATATTCTGCTTCAGCAGTACTGAGAGCCACACTAGATTGTTCCTTGCTGAACCATGAGATCATGGCAGATTCAAGACTATAACATCCACCTGATGTACTCTTTCTGTCTGAGGCACTTCCTGCCCAATCAGAATCTGAGTAACCATGTAAACAGAGTTCATGACCTCCAAGATAATATAGACCAAAATATAATGTACCTTTTAGGTACCTCACTACATGCTTTGTAGCTATTAAGTGAACCTTTCTAGGTTCTACTAGATACTGACTTAGGGTATTTGTAGCAAAGCATATATCTGGCCTAGTATTTGTTAAATACATCAATGACCCAAAGATTTGTCTATATAGGGTTAGGTGCACTAAATCCGATGAGTCATTAACTAATAACTTCAAGTTGGAGTCCATGGGAGTGGCCATGACTTTATACTCCAACATATCAAATCTTTTTAGAAACTTCACAGCATACTTACCTTGATTTAAAAGATTCCTTTTGGATCTTGCCATACTTCTAGACCTAAGAAGTAGTGCATTAATCCGAGATCTTTCATTTTCATTTCTGCAGCCATTTTCATGATCTGTTTCTCATTCCTTGTCAGAAAGAGATCATCGTCATACAATAATGGTATGATAGGTTCATCATCCATAACCTTAAGGTAAAGGTTAGGATCAACTTTACTTCTGGTAAAGCCCAAGCTTTGTCATGAAGCTGTCAATTGTCCATTATTCACACTCTGCATTGAGTGATCTTCTGCATATCTATCTGTGCCATCTCTCGTCAGATGGGTCTACTAATATGAGCCTCAAAATCATTCGAACTCTGCGGTGATTTCCTTCTTGCATCCATGTCATATGTGTATAGAAGCCATATTTAACCTTGTAGCAAAGGTTGAGATCCACATCACCCATGATGATCATTAAGCTCATCAATTGACTACCGATCCTGGGAACCCATACAGAACCTGATTACATTATTAAGAGAATGGTCTTATCTAGTCCCTTGGAGCAAAACATCTCATCATGATTCTCTTCCTCTTTCTAAGAGAATCTCTTAACCACAAGCTTTCTATAGTGTGTTTGATTCGTAAATCTTTTGTTGAACATCCATCGCTTGTTCAGAGTTCATCATTCATCATGATCTTTCCTACAAATCAAAATTAAGTACATGATTAGTAATACTTCATAATCATCAAATCATATTTGACATGATAACCTATTATGCATACAGATATCATTTACATAGTTATGCAACTATTTTGACCAATACTTTGGCACAACACTTTCCCATATCCTGTATGCATACAGTGGCTATCTAGATGCCTTCCATCTCTACCAGAACATACTATCGAGAGTGTGCACAGCTCTCAACATGTCAGCAAAGAGGTTTCATTCTAGACAAGCAACAATGGAATGTTTGTCCAACTTACCAATCATATGCATATTAGTAGTATATTGTTCAATGCTTTATGAATGTTTACACCCAGCATGATATATTCTAGGAATACAAATATGCATACAAGCAATATCATTTACTATTTCTAATAACAACTCAAATACTTATCTTTTATGTTTGTGTGGTTGCCTCCCGCTTGATCTTCTGTATGTCTTCTGAACTTCTATTCATTCTGTACCACTGTGCATGCTCAAGTGTACACTAGTGTCATCCTCATGATCTCATACACAAACATACATTCATTAGTATATTCTCAATATTATCAAAACATTCTAATTCTAAATAATCTTGAATATGTACAGTCATGATCATTAATATTCAGGGTTTCAAGGAAGTCTTCTTTTACTCATGCATATTCTTGTTTGATCTAGTTAGTTAAATCATCAACCAAGATAAGAGACATAATATGCATAAACCCTTGATTACTAACCAATCATACCAAGTATACTTACACAAGGTAAGATTCTAACATGACATAGGAAAACATACCTGGATTAGTATACCTGCTTAGTTATGTACAACATACCTATACAATCTCTTCAATGATTTAGAGATCCTGAGCTAGAACCTGCATGTCTCGTAGGTTAAACATAATATAACAAAGTCATACATACCTCATGAGTCTTTGTCTTCATGTTGTCATGGTCATGGAACTTGATTTGTCTTTTGTAATGTACCTGTGTCTTGTTAGCAGACAACATCAACCTCACACAACACCATAATGCATAAGTACAATCATATAGCCCTAATCAATGAATGTCTTCGATCATTCACATGCATTCATATTGTTACTAGGGTGATAAGACAATTAATAACATTAATCAAGATTGTACTAATAAATAACATGAAGACAAACACATTATGAACTTAATCAAGAATCAGATTTCAAGGCATACCTGAACCTCCTTAAGTCATACCTGTCGAGACTTTTTGTAGTCTTCTTATGTAAGGCCTTAGCCTCAACTCCCCCTGAAACTTGATCTGGAGCTTGATTAGGGTTTGCTAGAGAAACCCTAAAAATTCAATCTTTGACTTTCATACTTCTGAATGGATGGAAGAATGTGTCTTGCTGAGCTGATCAACCTAGCATTCTTCAATTCTGAAATCTCCAAAATTTGACCCCTCAAAATTGCCTTCGAAACTTCTGGATCTTCTGGACAGGAACCCGAACTAGGGTTTGATGAAGCCCACCCTTCTGTCCAATCAAAAGGTTCGATCCAAGGCTCTAAACTCTTATTTTTCTGAGTAGCTTCCAGTCGTGGTTACAGACTTCAAAAAAATTCCAACTTTCTCTGAAACCCTAAATTCCGGAAGCCATGAATAAAGGTGCTAAAAATAATTCTGTTTTGACAGAAATATGCACCTGATTGCTTCTGCTATAACTCTGAAATTTTTGCTCCACAGGGTCTGAAAACTTTTTCTGCAGTAGCCTGACCTGTCTGACCTCAATTGGATTTTCTGAGAGAGAGTTATGCCAAGTGTCGCAACGTGACCTGTTTATGGGATAAAACAGGAGAGCGAACTTGTACGGCGTGCCACGTGTCACTGTTTGAACTTCGGCCTCTGAAAACTTTTTCTGAGATAGCTCGCCCTGTTATCTTTCCATCTTGACAGGTCTGACCTCAATTGGACTCTCTAAGAGAGAGTTATGCCAAGTGTCGCAACGTGACTTGTTTATGGGATAAAACAGGAGAGCGAACTTGTACGGCGTGCCACGTGTCACTAGTTCACCTTCGGCCTCTGAAAAAGTTTCCTGAGATAGTACAGTCTGTGTACTACCTGTCACTTTTTATGAAATTTCATTTGGAGCTTCCTAGCCCAAGTTATGACCTTTTTTCCAAGGTCACCTGATTTTGACTGAGATTTGGAAGAGGCAGAAACCCTAACTTGTACTGATCATAACTCATAAAGTACAACGAATCTGAGGGTGCCCTTTGGACACAAGGTACCTGGGGATGTTATCTTCGACCTGTGAACTTTTTAGACCCTGACCCTTCGCAGAAATGGATTTATAGCGAAAGTTCCACGATGACTGGTTTTTTCTATGTAAAACCCTAACCTTCAAATTGTCGTAAGTAAAGCAAGTGTCGTAAGTGCCATACCTTGTCTTCCTTCAGGTTAGCTTTGATACCATGTTAAAATTCAATATGCTAAGACAAAAAATAGCAGCATTACATTCAATTTCACAATAATAGCATATACAAGATCACTGAAGAAACAACAAGCATAGCATAAACACAAGAGACACGGATTTATCCTGGGAAACCCTCATGGGGTAGAAAACCCAGCAAAGCTTTCCTCAATAAGATGATAAACCAAAATACAAGATGTGCTCCCTCCTTCTAATCCTCCTTAGCAAATCTCCCAGACAAGTGCTCCTCTTTTCAAGTGTGTGAGTGTGTCAAATGAGGAACACACCTCCTCTATTTATACACTACTCTCACATATATTTTACACAAGTACATGTAGGCTCGTATTTAACCATTAGGTTAAATACCCTATTATAACTGACTGGGCCGCCCCCCACATGGTGGGTCTAATAACCCTAGTTGCCACAACTCCTCGGAGGAATAAACATCTCCGGATACATAATAGAATCACCTCGGAGGGATGGAACATCTCCGGAATAAATAATGTACAAATATAATATTCTTAGAAGTTACAATATTCAACATATTACTTGTGTCTTGTGTTGGTTATTGTATCACTGTGTTTTATGTTTAAGTGATAAAATTGGCTAATTGTGGAATGCTAAGGCTTAACATAACAATAATATTAACTTAACATAAGAAGTGCACGAGTGTGGGTTGTGAAGGCGTAGTCTGTTAGAGTGCGCCCAAGCTGGTCACGCCCTTGGGAGGCTTCCGGGAAGTTCCGCACGGCTTGGTCGACCGCAGAAAAAGTGGGTGCAGGAACGCCCATGACAAAAGGGCCTCTAGGTTGTGTTTTATGGACTAGTTTGCAACTTAATATTTTATGAAATGTCCCATCATTTATTGTTTTATGAACTAGTTTGTAATGGAATGGTTCATGAAAGAATTACATTCCTTCTTACTTTGTTTTCGGGTAAAGACATGAACAATGCCCTAACCAAGGCTAACCAAGTCAACTCTGGATAACTCTATTCCCATCGGAAATCCCTATAATAATTCAACGGTAGACAATAAAGGTCATCTAAAGCAAAGGTGAACTATTGTAGAGCTCATTCATGATTGTCGGGTTTTTCCAAACAAGTGGTTATGTCAATACAAATGGTTAGGCTTGTAGAATACCACATGTTAAGTAAGGTGGGATTGGAGCTCTAGGTTAAAGAGAATTAAAATCTCCCAGTATGACAAGGTATGGGAGCCATATTTGCATAATCTTGGGAGATAATTTTAGAGTAATTGCAATGATGGAGTTATAAATTGGTTGCTTAGCACAGTAGAAGACACTATGGCATGTTGGCTGGACATGAGTTAAACTAAAGGTTCATTGTTTTCTCCGGCATACATAAGGTTTCATAAAAATGTGAAGGTTAACGCGTGGATAACATGGTTGTTGTATGGGATACAAATCAACCATCGACGGTCTTCTTCAATCTTCTCATGTCAATGCTCCCTTTGGCACCACTAGCACATTATCTTCTTTGTGCTTATCTTATTAGTTTTCAGTCGTTGCCCTCAATGTTAAATACATTGCTGGAGTGGATTGCTTATGAAATCAATGGGTTTCTGTGAGTCAAGTCTCGTGTCATTTCATTTGAGAGATTTTTGCAAATATCACTCATTATTTATGATTTATATCATTTGATTTATGTATCTCCCCGTTATCATATGGCTAGTGTTGTTTGCTATCAATGTTGCATATTAGTGAGCTAAGCAGTGAATTTCACCGATAGTGTTGCATATGGGTTAATACATCCATTATGTTTGCTACTAGGAATTTGAAATGTTCTGAGAGAGTATTAAACAAGTTTTTTTCTTAGAATTTTTTCATAATAATGTTATAGTTGGGACATTTAGTTGGTAGGCATCCATGGATGCTACTAGTGCCATATATTACTTGGGTTGTGCTTGGGATTTATTCTAACTCAATACTTTGTGAGAATATGCCCTCAACATGTGTTAAGTTTAAAGATAAGTTGAACTAATATATATATATATATATATATATATATATATATATATATATATATATATATATATATATATATATTTTTAAGGACCAAAATACAGATTTGGTCATAGGTCAATCCTTCACTAGTGGTCCTATATAAAAGTGATTTGGTTGACAATAGTTAAGAGTTGCTCGAATCTTGTTCATCGTAATCGACCATGGTAATATACCATAAACAAAGCATATTGATTATAACCTAACTGAATTTCCATGACTAAAAGTTGGATTTGATTTAGATGTATCTGCCTTGCATCCTTGCAAGTTCTGTTTTTATATGGAAAGATATCAACGACGCCAACATTTAGCCTTACAACATCGCTAGCTTACGCCCATGAATGGAGTAGAAGGATTGGTCTATCAGGTTTTCCAAGTCAAATATTAAAGACCACAATCATGTTGCTCCACTTGTGACGCAAGGTGAAAGGTTTTTTAGCAACTCATTTATGGTTTTTCGTTTTGTAACATATTTTTATTATTAATGAAGAATTTTTATATTAAAAAGAGATAGTTGCAAGGTCAAGGGGAAAGAGTAAAAATATAAAACCAAGTTCAAAGGTGTAAATATAAAAATATAACAAGAGGATATGCCACAAAGTGATTAGTCCATGCCAAAGATAAAAATTGAGAAAGAAGTTAAGTTATGGATTAAATATAAAAATTGAGAAAGCAAATAAGTTATAAGTTGAATATAACAAGTTTATAGAACTTAGTACTTGTCATCATACAAACATTAAGATAAAAATATATAAAATTCTAGATAGCATCAGAAAGATATGTTTCAATTTTTATGGAGAGGGGAAGAGGACAAGAGATAATTTCCCTGAATATCTTGGAGGAAACTTACCATCCCTAAATATTTAGGGGAATGGGGCCTAAAGTACTATCCATGTTTTGCTAGAACCTTGGCTTCAAGAGGAATTTGGATATTGATCAAAGGTGATGGGATATGGGTTAAAGTCAAACACCATAAATACATTCATCCCTTATCCATTGAAGACTAGTTTAGATCAAGAAACAAGTTAGTTAGAAATGTATCAACTATGTGGAAGGATAGGATTAGGGCTTATGATATCATATGAGATTGGATTGCTTGGGATATCAGTAATTGAAGGAAAGTTAGATTAGGCCAAGATCCATGGATTGGATGCTCTGCAACACATAGTCTTCTAGTATTAATGATAGAGGATTTAAGGGATAGAGGTTTCTTCTTTCTAATTCAGGTGTAGGACAATCAAAATACTACTCCCTATAGACAGAGATGGCTATCAGCAGAAGCATTGGGATTTGAATGGGATAACAGGATCAATTGAGATCGTTTCACTAAAGATCTTCAAAAGAGTCACATTCACTTAAAAGACAAGGAAGACATTCTGATATGGACCAGGAATGTTGTTGGTGGCACATATCATAGTGAGACACTATCAGATGCTGTCTGTAAGTACCCTACTTACAACAAAGAAATGTACTCCATTGTGCAAGCCTGCCGCCAGTGGAGACATTACATTCTTGGGAAGGAGACAGTCATCCACACTGATCACAAGCCACTACAGTTCATGCAAACCCAAGGAAAGTTGCAGAATGACCGCCATCAGAAGTGGTCAACATACTTACAGCAGTTCCACCTCAACACCAAATATAAAATAGGGAGTACCAACCGAGTTGCTGATTGACTCAGTCAACCTCCAGTCGTGGCACTCACCACGGTGCTAGACTCTTACGGCCACGAGACCTCCAGATGGCCCCACCTCTACGAGACAGACCCTGACTTCTCCACCACCTACCAAATGTTGGGCACCAACTCAGTGGTCACTAATTTCCATCTTCAAGACGGGTTGTTGTGCCGTCTGGGCCATCTCTGCGTTCCATCAAGCGAGCACGCGAAGCTGATTTGGGAAGCTCACTACAGTCGAGTGGCAGGACACTTTGGCGTCGAAAAGATAGAGGCAGTGCTGCAGAAACATTTCTACTAGCCGAAACTTTGATAGGATGTCGGCAAGTATATCAGGTCCTGCACCGCTTGCGCTATTTCCAAACCGACCACTAAGAAACAAGGCTTGTACACCCCTCTGCCTACTCTTAACAGGCCGTGGGAATCCATCTCAATGGACTACATGTCGAGCCTCTCTTCCACCAAGAGGGGAAACGACTGTGTTTTTGTGGTTGTTGATCACTTTTCCAAGACGGTGAGTCTAGCCGCCTGCAAGAAGAACATCACAGCAGAAGCCACTGCCAAGCTCTTCTTTGAATGAGTATGGGTACATTTTGGGATCCCACAGACCATTATCTCATACCGTGACAGTCGGTTTCTCAGCTCATTCTAGTCGAGCCTCTGATCACTGCTGGATACCAAGCTCACCAAATCCACTGCCTTCCACTCCCAAACAGACGGCCAAACCGAGGTCGTCAACCGGATGGTCATACATATCCTGCGCATGTACAATTCAACACACCCCCGCACATGGGATGAGAGTCTTCCCTATGTCCAGCATAGCTACAACCGAGCCCTGCATAGCTCAACTGGCCACAGCCCCTTTCAGGTGGGGTTGGGATTCCAACCATTAGGCCCCATGGATGTTGCACTTCCCCTGGCGACCACCTCGGCCGACTCGTCCCCAAAAGCTGACAAAGCCACCCAGTTCATTGAACGGATCCACCATATCCACCAATAGGTTCAGGATATTCTACAGAAGTCTAATGCCAAGTACAAACAACGCCATGATCAAAATCGGGTGCCGCATAAGTTTCAGGTGGGTGACAAAGTTTGGTTGCATTTGCAGAAAGAATGCCTTACAGGGCCCCATCGGAAGCTTCACCCACTCCGTTATGGGTCGTACACCATCACCAAGGCGGTGGGTGACAATGATTTTTAGCTCAACATTCCCCCCTTCCTTGGTTTGCATCCAGTCTTCAACGTGGCTCTCCTTCGGCCATATTTCCCACCATGATTAGACACCTCAGAGATAGCAGAGCAGTTGACACCAACAGAGCTCAACCCTGACTGCCTGCAACAGGCATCCAATGATCGTATTGCGGACACATAGATCAAGGGAAATCGACATCAAAGGATCCATCTTTATCGAGTTGTCAAAGTAGGGCAGCTCCTGCACCAAGGCAAGTGGCTCACCCAGGGCCAAATTCAGTAGAAATTTCCTCATCTAATGGGGGAACTCAATGCAATGGAGACCATTGCTTCCTAAGGAGGGAGGATTGATCTAGGTGGATATCGGTGGCCACCCAACTTTCCAACTGGCTCAAAACAGTTTTCTGGCAATTTTGGTAATTTACTATTTTTAGCAGTTTTTTTTGGTCCCGAACTTTCGAGGCCGTTTTGAGGCCCTAAATGACCTTTCTTGGGGATTTGAAGGGACAAATGAATGCCATCAACACGCACTTGGCCCCAGTTGAAATTTGTAAATCTCGGATAGACCTTTCCAACGAGCTACCAAGCACCCCAAACGGAGATCGTATGGAAAAGTTATGACCCCGGGGAGTTGACTATTCAACTAACCACCTTGGGGCCGCAAACTTTATGACAGTTCATCTTCTAGGGTTAGGTTTTTGGATGTTTGGGATTCTTTCCCTCATGCTTATGATAAATAGGCCCTTTGGGCCTCTCTTTGTATTCATCTTCTTGCGAATGAGCGCAGCCGTCACATCTCTTCTCAGAGATAAGCCGCCACCATTCCAGCAAGCTTGTTTTCCGCTGCATTTTACAGTTTTAGCTTATTCCCTTATTGAATAGAAAACCAGTTTTACTGTATTCTGTTATTTTGTGTTAAGCATTTGATAATAATCTGTATTCATTTCGTTCTGCTCATAAAATCCGGATCAGTGGTATCAGAGCGGTCTGCTCCTTGTTGTCTTAATGCATGTCCCCAACGAGGTCAGGGTACAAAGAATTGGGTCTCGAGCTTGTTTCTCTTGAGGACAAAAGCTCTCGCATGCCCAAGCGACCTCTCAGGGCAGGAGAAAAGAAAGATGACGGGACAAGAGATCCTTTCAAAATGTTTCTTGAGGAAGCCCTTATGCAACAGAGGAACGAGATGATGGATAGTTTCGCGCAAATCCTTCGGCGGCTACCAACAAGCGACGCATCTTCCTCGAGCGGAGGCGCTGCCCCCTTCAAGGTACAAATCAACTTCGATATTCCTATATTTTAAGGTCAGATAGACGCAGATGTTGTATATAAGTGGTTGAATCTACTAGAAGGGTATTTTTCTGTCCATAACTTTTCGAATAGAGAAAAGATTACTTTTGGGCTCCTCAAAGTCGTTCCCCATGTCAAAGATTGGTGGGAAACTTTTTGCGAGCAAAAGGACAAAGAGGAAACCTCATTATTTTCAGTCACGGCCACCTGAGAATCCTTTAGGGATGCTATTAAGGAATAATACTACCCTGTTGGAAGTTATGACGATTTGTATACCAAATGGACCACACTACGACAAGAAAGAGACCAAGCAGTGCCAGAGTTCACAAATACTTTCCATACCTTGCGATCCAAGCTGGGTATCAAAGATTCAGAGCGACATCTGGTGCTCAAGTATCACGGTGGTATGCATAGATACATCCAGACTGAAATGGAATTTCTGGACATCTCTTCCTTAGGCGCGGCCTACCGATATGCCGTCAAAATCGAGCAGAAGCTCAAACAAAAGACGCGGCAATTTGGGCCTGGGAACCCTTCACAACAAAAGACAGGAAAGGGCGGCCCCAACCCATAGAATAAAGGAAAGAGCAAAGCTGGACAGTATCGGGACAACCAGTCCAAGCCTCAAGCAAATAAGGACACTGGAAAGACAAAGAAAGATACCGGGAAGTGGTGCGACTTCCATAAGAGCCCTTGGCATAACACTGTTGACTGTCGCTCAAAGAAGTCACTGGTGGCCGAAGTGAAAGCATCTGAATCAAATGCGGATTCTGAATCTGAGTCCAAACTAGAAAGGGGAAGATGGATCATCGATGCGGAACCCAGTGTCACCATTGCTACCACCAAGCTCCATCCTGATGAACCAGACGAGCCAAAATAAGGAGAACGCCTCTTCCATTCACAGATGTGGGTAAAAGGCACCCCGCTGCACTTCATCATTGATAGCGGTAGCTAGAAGAACCTCATTTCAGTAGAGGTCGTCAAGTGCCTGGCCTTGCCGACAACGCCGCATCCACAACCCTACACCATTAGATGGCTCCACAAAGGAAGCGATCTCCACGTCAACCAACAGTGTCGAATGTTGTTCTGCATCAAGCCCTTCAAGGATGAGGTATTGTGTGATGTTGCTCCTCTCGAAGTTTCAGATGTTCTTTTGGGACAACCTTATTTATGGAAATGTCATGTTGTATATGAGTCCAAGCCTCGTAGTGTTATTATTTCTTTGAACAGGAAATTGTACAGGATACTCGAGGCAATCCCTCCTAGTGTTATTTCGTTGATCTCTACCAAGCAATGCAGGAAGGTCATCTCTCAGACCAGGAAATTTGTCTTCTTCGTGATTCGCTCTCAGAGTGAGAGAAAGATCGCATCCACATCCAAGGTCTCTGCGACCGATCTCTCGACACAATAGAAGCAAGTGGATAAGGTGGTGGAAGAATACTCATATATCTTCTCCTCTCCTATCGGGGTACCTCTGCACTGCCAGGTCAAACATCCCATCGATCTGACCCCAGGCGCACCTCTACCCAATGGGCCAGTCTATCGCCGCTCTCTGTTGGAAAATGAGGATATCAAGAGGCAGATCCAAGAATTGCTCGACAAGGGGCACATCCATCCCAGCTCATCACCTTGTGGGATCCCAATCGTGCTGGTGCAGAAGAGAGATGGTACCTGGCGACTCTACATTGATTACCGGGCCCTAAATAAAATCACAGTCCATAACCGGTACCCGATTCCCCGAATCGACGACCTCCGACCTCCTTGATCAGCTCACGGGGGCCAAATACTTCAGTAAGATTGATCTAAAGTCTGGCTACCACCATGTCCTAATAGAACAGACAAATGTATGGAAGACTACCTTCAAGTCAAAAGAAGGTCTTTTTGAATGGCTGGTCATGCCCTTTGGTTTGACAAATGCTCCAGCAACTTTTATGAGGATGATGGACGATATCCTACGACCTTTTACCAATAATTTTGTAGTGGTGTATTTGGATGACATCCTCATCTACAACAAGACTTGGGCGGAACACTTGCAACATATTAAGCAGGTTTTGCACACCCTGCGACAACACAAACTATATGCAAACTTGGAAAAATGCTCCTTCGGCATGGATAGGGTCCATTACTTTGGCTACATCATTGATCGACATGGTGTGCATGTGGATCTAGCCAAGATCCAGGTCATCCGTGACTGGCCCTCCCCAACCACACTCACTAAACTTCGGAGCTTCTTGGGCCTCGCCAATTTCTATCGTTGGTTCGTGCTGGGATTCTCTCATATCGCATGGGCCCTCGGCCAAGTAACCAAGGGTGGCAGTAAGGCAAAATTTATGTGGGGCCTGTCCCAACAACAAGCCTTCGATGACTTGAAGAAGCGTTTGTGCTCATCGCCGGTACTCTCATTACCGGACCTGCAACATCCCTTTGAGATCGAGACAGATGCTTCAGATTATGCTGTGGGCGCCATTCTCACTCAACACGGCCACCCCATGGCATATCATAGTGAGACACTATCAGATGTTGTCCGTAAGTATCCTACTTACGACAAAGAAATGTACTCCATTGTGCAAGCCTGCTGCTAGTGGAGACATTACATTCTTGGGAAGGAGACATTACATTCCTTATGGGGGCGCGCATGCATATCTCCCCTCCCATTTCTTGGACAAGTGGTATATACCTCTGCTCGAGCCTTAAAGAATTCCCTCAGACCTCTCCTCGCATTTATGAAGGTTGGTGTGGGTTGTAAGATGGAAGCATGCAGAATAATGTTGAAGCTTCGAGGTCCTCGCTCACACGAATTTATTCAGAGAGATGGTACCGCTCTTCATTCGGTGGTGTTTGGCATTGAAGCTCTTACTTGCAACGAAGGAGTTCTCTCGGCCGACCTTCGCTCTGTTTCTTGGTCTATCTCTGCACTCAGAAGGATGAATCTTGAGATCATGGTGAAGGAGCTTAGGGAAATCAAAGGGGTTCATCAAGACATTTAGAAGAACGCTCGTAATGCATTTGAAGCTTCTAAGGCCGCTTTGGATGAGAGCAGACTCATTGGTCAAGATATAATTCGGATGGAGTCGCACATTGAGGATGTGGAAACAAACTCTTGGGTTCATGTGGGTGAGATTGAGGAGTTGCAGAAGGATATTAAAGGCATGAATTAGTTTCAACAGGCCAACTTCGAAGGCCTCGAACAATTTTTGTTTTCTCTAAAGGAGAAGTTGTTTGACACCCTACAAAATGGAAATGACGGGCTTGAGGCTCGCTTGGCTTAGATGCAAGTTTCCTTAAACGACCTGAGGGATGAATTCGAGAAGCATACTGAACCTGCGGACCCAGGAAACCAACGTGAAGAAAGTTCTCTGATGGAGGATGACTCGTAGACTCATGAAGGAATCCCTCCCGCTTAATCTCAGGAATGTCGAAGCGCTCCTCTTTTTGCCTTGTTAAATGTTTTTTTGTACTTTTTTATGTAATCAATATGTCAGGATCTATCCGACAAAAGTCAGAATTTATGAACAGTTATGAAGAACAACTCTCAGCAAGGTTGAGGTGATATCAGCCGACATCCAAAGCCATTTGAAAATAGTTCTGTTGTGGGCCTCCCATATACTAGAAACAAAGAGAACAAGGAAGGCGTCAAAACAACTTACCCCAGGGTGACGCCACCAGTTATGTGCTCTCTATTCTAAGGAGATAGCGGCAGTTGTAAGCTGAGGATCTTTTGAAAAGGAACTTGATGCACTGATCGAGACTGCACCTGCATATGGGAAATTATCAAATAAATGATCAGAGTGCTCCTCATTGGTCTTGCACATAACACATAAACTTGGGCCTTGAAAACCCCTTTTCCTCAAATTATCCCAGGTTAGGAGTTTTTTTTTTAGGGCTAGCCAGAAGGTTAGAATAAATTTTAGGGGTCCAGCTGTTTTCCATAATTTGCTCCACCACCAGAGTTTCCTTCTGTCACACTGCTCCAGAATAGCAGATTCATAACCAAGCTTGGCCGAGAAGTCTCCATTTACTGAGTTTTTAGTCCATACCAGTTTGTCTTTATCATCTTCGTCTAAATGCATGAAGCTTAAAACCAGTTTGTTCACATAAGTGCTCCATTCAGTTGCTTCATTACCAGATAGAACTAAAGTCTGAGTGCTTTTCCAGCCCTCACTACCTCCATGATGGGGCTGCTAAGCTTGCACGTCCGCTAAATTGAAAAATCCATGGGATTTGATTTTTACCAGCACTGGTTCAGAAATCTTGTAATTTTCCCCTGCTCCGACCCATGGGTCTTCTCCTAAATGAATACTCTTTCCATTTCCAGCTTTCCAAGCAATCCAATTGCCTACTAGGGGAAAGGCCAAGACCAAAGCTTTCCAACCCGTCGAATCATTCTTATGAGATTTATTTGGGGCTTTGAACCAATCAACTAGAGAGGAGTTGGGGCAATACTTGGAGCTGAGAACTTGGCCCCAAAGAGTATCAGGGTTTTGTGCTAGCCTCCAAAGGGTTTTAGCTGCCAAGGCTTGACAAAAAAGAGGTAAATTTTTTATGCCCCAACCACCCAATTCTTTTGGAAGAGAGATAATATTCCATTTGGCAAGCAGGATCCCTTCATTCTGCTTACTGGTTGTCCATAAAAAAGAGAAGCACTTCTTTCTTAACTTAGTGAGAATTCCTTTAGGTATGTATGCTATAGATGCCCAGTAGACTGGGATGCTTTGTAATACTGCCTTTAGGAGAACTAATCTCCCTCCCCTTGAGAGGAAGCGATTGGCCCATAGTGATATTCTTGCTTCGACTTTTTTGTAAATCCAAAACTAGTATTGAAATCCATAGTTGTTGGGTTTTAATGTGAACCCAAGGTACTTGAATCCTTCAATGAGCGAGTTAGAATGGAAGGGTAGGAATTCTCCAGCCTTCTGAATTAGCTCTATTGAGAATTCATTGTGGTTTAGGCTGAATTTTCTAACATTGATCATCATTCCAATTGCTAGTTTGTATTTGTCAAGAATGGAGGCATATTCTCTGAGATTTTGTTTTGATCCTTCTCCAAATAACAGGACATCATCTACAAACATAGTGTGAGTGATGGATTTAGAGCTGGATACCTTTGCCCCAATTATCCCGCCTTCTCTTCTAGCACAATGTATTAGGCGGCTAAGAGCATCAACTATAAGAAGGAAGATGAAGGGTGAGAGGGGGCATCCTTGCCTGAGTCCTCTGAAAGGGCGAAAGAAGCTGGAAGGTGCACCATTGATTAACACTACGAAAGAAGTAGATTGGAGGCATCCCATTATCCAGTCCACAATTTGTAAAGTCATACCTATCTGAATCAAAAGAAGTCTTACAAAGGTCCAATTAACTCGATCATAAGCTTTAGAAAGATCTAGCTTCAGGGAAAAAGCACTTTGTTTATCTTTCTTGATGCTGTGTATTGTTTCCTGGGTTAAAGAGACAACGTTGTGTATCTGTCTGTTAAAGAGGAAACCAAATTGTTCTTCAGAAACAATTTCACTCAGAATGGATTTGATTCTCAGAGCTATGACCTTTGCTATGATCTTGTAGATCATGTTGCAGCATGAGATTGGTCTGAAATCATCAAAGGTCTCTGATTTCTGGGTTTTAGGTATCAAGGTGATGAAGGTTGAATTGAAGCTTCCCAGGACTTTTCCTGCTTGTTGGGATTCCCTAACCACTAACAGCAAGTCATCCTTGATTTTATCGTAGAAAGCTTTGAAAAATTCCAGGGTAAATCCATCTGGGCCAGGACTTTTTCCTTCCTGAAAGGAATCCAAAACTGCTGAGATTTCTGATTCCATGACTTCTTTAGTGAGCTCATCATTAATTTCAGTGGTTATCATTCCGGGGAATAAATTGATGACCTCTAGAATTTCCATAATTGGGCACCCTTCAGAGTCCTTAAAGATTTTATGAAAATGGTTCATTGCAGCATTTGCTTTCTCTGTGAAGGTCGTTGCCAGGTCCCCATGCTCTGTTTTGATCTCATGGATGGTGTTGATGTTCTTTCTATAGGTGGAAAATTTATGAAAGAACTTGGTGTTATGATCTCCTTCTTTTAACCAAAGCGCCCTACTCTTGAGCCTCCATAATTGCTCTTCCCTGAGCAACAAAGCATCTTTTTTCTTCTCCATCTGTTTTAGGGCTTCGATTTGTTCTGATGAAAAAACCCCTTTAGAGTTTTTAACATATAGCTCTTCTATTTTCCCTTCCACCCCTCGCATCTCTTCTTGATTCTTTGTTTTGTATTTTTTGTCCCATTCTTTGGACAATTTTTTCATTAGCTTCAAATTGTCATGAAATTATTGCATGAATGTAAGATTTGAACTAACTGATAGGGGTTCCCAGGCTTCAAGAACCAGAGATTTATAATCCTTTTCTAAAAGCCAGCTTGGGTTGAATCTGAAGGGGGGAGGGGATTTTTTCTCAGGCTTCATCAGAATTAGTCGCACCGGCCTATGGTATGAATTACCACCTGTCTCAATCGAAGATTGGATTATCAAACGTTCATTAAGTAAGGAATCAGAGATCAAAAAATGGTCCAGCCTCTTCAAAATAGCCTGATCTCCACCTCTTTTATTTCTCCAGGTGGGTTCCAATTTGACTGGAGTTACATCCACTAGCCTTTTTTGTTCAAAGAGGTGTCCGAAAAAGGGATCAATGTATCACCTCTTGCATTCTTGCCCCATATTTATTTTGACGAAAGGGTGAGATTTAGATCTCCACCCAGAATCAAATTAGGTTGGTTCAAAGCTCCAGAGTCGTCCAAAGAATCCCATAATGCTTTCCTACCTGTAAAAAGGACCATATACATTTAAAACTGTAAATATCAGTCCAGTCTCCCTATCCTCAAAACAGGTTTCTACGACTGTGCCGTATCGTTTGATTGATACCAGTTTTAGATCGGGACTCCAGGCTGTAACGACACCCCCAGAATGTCCGTCCGCATCAACACTCGCCGCCTCCCAGTCCCGGGCACTTTCACTTATCATCTCCTCTGCTTTGTTCCCTTCTGTTATTGTTTCCTGTATAAATAGCACTGATGGTTTCTGTAAGGCTAACAACCTTTTTAGAGCGGTTTTTTTGGAGGCCGCCCCTATCCCCCTAATGTTGAGGGAGAGAAGAATCATCAGGGACCCCCATCTTGGGCCATTTTAACTCTAAGGGTCCAAGTAAGAAGTGTTTGACGTCCCTGTCTAACGTCAATGACTGCCTGTTTTTGTGCCTTGGATTTGAGAGTGGGGTTTAAGGCTAGCCCACCAGAAGAAATGCCGGTAGTATCCTCTTCTCTTTCTGAGAGAAGGGTTTTTTTGGACCTTAAATTATAGTCCCTTCTCTGACTCGTAAGGAGGGAGGGAGAGGAAGATTTAGAAGTTTGGATAATGGGAGAGGGGGAGGAGGGTTCAAATGCCGGGGGAGGGGAACTAACAACAATGGGTAGAAAGGGGAGACCTGATGGAGAAAAGGAAGTTTTTGCCGGGGAAAGGGTAAGCACTTCCGTAACTGAATTACTAAGGGGTTTAATGGTTCACTGCAGCATTTGCATGGAATTTCAATATATATATATATATATATATATATATATATAGAGAGAGAGAGAGAGAGAGAGAGAGAGAGAGAGAGAGAGAGAGAGAGAGAGAGAGAGTTCAAAACTTGACGGTACATGATGCGGAAATAGACACATCGATGCATGTGGAAGTAAAAAACATCAACTAAAAGCCAAAAACATAATTTCTTTTTGTAAAAAATGTACGGTGCTCCATATCTATCCAAATGCATTGGTGCACCAACACAATCCACGCACCAGTGTGCACCAGTAAAAAAAGCATGGGTTTCAAAATAGGTTGATGATTTTTCTTTAATATGTTTATTTTATTTTCCTGAAGAACCTTTTCCGGTGCATGGGAATGTGACATAAGCATTGATGCGTTCAACTGTACAATAGACCGCCCTAAAGAAATCTATTTTTATTTTTCCCATTATGGCTCCCCGGTGTGTTATATCTGTAAATATGCATCTTTGCATAACATGATACAAAACACCGGATGATAAATAAAAACATAATATTTTTTTTAAATTGAACTGTGCTTAATATTAAAAGAAGAGCACTCGTGCACATACTATACAGTGTGCATCGGTGCCCCATGATGTCAGGTGCCGAAATAGGGTAAAAAACTATGGCATGGAAATGTCATTTTCCATATTTCTATGTGCTGGAGACTGCTAAGGCCTATAACGCCCCGTTTTGACATTACTACCTGAACTACTATTATATGTTGTAATTGTTTGATTATGAGACTTCGTCGATTTGACGACATTGTGGACATATGGTTCTATTATTTTGCCGATATATATATGTGTATGTGTGATGTTAGTATTATGATCGGTAGTAATGTTTAGATATGTATCATGTGTTAATTAGATATGCAAGTTACTGAATGATGGGTACGTGGATACCGTTACAGTTATATGTTGAATAAATGAATGTTATGCCAGGTGCATGGGGAATACATGAGTTTATTTTTGTTATGTTATTATGAAATGTATGTGTATATGTTGAGGATTTATGCACAATATTCTATATTGTATGTCGAGGATTGAATTATAGGTTAAAACGGCTAAGTGTTAGTTGGATCCTACGAGGTGGGAGAGTGTTAACAATCAAATTGACACCCTTAACTAAGTGAAGGAGCAACATATGTTTACCATGCACCCGCGACAGGAAGTCATGACACAAGTTCAATCAAAGACGAATCCTCTCTGAGAAATGCATTAATTGTGTTTAAAACGTGCTAAGTGGAGCAAAAAGCCTAAAAACTATTCAAAAGCGGGTTTTCACTTGAAAATAATCAAAATGAGGAAAATGACTAATCCCACATTTAGAAGAAAAGCCTAAGGCCCATTTCCCAATGCTAGATAAGAAAGGCATGGGAGGCATGGTAAAGGATAAAAAAAGAGTAAAGGCATGCTGAGGAGATTCTGAAGGAAGGAGGAGAGCTCCAAGTCTTCAAAAGCAAGGATGAAGGAAGGATAATTTATGGCAAGGGAGGAGGATTCACACCAGGATTCCTGGTAATCATGTATCTTCTCCATTGTTTTAGCATGAATTGATTCAAGTTTTTGCCATTTAAGAGTTTTTTATGCTTATCATGCATGATTTTAATTCCTAAATGATTTTAGATCTTAATGAGTCTTAATGAACGAATCTAGATCTTTAGAACTTGTGATAATCTATTCATCTCTAACGTAAAGACTCACCACCTCTTAGCAAGATAGTTAAACTAGTGTAGACACAACCTTGCACTATATACTGTTATCAGAGAGCCTCAGGGACATGGACTTCGAAAGATAAATGGTATGCGAGTAATGCATTATTTACTTTCACATGATTATTATTATGATGTATATTATGACATGGGTGGGGTAGGGCTTCAGGAAACTCAACCGCCCAGATTGGTTATACGATGACAAACCGAGTACAAGTGCAGCGCAGTTATTATGTTGGGTAGACATAGTCCCTTGTTCCATTAGGAGGGTGAAGGCTTTAACCACCGTTTATCCCCGAAACCCAGAGTCATGGGAGGGCTATGCTACGGTGCGCTCCCCAAGGTGTGTGATGATAACTGGTGGTTGCCTACTGGGGAAGCTTGGTCGATGTAGTCGACACTTCCTCTTACAGGTTCTAGTTGGAGCCGGTCATGGCTTGACACTTCAGGATAGTCCAGCAGAGGAAAGGATAGGATGTGGAAGTTAGTTGTGATATAGGTAGATAGGTGTAGCTTGAAGCTGGGGTGAAAACAAGATCTAATTGTATGTGTGTAAAACCCTTGATTGATTATGTGTCGTAACTCAGTAATGTATGAATTGTCGTAACTTAATAAGATGCAGTTAGGTAAAATATTGTACCTTGAAAACTATGTTAAACATGGTTCAGTGAACAATAAGTTTTGTGATTATGCTTGATGTGTGTGAATTATTACTGTTAGTGTACTTACGCGAGGTATGTAAGAAGTAGCTACGCTTACATATTTATGTTTGAGTGAAATACTGTTGAATAATAATGTTAATTAGTGTCGTTTAATAATTAATTATTGTACATTAATGATTAATTATTGTTGATTAATAAGCAAGTTACGGTTAAATTAGGTAGTGAATAATGCATTTGGTTAGTAATGCTTAATTGAATGCAAATGAGTTTGATTAGTAAAGACTAAGGGTTAAATGGTTAACTGATTATTGTAATGTAAAATTAAGTAGTATTAATTTGATAAGTAAATATTAATCGCTAGGTTAGATAATTAATTTAAAAGTATGGATAAGAATTAGTTTATAAACCATTAGTTTTATTAGGATCATGCTTAAGTTAATTAGAACACAGGATTATTATTGGTAATTAATAAATTAAATTAGTTGAATGTAAAATTAGAGGGTAATTAGCATATTGGAAGTATGTTAAATCATTAATTAGATGATTTGGTCATTATTAATTAATCAACTGACACTTATTATTAAGTAATTAATTAATAGACCATAATCAATTAAGTGATTAATACGAGTAATTGGATGTTGACTAAGAATAATGATTTATTAGTTTTTAATTGAGAAACTTGAGTTACTAGTCCATGAATGTAAATTAGAATTTAATGAGGTTGAATGTGTAAAAGTGAAACTCATGAGGTGGGTAGGTGAACCCACCCAAGCGTTTATTTACTCAATAAAAATAATGGAATTTAATGTTATAAGTCAAATGAGGGGCTCGAGGAGGAATTGGATTTGGGGAAACATTTATGTTAGAGATAGGGGTGTTAATGACATGGATAAGAGTTGGAAAAGGAGGAGGGGAATAAGGTCGAGAGGAGAAGGGGGAAAAAGGGGATCTTTACTTTGGTATATTTTGGAAGAATTTTTTTTAGAGGAGATATAGAATTTTCAGAGTAGAGCTGAAAGGGGGTTTTGGTTGGAGATTTTCTGAAGGGATATAATAGGTTGGCTTGTACTTGGTTTGGGATCGGGGGTACAAAGGGGTACCTTTCGAGCTGGGTGGTCGGCGAGACCTCTCCGGTTGGCAAGGTGGCAGCTCAGTTTGGGCTGGTTGAGTTTCAAGGGTTTGGGAAGATTTTTGTTGCAGGGCAACAAAAGGGAGCAACAACAAAAGGGGATCTACTAGCTAGTTTGAGGTATTTTTCCTGCAGGTATAATTATAATTTGTACCCTTGTCAATTATTATTTCCAGTTATGAATTAAAAAATTATATGCTGTTACACCTGCACAAACAGAACTGGTTAGAGGTAGATAAAACAGTAAATACATTTATTCCAAAACCTGTAAATGTTATATTTCTACTGGCATGAAATTTAAACAAAACTAGAAATGAAAACATAAACAAAACATAAACAAAAAAACAGAAATTTTGACAAGAATGTAAACAATGAAATATCTGATTTTAATAAGAGATAATGGAGACCCAGGTTGGGGTTCCTACAAGGCCTACCCAAGCACTGGTGTTGCATTTCAACAGTGATGCCCCTGAACTCGGTGCGTCTCTCTATTTGAGTTTCTCCTGTAATTTGATTGGTTGGTTGAGTTGAAATTCTGGCACATAGTTAGAAAATTTGTTTTCATGTATACATGGAAACCATGCCTTCCAGGAAAGCAAGAGTCCAGGTATTTTGTTTATTACCTTCTCATTTAAATTTTTATAGATTAAAAATAAAAACTTTCCTTAAATTTACATTTGTTTAAAAAAAATTAAAATATGTGCGGTGCGCTTTTCCTATTTGGATCACACCATTTGTTAGGATCGATGCACTGTGTGTAAAGATTGAGTACAACGGTAATGGGTGTTGTATTAAAAAATAAACACATCATTCGTGGTGCTTTACGATAAACTTGACACACCATCCGCGCTGTGTGAACTTAAAATCATATGCATCACCGAACCAAACAAAGAATGAATTTAAAAAATAAACAATAGTATTTAAATATTCTGACACACCACCACCGGTACGTTCCTCTACATGGCGAGCACCATAAAAATTATGTCCAAAACACCTTAACAAATTTTAAATAATTATTTTTCCTATAGTTGTCACTGATACTGGTGCTTTTTATATATATGGACGCACCACCTGCAGTGTGTATAACTATATACAACGCACCGCAAATATTAACACCCAAACCATGTAATATCTTTTACAACATACCAATGCTCCCTTTTCATATGGACACATCGATGCTAAGTATATATATTGACGCATTATCATCAGTGCATCTTCATTATAAGAACCATAAAATATATAAATAATAAAAACAATGTTTTTGATTGGTGCTTTGATTATATATGGATGCACCTATACATACTTATATACAGAGCACGCAAGTTATATAATTAGGAAAAAATGTGTTTTTATTTCCATGGTGCGGTTTGTAAATATGCGAGCACTGTTGGTGGTGTGATTTTGTTTTTCAAGCACCGCTAGCGGTGCGATTATTTTACATAAGCATTGCAGGCGGTGCATGACTCTTTTGTGGACGCACTGGTGATCTTTGCATTTCTTTTTGAGATTATTTTTTTATACTTTTAATAAATGTAAATGCATTCTAGTATAAAAAAATTATGTTTTTTTTTTATGTATATATCTCTTTCTATCTATATGTTTTTGACGAAATTTATGTGTTTAATTAGATACAAGAGCGACGCGAACAACAGTAGTGGCAGGACTTGCAAAACATTATACGAGAGTCGGAGATTAGAGAGAGGGAGAGGGATTTGCTCCCTCGACCTATTACCCCATAGACGAGACAACTCTTATGGCATGTTGGCCTCCAAATTTTTATGAGAAGGCTACATTGTTGAGGGGGCATTCCTAGATGTTGATGTAGTTGCTCCATTGTTGGGATCAACATAGATAGGATCTTAGGGTGGGTCATGATCAATGGTTCTAGTCCACGGAGGAGGACATATACTTCATAACAGAATTATCCAGGAGAGGGGAGTATTTTCCCCATTTTCTTGATGTCCCACCTAGAGTTTTAGCAGCTAGTCATATGACATATGTAATGAGATATGTTAGTGAGGATGCTGTTGGGCACCATTTTGACCTCTTTTTGTCATCTAAATATCCTCCATTTTCCTCCATAAAACCCTCATATTGATCTATAAAGCTTTTAGTTCAACACAGACTTTGGTTAAAAGGTATAAATGTCATTGCTTGTTAACAAATTGAATTTTGAGATTTTAGAGCATTTAAACTAAGGTTTTATTCAGAATTACAGGATGTGCTAACTTCCCGTAATGTCTCCAAAGTTGAACACTTGCAGGCCAACTAGGCGTTAACTGAAAGATGGAGGAAAGATCCTCAGTATCCAAGGATGGACGAATTTCCAACGAATAGATGATGTGGCTCTCACAGGTGGCAAGTCAAAGTCGGTCAAAGATGACCACCTGTGCTACCACTCAGCACAAAAGCAGGGCAGTTTTGATTTTGTTGAGTTTGACGATTCTGAATGAGGATCTCGATGGCTATGTTCATTAATTAGTTTACAGGATTATAGCATTTCCGGTTTTCTTTTGAATTTGTATAAGTACTTCACAAAACATTGGATCGTTAATCACGATTTTGGGAAGAACGCATATTGCTTCTGAACTGCGTGGTTTTTGCTGTGTAATTGATTAATGGTGAATACAATTAGAGTTTCAGTTCTGTAAATCTTCAACTGTGTGTGGAACGAGGCATTGGAGGGCCCCCATTGTTGAGTTCGCACACCCTTACATTGCCAATGAATGCGATTTAGATGTTTGCAGTGATTTGATTTGATGCAGGCGATTTAGATTGTGCCATTGGTATGTGTTAATTCCTGTAGTATCTAGTTTATTATTGCAGAACGAATTCAGCTAGTTTTAATTGGTTTTATTACAGCTCTGTTATCTCATTTAATGGTTCAAGCTACGATTTCATTGTGCTACACATCACTTACCTTTTTATGAGCTCTGTCTTTTATCTTGTTAAATATTAAAAGAACGGTTCAGACTGTGATTTTATTATGTCATACATTGCTGCTCATTTGAAGATAAAGTGTTTAGAACAATTATCAATTACGAACAATGTCCTGTAAGGGAATTTAATGGTTAATTGTTCATTCAGCACTGGGATGTCAGGCAGAACTTTGTAGTCTGTATCTTAGGGTTAGAATTATTGTTAAATTGCTTTCACTATCTCAGTTCTTTCACCAATAGATTGCTTTCCTAAATAGATTGCTGTGTACTTGAAAAGAAACAAACGAAGTTATCCCTGTAAAAGGATTTTTGTATCTTTAAGTTACAGTATTTCTCATCTGACAATAGATTCAATTCACAGAGAATTAAGTTAACCAAACAAGTCTAGCTCTAAGTCCTAAAACTTGGATATGCCTCTAAGCTTACTGACCCGGATTGATATAAATTTAAGGTTCGATCTGCATTAGTGGATTGAAGCCCAACAGATGCCACTATCCCTGGTGACTTCTAGGTAGCCAGTGGTTAGTTGCATATATATTATTTTTGTGTAGAGGAGGTTAGGTGCCTCTCACTTTTGGTCATGATTGGTGGGAAATGCATTAGTTTCCCCTTATTATATTACGTTGATTCTTTAGTGCAGAGACCTAGATGCATCGGATGGTCTGGAATATTTTTACAACATATTTTTTTTAATCTAGATCGTTGTTATGCTATGTTCGATGGAAAGACAGTCTTCTAGTTTTCTTTAGATTTGTTTCCTGATTTTTTGAGAGATTTTAGGTCACTCAACTCTCATTCTGTAGTAAGCCTCCTAGGCGGATGATTGAGGTGCATATGTGCATGTGGGGGTAGATGTTTTCCGAGAGAGGCCAGTCTGATTTCCCTGGAAGGATCACATAGGAGTAATTTGATTTACTTGTTAGTGAAGATGATAACACCCTAGATATTGTATTGTACCCATAAACATGGTTAGAATGGCGAGGATGTCTGAACATCCTATTTACCCCGAATGAGCCACCATATGTTAGAGGCAATATTAGATTTATGTTTTGATTAATCTAGTTGCATTTTATTGTCAACTTTAATGCATATGTAATTAATTGTAACATTTTATTTAAATTGTCTAATTATTGTTCTCTACAATTTTGCAGATATTAGTATTTATGTTGGGGACATGCCTCCCCATCCTAACAAGAACATGGCCGAGGCAGAGGAGATGCCATAGTTATAAAGTATTAAAGACCCAGCCTGTGATGTAAACCCGATACTAGATTATGTCACGGGATGACAGATATGTTGGTTGGGTTGTTGTCTCGATAGGGAGTGTGGCATGTTTGGGCCAAGGAGATCATTGGATACCTGAATCTTGTTTAGATTTAGATCAGGAGGCTCCCATGTGATATGCCATCGTTGATATGTCATATAGTGGGTGTGGCCAGGATACTAGAGAGGTGGCACCCCGTTGAGGACGTTAGTTCTAATTCATCTGATGAGGGTGGTGATCCTACACCACCTCCTCCTCCTCCTCCATTGTTAATTTTTATAACCCCAATTCCTAGATAATTATTTCCTACTGATTTCCTTGTTGAAAAATAAATTTGCAGCTCACTGAATAATTTATACTACTTGAATTATTAACATAATTTAATAGTGGAAGAAAAATAGAAATAGATCTCATAAAACACATACACAATTTTTTTTCCCTTCAAATAAGCTTTTCATTAAAATATTATCCAAGCATACAAGGGATCCCTTACTGGGAAAATGGCTCGAGAAATACAACTACAACAAACTTGGCAAATTCCCCCCATGGAGAAAAATATCCCTCCTACAAAACTACCTTAGAGAAACTATTGCAGAATTGACTGTACCATACGACTTGGATGACTTTGTACAACTTATATGAATCCGTACAGTCTGATGTATTTTCCATACAACCTGTATGGCCCTGTATGGATTCGTACGGTCCGCTACAACAACATATCATCCTCTTTGACCCTCCTTGGTTGGTGCATGTGGTTGTACGACATCCTAGTTGTACACCCCTATTCACCTACTCCTACAAATATGAAAACTCATGCCCAACTATACAACCCTCCCGCAAAAGATCTTTGATTATTGTCCTCTTCTACTTGCCAATTCTGGAAAATTAAAGTCCTTCTTCACTCTCTGGAATGAGTCTCACACTCAATGCTTGTGTCTTCTTATGTTGCCTTCTCCTTTCACCTTCGCTACCTTCTATAATCTTGAGATGAGCCAAAAAACTAAACTCCTAAGTGATCAATGGTTGAGATTAGATCTCTCCCTCACTTGATATTAATGGCTAAGATTCACTTAATTAACATAAATCACTAATGCCAATAACTTAGGAATTTAATTAAATTAACCTCAATTAGTTCTAAAAAGACATTCACTTTAATAATTAACTTAATAAAGTGAATTGCAAAGTCCTGATAGGTATTCATGATGATTTCCACAAGTTAGACACAAACCCATGTGGAAATACCTGTCTGAGCTACAGACTTTAACACTCCCTCTTTGCGAGGAAGGTATTCTCCACCACTCCAGTTTATCCATGAAGAAGACAAACTTCCCTTTCACCAAGAGTTTGGTTAGAATGTCTACAACTTGCTCATCTCTGGAAATATACTGGAACCTGACTACTCCCTTTTGGATCTTGTCTTGGCTGAAATGATATCTAATCTCAATATGCTTGGAATTTTCATGGAACATTGGATTCTCGAAGAGTTTAATACAACTATGATTGTCATTGGATATCACTGTAGGATCCAAATCCTAATCAAATAATCCTATAAGTAGTTTGCGAAGCCAAATAGCTTCACAAATAGCCAAAATCGCTATCATGTACTCTGCCTCTACACTTCCCGTTGAACCATGAAATCACTGTTGATCTCAAGTTTAAGTAGCACCCTGAGGTGATCTTCTAATCTAATGCACCCCCTGCCCAATTTGAGTTCGAATATCCCTGCATCCTCACTCCATCACCTTCAAGATACCTCAATCCATACTCCATTGTGCCTCTCAAATACTTGAGCACGTGCTTCACTGCTACCCAATGCGCCTGCCTCAAATCCACCATGAACTGGCTCAAGGTGTTCACAAAAAAACACATATTTGGCCTAGCACTGACCAAATACATCAAGGAACCAATTAGTTGTCTATATAATTTGGGATACACCAGCTTTGAATTTGAAGTGACAAATTTCTTTAGGTCGGTAACCATGGGTGTAGCCATCAGTCTACAGTCCTCCATCTTGAATCTCTTCTGGATATTCTTTGTGTACTTCCCTTGACCAAAGAAGATCTCACCCGAACTCTGCCATACCTCTAACCCCAAGAAATAATATATCAAGCCAATATCCTTCATCTCAAACTTTGTAGCTAACTCTTCCTTGCACCCCGCTATAATCCCCTTAGCACATGTGAGAAACAAATCATCTACACACAACACCAAGATGAGTGGCTCAGATCCAACAAGTATGAAGTACAAGTTAGGATCAACCACACTCTTCGTGAATCCCATGCTCTGCAAATATCTGTCAATCCTAAAACACCACACCCCGGGTGCCTGTTTGAGTTAGTACAAGGCTTTCTTAAGCCTGCACACAAGAGACTCCCTCCCAAGTACCTCAAAACCCTAAGGTTTCTCTATATATACTTCCTCCTCAATAATCCAATTGAGTAACATTTTCAACACGTCCATCTGGTGAATTTTCCACCCCATGACTGAGGCAATAGATATAACATCTTGAATGCAATCATATTTGATTACATGAGCAAATGTCTCCTCATAGTTCACTCCCTCTCTCTCGGAGAACCCTCTTGCCACAAACCTCTCCTTGAACTTCTCGATGCTTCCATCTACAACATGCTTGATCTTGAAGATCCACTTGGAAGTCACCACATACTTTCCCTCCAGTCTACACACAATGTCCCAAACATCCACATACTTTCCCTCCAGTCTTCAAGATCCACTTGGAAGTCACCACATATTCTTCATGATTGAGGTGTACTCCTCCACCATGGAATCTCTCCAAACTTGCTGGTCAGTTGCTTCCTCAAAACTGGAAGGCTCATAATCTATGACGCAACTCATTAATGACATATAGTTCAGAAACTTCCTCGGAGGCATACTCTCCCTAAATGATCTCCCGGGAGCCTCAACATGCTCTCAAGCATCCCTCAATGTTTGTTCAAACCATCTGGGTCTCTTGATAGAATTGGAAGGAGATAAATCATCCTCCTCAATTGAAGGTTGACTCCCCGAACTGGAAGTCTATGAACTTTTTTCTCCCTTCAGAGCCATCTACTCCTCATAATTTGACGCTGGTAGTAACTCATGAGACTTCTTATATGCGAAGTTCTCCTTGAATTTAACATCTCGACTCACCATTGTCTTCCATTTCGTTGGCATGAAGATCCTGTAAACCTTTGAGGTCTCGTTGTACCCACAAATATGCCCTTCTCTCCTAAAGGCTCCAACTTTGTCCTCTTCTCCATAGGCACATGGATGTAAACTAGACAACCAAAGATCATGAGATGTCTGATATTTGGTTTCACTCCTATGAATGCCTCCTCATGAGTCTTGTCCTCCAATATCCTGTGAGGCCTCTTGTTTTCAAAATACATTGTTGTATTACATGCTTCTACCCAAAGAAACATATGCAAAATCACTAATCATTTCCTTTGTATTACTGATGATGGACTAATTTTTTTTATCTTCGCAACTCCATTATGTTGTGGGTTGTATGATATTGTCTTCTCCTTCTTGATCCCTTCCTCCTTGCAAAAATCCTCGAAGTCATTTGAGGTGTACTATCCCCCATTTTCTGATCTCAATACCTTAATCTTCTAACCTAACAAATTCTCCACCCGAGCCTTAAAATCTCGGAATCAATTGAAGACCTCATCCTTGGTCTTCATAAGAAGTTCTAGGTTTTACTGGAGAAGTCAACAATGAATGCCACATAGTCTGATGCTCCCTGCACAGATACTATAGACATTGGTCCACATACATTTGAATGAATAAGATCCCAAATCTGTTTACACCTACTCTCGCTTCTTGGAAAAGCATCCTTGACATTCTTTCCAAGAGGATACCCTCTGCACACACCCTCCTGCTCAACAATGAAATCTAGAAGATCAATGACAATCTCCCACAGAATTGGAAACGCCCTGTAATGCAAGTGTCCTATCCTCCTTTTCCATATCTCACACATGTTGTCACTATCATGTACCAAGGCCTGAACATGCTTTCCTGTAACATGTATAAATTTCCCTCTCTAACCCCAATCATCACTATTGAGTCATGGCTAGCTCCCTCTAGACATGTGAGTACTTTCCCTTTTTGAAAGATAACAAAAAAACCCTTGTCCTTCGTAACTGAGACTAAGAGGAAGTTCTTCTTCATTCTTGGTACATATAGAACATACTTGGCATCAAACTAACCTCCTAACTCAAGGTGGAATGAAACTATTCTCTCTCCTTTGACTACATACTTGGAATTATCACCAAGCTCCACATGGGTCCCTGAATATGTCTTCAACATATTTCTAAGTAAATCCCATGCTTACATTGTATGATGAGATGTATCATTGTCCACGTACCATGCACTCCTTGCAATTGTGTTGGTGGAAAGGTGGGTAATTAGTGAGAAGTCAATCTCAAACTTCGTAGCAAACTCACTCAACTAAGTCTCTGCAGATGTTGCTACCTACTAGATTTTCCTTTTCCTTTCTTCTTCTCTAGACACTAAGATGCATAGTGCCCATTCTTGTGGCACATGAAGCACTTGCTTTACTCAATTCCTTCTTCTTCCCCATCTCTAAGGTTTTCCCCTCACTATTACCCTTCTTATTGGGAACCTTTCCTTTTCCCTTTCTTGTTTTACTGACAAGGGCCAAGTTCTCATTACTACCTCCTTACTTGCTAGCTCTAGATTCCTCCCAAGTCTCTTCTTGAATGCAATCATCCCAAAGCTTCTCCCAATTGGGAGTTTTATCCTGAGCGCATATCCTCTTTACAAATGGTTCTGAAGGCTTGGTGAAACCATTCAATGCTACATTGACAAGATCCATCTTAGTTACTTTCTCTCCAGTGGATGCAAGTTGATCATGAATCTAGGTGATATTCATGAGATAGATGGTAACATTGTCATATATAGACATCCAGACATCCCTGAGTGTATTTCTCATAATCATCTTCCTATTCATGTTGTAACTCTGGAACAAATCCACTAGAGCTTTGAAAATATCTCTGGCCAAAATTTTCTGTGCTACATGAGGAATCAAGTGATCCTTCACAACGTCTAGGATCACTCTCTGGGATTTGATGTCCTTCTTTTCATGTGTTTCGAACTGAGTTGGGTCTGTTGATGCAAGAAAAACCTTTGACATGGTCTCCCAAAGGTCATGTTCAGTCAAAAGAAAAGAAACCCTTGCTTTCCAGGACAGGAAGTTAGATGCTCCGTCTAACCTGTCTTTAAATATGAGACTAGTTTCTACCTTTTCTTATATATTATCAAAATAATTGTCATGTGCTTATTCCCTCAAGCACCCATAAGAGTCTAATGTTGTAAACCCCATATCTGCACTAGATTTGTCTGCTCGTCACCCAGATCTAATAGATTTGCTACTGTAAACTTCATATCTACCTCCCTGTTAGAGTGAGAGATCTAATACATCCATGTTATTTTGTCTAATCCCAACTCCTATATAATTATTTCCTTGTGATTTCCTCATTGAAAATTAAATTTGTATTGCACTGAATAATTTATACTGCTAGAATTATTAACACAATTTAGTAGCGAAAGCAAAATGGAAATAGATCTCATAAAATACATACACAAAAATTTCTTCTCTTCAAATTAGATTTTCATTTAAATAATATCCAAACATACAAGGGCTTCCTTACTAGGAAAATGGTCATAGAAATACAACTACAACAAACCTAACAAATCTTCCCCATAAAGAAAAATATTCTCTTGCAAAACTACCTCAAAGAAACCCTTGTTGAATAAGTTATATTGTACATCATGTACGACCCTATATGGATTTGTATAGTTTTTTGTACAATCCATATGACCTGTACTTATCTATATAGATCCATACGGTCTGCTACTACAACAGATCATCTTGTAAGGCCCTCCTTGGTTGGCACGTGTGGTTTTACGACCCTGTATGACCCTCCTTGGTTGGCACGTGTGGTTGTACGACCCTGTATGACCCTCCTTGGTTGTATGACCTGGATGTACAACCCTGTTCAATTGCTCCTTCAAGTCTGAAAACTCCTGCCCTACTGTACAACCCTCCTGCAAAATATATATGACTGATGTCCTCTTCTACTTGCGAAATATTGAAAATAAAAGTCCTTCTTTACTCTCGGGAATGAGTCTCACACTCAATTCTTATGTGTTCTTGTGTTGTCTTCTCCTCTCACATTGGGTTGAATCCTAAGATGATAAAAAAACATAACCTCCTAAGTGGTCAATGGTTGATATTATCTCCCTCCCTCACTTGAGATTGATGGCTAAGATTCACCTACCACTGCTGCCAGAGCTTCAATGGCCAGAGCTTCAATTTATGGAAGCTAAAGATGGAATATATTCTTGTTGGCAAAGATTAGTGGATTTATGTGGATCGATGTACAAACCCCACTAGTATGCTAAAAGAATATTGGGAAAAGTTGGAGAGAAAAGAGAGAAGCATGATTCTGTTTACCTCTTAGATTTAGTGCTATCAAACGTTTATGGAGAAGGAAATAAAAGAAGTTGTGGGATAACCTGGGGAATTTGTATCAGTCAAAGCCTCTGGTAAACAAGATATTTCTCTTAAAGAAGTTGTTTCACCTTAGGATGGAGGATAAAACTAGACAAAGAAGAAAATAAAGGTGTTGAAGACTGATAATGGTGGAGAGTTATGCATAAATGAGTTTAAGGAATTTTGTGAGAATTATGGAATAGTAAGGCAAAAGACTACTCCACAGACACCTCAACAAAATGGAGTTGTATAAAGGACGAACAAGACATTGATGGAGAAGGAAAGGAGTATTCTCAATGGTGAATGGTTATCGCAAGAATTATGGGAAGAGGAAGTGGATACTGCATGTTACTTGGTAAATTGATCACCTAAACAACATTGGTTGAGAAAAGTCCACATGAGGCATGGATTGGTAAAAATCCCTCTCTCAAATATCTCAAAGTTTTTAGTTTTGATGCTTATGCACATGTTCCAAAGGAAAATAGAAGTAAGTTCGATAATAAAGCTGGAAAATATATCTTTATTGGTTATAAATATGGTATACAAGGCTATAAAATTTGGAACTTAGTAACTAAGAATATTGTTTATAGTCGGGATTTTGTATTTGGAGAGGTTAAAGCTACTCCCAAACATGAATTCCAACCCAAGGAAGAAGAACTAAAGACAATAGAGTTTGAGTTGGAGGGTGAAGAATCTGACTTGACAGAAGAAGATGGACCAGAAGAGGAAGAACCTCAAGTTCTAGCCCTGAGGAGATCTATTCATGAAAGAAGGAAACCAAAAATCTATTTCCCACCCGATTTCCACTTTAATTTTTCTTTATCTATTACTGATGATGATACTAGATCTATTAGGGATGGAGTGGATTTAGAGAATAATAAACTTTGGAAGAAGACCATGCTTGAAGAAGTGGATGCCTTGGATAAAATTGAGACTTGGGATCTAGTTGGGTTGTCGAATTGAAGAAAATATATTGGTAGAAAATGGGTGTTCAAGAATAAGTTGAATTCAAAAGGTAAGGTGGAGAATCAGAAAGCTCACATAGTAGCCAAGGGTTATTCCTAGGTGGAGGGAATTGATTTTGGTGAGATTTTTTCTTCTATTTATAAATTAACTTCTATTAGATTTCTTTTGTCTATTATTGTTTCTTTTGATCTTGAATTAGAGCATATGGATGTGAAGATAGTATTTCTACATGGTGATTCGGAAGAAGAAATCCACATGAAATAACTAGAGGGTTTTTTTGTAAAGGGAAAGAAGGAGCTGGTTATTGGAATCGATTTAATACTAAGAAGGGGGGTGAATCAGAGCAGATTTTACCTTCTTTAACATATTAGCCTTTACTTAATCTTTATCTTCTGTTATGCATTAGTAAATAAACATTCACACATATATGCACCCCATCATCAACACATAACAAACATAATTTTTACGTGGAAACCCAAACAGGAGAAAACCATGGAATGGTTCTTTATAGTGAGAAAGAATACATTCAAGGAAGCACCAACTTCCTGTGTTTACTGGCACCAACCCCCTGGTTTTACAGGCACCGACTTGAAGGAAGCTTCCACTCCCTATGTTTTCTCCAACACCAACTGGAAGGAGGCATCGACCCCTATCGCTTTGTTTTACAGGAACCAACTTGAAGGAAGTTGCAACTCCTTGTCTCCTTGCTGTTTTATAGGCACCAACCTAAAGGAAGCTCCAAATCCATGTCTCCTTGTTGTTTTACAGGCACCAACCCGAAGGAAGCTCCAACTCCCTGTCTCCTTACCCTGTCCGACCACCCTGATGTCCAATATATTTTACTACCTTGCTGATATTCAACTCTGCGCACTTCTTCAGGTCTTCTGATGATGATTCTGTTGTGCGCTACCTTTGTATGCAGACTATACTCTGTTACTGCGCTGCATACATCACTTGACTTCTCATTCCTCTCAAATAACGCTTCTACTGATGAATTGCTTCTTATATTGTGTGCTCTGTTGATATTGCTATCTGTGCTTCTGGTTTAACATTCTCCTCTATGTGACCGTAATGATAGATTGATACTGTGCTTTCAATTTATAGTTTGTTGTTCAGAAATGAAGCACCCGTAACATAATTAACTGCGCACTTTCTGATGTGTCCGTTCTGATTAAGTGCTACTGTCTATCAGATAATATGCGACATCCTATGCATCAAATAGTTGGTCCGTTCAGTTTAACGCACTTGTCTCATATCATCTGCATCGTGATGCGCCTATTGGGTTATGTTGTTTTTGTTGTTGTTGCACATCAGATGGATTCTTCAACTTCGCACACTTTCACTTCGATTCATATGCATCGGCTAGACATTTGCGCAATATCTGATAAAATTCTATTCGATCTCTACGCTCCTATCTCTTCAACCTCTGTGACTATCGACATGCTGATTGTGATACTGTCCTTTTAGATATCCAACACTTACACATTCTTCAGTATCCTTTTCTTTCAGTGTTTGCGCAACTATCACAAGTATACAACATCTTTTTGCGCACCATCAAAACTTCGTTCTGCTGCATGTGCGCATTCGGCTCTTCGCTAGATCATTCTGTTATGTCCACGAGCCCCTTGATTCCCCGAAAGACAAACTGAAACTTTCACACAAAAGCTTATGTTCTTGCTATCAAGCTTACTTCAAATCTTCAACTTGCATATATATTTATACATGTCCTACATGGATTGTATTTTTGCAAGTTGGTTGTGGCATCCCTTCTTCCATACTAAACGGATTGTGCATATGGCATGTGTCATCATCTGCGCTATCGATGTGTCATCTTTGATGTATCAAGTGCCCTCAAGGTCCACAACTTAGTGGGACTTTACATATTGGTGTTGTACCATTGTGTTCTTGATGTACCATTGCCTTACGGTATGTGTGCAATCTTCCACTTCATCTTGATCTATCCATGACCTTTTCTCTACCATCCTTTGTGGGTAATGTGACCTTGTGATATCAATATTCTGCGTAATTTGCGCATTCTCCAGCTTTTTCTTAGTGATATTTTGACCCCTGCTTCATCATTGCATTTGGGTGATGCGCCCTTGGTGTATTTATACTTTATGAAATCCACGCATTCTCCGACTTTTACTTGGTGGGACTTTGAATTTTGCCTTGTCATCACTTGTGTGACTTGTGCACTTGCTATTCGCCGACTATGGAATTTGCTCATATATGATCTTCAACCCCTTGTACCATTGTAGGAGTTTGTGCATGTTCCACTTACTGAAGGCATCTTCTTATTGGCTTTGCTTGCGTGCTTTCATGACTGTCCGACCATCTATTGTTCCTTTCTTCCTGCGCACTCCCAACCATCAACCAAGCAATGCTTAGGTTTTCTTGCTTACTTGTCCCATTTGTTCATCCAACTTCTTGGCAATTTGAGCACTTGTACCATTGTCCAACCAACTCATTCAATTTGTCAGCATGAGAGAGTGTGACTTGGTGGACTTGATTTCTGCACAAGGGCCACATGATCTAGGATCCATTAATCGTGTTTCTTCTTGAACTGGATCTTCATGTAGTATCTTCTGGATCTGCAGGATGTATCATCTTATGTATTTCTTCAAACTTGACCTGTAAGATGTATCCTTGATGCACTCTTAGATATACTCCAAAGTTTCTTGAGTGTTGTATCCTTGATATACATCTTCAGACAAAATGCACTCTTAGATATACCCCAAAGTTGCATACATATATATCCACACCTTCACCATTTGCACATATACTTTTGATATTCATGCTTTCTTCATCATGCACATAGACTGCCTCAAAGTGGCTTCTTCATACTTCTGTTGGAATGTTGTATCCACTTTGACTTAGGATGATATCAATGACTCATACTGAATTGGTTGACATCCTCTTTGACATTAGATGACAGTCAAACACTTGACATCATCTTTAGTTGACATCAATGACAACTAATGTTCAACATTGGTTTGCAAGAAGAAGAAATCCCTGTATCGATTAAAACAGTCACCAAGAATGTGGTATGAGAATTTTGATAATTATATACTGGGACTAGTTTTCTCAAGAATCAAAGTTGATCATTGTGTGTATTCCAAGCAGCTTGGTGATGATTTTATTTATATGGTCTTGTATGTTGATCATATGTTGTTGCTTGGAAACAACAAGGAAATCATTAAGGATGTTAAAGCCCTATTGTATTGTAAGCTTGAATGAAAGATATTGTGTTGCAAATTTTAATCTGGGCATGGAAATTAAAAGAGATCAGGTCAATATATGACTCTAGTTAAGCCAGAGGAAATATGTTGAGACAATATTGCAAATGTTTAATATGTAGGAATGTAAACTAGTAAAGGTCCCTATTCCTATAGGGGAAAAGTTATATGTAGATCAGTGTCCTAAGACTCAAGAAGAGGTAGAAGAAATGTCATGTGTTCCCTATGCTAGTGACATTGGAAGTTTGATGTATGATATGGTCTATACCATAACAAACATTGGTCATGTAGTGGGATCTTTGGGCATATATATGTCAAAACCAGGGAATAATAATTGGACTATAGTAAATAGGGTCTTTAGATATTTGTGTGGCACTTCAATTTAGGCATTCTAATACCAAGGAAGGCCTATACCTCACATGGATATAGATATACAAAATTTTGTTGATGCAGATTATGTTAGATATATTAATTGCATAAGATATACAAGTGGTTATGTTTTAACTTATTTGGTGGAGCAATCAGTTGGATGAGTAAGAGGCAAGGTGTAGTTGCATTGACAACTACAAAAGTAGAATACATGGCAACCACTCATGGAAGCAATGAATCCATATGGTTCCAAATATTGTGTTCAAGTATTGGTTTTGTTCATAAAACGATGAGAAAAGGTTGTGACAGCTCAAGTGCAATTTTTCTAGCAAAGAACCCTAGTTATGATTCCAAGACAAAGCATATTGATGTTCAATACCATTTTGTTAGAGACGTGGTTGAGAAGAACAAAGTGTTATTGGAGAAGGTTAATACCTTGAAGAATGTTGTAGATTATTTGACAAAGTTTGTTAGTATTGAAAACTTCTCTTGGTGTAGAGAATCAATGGGCATTAGTGACCTTAGTAGCTGATTTCATGGGTGCTTTCCCTTTGACCCATTGTTTTAAAGAATAAAACAAGTGGGATAATGGTGGACATGTGTTGTAGTATTTGTAGGTTCCTAGAGTAAGGGGGTCTGGAGGGGTATGGGGGGACAATGCCCCCAATATAAATTTTTAGGTCTATTTTGATATGTTTTCAAGCCATGGTTTTGTGGCCCTTTGCACACTAATTCTGGTCAAGGAATTGGGGTTGTAATCTAATCCAAGTTAATGGATTAGGGATTTGGATGCTATAATATTATATTGTAAACATACAAGATAATACAATGGGATAGAGAGTGGAGAAACTCTCAGGAATTCTAGTTTTCTCGGTTTTAGGTTTCCAGGGTAAATCTCCATGTAATGTGTGTGGGCCAATGTTAATGGTTGTGCTTTAGAGTTGGTTTGATATTTTTTTTTCTTTACACAAGTTTATAGAAGTTCTTCACTTGTGTAAAATACTTGACACAACAACTATAACTTATGCATGTACAAGTGGATTTCTATCCCATACAACCCCAATATTGTAACCATGGCTCTAATACGAATATGTTACATACCCAATAACCAATGTCCATTGTAGAGGCTACATGGTGCCTCAGGTTCACCATTAAATTTTTCCTTTGATACCAAAATAAATCCCTTAGCTCATTATAGAATTTATTAGCAGAAGTGAAGCTACAATAGCCTTGACTTATAAATTTCAATCTTATAAAATGAATGTAGTTATACAATGATTTGTCCATATTATGCAATTTAAATTCACATGCACAAAACCAAATAATCTGGAAGATAATAAAATGCATAATTGGAATATAAAACATGGCATTTCAAGACATATTCATAATACTTATCTTTTTGAGAGAATAATCCTTCAATTGGTTGCAAACAAATGATGTTCCTCCTAGCCTTACGTTCTTTGTCGCACTTAATATTTATATGACAAAGGCTACCCATGAGCTAAGGCTATGAGTCCACAAGGGTGAAGTTCCCGAGGTATATCTATAATCTCTCTAACTCAACCCACAACCTAGGAAATTCTCTAGTGGCAAAACAATTCTCTACGACTAACCCAACACTCTTTCCCCTTAGCTGACAAAACACCAACAATGGGATTCCATTCTTTACAAGCATTCCCTTAGGGTATCCCAATTCCCTTCCAGTGCTCTAACAGAGGATGGATAAGGATTCTCTCTGTTGGGACTCCATGGATTCTCAATTGTAGGCTAGGTTTTCCAATATAAATAACACCCTAATCATTATTATAATTTCCATTGTCAATAACATGGATTTCATGGAGGTACAATGCTCAACACTTAGAATATTCCTTTGTTCTATTCTTCTATGTCACAATTCGTATCACCAAGTATGAATGTTCCATGGTTTGTTCCAAACATTATATTTGCACAATAATAATTCTCCATGTGGCCCTCGGGATGAGCTCATGTTTCCCTTTTATAAATCTAACCTAACCTTAGGATATATTTAATAATAAAATATGTTTGACTTTAGGTTAAAACATTAGCTAAGGTTCCCTACCCTTGCACCCTTAGGCCTTTGATAATCACCCTTTCACTTTTCCCACTTTTGGAATCATAGTCCCCCCATCTCTCTTATTTATTCTTCATTTGCATCCATCATGTTTTTTGTATTATAATTCAATGCACATAATTACAATATCTTTGGTAATTCATTTCCTATATCACATGTGTATGGATTCTTACAATATATTTATAGTCATTCATTTCCTATATCATATATGTATGGCTTCTAGCCACTTGATCATTATATACACATATACATTCCAAGGTCAAAACATGGTAATACATAACTCCAACAAAACAACCCCACAATCCATGGCATTACATGCCAAAAATCTATTATCATGTACATATCACCCCCCACCATTCAAATGAGTCACTAGACCACGCATTAGAGATAACTTATTAGATAAACACGAAGGTGCAACGTGTCGACGTAATTGACCATTGATAAATGAATGTATGGTCAAGGTTAAAAATCCTAAAATTGGTCCCAATTACAATGTCCTTAACTAGAAACGTAAAGGCAATAAACATTAAACATTGAATTAAGATCAAATACTCATACATGTCAACATATGAATTACAAATATTAAATGCATCCCTTAGATGTTACCTTTATATCTAAGTTGACATTACAAACCAAAAAAATAGAATCTAATACTCATATTATAAGTTTAGAAGCATAATTTCATCCCACTTCTTATAGAATAACCAAAGACAAGAGTTCATTAGAGATATATTTAATAAAATTCTTGAACTTTAGTCTCTAGGATGCTTCCTTTAGAATTTTAACGTTTCAAGTATCCACCACCTATCAAGAGTTCAAATGTCATTTAAAAATTAATGGAATGTGACCTCCAAGTTAATGGTCATGATGGATTACACTATTCAATGCTCCATTCAAGAGTGTGCTAACCCATTATGGATAAACTTGTCACTTCAAGGAATTGTACCCTAGTGGATGAAATAAAAACACCTCTCTTTTATCAACTAGAAAAGTCCCCTTTAACACTTAGAAATATAATGTGGCTCGATAATAATATCATCTCTTTGTTTTGTGCTTGTTATCTATGTAATATTAAGGCTATCTTGCTATATCTATGTAATATTAAGGCTATCTTGCTATAGTGACACATCTCTATGTTATAATTTCATTCAGCCACATTAATATTCATGTTTTTCTTCTACGCTTCTTTATCAATAAAATCTCCCCACAAAATTGGATGCACTCATAGCAAATAAAGTAACTAAAATATCCAAAATTCTAAAAAGAAATAAAGTGATTTGTGGTTATTGAAACTTGGGGTCTTAAATCTTTGAACCTGTCAATATATATAATGAAATTTGGGGTCTTAACACTTGAACATATTCTTGTTTTGGTGGTGATTAGAGGAAAATACACATACACATTTATTTCCTAATATGGATTGAACATTAATTATAGTTTATTTTCTTAATTTTCCTTTGACTTGAGGACATTAACACTATGAACACACATTCAAACCAAAGCAATTCCAATATAAACACAAATACAAACCAAAGCAATGCCAATATAAACACAATTGCAAACCAATGCAAGGTCATCATTACTGATCCAATAGATGAATTTTGAAACATATATTTTCTTACTCTCACATTCTTAATTCTTTGATTATAGTGAACCCTCTCAGTTATTGATTGTTCCTCTGATCATACTAGGGTTTGTCCTCATAGGTCAATCCATCATTTGAAATTAGAATGGTTAAGAAGGCCAGTCATGAGTTAGAAGGGAAAGGAGCATGTGTCTAATTAAATGTATTTTTTTTTCTAATTAAATGCCAATTCATTTTTCTACTTTATTGACCCAACAACGATGCTCATAACATTATGACCCACATTCTAGATTTTCTTTATCAAAAGATGGTTTCAATCTTGTACAATAGACATTCTTACATTGCATAATACCATTGTAAACCCATCTTAACTCTGCATCTATTACACATCAAGAGGAATAAAAAAACCAACTAAGATGAAAATCTATCAATGTTTAAAATATATTGAGTTAAGATGGACGTATGATGCTATGTGTCTGTAAATATATAAATTCTTATCATCATGTAGCTTACCATTAACACTGTGGGTTGCTAAAAACATAATGAGGAATGATTCCAAATAGAATTTAGTTTCCTTATCTTGCACCTACTATAACATTCATCCCATCTATCCATAACAGTGATGTCAGCATATGCCAATTTAATATAATATGTTATACACAATAGAGTAATATTAGATTAGGCCAACAAATGCTGATGTCAACCAATGTTCCCCCAAGGTTCCAGGATGGCAGGACACGGGAGCAGGGAGATGCACATTCGGGACATGTGAAGACCACCCCCAAATTTTAGGGAAATTTGGGGGGGGTGAGGGGATGCCGAGGTCATAAAAATTCTAAAAATATAAAAATATGAAAAATAAAAATCCAGACAATAACAATTCATCCCATTCAAATTAGTAAATACTAAATACTACATTCATCATTGTACAATAATGCAATGTAAATCAGAATCTAATAAATTAATAATGCAAACATGTTACACGATTTATCATGATTATATATGATTATCTAGAAACCTAGAAGGTTAGCCGGAGGTTCAGAGTTTCATACGAAACGCCTAGAAGGTTTGCTAGAGGTTCAGAGTTTCATGCGGGACATCATGAAGCCCCTTCAAGTTTTGTCATGGAGAAACGAGTTTCGACGCAGACCGAAGCATTTCGCCATGCATTTCGTCGAGTTTCGACAAAAGACAAATGCCCATAAATGTTCACCTGGAGTTTAGCCATCACCGGGATGTAAGAAACACATACCCGTGGAACGCTGAGGTCAACATCACAGACAAATATGACATACATTACAGTGGGATAGACATTACAATCTCTTTAATATAGGGTGGTAGAATTCACCTCACTTGTTTATATATAATAAGGATCCATGGGTGAAGAAAATATTCTACACCTACATTATAACATGATATTATGAAGACGAAACATACTTGAATTGTTTAAGAAATCAAATGAGTCATTGTTTCTAGAAATTGTAGAAATGGTTCAGAATATGGCTAACATTGGATTACTTGACATCTCAAGTGCTCTAACATATTTCCAGCAAAGGGGCATGATGTTCATTTTAGTGATTTCAACATCTCCAAATTTCTTAAGGCATATGATCGCACATATTTATTGGTTGGTACTTCAAGCCACATGTCTTGAACTTCCTATGGATATCACTTATCGCTTCAAATATAATATTTAGTCGTTATATTGGTGCATTTTAGATTACTACCCATCGACCTGCATTCAAATCATTTGGTAGGGAGGGGCGCATTAGTAAGATATATGAATCGTCCATCAATTGGTACATCATCTAGCAAGTAATCTTCTTCCTTGAAACAACATATTAAAATCAATCTTCTAATACTACCTCGATAAAAATAATAGCAAGCAAACCAATTGACAATACAAATCATGCTTAATAAGATATATGAGTTGTCCATCGATTGGTACATCATCTGGCAAGTAATCTTATTCCTTGAAACATCATATTCAAATCATGCTTTAATGTGTGGGGGTGCCACTTGTCATCTCCTTATGCAAAACACCCTCATAGAATTGTCTTATTTGACCATGCCATATAGCTTCTTGAGATGCGTGCAACAACCTACAAGAGAGTGATCTTCAAGAAGTACCTCAAAATATACTAAGATCCAATATCTAAGGGAATTATTCCTTAGATCAAGGAATCAACCACCTTGAGATATATGCCAAAAGTAGCAAAAGTAACTAGAGTTATCATCAATATATGTGCCAATATTCCATCGAAGAAAGTATCTCCTTGATTCATGTGCAAAACCATGGGAAACATTTGTTTTAACCTCATCTCAAAGAAAGTGTTCCCTATAATGATGTTCAAGAAGGAGGCTTTGGAATCCAAAATACTAAAATACTGCTCCAAAAGAAGGTGCCCTAGAAATATGTGATAAAATATTTATGCCTCCTTAATAAATGTGCCAAGATGTAATGAATATGTAATATCCTATGGACAATTTACCAAGAATATTAACTCAATTCCAAGTCTTTAAACTCCACTTAGTCAAACTTCTGCTAAACTCTTCGAACCGTGCAAGGAGTAAGTGAGGTGTACTGGGCTAAAGACCGAGGATGGTGGGATGAAAGTTCAATTCTGGAATTTATATGGGATTATGTGTAGCAGCAGGTCAGAGTGCAGATCGGAAGTTTCCTATGCACCATGTACCAGTACCTTTCACTTTTCAGCAATAGAGCTAGTCTATTGCCTACTTCGAGGCTTCCTAGGTAGCTGGCATATGCATACTAGACAGGATGGGTTCCTAAGGGTCCAAGGATGAGTTATGACAGTCGTATAAGTTCAATGGATGTATTGGACAGCATTCAAAAGGATTTGGAAAGAGTAGGAGTGGTTTGGTAGTTTTTGGCCCTGCAAGGATGATAGAGCTAGTAAATTTTCAATCTTTACAAACGGGGGTTAAATCCTTCCAAATTCTTTAAGTAAGGTCTGATATGGCTGATATGAAGTATTATTGACCTCCTACAACTTACAAAAAGTAAATCTGACATTTAGAACAATTTTGGCACTCATTCTTGCAAAACTAGTCAATAAATAGTGCTCAATGAGCTAGTCTTCCAATCAGAATTAATAAATGGCTTCATTAAATGTAATACTCTATTCTGAGATGTTATATGACTCTGATATACTATATTCAACAGCATCAAGCCGAAATATAATTCATTGGATCAAGCTAGTACTCATTTTATTGCTTCTCAACAGTACAATGTCATATAGACTAGAAAATCATTACATGGAGCCATAGAAGAGCTGTAAGAAGAGGTAGAATGATTACATCTCTGATATGAAAGTGTACTGAGGTCTTCAACAGGTCTGAAACAAAGTATGAAGTGGTCAGTGAGCTTTTGTGGAGAACTGGGGCTCAATATACAATTCTTCTCCTTCTTACTGAGAGATCTCCTCCAAATCTAGCAGTGGTTGAGAGAGTGAGTAAGAAGAGAGGTATGGATCTGATATGAAGCTGGTTACTGATCTTGAACACCTCTGATGTATGAAATAATGGCTGTACCAACTCTCATTCATCCCCTGGGCGCACTCCCAAGATCTATCTTCTTCAATGGATGAATCGTCACTAAAACTAGCTGTAGAATCACTGTTGGAGGAACCTGCTCTCCCGAATGACTGTAGATATTCAATGGAGGCTGGAAGCATATGTTAATGGCTGCAATATCTTGATATGGACCTGCACAACACTCACTGGAAACTATGGGCCTTGGGGCACATCACCCAAGAAGCACAGCTAAGGAACATCACTCAACTAGAGAAGCGTCAGAGCTCTCATGAGAAAACATAATGATCAAAAGTTGTCAAATGGAGTTGGTTGGATTCTTTTATAAAATTCAAGATGACTTGCTGAGCAAGTTCTTGGCTTGGTGACTTGTGAGAGTAGGTTACCCACTTGCCCATTCTACTCCAAAGCCATGAGGGCACCTTTCTTGAGGAGAATAGCAACTTCTGAGCTTTCAAAACTTTCTTTCCTTCACCTCCTTCACTGAATTTGGGCAAGTGCGCTTTAGGTAGCTTTTTGGTTGTTTCTATTTTCTTTCAGAAAGCTTTTATGAATCTTTCCACTTTCTTTACTTTCCTCTTTCCCGCTTTTGTCTGATTTTGCTAGCTTTTGTCAGTTTCCTTTCTGGGTTCATCTTGCCAACTTGTCTCCACTAGATTCCTTAGCTTTTCTGAGACTTTACCACTTATGAAAGTTTGGCTCACTTACCAATTCGAATTTCCTAGCCATATTATCACCACTTGCCAATATTTATTAATAAAAATATTCCAAATCAAAATTAATTCCAAATTCAGCATTTAAGCAATTAATTAATAATTAATTAATTCATGTGGTATAATTGCCTCAAAATTAACCCCTACTCCAATTTGGCAACATCTTCCACATGGGTGCCCTCTTGGCCCACTTGCTCATTATCCATTAATTTTATTTATCAAAATTACCTTTAATAAATAAATTTGCCAACTTGGGAGACTTAGGCCAAAATTAATTCTAAAAAAATAGAACTAATACCATTTAATTCCCTTAGGGGTTGATTTTGTCCCCTTTCACCCATGGTACTGGATGAATCAAAATTGGGGACATGACAGAAGAAGGGCCTTACCTACCACCACTACACTGTTAAGTCCTTGAAAATTGAGTATTAAAGGGAAAAACATAGAGATGGAACTTAGCAGCACCTGCGTCTTACCTCCCTGCTCTACACTGCCTCTGTATTATGCGTTTATCTGCTAGCTTATTTGGTGTAGGCGGGAATGACCAAAAGCCAATCCAACCCGCTTCCCAGGAAATACCGTGACTCTCCGAAATCGAATCACTAGACTTGGCTAAACCAAACAAGTTCTTCTCAATTGCGTCCCTTACTTTCAAACTAGGCTTTTTGCAACGTTTTGACAATCAGAATTGACTTTCCGCAACTCTCTTGCGGAAACACCTTCTTTCCGCAATTGCAGTGTCCTTCCGCAATGCTTCTTTCCGCAGTCGCCTCCCCGCAATGACCCTTCCGCACACTTCTTTTCACAGCTTGCAGATTGGAGATGCTCCTTTCGTGCTTTCTTGAAAGAGCTTCTGCAAAGACTCTTTCGCAATGCAGTTTCCGCAACTCTAGCCGTTAACTCCCGGGATCTTTCCTTCTGCGGAATGCTATGCAACCGTCGATCTCTTGTAGATGGAATCTCGTCCGTTGATCTATGATCAACGCGGAATACTTCACATTGGCTTACGGAGGTGCTAACTTCGACAAAGGTTCGCTTGATGGATTCTTTCTCGAACGTCGATCTTCCTTTTGACCTCGATCAAGGTCGTCCAACCTCTGTTAATTGAATCGGCTGCAACCCTATGACTTTCTTCATTGATTGATCAGTGAATCGATCAACCCAGCCCAATCTTCATCCAGATCTGATGAACAATAAAGGTGACAAGAAATTATCTCTGCTACATATTAATGACCGGTTCACGAAGGATTCAGGTGTTCTTACCTGTTCATACAAGCATGAAGACAAAGATTCATTCACACAGACATCAGGTTAACGATTCACGCTACTCCACCTGATAGAATCTAAGCTCAACTCTTGTTCTAATGCACAGTAACACCATTAACACACAGAACTTGCTCATTTCATTAAGTGATAGCAAAAAATCTACACAGTCGTATTTTCCTCTGGTGTGCAGGAAAATATTCCACCGACTCTTTCTTATGCAGAGCTCTTTCTTGCACCGACTGACCGATCCCTACTGACTCCTAATGTTCCCCTATTTCACCCATTCGAAAAATCCCCCAAAACCGAGTGGTTGAATAGTAAAACAAACTACTAACTAACTCTCCCCATTACTAGAGGAGTCAATATCATTCCACAACAGACTGGCTATATGGCTTGATCTCCACGCAGGGAGTATCAAATTGCCACTATGTCTTATTTTCTCAAAACTGACAACATACTAGTCGGTTACATACTTGCACTTATTTAAAATACGTAATAAGTGAATCTCCTTCCCACTTCAGGGCAGCTTGTTCTCTTGCTAGCCACAACATGTGAACATGTAATCACATTGCTGACTCAGCATCGATGCTCCTGTATCAGACTCCCAAGTTTAAAAATTTTGAACCCCTGTTCAGTAAATCAACTATTGAGAAACCCTTGACCTCTAATTCTTTAGCATCCATCCATGTAGAATCTTCTACAGGATGTCCCTTCCATTTGATCAAGTATTCCAAGTTGTCTCTCTGTCTGGTACTCTTTGTCACTCTAGTATCCAAGATAGACTCAGCTTCTGATGGCTGGGCCATAGGCATCTGCTTCAGCCACTAAAGATCTTCCATAGGATTCTTGTCTTCTGTCATTTGTCCTGTATAATCAGTCATATAAGTATACATGTATGCAACATTAAAAATAGGTGAGATGCCAATCCCTGTTGGCATTTCTAGTTCATAGGCATTTGCCGAAAAATTTCTGAGTATTCTGCAAGGTCCAATCTTTTTCATTTTCAGCTTGTTGTACTCTCCTTTCAGAAATATCTCTTTCCTTAGATGGGCTAAAACCAAATCTCCTACCTTATATTTTTTCTCTCTTCTCCTGGAATCTGCTCTTGTTTTGTAACTATGGTTACTTTGCTGCAACCTTGCTTTAACTTGCTCTTGTAGTTCACTAATACTTGTTGCAAACTCCTCTCCATCTGCACTTCTCTTCTCCATTTGACCCAAATCACGAAGTTCACACACTCCTCTTGGGTGCATACCATATAGGATTTGGAATGGACTCATTCCTATACTTCAGTTTGGCGAGTCATTATATGCAAACTCTTCTTGAGCTAGCACTTTGTCCCATTGATTTGGATTTTCTCCAATCAGCATTCTCAACATGTTACCCAAACTCCTATTTACCACCTCAGTCTGGCCATCAGACTGTGGATGATATGCTGAACTGGACTTCAACTTGGTGCCCAACTTTTTCCACAAGGTCCTCCAGAAATGACCTGTAAACTTTACATCTCTGTCAGAAACAATGCTCTTAGGTAAACCATGTAGCTTCACAACTTTATTGAAGAACAAGTTAGCAATGTGTGTGGCATCACTGGTCTTATAACATGGAATGAAATGTGCCATCTTAGTAAATCTATCCACCACTACAAAAGTAGAATAATTTCCCTTCTGAGTTTTTGGTAAACTTAAAATGAAATCCATACTCACAGAATCCCAAGGCCTAGTTGGAATAGGAAATGGTGTGTATAAGCCTGTGTTCTGGCTTCTCCCCTTGACATGTGGGCATACCCTACATCTATTCACAAACTTTTCAACCTCAGACCTCATCTTTGGCCAAAAGTAGAAATGGCTCAACTATCTAAAGGTTTTATCACTTCCAAAGTGACCTGCCATCCCTCCATTATGCTTCTCCTGTATCAGGTTCTCTCTCATGGAACATTTGGGAATACAAAGTTTACTGTTTTTAAAGAGTAAACCATCTTGCAACATATACTCCATCCATGGCTCTTTTTCCACCTCCACAGGATTTCTACAAACTCTGTATGCATCCTGAAAATCAATGTCAGTCTCATACAAACCTCTCAAATGTTCAAATCCTAAGACTTGGATCTGATTTTCTTGTACAATCAATTGTCTCCTGCTTAAGGCATCAACTACTCGATTTGATTTCCCGATGATGTGCTTCAACACAAAGGTAAAGATTTGCAAGAACTCGACCCATTTGACATGCTTCTGATTCAATTTAGGTTGTTGCATGATGTATTGCAAGGCATGATTATCAAAAAACAAAACAAACTCTCTAGGCATCAGATAATGTCTCCAATGCTTGGACAATAGCATAAAATTCCTTGTCATAAGAGGAGTATTTCTATTTTGAGTCATTCAACTTCTCGCTGAAATATGCTATAGTTCTGTCTTCCTGACTTAGTACAGCTCCAATTGCTACTCCACTAGAATCACATTTCACTTGGAAAGGGTGTTTGAAATTTGGTAACTTCAATACTGGTTGCTCAGTAATCCTTTTCTTCAAAAACTGAAAGCTTCTTTCAGCCTCTGCTGTCCATTTAAATGGCTGTTTGTCCTTTCTAATTGTTTCAATGATTGATGAACAGATACCACTGATATTCTTTATGAACTTTCTATAAAAACTTGCCAATCCATGGAAACTTCCTACCTCAAATATGCTATGAGGTGAAGGCCAATCAATGATTGCTTGCACCTTTTCCAGATCCATCTTCAATCCATCTCTTGAGATAACAAAACCCAAATACACTAGTTTTGGTTTCATAAATGTACACTTCTTCACATTCACCAACAAATTTTCCTTTTGTAATTTCTCCAAGACACATCTTAGATGCTCTAAGTGTTTTTTATTTTATTTTTTAAATCAGAATATAATCAAGATAAACTATTACAAATTTACCTATGAAATCCCTCAAGACTTCGTTCATTAACCTCACGAAAGTGCTTGGTGCATTGGATAGTTCGAATGGCATAACCAACCACTCATACAACCCATCATTGGTCTTAAAGGATGTCTTCTAATCATCTCCTTCTCGAATTCTGATATGATTGTATCCACTCTTCAGATCCAATTTTGAAAAACATGTTGCCCCACTCAGGTAATCCATCATGTCATCCATCCTGGGTAATGGAAACCTATATCTTATGGTAATCTTGTTGATGGCCCTGGAATCAGTGCACATCCTCCATTCACCATCCTTCTTTGGGGTGAGAATTGTTGGTACTGCACATGGACTCAGACTTTTCTGAACCAACCCCTTGTCTAACAAACCTTGTACTTGCTTTTTAACTTCTTCATTCTCTTGAGGTGTCAGCCTGTATGCTGCCTTGTTCGGTAAGCTTGCTCCAGGAATAAAATCAATATGGTGACTTATATCCCTCTTTAGTGGTAACTTATTGGGAAAATAATCTACCACAATGTCACTAAACTCCCCTAGCATTTCTTGAATCTCTTCAGGCAGATTTGTAATATTGGTCTTCATTGTTACCTTTCTAGGTTTACATACTACAACATAGTTCAGTTCCTTCTCATCAATTTGCTGTAAATACTCTTTCCTTGTCAACATTAGGACCTTATATGCTTGATGTTCTATTGCACCCCCTTCTTGCAAAGGAAGAAGAACATGTCTTATCCCATCTTTCTCAAAACTATGACAATTTCTCCTACCATCATGTATCACCTTTTTGTCAAATTGCCATGGCCTCCCTAGAAGAATATGGCAAACATCCATGGGCATAACATCACATATAATTTTATCTTTATATGTGCCTATTTGCAAATCAACTTCACATTGTTCACTTACCAGGATTTGATGTCCTTTATGCATCCAGGATACCTTGTATGGAACAGGGTGTTTGGTTTTCTTCAAACTCAACTTCTCCACCATCTCTGTGGAAACAAGATTGTCAGTGCTCCCACTGTCAATCACCATCTTATAACATTTCCCTTTGACTTTACACATGGTTCTGAATAAAGCCTTTCTCTAAGCGGGTTACACCTTCTCCTTCTCAGGCTTCAATAAGACTTTGTTCATCATCAAAGCCTCTCCCATCTCTGGCAGATTCTCAGTCACTGTCATCTGCTCTTGTTGTTGCTCGTCCTAAGCTATATAGGCTCCTCTCTGTCCTATGTCTTCCTTCTTAGGACATTCAAAGGATCTGTGCCCCAACTTGTTACATTTGTAACACCTGTAGACAGCTTCTCTGCCTCTTCCTCTACCTCTACCTGATCCTTGGTAAGGTCTTCTCCCTCTTGGGTCACCTCCTCTACCTTGCTGCTCTTGTTGGTTTGAGTTGTTGGATTCTCCTTTTTGGGCTGTAAACCTTCCTCTTCTAGCTGTTTTCCCACTTCCTATGGCTGAACTTCTTCCCATATTGAAGTTCTGCTTTCTCACTAGTTTTTCTTCTGCTCTCAAGGAACATTGGTATGCCTCTTCCATGGTTCTTGGTGATATCATGTTGATCTCATCCTGAATCTCCATCCTAAAACCATTGACATATCTAGTAGCCTTCTTTGTTGATTCTTCTACATAACCTGCCCTTAGGTTCACTTTGTAGAATTCTCCAGTATACTCTCTTCCAGTTAATAATATTTGCCTAAGGTTCTGAATTTGTCTGTACAGAGTCAGCTGGTAAACCTTGGGTAAGAATTTGGCCCTCATCTTAGCCACCATCCTATCCCAACTCTTTATCAACGGTTTTCTCTTCCTTCTTCGTTCGGCCTGTACACTATCCCACCATAGGGATGCATGTCCTTTCAATCTTGTCACTGCCAACCTAACCTTCTTGTTCTCTTCAACTTAATCATACTCAAAGTATTTGTCTAACTCGCCGATCCAATCAATGAGGTGTTCAACGGTGAGACTTCCCTCATAGGTAGGTAACTCAGGTTTTGGCCTCAAAGTTTCCCCAATAATTGACCGAAAGTATCTTAACTCAGATGTCTCTTGCATGGGTGTTGTTTCTTCTCCTTGTTCCTCTTCTTCATGGTCACTCACATCCCCTGCTTCTGGCTCTCTTCGTCTTCCCATCTCCATAGCTTCCATACATGCCCGTAGTTCTCTCATTTCCTCCACGACCTCTGCATTTGTTGTTGGTCTTCCTCTATCATGATCTCTTGCTCGACCTACACGTATAGCCATGTCTTTCTTCTGTTGCGCTGAGCAAATCCTGCTCTGATACCACAAATGGTGTAGGCGGGAATGACCAAAAGCCAATCCAACCCGCTTCCCAGGATATACTGTGACTTTCCGAAATCGAATCACTACACTTGGCTAAACTAGCCAAGTTCTTCTCAATTGTGGCCCTTACCTTCAAACTGAGCTTTCCACAACGTTTCGATAGTCAGAATTGACTTTCCGTAATTGCAGTGTCCTTCCGCAACGCTTCTTTCCATAGTCGCCTCCCCACAACGACCCTTCCGCATGCTTCTTTCCACAACTTGTGGATTGCGAATTGCGTGCATGCCTTTCTTGCTTTCTTGAAAGAGCTTATGCAAAGACTCTTCCGCAATGTGATTTCCGCAACTCTAGCTGTTAACTCCCGGGTTCTTTCCTTCTACGGAACACTATGCAACCGTCGATCTCTTGCGGATGGAAACTCGTCCGTTGATCTATGATCAACACGAAATACTTTGCATTGGCTTGCGGAGGCGCTAACTCCGGCACACGTTCACTTGATGGATTCTTTCCCAGCCGTCAATCTTCCTTTTGACCTTGATATGGGCCGTCCAACCTCTGTTAATTGAATTGGACGCAATTGGATGCAACCCTACGGCTTTCTTCGTTGATTGATCAGAGAATCGATCAACCCAGCCCGATCTTCGTCCAGATCTAATGAACACTAAAGGTGACAAGAAATTATCTCTGCTACGTATTAATGATCGGTTCACGAAGGATTCAAGTGTTCTTAACTGTTCATACAAGCTCGAAGACAAAGATTCATTCACACGGAAATTAGGTTAACGATTCACGCTACTCCACCCGACAGAATCTAAGCTCAACTCTTGTTTGAATGCATAGTAACACCATTAACACAAAAAAATGCTCATTTAATTAAGTGATAGCAAAAAATATACACAGTCATATTTTCCTCTGGTGTGCAGGAAAATATTCCACCGACTCTTTCTTACGTAGAGCTCTTTCTTGTACCGACCGGCCGATCCTTACTGACTCCTAATATTCCCCTATTTCACCCATTCGAAAAATACCCAAAAACCGAGTGGTTGAACAGTAAAACAAACTATGAACTAACTCTCCCCATTACTGGAGGAGGCACTATCATTCCACAACAGACTCGCTATCTGGCTTGATCTCCACGCAGGGAGTATCAAATTGCCACTATGTCCTATTTTCTCAAAACTGACAACATACTAGTCAGTTACATACTTGCACTTATTTAACATACTCAATAAGAAAATCTCCTTCCCACTTTAGGGTAGCTTGTCCTCTTGCTAGCCACAACATGTGACGATGCAATCACATTGCTGACTCAACATTGATGCTCCTGCATCATATTTTATCTATGTCGTTGGTTGCTCTCTTTTCTCTCTTTCCCATGTCTATCACCCCTCTATCGTTTATGCCATTGTCTTTTTTCCATACTGAAAAACTCTTCTCCACATTTTTCCAACAACCATGTGCCCTTGCATGCACAATAACCCTTAGTGTTACTCTACTTCTCCTGTATAAGACCCCACCACTAGTGCTAAATTTTCATCCAGAAGGATTCTCCATGGTAGGGTTGCAGTTATATCCACACATCCTACCACATAGATATGAATACAAAAAAATAAAAGAGAAAACCTTCGCTCTCCTTAGCTTTGGTTTGAACTTGACCCTCGTGAATAGTCCAATGGATCTCCCCCCCCCTTTTTTTTTTATGCTTCAATGCTGCTCATCGAGCCAAGATCGAAATGATGTGACTTTCCTTATAAAAATTCCAACAAAAGGAGGGAAACATTGTAATAAGCATTTTTGTCGAGAAAAATAATGAAATTAAGGATAGGGGTAGCAAGGGCCAAAGAATTTATTTAATGGGAGGAAAAACCAATTCAAAAGGATTTTGATTTATCTGAATTATCATTTTAACATTATGAATAATCATTTTGGAAAAAGGCTGTGGGATGGGAATACCCATAATTAAAATTGACTTGGTTGGGAGGCAAGGTGGACAATGGGAAGGGAAAATAAACATGCAAGGGGACCTCTAATAAAATGGTCTTTCCTTTCTTTTTTCTTTAAAAAGTATGGACATGGGTGTTTTTTAGCGTGGATGGGTCTAGGATGGATTTTTTGTTTGTTTTTTTTATCATAGGCGAGATGAGAAGATTGGCGGACGAGAACGACTAATGAATTGATGGAGGACACCAAGTTTGGTGGAATTTTGCCCAACAAGGTGCAAATAACTTGACATGATGAAACTCTATCTACTTGTCAAGAGGGTAATATGATGACTATTTTTGTCAAATGAGATATGGGCATGACCGGTTTTTTGATGTAGATGCAATGACACTGACTCTATGACATAATGATGCATAGAGTGTTAGAAAAATAAGATCGCAAAGCAATAACAATAAACAAGATGTAGATATAAATCACATAAACACAATACAAGAGAGACACCAATATAACGTGGTTCACCCAATCTGGGCTACGCCCACAGATAAATTGCCAGTCATTTTATTATTATACCATCCAACAAATGAAGGGATACAACCTGCAACACATTCGTTGCAACTTCCTCTTCTATCTCTCTCGATCTCTCTTACACAATCACATATATCTTTACAATGCTACAATACATTACACAACCATATTACCAATGTCTTCCTTTTAAACGGAATTACCATGGGAAAATACTACGAGCTACCCAATACCATGGGACCGTAAACTGTTGTCCAACAAAACAACCCATAAAATTTATTTCAAGGGCTTTGCCCTCGAAACCTTGTCGGGGGCCTGTTGGTCCCCGGACCCCCGTTGGGGGGCGATGCACCCTCAAACTGCCCCGCTGGGATGAGTGTACAATCCACCTGCATATCATATAAAACTGGGGTACAAACACAGTTGAAACAACAACATCTCCGAATTAAGAAGACCAGGATCCACAACCAACAATCTCCCACTTAGATACTGATCACAACAACTCCACAGTTGCTGCACTTGCTAGAGTATGCTCAGAACCTTAGATCTGGAAAAAATTTCATCTTCACCTTCATGCTAGAAGGCCAACTGAAATTGAGCATGAAATTTGTTTCTCTCTAGTTACTACCTTCGTCAACATGTCTGTAGGATTCTTGCTAGTGTGTATCTTTTCCAGCTTCAACAGTTCATCTTCTAGAACAGACCGTATGAAATGGTACTTCAGCCGTATATGCTTAGTATTAGAATTGAAGGCTGATTTCTTTACAATATGAATGGCACTATGGCTATCACTATAAAACCTTCTATCCTCCTACTTCTTATGATGAATAGGGAACCTTGGACATGTAATCTATCTCTTCCTGTGTCTTGGGACACATCTCCTTAATTAGTTTGAAATGGCTGGCCAAATGTGTACTAACTGGTTTTGCATTCTGCATTCTAAACCTCTCCAACACCTTTTCTATGTACTCACCCTGAGACAATGTCAATTTGCGATTTTTTCCATCTCTTGTTATTCTCATACCAAGGATTTGCTTTGCAGCACCCAAATCCTTCATCACAAATGAATTAGCTAACTTCCTCTTGAGCACATTTATATCTTGCATGTTAGACCCTGCAACAAGCATGTCATCCACATACAATAACAAGATAATATATCTTCCATTATCTAGCCTCTTGAAATAAACACAATTGTCAGAATGACATCTACTATAACCTTGTTCTGTCATAAACCTGTCAAATTTCAAATACCACTGCCTTGGATTTTGCTTGAAGCCATACAAGCTCTTCTTTAACTTACATACTAAATTCTCCTTCCCTTTGACCTTCCTCCAAATCCCCATGGAGAAAGACAACATTTAACTGTTCAAGATGCAAATATTCTACCGCCACTAGACTTAAAATAGTTCTAATTTAAGGCATTTTAACAATAGCTGAAAATATTTCATCAAAATATATACCTTTATTCTATGCAAACCCCTTTACAACAAGCCTGTCCTTGTACCACTTCTTTCCTCCATATTCTTCCTTCAACCTGTAAACCCATTTGTTATACAATTCTCTTTTACCTGCACGCAATTAAACCAAATCCCAAGTCTGGTTTCTTACCAATGAGTCCATCTCCTCATTCATGCCTTGCTCCCATTCCTTTCTAGTTTCCACCTGCATTGCTCTTCATAACGTTCTGGTTCACCAGAATCGATCATCAATAAATAATACATCGAAGGAGAGTATCGTTCAAGGAGTCTACTTAACCTGGTATATCTTCTAATACTTGTAGGAGTTTGAGGTACCTGATGTTGTTCTTGATTTTTTGGCATCTTTGGAACTTCATTTTCTTTTATTTCACCAAGCACTGTGTACTCTGTGTTTTTGTTTTCATGTTTCTTTCCCTGCAACTGATCTTTATACATGACCCTTTCATTGAATACCACATCTCTACTCCTAATGATTTTGTTACTTTCTTAATCCCATAAGCGATAACCAAAATCATCAACCCTGTATCCAATAAAGGTACATTTCTTGGATTTAGCCTCAAGCTTTTTTCTATTTTCTTTATCAATATGGACAAATGCTTCACAACCAAAATTTCTAAAAAATGAGTAGTTTACCTTTTTACCTGTCCATGCCTCCTCTGGAATCCCACCATCCAAAGCACTTGAAGGCCCTCTGTTTATTAAGTAAACAACAATATCTACAACATCTACCCAAAACTGTAAGGGAAACCCTGCATGCAATCTCATACACCTTGCACACTCCATGATCATCCTATTCATCTTTTCTAACACACCATTTTCTTGTGGTGTTCCTAGGATTGTCTTCTCTCTACGAATCCCATGGTATGAACAATAACAAACTCCTTTCCACAACACTCACCTCCATTATCCGATCTGAGACACTTCAACCTTTTTACTGTCTCATTCTCAACCAAAGCTTTCCATTTCTTAAAAGTAGCAAACACATCATATTTCTATCTAATGCAATAAACCCAAGTTTTCCTAGTTGCATCATAAATAAAAGTAACATAATAACGAGAGCCATCAAGATATTGTACCTGAGCCGGTCCCCATACATATGTATGTACAAGCTCTAACTTTTCACTCTTCTTCTATTTCCCAACCCTGAGAAATCTGACTCTCTTCTGTTTTCCATAAACACAGTTCTCACATAATTCCAAACTTACCTGCTTCAGATATGGAAGTAACTTCCTTGAGTGGAGAATTTGCATCCCCTTCTCACTCACGTGGCCAAGCCTATGATGCTACAATGCTGTATATGTTCCTGTAGAAGCTAAAGAGATAGAACAATCAGTATTATGAGGACATAAATACAATGTACCTATCCTGTCTCCTTTTGCTACCACCATTGATCCTTTAGTGATCTTCCACCATGTTTCTCCAAACGTAGATAAAAAACCACCATCTCCCAACTTCCCTGTTGAGATCAGATTTCTTTTCATAGCAAGAATATGCCTTACATATTTCAATAGCCATTCAGTTCCATTCTTTAATTTTATCCATACCTTACCCATTCCAACAATTTTACATGGCTCATCATCACCCAATAAATCATGTCCAAAATCGCCTGGCACATAATCATGAAAAAAATTCCTATGGGGTGTAGCATGACATAAAGCCCCTGAATCTACTACCCAGTAATCACAAGTATTATTCAATGCAATGATCAAGGCATATTGTAACACATCACCTGCTACATTTGCTTCCTGAGTAGTCTCCTGCTGTCCATCTCCTTTCTTCTTTAGAGATTTGCAGTCTTTCTTCTTATGTCCTATTTTTCCACAGTTCCAACACTCTATATTTCCCAATCTGGTCTTGGATTTTCCTTTCCTGGACTTGCTGCGATTACCTGGGCTCTTTCCTCTCTTCCTACAAAGCAATCAAATCAAGTCCTTCTAAAGCGATGATGCGGAAAGCGACTAAGAGCTTCGAAATATCGAAAGAAGTTCAACAAGAACAAATCAAATACTTTTTGTTCAATGATAAAGTTTTTTCTATTGACGTAACAAGATGTGTTGTTGTGCCTCTGCATTTGCAATATCAAAAAGTTGATGAGGAGGTTGTGGGAAAGATGATTTTATCTCTTCTCTCAACATTTACAACAACATTGAGAGATGTTATTCTATTGCCTTTCAGTAAGGAGATCACATTGGGATTTCTTCCTAGAAATGAAGACGAAATTAATTTGCCTTCAATAAATTTTTATATATTGGATGGGCAACATATTGTTTTCGTGTAGAAAAAATCATTGAAACTGATAAATATCAATCAGTCCATTCAAGGTATCGGCATTGAACAACTCGTCTTCTACATAAAGATGTTCCTCAACACATTATCAACAAATTATGAAAACAACAAAAATTATCAAACAAGGAATTTGCAGACACTCCATTCATTTCTCACGTTGTAAAAGCAAGGGAGAAATGGATATCCTGCGGTAGGCCATCCCACCCGGGAAAGGGAAATGCTTCCAGTGATGCTTGGCAGGTATAGAATTTTTCTTCTTATCTATGAAAGTCTTTAGATTGCTGTCTGTGTTATGAAATTAGCAAATTAGATATTATCTTTAATTTTATATGTTTGCAGTCTTTCCAAGGTGAATGTATGGATATCTTTGTTGTTCAAACAAAGGACAACCTTAAAGACAAGCTAACTCTTGTTTTGACATCGGATCGACTGTGGAGCAAATGGATGTTTGTATTCGAGATTTACAAAAGTGGTTCCTTTCCATGCTCACCCAAGAGCATCACTCAAGTTGATTTTGTTCAAAATAAAATAAAGAATCATGGATCTAATGTTTTTAGACCATTGCGTGATCTTGATGACGATGAATTGACCATTGTGGCAGACAATATAATCAACAGATCGGTTTTCCTGAGCACATCAACTGACAAAAATGTTTGCGTAGAGACTTTATATCAATATTGCAAGCGAATCAAGGACGAGAGGTCAACCAGGCATTCGATCTTTGAATATTTCAAAGTTCATGATGTTCAAACTTTTCGATCACAAATTATCACTGTCGATAATGTCATTGAAATTTATAAAATTGCACCAAATCATCTCCAACAACTGTGCAGTATTTTATGCTCCAAAAAACAAGCAAAATCTCTGGGTAAGAAGAGAAAGAAAGAATCTGAAGAGGATAATGGTACCAAATTACCACATGATGTTGAGAAAATATTGAACATATATATCAATAAATAGGGGATGGGTATGTCCATTGACGTCGTCAAGGATAGTTCACAGTTTTCTTGTCAAAGTTATTATCCTACATCTTTGGTCAACACAGTAAGATCCATTGCATTTTTTGGTGTGATAATCAGCTGTGAATTTGTTGTTGTTGATATGTGTAATTGTGATAGTCCGTGGACAGAAGAAGATATGCTTGTGTTTTTGTACTAAAGAATCAAATGAAGCGGCATGAACTTGTATTTTTTTAGTTGATATGGAAAACTCTTGTATGATTTCTAAAGCTTTCACACTTTTCAACAAGAAATAAAAAAACGGTAACACGCAATCCTACCAAGGGAGTTTATAGAGATTTCTCCAAGGACCTGTTTATAGGATTCTCTATTATACAATGTTGGAGAATTGGAATAGATGAGGATAATTTGTCTACTTTTCAAATGGATATGGATTGGAAGGATGAGATCCTACCGATGATTGATTTACCTTTTCCCAAGGTTAACAATGATAGTTCGAGAAGCCATGTTTTTGCAAAAGAAAAGACAGGAATTCTGGGATCACATAGTTTCTAGACTGGTCTCTTCTCGAGGTACAGTTCTTTTGTTGTATGCAGGAGGTAGAGCTCTTCGTTCGTTGATCAAGTCGCTAGATAGAATAGTTATTTCTATTTTTGATACAATACACAAAGAGTTGTTTATGAACAGTTTCTATCAAGAATTGGGTATAAAGCAAGGTATTTGTATTAACATTTTCAAATGTCTTGTTTCATTGTATTTTACATTTCTCGGTCGGTTATGTTCAATAAATTCTTGAAATTCCTATTCTACTACAACATCAAATAAAGAGCACACTCAGGTATTGTCCAATAAAATTATATTATCCGATGACGACATTGAATGTAATGGAGAATCCGCAAAGAGAACAAGATCGAGAAGAAGGTAAAAAATTATTTTTCAAAGGTCCTGGTTAATTTAACTAAATTATGAACAAGGATAGTGACCTTGAATACTTGCAAAAAGTTATATAAAATGTATACTTGCAAATTTCCAAGTCAAGATGATTGGATTTCTATTCAACATGTGGATCATCCACAACCAGAGTTGGCATTGAGGATGTCTGTGGATACTATCCAACAAACCACATTGGATAATAATGAACTAGGCGAGGGCTTGGTGTCAAAAAGTGATATCTCCAACAATGTTACTCACCACTCAAATGATGGCCTGGCATTGATAGGTAAAGGAAAAATATTATTTTCTACTTAAATTGATAAAACAAATTTATTCCGAAATATATAATGATAAGCAATATTTCTGTGCAACTCCCAATATAAAAATGTTATTGATATTAGAAATGGAAGGTTTTCTATTTCGCAAGAAAGTCACAGAAAATGACTCCAAAAGAGAAAAAGGGGAAATAAAAAATATACTGTTGGAGGGAAAAAAGTAAAAAAGGGGGAAGAACATACTGTTGGTGAATTTGAATTTAAACACAAATAAATTTCATATGAGTCAAAACATATGCCATACAATTTTTGGGATTATGCCTTTCCAAATTCAATGTTGGGATTTGGTCTTCTAAATGTGGGGTCAATGAGGGGAAGTCACTGTTTACAAAAATTTTGAGGGCAGGTAGTGCAAAAAAATCATATGGGGAACAAATTCTATTTTTTTGGTTTCGAGAGAGATGTACCTACGATAAAGAAGGAAATACACAAAAAAATATGGAGCATGTGTGGGAGGATTTACCAATGAAAAATTCAGAAAGTAATACATCAATGATTGTTTTGGAGGGTGATGACGTGAAAGCACATCCATGTGAAAACTGTATTTTGAGTAAGCCCTTTATTGCACCCTCCTCTAGGACAAATAGTGAATTGGTACATCGACTCTAACAGTGTCTTAGTAAAATGCATGAATAAGTTGATATCAGAACCTTCAATGCCTTCTTCTAGTTGAGTGGAAGCCATCAAATGTAACCTATCATTGCCTCTTTCAAGAGTGGGAAATACTGATGTAGCCTAAGGAGATTTTAAATCATTCAATGTGCTTTCGGTATTTTTCGGTGACGTTGCTATTTTGATCTGAATCTAACATATTATTAGTTCAGTGTGATGCTTTTATTAAATCAGTTGAATATGTGAAATTTTGGGTGATTTTTGTATTAATATTTGTAAATCAAATCTTCATTTGCAGTTGCATGTTAGTGATGATTAACTTCATGAATGAAGTGTTGTTGTTGTGGTTATATATATATATAGCACGGTTCTTGTATGCAGTCTGAATATCAATGCAAAACTATTGGTCCCGGGAGTAGAGGGATTGATCTTTGGAGTTCGGATGTTATCCAACATTGAATATTCTTCCAAACAACCTCATTTTGTCCATAATTTCTATCATTATTATGCACGGATCTTCAGCCCCGATATTATCAGTGTTGTCAGAGAACATTTTGACGTTGCTCTGTGGTTATCCTCGCTCGACGACATGGAAATTAAAAATTTCCTTGGTAAATTTGAATGGTTGAAGAATGAAGACTTTGTATTTATTTGGGGTCGAGAGCAATGTAAACATAGTACTATTTATAATTACTCAATGTCTGCACATTATAATGTTGGCGAAGCACTGCACATATACAAAAAATCGTTCAAGGATGTACTTATCCAATATGGAGATGTATATAAAAAACGGACATGTTGTTTATAGATGAAGGGAAATATCAATCAACAGATAATAGCAAGGAAAAATGCTTGAAAATGCCAACTAGTTGGACATTCGACGATTCACAAGTGAGATAAATAACTATAAAAACGATGTTGTGTTCTCTATTGAATTATCTCGGGCCTTGTTAAAAAATGGGGCGTTGATTAAAGACATTCAACTTCAAATGACAATCATATTATACAGACAACAATTCATTTAGTGATTTGTATATTTTTGACAACTTCTACATTTAATTGATGTAAATTTTATTGCAGAATTCTCATATTATTTAGGGACATCATATCATGTATCTGGTGATGTGTTTAAAAATTGCAGAACATGAAAGCAATATACTTAGAAACATTGAAACATAATATTTTATTGACTCGATTGTGTGTGTGTTTTTTCTGTTTGCAGATACTAGACGATTTGTTACTAGTAAACCATTGATTATTTTCGATTTCAATGGAGTTTTGTTACACATAGTTCATAAAAAAAAATTGGATTGCCACGAACACCGAATATTGAATCAACCACAAAGTATTATTTTATATGTCCAGGATTTAGGGATTTTTTTGAAAAATGCTTTAGAATATTTGAATTTGGGGTATGCACAACAAAAAAACGTTGACGAGTTTTTGCCAACATTATTACAAAGAACGAGATTGAAAAGGGAATAATTTAGAGTAATTTTAACACAAGAATATTGTTCTTGCATGGCCAGAGAAGGTTATCAGGGTGATGGAAATCCTTATGTATTTATCAAGCCTTTAAACAAATTTTGGGACATTTTGATCCATGGTTGGGATGCTACAGATACAGTGATTGTAGATGACTCGAAAGAAAAACATGTTTGTAACGAGGAAGGGAACTGTATTAACAAAAACGTATACTTGCCAAGATGTCAATGACACATTCTTGTTAGATCAATTATGGCCTTGCTTGCTGCACCTAAATGGCGTGAGTGATGTGAGGCCAATTGTGAATAAAATGAAAGTATTTTGTTAAATAATACACTTGAATATTTGTTTGTACTAGTATGTTCAATTTCACTGTGATTATAATACTTGTAAAGTGTCGAGTTTGGTTTTCGAAAATGCAAAATCAGAGCTTGAAAGTGCCAAAATCTATTTTCAAAATTGCAAATTTAAGTGTTGAAAGTGTCAAAAGTAGCCTTCCAAAAGGAAAAAATCAGGTTCTAAAAGTGCCATTATGATATTTATCATATTGGAAAAGTGCAAAAACCAATTTCAAAAGTGGCGATATCTAAAGCGTGCAGGCATGCGTATGCAATGGAGACGATTGAAGTTGTGGCTTGATTTTCTTTTGGGTCTTTCCGGTTCGGCTCACTCCTGGATGAGTTTCCAAATGATTATGGAATCCTCCATGGTTGTAACAAGTATTCTCATGGGTATTAGGCTACTCCGGTTTAGGGGTGCCGCCCACACATGTTCTTATCTCTTGTACTTAGTTGAATTGTTTTATGCACATGTAGCTGGAAAATTGACTAAGTGTAGAAGTTCAGGAGGTAGGAGTAGGTAATTCTGCAGGTTAGCCGTTGTCTTCCGGAGTGCTTCCAAGATGGCCATTCCCTCGGTTAGCTTCCGGGCATTGCCACAATGCTTGATGGAAAGTGAAAAATTGAGCTTGTCCGTTAGGTCCATGACAGGTGGTATCGGGGCGTATAATATGAGCGTTTCACCACTCTTCTTGCGAAGAGGTGATATCATAGCGCAAAATGCAGATGCTTCACTACTCTTCTTGTGAAGAGATGGTATCAGAGCTCAGAACACAGGATCCTCAACACTATTCTTGCAAATATAAAGCCGTTTCGACGCAGAGGTTGATGCAGACCAGAGCAACAGCTTGGTGGAAGTTGGGCTCTTCACCATTCTTTTGACAAAGGGATGGTATCATGACGACGATGGTTACTGCGGTTTGGAAGTTTGGTTGGGCATTCATGGAGGAGTGTCGAGCTAGAAGTGAAGCAACGTCTCGGATGATGGAGTCCGGGAGAAAGGAAGTGTTTCTATGGGTAGAAATTCATATGCACATTGAAAAATGTCGAAGTTACCAGGACTTGCATGGAAGGATAGAATCGCTAGTGCATAAAAGTGTTGGGCAGACGAAGGAGCACCACATAAGCAGTTCGTTTGGTTACAGTAGGTGCACAAAAGTGACGCGACATGAAGAAGACACTAAGACCTGCAAAGTCCCAGAAGTAGCTGCCAAGTCGGTTCGAATGGATCGGATGCGCCAAACAACGGAAGGAACAAGCGGCCGAGGAAGCCCAAAGCATTGAAAACTTCCAACAAGTTGACGAGCACGCTGATTCCAAGAAGAGTTGATGAAGGCTTGCGAAAGTGATGAGTTTTCCAAAGGAGGTGTCGTGCAGACCTACGGGAAAGCACACCTTAAATGTGTTGCAGCAGATGGCGAAGAGTTAGGACTTGGAAGCCTTGAATATGGGTGCCCAAAAGGGTTCATATGAAGTATGGCATACTTGGTTGGAGTGTGCCAGACAACATAAAACTGATGGCAGTTTCGTTTCTTTGCGATTTGGACATGTTTGATGATGCACTGGTAAGATGGGAGGTGCGGAGGTGCCTATACTCAACGCAGTGTAAGGAAATAGTGACCCTAGGAAGCCAAGGAACATAGATCGTCAAGATGCTGGTTTGAAGCGTAGCATACTTGGGTGGGAGTGTATTGGGCGTGTGGAATGTTGCTGGGAAGACGACAACGTTTCAACAAAAGTGGCTAAGTCAATTGACGTTCCCAAAAACCTCCAAACACGTGAGGTGGTGTGAATGGAGGAAGCTCGTTGTAGAACCAAATTGGTTTCGAGTGTTGCAGAAGAGCTCATTGAGGGTTGTTGAAGCAGCGTGCCTTTGAAGAAGCTAGGAGGTGAGTGTGCGACATAGCAGCATGAGTCGTTTGCGGATGACTTGTGAGAGTTGTGAGGTAGTAAGCTTTCCATTGTGGTGCGGGGCATCACATATTGATAAGATTGAACAAAATCGTAGCAAGTGACCATGAAGTATCTTGGTTGCGAAGAGGTATGGCATGGGAAGACTTCTCCGGAGAAAGGCAGAGCTACAACAAAGCATTCATCAAATCCTAGTGACGCGAAAAACTTGCAGAAGGAGCTATGGACGACATAAGTAAAAAATACTTTTGTCTTTTTCTGAGGCAAGAAAGGTAGCCTTGTCTTCTCAAATATGTGCATTCAGGGGCCTGGGCTGAAGTGGTGTCCTGGGCGGCCAATGGTGCATCTGCACCTTCCTAACTAGTTAGTTTAGGTAAGCCATTAAATTTCATAAATGCAGCGTAATGCTACTGCCAACTTTAGTGATGGTTCGAATATTTGGTGGATTATGTATCCAAATTTCAAATCCTTGATGGGCCATCAATTGCAAGCATACCATTTCCAATTTACCCGATACCACTGCACTTTGTTTCCTCATTTGTTTGTTCATTCGTTTTCTGTGGAAGGGGAATTGCAACCATCGCACCAGAGTGGACCGCATTGTAGCTTTTGGAATTTCCCCACTGGAAGAAACCACATGTAACCTTCCTCTTCTTGAATGGCTAGGGACTCTGTTTTCTAATATGAAATATTCATTAATTTATAGCATTGCATTTCTTTCAAACGGGAAATACTTCAAAGTCTTAGATGATCAATTGATCTACTCCTACCAATGAAATATTTATTTATTTATTTTCATGTATTTGGTTTGATTATGCTTCGATTCATTCATATTGTGTGTGATAAAAAATTACTTCACTTGTCAAATAGAATGGTTATTGAATCTGCCTCTGTCGAGATCGACGTTTTATATTCCATGAATAATGTGGGGTCAAATGGGTTGTTGAATGATCAAATAGATCATTAAAGACTTTTGATCTTCGTTGGACATACACAAAATTTAATTTGTGCTCAAGACCCGAAGCCCTGTGATTCCATCAAGGTATACCACCAAGAACCGCTAGCCAGAACTCGAATGCTCTCCGTCTGAATCTCCGTAGGGTAACTAAGACTGTTTGAGCTTCTCATAACCCACTAAGTATTTCCCCAAAAAAAATTCCATCTTGATTCAGTAAATAAAAATAAAATTTTTCTGGTAGATCATCTCTTAATAGTGGCCTTGCTGGTTTACAAGACATTTTGCCTTTTATGAAACGCCTCTTAACTTTATAATTAGGCCGAGATACTTCATTCATATAAACTTCAATAAGATGGCTTCAATTTAATTAAATGTCATTACCCTATTATCCAATCAATACTATATAGACTTATTGTTACCTATATTTGAAGTTGTTGTAAAGCTAAAAGTTATGTTCACTTTTGGCACGCGTTTGTAATTTGTGTTGAATTTTAGAATGCACATTTGATGGGTTTAAATAGAGACTTACAGGGAATAAAACAACGGTTTTACTCCCCCAAACTGGAAATTGACGAGTTGAAAACAAACATCTCACTAATATATCTTCTAAAAATTGCACAAATTTGTTACAGATCTACCAAATATCTGCTAACTTAGAGAATTTCCAGCAAAATCAGACTGCTGGTTATTCAAATTTATTTTATAAACATCTAATTTACTGTTGTATGGTCAAATTGGATATAAAACTAATCAATTTTGCTCCCTGGATATTTGTTCAGCCTGTATGGTTTGTAATATGAGGGTCTTTACATTGGCCTTTTGTCCATACAGCCTCTACGATCCTTTCCTCCTTGACAGCTATAGTATGGCATCTGCATTGATTGATACGACCAAAAAGTGGTTGGCTGAGGCATTACGACCTTTTGTACATTGCAATCCCAGTTCTCTTTAAGAAAAATAATTTGTTTCCATTAAAAGGAAATTCTTTTGATTTCTGGAAAGTTTCAAGCAAGCAATACAATTAGGACACCAACAAATATTTCAAGCAACCACAAAAATTGTGATGTTAAAAACCTAGTAGATACCATGGAGTCAATCCTACCAAAATATATACAAGAATCCCTATATTTTCTTGGGGTCCAAGGCTTCTTTTGTATCAATTTTGTATACATTACTACCTACTTAAGCTGCTCCATGTCTAATACTTACCAGCTAGTAATATTAACGCCACTGCACAATTAATATAGTGGTATTTCAATGACTAAACTCTTTCTAGTTAGTATATTTTAATTACTATTGGGTTAAATATGAGAGTAAATAGCATTTACGCATTGTTGTTCTCATTGCCTCGTCATTTATCTTTCTGCACTCGAATTACGCCACATAAACGCTTAATACCTTACTAGAGTTAAGTACAATAAAGGTATTATTTAGCCCATAACCATTTAGTAGCGTAGACATAAAACACTATTTGTCTTCCAAGAGAAAACTCTTTAAGCCTCTTAATTACTATGAACATATGATATTGTATTAATTCAACAACTCAGATTATAGAGTTAGTAATTACGTACATATTACTCGAGGCTTAATTGCTAAGAGTGTTCACCCATAGAAGAGTAAATTATGGATACCTTGTAAATCATGAATCTCTAATATCTTAAATATATATGTTCCAGTTATAATGTGTAGTAGCTAAGTTCGTGTAATAGGCTAGGTGTAATTCATAAACAACTCAATATGCTTGTTGTGCTCTGACTATGGAGTTTCTATGTGCAAGCCAGATTAATTACAGGTTGACAATATTATATAATGATGTTATTACTCTAGATGTATATTAGTATATACCCAATGTTTATGCTATAAAGTGCTTTATTTGTACCAATAAGTGAACATACTACTGGATACAGGCACAAAAACACTAACAATACTCCATAATATATAGCTAGTCCCAACAACACATATATCAGACTGCTAGTATTGGTATGACTAAATGGCTATGAGTTTACAACCTTACTACTAGCAAATCCACTTGCTCATAAACATTTGAGCCTAGTTGATCAACACTTAAATTCGCGGTACTATGCTCAATCCTTTTAACCCGTTGGTAGTGGGTTACCGTGAATTACTATGGGTGCATCCTTCCTAGTTAATAAATATATCCTTTAGTTATGCTTTGGGGATTTCCTTCCTCCCTCGGCAAGCCCCAATAATGGAAAAATCTATCTTTATAAGTCAATGAGTAAAGCTAAGGGTAGGGCTTTAGCTTTCATTTAGGTCTTTCGTTGAGGCAGGAAAGGATGGGCTCCAAATCAAATTAATAAAATTATTTTTATTAAGGAAGTTTTTATCTTTCTCTTCACATAGAAAGGGTACTAAGGAATATAGGACAAAATTTTCAATGAAAGGGTCTAATTGGCATGTGGTGTATTTATGAAATAGATAGGTTATATTACTTGGTATGGAATTTTTGCATTAGTTGTACATGGTTCTAAGTTATATTACTTGGTACGGAATTTTTGCATTAATTGTACATGGTCATCCTTTGATGTTAATATATGCAAATTCACTTAGTTACCATATCTTTATAATGGCAACAATTGAATAGTAAATATCATAAAATATTAGACAACCACATTGTAATGGCAGTAGTGATGGTTTTATCTTCCATCCCTACAAAACATAACAAGAAAGGAACTACTCAGATTGAGTTGAAAACTAAAAAGACTTAAAAAGATAAACAAGGAACTTGAATGACCAATACAAAGAGGTAGTTTACATGAACAATTTCTCTTTGGCATCTAACCTCTCTTTGCCTCATCCTAGGCATTTGTGAAGTAGGGAAGACTAACACAAACACCTTGCCAATTAGAACTAAAAACATTGATAATTTTTTTTAACTTCATTCGATTAATTATCATCCAAGTTTGATTTGAACTTCAATCATTCTACTATGTTGCATGTTTGATTATGTCCTCAAGCTATTTTTTCCATCTCATGCTTCTCTGAAGTGATTTACCTTCATAACTCTCATAGTCATGCAAAAAGATTCTATTTATCTACTACTTAATATTATTTCAATATTTCCTTCCCGTGGTTATTTCCAACTCTAAAACCCTTTTGGCTAGAGAACAAATGAAATTCAATTTGGGGCAGATTATGCCCATTTTTAATTACTATTTACAAGCAACCGATTACAAAAGTTAAGGTAAATTTTCTACATGATTTATCATTGCGTCGTCTATTATTGAGAACTTTTCAATCTCCCTTTGTTGGATTTTTTTCTCATCCAATATATATTGGTTGATTATTAATTTGGTTGGTATATTCCTAATTTTTAGTGATTGAGTGACTATTGAATGAACCTCGTGCGATGTTGAAGTTGGTTAATCCTCATAATGAATTGAGTGAAATTATTTGGTGTTAAACCGATCATAAATATATTCCAAAGTCCAAGATTACATGCTGAGTGACAGGGAATTAGAGCGATTTCAAGGAACAAATAAATAAAACCAAGTTTTGATACCCAGTCATACATTTTTTCTCTTTCCTGATGACCAATTCCGAAGTTAAGTATATGATTGTAGAGTTAATTTGTTGTGCTTGATTGAATCTTGGTACTACCCTAGTTAGATGTGTATTGGAATTAAGTGGTGATCTTGTATACAATTTCTCACTGAAAAAGGGGTTCAGCTCCATTTCTTAAATTTTGTAAAAAATCCAGTTTGGGGTTAACATTTAGTAATCAGATGACCAACGCTTAAGAATCTTGAAAAAGCCATGAGTTTCATACACTCAAATTCTTTATTCAATTAATGTTGTTATTTCCATATCTTAGCATGGGTAATAGGTACAAAATTTTCCAACTGACATAAAAACATTTATTGTTGAAAGTTCGTCAATTAATTATTGGTAACTAGAAATCCAACTCTTGCTAGTCTGAAAATAGATGAGAATGTATTGATCTAGGAGACTGAAATCATGTATGTTCCTAGTAATTAGTGGGATCATTGAGGAGACAAATAAATCTGGAAACCTTGTAGTACTCTGGGATCAAGGAGCCAATGCAAAGTAAAGGGATTTGAACAAAGTTTTAAACAAAGAACATAGTTCTATATCCAATTCAAAGGGTTGAGGTGTATGAGGGAAAAAATCTACTTCTCACCTACATCAGTACTTCATTTGTTGTTATCCTTAATCCAAATTTAATTCATTTTATATTCTCAAATCCCAACCATAACAATTTTGAAAACTTCATTGTAGTAGCGTAACTTTTATATCAAAACGTTATTATTGACAGGTACATATTTAGACAAAACGTTTAGTGATGGGGAATGCTAACCCCTAAAATGTAAAAAAAAAACAGTATGAAAGGTAAGATTCAAGTGAAATTCCAACACTGGTTGGGAGTCATGACCCAACTAGTTTGGTCATGGGGACTAGTATGGATGAAATAAGGACGGGGTGGAAGCATACCGAAGCTAAAGTAGGTGGATGATGCGACAGATAGAACGAGTTGCAGTTTTCCCGACTTCCGACAAGAAGGATCGGTCACCCCTTCGTTTAGTGGATATTTGTGAACACCAATATCCAACAATTCACCTGTATCTAGAATGGTGAACACAAGAAGGATCGAACGACCCTTCTTGCGGTGTAGAAATATAATGAAAATAATACTAGGCAGAAGAAGGGTCGACCGCACCTTCATTTATGAGGGAATTGTACTAATATTCAACCTACGAAGGCTAGGTCGTCAATTCATGTATATCCAGAATGGTGAACACTGGAAAAATACTGAAGACAAGAAGGGTCGACCGACCCTTCGTTTAAGAGAGAAATGTAAAAATATTTAATCTACGAAGGCTGATACGACAATTCTGACTTCCGACTTCCATAGTAAATGGTAGGGATTGGGACATTGGCTGTTATAACATATAAACAATATTTATCTCGACTGCCGACTTTCGACAAGAAGGATCAACCGCTCCTTCGTTTAGTAGATAATTGTGAACACCAATATCCAACAATTCACCAGTATCCATAATGGTGAACATAATAAGGATCGACCCACCCTTCTTGCAGTCTATAACTATTATGAAAATAATACTGGGCAGTAGAAGGGTCGACCACCCCTTCATTCGTTTATCTCAGGCCTCATTCAAAAACAGGGCGTTGGTTAAAGACATTCAACTTCAAATGACCGTCATATTATACAGACAACAATTCGTTTACTGATTTGTATATTTTTGACAACTTCTACATTTAATTGATGTACATTTTATTGGACAATTCTCATATTATTTATGGACATAGTATCATGTATCTGGTGACGTGTTTCAAAAATTGCAGAACATGAAAGCAATATACTTAGAAACATTGAAACATAATATTTTATTGATGTGTTGTGTGTGTTTTTTCGTTTGCAGATACTAGAAGATTTGTTACTAGTAAACCATTGATTATTTTCGATTTCAAAGGAGTTTTGTTACACGCAATTCATAAAAAAAAGAAATTTGTATTGCCATGAACACCGGATATCGAATCAACCACAAAGTATTATTTTATACGTCCAGGATTTAGGGATTTTTTTTGAAAAATGCTTTAGTATATTTAAAGTTGGGGTTTGGACATTTGCACAACAAAAAACCGTTGACGAGTTTTTGCCAACATTATTACAAAGAACGGGATTGCAAATGGAACAATTTAGAGTAATTTTAACACAAGAATATTGTTCTTGCATGGCCAGAGAGGGTTATCAGGGTGATGGAAATCCTTATGTATTTCTCAAGCCTTTAAACAAAGTTTGGGACATTTTGATCCATGGTTGTGATGCTACAAATACAATGATTGTAGATGACTCGAAAGAAAAACATGTTTGTAATGAGGAAGGGAAGTGTATTAGAACAAAAACGTATGCTTGCCAAGATGTCAATGACACATTCTTGTTAGATCAATTATGGCCTTGCTTACTGCACCTGAATGGCATGAGTGATGTGAGGCCAATTGTGAATAAAATGAAAGTATTTTGTTAAATAATACACTTGAATGTTTGTTTGTACTAGTATGTTCAATTTCACTGTGATTATAATAATTGTAAAGTGTCCAGTTTGGTTTTCGAAAATGCAAAATCAAAGTTTGAAAGTGATAAAATATGTTTTCAAAATTTCAAATTTAAGTATTGGAAGTGTCAAAAGTAGCCTTCCAAAAGGGAAAAATCAGGTTCTAAAAGTGCCATTATGATATTTATCATATCGGAAAAGCGCAAAAACCAATTTCAAAAGTGGCGATATCAAAAGCAAAAGTATGCTTTTGGAACCTGGAATTGGCACTTTTGGAACTGATTTTTGCACTTTTGGAAACTGGGTTTGGCACTTTTGAAACCAGATTTGTCACTTTTGAAACCAGATTTGTCACTTTTCAAACAGGATTTGTCACTTTTGGAACCAGTTTTGGCACTTTTGGAACCTGTATTTGACACTTTTGGAACCGGATTTGGCACTTTTGGAACCTGGATTTGGCACTTTTGGAAGCAGATTTTGCTTGATTTTGGGGTTTAGAAAGGGTGTTTTTGACCCATCTTCAAAGTGACTTGGATTAGAATATGTCCAAGTTTAATGAAATAGGCGTTCTTCCTACAGAACAAGAGAGAAACAATAGAAAACATGATGCATTATCGGCTCTCCAGTACCCTCCGAACCTCATACATCAGGGGGCATCTGTTAATGCCTAAAAGTCGCACACATGTGACATTTCGGCGATCCATCAAGTAAAGCGTCAACAACATAAAGAATGCATATCACCACAGGCATCCTCAACAGATCCAAAACACAACATGAGTCCATAAGTGCCAAGAAATAGTCAAAACAAAGGGTAGTGCGGGTATTACACAGTTGACCTGCGCTATAGCGCAGGTTATCTGAACAATTCCCATGCTACACACGCACAGATTTTCCTTCTATTGCCATGCTACTGTCATAATGGTGAGACCACTTACTCCCAAGGACTCATTAAAGGCTCAATCCTCCCCAATATTCTGAATTCATCTCCTCAAACACTTGGTGGCATTAATCATCCCCCCTAGTGTACCTTGGAACTAGTTCATTGAGGAGGAGAGCTCACATTTGGATCTAGTTGTTTGTTGGCTACCTCTTGGCCTATAAAAGAAAGCCATTGGCATGCATTTTGTAGAGAGAAATTTGAGCAAGGTTATGCTGCTAGATTTGAGTTGGAGCTTCCTCATAGCCCACCATTTCCTACCATTGTGAGCATTCCCAAGCTCCCTTGCCACCTTCCATCAAGGGGCAAGTGTTTCTCTCCATTGTTCTACCATCTACTTAGCATTCGGTTTGGACAAGAAAGGCCTCCCTAAGGGAGATTGTTGTCTTCCCTTGAAGCCCTCACCTCCTAGGTGTTGTACATCTATTCCATTGGGAAATAAAAGAGTGTTTTAGCATATCTTTGGTTGTTCTTGGAGTTTGCATTCTCCCCCCATCTCTTTAATTTGATTTTATCAATATTTTCATGTTTGAATGTGAACTACACTAACAATCTCTTGCGGGGTCACTTGGAGGGATACCAACCAAACCACAAAAGGGGCTCCAAGGACTGAGGCCTTGCAACAACCTACAAGGCTTATCCCCTTACAAAGTGGAAGAGTGCACTTGTGCAATTTTTTCCACAACACAGCTGCGAAGACGAGGAACTATACTTGGCTAAATAAGCAAGGGATCCAACCAATGGACGATTAATTTAAGCAGTGGGTTTATAGTTCTCATATTCATTGATCTCATCAGATTAGAGGCCATTTCTATCGGGGCCTCTACTATAGCACCAACTAAAATGTTGGGATTGGGACTGTTGCTATACAACAATTGGAAGGAATCGTTTGTGAATGGTTGTAAATTAAAGGCAACGACGAGCCCCTGTGATGTATGCACTCTGGAAAATTAGCATCGTATCCAACCATGTATGACATTCCCAGTCGTTTATCCCCGAGTATGTAATCCACCTATTAATAAATACAATTCATAAGATGATCATGAGCAACATGCCTAACAACAGACTCTACACCTCAAAGCAATATGTATATGCAAACAATACTCCTTGAGTGTACTTATATTTTCATGAAATTACGTATTTGGGTTGGAGTGGCTATGATGTTCACTGTAAACTAAAGTCTAGACAATTTGCACTCACTATCCGACAAATTTTCAAATCAAAATCCAGCAAAAATGATTGAAATGACAGTTTTCAGTTGTTGGAATTGTATAATTTCGGTGCCCCATGGGTAATTGATGGCGCTAAATCTATTTCTACAAAAAATTGCAATTTCAGCAACAAAACGTGTCACCAGGTTCCGTCCAACTCCCCAAAGAAGGTGCAAATCATCTAGACTTTAGCTCACTCCATGATGTTCCCGCATTTCACTACTTTGTTGGAAACGCTTAAATATTTTGCATAAGTGAAAAGTAGGAGGGGAGGATGAAAATTTAGATGATGTCTTTAGAGGTGTGAGGATGAGGGCAGAGCTAGGGTTTGACTAGATTAGGGTTTGCAGCTGGTTATGAGGGCTTCGACCTTGGGTCCTGTTCTCATGGAAGAATTCTGCGGTACTCTAGTAGACTATTATGATGATTATGGTCAAGAAACCAATAACTTTTTGTCGGATCAAGAATTTTTCTCTAGACAAGGTTCCGGTGGGGGGAAGGTACCCCAGTGGAATGGAGTGGAGGGTGTGTAGGATTCAATTGGGAGTTTTTGGTGGCTGACAAGAATTCATTGGGGTTGTCAGACTCATGTCCCATTCCTATATTTGGATATCTATTGGATCAACTCGTGCATGCGAATGACGGTACTTGTCCTGAGGTCACTACTTTTTCTATGGTGGTGGAACTTGTGGGGGGCATCATCTAAGGACCTAGACTAGTGGGACAAATGCGGTTTCATGGCCAGAGAAGGAGGAAGTGGGCGGTACGGATTCCTCTCATGCGGTGGGGTTGAAGAGTTCACTCCATTTGAAGCAGCTAGCTAGACGGGCAGTTAATGAAATTTATTAAGCGATAGATACGAGCTCTCACTTCGGAAATTCAAGTCAGAGTACTTCCCTTCCTTCCCCCTCATCGTTGCATGAGAGAAATGGTGATGTGGTTGCGGATTTTTGTGAGATTTTTGCATCTATAGCTGACCCTAAGGGAGGAGGTTTTATTGGAAGTAGAGTTCAGAGATCGGAGTTGGAAGGCTTCACTGTTAGGACTTTTGGGGCTCTTCTTCTTGGAGAATAAAGGCATCGGGAAGGCGTTGGAATAAAGTTTTAAAATCCAAAGGAGAAGGCAAGGAGTTGGTGGTAGGAAGGGATATCCAGGTGATGAAGATCCCTAAATTCTCCTCCAGATTGCTCATCGAGAGGTTCTATTGGAGTCATTTTTCGGAAGTTTCAATTAAGAATTAGGTTGAAGAGTCCTGGACCACGGTGGTTAATTCCCTTCCTGAATTGTTTGGACTACCTCGAGGATGAGTGGATTTTGAATTGAAGACGGTGGAGGACGCTGAAGCTATTCTGCATCGCGTCTGGTTACTTGGGAAATTCCCATTAGCAATCAAGCCCTAACATCTTTTATTCGATCCAAGGAAGGATACTTTTGATTCCTTTCCGATTTGGGTGAAGTTTCCCTTCTTACCCCTGGAATTCTAGTCTCACAAAGGATTTAAGGCCATTAGGGATGCCATTGGAAAATTCATAGCGGTGGACGCATATTTATTCAAGACTCAGAGGAGATCCGTAGCCAGAATTCTTGTTGAGGTGGATGCAAGCTAGGGTCTATTTGAATCTTTAGAACTGGTTGTAGGTGAGAATATTTTTTCCCAACCCTTAGATTATCTTAATGTTCCCTTTAGGTGTGCTCGATGCCATTTATATGGGCATGTGGTAGCATACTGTAACCTATAGTTTGTTAAGAAACTATGAAAGAGAAAAGAAGTTCCAGAGGGGGATGAAATCATCTTGCAGTTCCCGAAAGAGGAGGATGGTGCAAAAATATCTTGCTCTCTGGTGATGAATGAGGTTCCACAGGCCGAGATCATCAGGAATGAAGTTATTTCCACTAAACCGCTCGAGGAGGCTGAAAAATTGCTTGAATTTGTAAATCTCATGGAGGGATTTGAGCTCTCATGTAGTCAAATTGAAAAATTCATCGATCTCTAGCAGGAAAGTGGTAAAATGGTAACGGAGACACTTGGGACCTCGAATGTAGGCGAGATTGGCATGGAAGTTGCATGCAAGGTGGTGGAGCATCCGGGGGAAGGAATTTTACCTGTGGTGGTCGATAAGATGCCATCTCTTTTAGATGCATCGTGAGAAGTGCAATTGGAAGGGATGGAAATTTTTTTGTCTTCTATTATCCGTCTAAAGTCAAATTTGGGAGGAAGTGGAAGTTTTTCTGATAGCGGTAGTAGGGGGCATACTTTTTACGCTCCTATGTAAAAGATTCTGAGATGGTAGAGGGAATTGGAATGGAGCAGTCACTGAACACTGTGTCGAGGAACAATAGGAAAAAATCACATATGTTCCATTCCAAGGAGAAGGTGAAGCGTGAAATTTCGCAAGGAATAAAATTACATTTATCAGGGGTACTTATAGCAGGGAAACCCCAGGAGGGGGGATGCTAATGAATATTATACCTATCAACATCCATGGCCTCGGAGGGAAGGCCAGATTTCTAGCCTTTAAGCATTTGGTAGAGGTAGAAAGACCTGATATTTTGTTGTTGTAAGAATCTATGGAGATTGGTTCGGAGATAGTAAGACATTTGGAGAAGATGTTTCCTTCTATGTGTTTTTTGTTGTTGATGCATCTGGGTGCTCTGGTGGATTGGTCTCACATGTTTCTTCAAATTTGAGGGTGTTAAATACTTTTGGGGGCACTCGGTTATAGGGTTAGAAGCTCATAGTCTCGAATTGGATCAGAGTTTTATAGTTCTTAATATTTACGGTCCTTATGATGAAAGGATGGATTTCTGGACCTCTATCCTAGAGAAGGATTGCTTCAAGGTTGATTCATTGATTATGGGAGGATATTTGAAGCTAACCCTGAGTGTGGACGAGATTTGGGGTGGTCAGGCCCGTGAAGATTAATGTGTTGTTGATTTTAGGGATCTTTTCGATCCAGATGGATGGATTGATGTAAAGACAGTGTAAATCAAGCCTACCTGGTCCAACAAGCGTGTAGGAGAACAAGGTATTCCTAAAAGATTGGATAGATTTTTTATGAATGTCAATTTATTTGAAGATAGGAATTTTCTCAGGTCTTGAGTAGGGCCTTTTTTGTTTTCGGATAATTTTCCTATCTGTTTTCATATTATTTTACTATCTTTCTAGAAATTGGGGCTCAAGTAGACAAGCCTGGAGCACCCTTTAAGTTTAATTCTAGCTGGTTGAAGTTACCATGTTTTCGTACTTTGGTGGAGACTTCTTGGTTCATTTCCGGGAGGGAGCTGGTTGCGCCTTGAGTCAACTCTCTATGAATCTAAAATTCCTTAATAATAAAGTGACGGAGTGGAATTCAGGAAGAAGGATCTCCCAGGATGGAAGATTGTTGGGAGTTGAACAAAAGTTGGAGGGTTAATAAAATTTAGACCCTATTATGTTCATTGAAGATGATAGGGAGGTAGAAATAACACTTTTGGAAAATGAAAAACAGAAGTTGTTGGAGGATAAGGAGAAGGAGTGGAGATTGAAGAGTAGGGCCCTCTGGTTGGAAGCGGGGGATTCGAATACCAAATATTTCCATAGGATGGCATCTCACCGCAAGAATGTAAACACGATTTGGGGCCTTCAAGACTCTATGGGGAATTATTTTAGGGGATTCTATGGTCTAGAGGAGGAGGCAGTTTCTCACTTCCAAGATTTATATTCGGAACAGGCCCAACATGATATGTTAGGGATGTTGCAGGTTATTCAGAGATTCCATAGAATGTTGTTCTATGAGGAGAGTGAGGATCTCTTTAGGTATATGAAGTTAGACGAACTTTCCAGTGCTTTGAAGTGTTTCTGCAGAGACAAGAGCCTTGGTCTGGATGGTTGGTCATTAGAGTTCTACTTGGATTTATTTGAGTTGGTAGGTGATGATATTCTTAAGGTGGTGGAAGAGGTGAGACTATCTGGAGTGATTCCAGAGGCTAATTCAACCTTTATAGCTTTAATATCCAAGAAGGATAGGCATATGTCCTTCGCTAATTTCATACCTATTTATCTTTCTAATGGGGTGTATAAGATCATAGCTAAAGTTCTGGCTATTTCTTTAAATCCTTTTCTCTCTACCTATATGTCCATGGAACAGTTTAGATTTTTAAAGGGGCGTATCATCCATGAGGCAGTGGGTGTGGCCCATGAAGGAATTCACTCTATTAATATTAATGATTTGCATGTGGTAGCTATAAAAATCGATTTATCTAAATCTTATGATAAGGCCTCCTAGCTCTTTCTTAGGTTAGTCCTACTTCATATTGGATTCAGTCTGAATTTGACTAATTGGATAATGGGGTATGTGACCTCCCTTATCCTTGTGGTGCTTATTAATGGTTCTAGTTCTCCCTTATTTAAGGATTACTGTGGGCTTCGACAAGGTTGTCCTCTCTCCCAATACTTATTTCTCTTGGTTATTGAAGGGCTCAATAGATCCATAATTTTTTAACATAACCGAAGGACCTTAAGGGGAATCTCATTGAAAGGAAGGGAGCCTCTCACTCATCTTATGTCCGTGGATGATTTATTTCTTTTTTGCAGACAATTTACTTCTAAGTGTTAGAGATTGGGCTCAATATTGAAGTGTTTTTACAGGGCTATGGGAATGGAGATCCACATTGAGAAATTTTCCCTGTATTTGTTGGACAACCAGGAGGGATCTAAAGAATTATGGAGTGGTTATTTTCCATATGATTGCAAGTCTGTGGAGGAAGGAAATCCCTATTTAGGCTTTAATTTGAATCCAAACAAATATGGAAAAAAGGATTGGCTTTGGCTCGAAGAGAAAGTGGTAGGTAAAGTCAATTTATGGTGTAATTGCTCGTTATCCAGGGGAGGGCGGCTTGTCCTTGTCAAGACAGTGTTGGAGGCTATTATTTTTTATTGGCATATATTGGCAAAGATCCCTGTGAGGACCTTAAATGCTATTAGGAAGATTTGTTTTAGTTTTCTTTAGAGGAACAATAAGGAAGTCAAGACCTTTCATCTCGTTAATTGGAAGGTTTTAGTTGCTCCTAAAATTATGGGGGTTGGGGACTTAAAAATATCTCTTTTTTTTAAACAAGGCCATAGCAGCAAAATCGTTATGGAATTTCTTGAAGAAGGATAGTTTTTGGAAGCGGATTTTGGTGGCCAGATATATTGCTTCGGATTCAGTGATGGACTTGATTCGGCGTAGGGATAAATATGTCACCAAGAGTTCTAATTAGTGGAGAGCTCTTTCCAATGCATTCTCAGTTATCGGGCATCATTTGTCAAGAAAGCTTGGGGATGATAGATCGGTAAGTTTGGGGTGTGATTCCATCACGGGCCTTACAAATGAGTGTCTACTGTCGGTAGGGCTCATTGAGCATCTTCAGAGCAGGGGTATATCTACTCTACATAAAGTTGCCAAGCTAGATGGCCTGTTATTGATGAAAGCAGGCCATGTGATTTTTTGAATGGGGCTAGTCAGGATCAGAACAATGTCAGTGGATTTGGATTCTTAATTTTCATGGATAGACAACACTTCTTCAAAGGATTTGGTGGACTGGGACCTGGGAAGAACAATTAGGTAGAGTTCAAAGCCCTTTTTTACTTGTTGAAGGTGGCTTTCAGGAAGTTGGTTCTTAGCGTGCAGATTCTGGGTGATTCGGAACTTGTGGTTAATTGTCTCAAAGGTCTAGCTAAAGTTACTCATGTTGGGTTGATATATTTGGTGGAGCAGTTAAGGAAAGTTCGGGAATCCTTTCATTACATCTCTTTCCAGCACATCAAGTGTGAATTAAATGAGGCAGTTGATTCTTTGTCCAAACAGGGGTTGTTGTTGCATCAGGGTGCTCTTCATTTGGAAGAATTTCAAGGGGGGATTGTCTTGAATTCTCATATCATCCCTTTCTATGATATATGAACTTTTGGAAGCCTTGTTGAATTGGATTTGTCCAGTAGCTTACATGAATATCATTACTTTAAGGCTGCGAAAGCTCTCTAAACTATTAGCTGTCATTATTTTTTGATAGACTTACTGTTCAATGGCACTGGGCAATGTATTTTTGCTCCAACTAGAATGAAAATACGTTTTTTTTTCTTGGAAAAAAAAGTGAAAAGTAGGAAAGTTTTAGATGTCACATATTACAAATTACTATCACTCATTTTGAACAACAATCCACCTCTAAAACCTCAAATAAAATAAATTATAGTTAACTATAAGACCCATCCAACGAATCGATTGTGCTCAATCACTGCTACATAACATTATGAAAATTTTTAAGGTGTATGCTCAACATGAATAATGATAATTTGCATGAAGCTTAACTTGGTATGTACTACCCATGCAAATATGGTGTTCCTAGCAAGAGAGAGCATATGAAGATGGTATTCCTAGCGTGTGATCCAAATGGGTATCGGTAGCCACCCACCTATCCCTCTAGCTCAAATCAATGTTTTGTCAAAATTTCTATGGTTTTTCAGGTCCTAAACTTCTGGGGCCATTTTGTGGCCCTAAATGATGTTTTTTAGCGATCCATTTTCTAAATGTAAGCATAACCCTAGCATTTATATGGAGCTCTTATATTTTATTTCTTGGGTAGGCCTTTCCAACGAGCTATAATTTCCCCGAAATGGAGTTCGTATGCAAAATTTATGACTTCGGGAAGTTGACTGCTCAACTAACCCTCTTGGGGCCCACAAGCTTCAAGACGGTTCACCTCCTAGGGTTAGGTTTTGGATGTTTAGGGTTCCTTGCTTCATGTTTTTGATAAATAAGGCCCCCTGGCCTTTTTTTTGGAATTCATCTTGGTCACAGATGAGTGTAGCCTCCACATCTCTTATCAGGGATAAGCTACCACCATTCTAGCTATGTATTGTTCAGCAATTTTACAGTCTCTCTATTTCATTAATTAATAGCAGTGTGTGTTTACTGTATCACTATGTTCTCTGCAATATTATTTTGCTTACTATGTTATTTGCTTAATTCATTTCATTCCTTCATAAATCCGGATCAGCGTGGCCCCTAAATTCGTCAAGGGACTAGGAATTTCCAATCAGGACTTCCTACACAATGAAGGCAAAGTCGGATGAATAATTAGATTGGAGTAACATAATAATGATTTTTAGACTTATAGAGAGGAGGGATGATGACTGCAAAATGCAATATAATTAGTAGTAGGACTATGTGTTTAGGTTGGGTTATAATTTAACTTTAGCTAAAAGAACTCTAACTCTAGTCAAGGGAAAATTTTAAGGGTCCATGATTTTCTCAAAGTGTGGAAACCTTGGCAAATCTTACTAATTCTTAAATTTGCAACCATAAAATGTTTGGTGATTTAAAATACTTTTTTTTTCAGCGAAAAAAAAACATACTATTCTATTGAATCAAATAGTACATGATAGTTCAGTCCATGATGGGAACAAAATTCTGCAAAACTTTCAAGATAACATCTAGCTATACATAAAAAACCAATCAAAATTGGTAGAAAGTTCACGACTAAAAAAAAATATTACAGGAATAAAAAGTTCTGTCAAAAATCCATCGATATTCAGAGCTCAAAAATCCTGACCACTCCACAATCTGAGATGTGAAGCCCCTGGAGTTCTTCCCATAGGATAACGCCTTCTTCACAAGACAAAGCTTGCTTGGATAACTTATTAGCTATGCAGTTATTGTTAAATTTTTAGAATTTACTTCAATTTGATCTAGGATCTTAACTGAGAGAACAACATGTACATCATATCAATCATTGACACAATAATGCAAGCACACAAGAGACATAGAGTTTACTTGGGGAAAACCATAGAGGTGAAAAACCCCAATAACTTCCTCAGAGATAGATAGAGCAATGATACAACCAGAATACAAGAGATAGTCTTCTCCTAGCAGTAGAGCCTCCTCCTCTACAAGTGCGCCACTCTCCAAAGTGTGAGTGAGAGAATAGATTGTGTAAAATGAGAGAGACACACTCTCTATTTATACACTAACTTGACTTGACCTTTACTCAATTAGGTCAGCCTCAACTTAACCACTTAACATAATGCTGACTAGGCCGACCCCCACTAGGGTGGTCTAATAACCCTTTGACCCACATGGCCGACCTCCAATAGGGTGGTCTAATAACCCTTTGACCCACATGACTTATACAGGGCCGACCCCAACAAGGTGGTCTAATAACCCATCAAGTATAAGTTACGGCACTTACAATATAAATGACAACACTTCCGTATAGAGGAATAATAACATCTCTATAGGAATACAATATACATATATGTGAAATACATTCTGAAGTTACATATACATCAATACTCCCTCTTAACTAGGAAGGTATTTCTCGACACAGGTCTTCTAGCACAAGTCTTCTTCTCTGGATCATCGTCACTAGATAATCGTCATCAAGTCATCATCATCGTCACTACTGCTGCTATCTCAATCAATCTCTGAATCTACTCGTCATAGGAAGTTCTACAGAGACAGTCCTTTTTCATACTGGATGTAGGCCCCCCACCTGCAGGTCTTCGTCATCACTGACCATACTGTGAAAATCTCAGGACTTATTACGTGCGTCACAAAACCTTAAAAGAGTCTCTTGACTAGCAAGAACTCTAAAGAGCATCTGAGGAATTTTTCATCTTGTCCAGATCTCCAGGACTTATTACATGTGACCCCACCACAAAACCTTGAAAGAGAATCCCAGGACTGATTACAAGCACAAGGCTCAACCTATCGGATCTCCCAGGGCACAAATTACATGTGGTCACCACAAAACCTCGAAAGAGCATCCCAGGACTGATTACGAGCACAAGGCTCAACCTATCGGATCTCCCAGGGCACAAATTACATGTGGTCATGGAAAAACCTCGAAAGAGCATCCCAGGACTGATTATGAGCACACGGCTCAACCTATCGGATCTCCTAGGGCACAAATTACATGCCATAGGACAAAAACTCGAAAGAGCATCTGCCAGATATCCCAGGGCACAAATTACATGCCATAAGCAAAACCTTGAAAGACTATCTGCAGATCTCCCAGGGCACAAATTATATGTCCTCCCAAGCAAAACCTCGAAAGAGCATTTGCCAGATATCCCAGGGTACAAATTACATGCCATAGGAAAAACCTCGAAAGACTATCTGCAAATCTCCCAGGGCACAAATTATATGCTTATCTGCATAACCTATTCCACGGCCACAAAGTATCAACCTGATACTCACCATACATCATCCTGATGTACACATGATCATTCTGATCATCATCACTGCAACATCCTGCTGCATGTCATCTGGAGCAACATCCTGAAGCTCGTCATCCATGATAATCCTGATCATACAATGCATCTACCTGATGCATACCAAGTATCTACCTGATACATATCATCATACATGATCCACTTGATCATACAATGCATCCACCCGATACAAATACAAATACATGATCCACCTGATCATCCCTGATACATATCAACATACATGATCTACCTGATCATACAATGTATCCACCTGATACATATACAAATACATGGTCCAAGCATCCAACATGATGCATATACAAAATACATACAAATGATCCAACCGATCATATCCAGCATCCAACATGATGCGTACATACATATAAATGATCCAACTGATCATATCAAGCATCCAACATGGTGCATATACAGAGCAGTAACTGGAGCATCATCTTGATGCTCATCATCCAGCGCTTACATCCACAGCCATGTGAAGGATCCACCTTCCAACATGCTTGGAATGGCTTCTGCAAATGTGTCCATCACTTTTTACTCAAAGTGTCATCAATATGAAGAACACCAAGCCTCTCCCTGAAGTACTCGAACTTCACCCTGGCTAGTGGCTTTGTCAGCACATATGCAATCTGCTTGTCCGTCGCAATATACAGGAGCTTCACGGCTCCTCTCTGCACCATATCCCTGATATAGTGATATTTGATCTCTATGTGTTTCGACCTATCATGAAACACTGGGTTCTCAGACAGCTTCATACAACTCTGGTTATCACAAAAGATACCAGTAGCATCCAACGGGAGATCAAATAACTCAGATAGTAGCTTCCGTATCCATACTGCCTCACAACTAGATGAATAGGCTGCAACATACTCTGCCTCAGCTGTACTTAGTGCTACGCAGGACTGATTCCTGCTAAACCAAGAGATCACACCTGATCCCATACTAAAGCAGCATCCAGATGTGCTCTTCCTATCTGCAGCACTGCCAGCCCAATCTAAATCAACATAACCCTGCAGGTTAAACTTTTGATTCGCTTCATACTTGAGCCCATAATCCACTGTACCCTTCAGGTACCTCAGAACATGCTTTACAACAACCAGGTGAACACTCCTCGGATCCGTCAGGAACTGGCTCAATGTGTTCACCACAAAGCAAATATCTGGCCTCGTGTTCGTCAGGTACATCAAGGACCCAATCATCTGACGATACATAGAGACATTAACCGGCTCAGATGAAGCATCACAAGGAAGCTTAAGATTCGATGCCATAGGTGTGGCCATGTCCTTGCAATCCATCATCTCGAACCTCTTCAGGATCTCTACTGCATACTTCCCTTGTCCAAGGAAGATTCCATCTGCACTCTGCCACACCTCCATGCCAAAAAAAACAAATAGTGCATCATCCCCAAGTTCTTCATCTCGAACTCGGCAGCAAGCTTCCGATGTGTGTCGGCAATCAATCTGTCATCTTCTGTTACAAACAAGTCATCCACATACAGGAGTAGAATCATAGGATTCCCTTCCTCAACCTTGTAGTAAAGGTTGGAATCCGCTTCACTCTTGGTAAAGCCCAAACTGGATAGAAAGCTATCTATCCTACCAAGTTCTGCACACATATATGACTACACCATTCAAGAAGGCTGTCTTGAAATCCATCTGGTGTATCTTCTATTTCATCACTTTTATATTTCTCTATGCTTCCATCTGCAACATGCTTGATCTGATAGTTCCATTTGGAAGTCACGACAGACTTCCTTTCAGCTCTTGGGACCGCATCCCAAACATCGTTCTTCATGATCGATGGATCATGGCATTCTTCCCGTATCCTGGGAACTTCAATATCTTCAATAGATACTTTTGTTGCTTGAACAAATGTTGTAGTCCTTCTTTTGTAGGTGAAGGTATATGGTCTTTTCTACAAAACAAATTAAATTGCATGATTAGAAACATCACATAATTTTCAGAAAAATTCTTACACATAAAGAAATATGTCATACAGTCATGCAATTATCTTAGCCAATGCTTCAATACAACATTTATCCATGTTCCACAACTTTCTAGATGCCTTCCAATCTCTACCAGAACATTGTTAAGAGTTTGCGCTACTCCCAACATGTCAACAAAGAGGTTTCATTCTAGATAAGTAGCATTGGAATGTTGTACAGTGCCATAGGCCACTTACCCATCACATGCATATTAGTAGTATACTGTTCATTAATGCAATCATTCTAATATGCACAATACATATCCTAAGTCTAGGAACATGAGCATATACATCATTGAACAATTTTATTTAAACAAACAAATATGCAAGAAATGATAATTAAAAATACTTATCTTTGTTTGGTTGCTAGGTGGACTCCCTCTGAGTCTTTGCTTCCTTGTAGGAGCTGCTGAAGTAGCTTCTTCTACACCTTTCTGTTCTGGAATGTAGAAAGATGGTCAACTCCCTTTGAATATCTGCATCCTTGCAGAAACTACTGAAGTGTGCTCCTTTTCTTTCTTGCAGGAACAACTGGAGTGTGCTCCCTCTTAATCTTTGCTTCCTGGATCACCTGTCCTTGAACTTACATCCATCCTTAATCACTATGCATGCTTATTAGTATCATCATTGTGTTATACTTGAGGTCTCATACATAATCACACATTTATTAGCATAATTTTAATACTATCAAAACACAATAATCTTAAACATGTATAGTCATGATCATTCACAGATAATAAACATTCGTATTCAAGGTTTCAGGGAAGTCTTCTTTTACTCATGCATATTCTTATTTGATCATAGGACTCTTCTGATTAGTTAAATCATCAATGCATAAACCTGTGATTACTCAAACCTATACCTTCATGATTCTTCTGGTTAGTCATATCATCAATTATGGTAAGAAACATAATATGCATACAGCCATGACTATTCAAACCTATGACTTCATGAATAATCATTATCAACAACACAACAATATAAGATCCTAACATAAGGTAGGATTCTAGCTTGATATAGGAAAAACATACCTGGATTAGCATGCTAGCTAGTTATGTCTAACATACCCGCATAATGTCTTTTGGTTCTCTTCAGTGACTTGTGCTAGTAACCTACATGTCTCATAGGTTAACCATTGTAGGACCAAGTTATACATACCTCGAAAGTAGATCTTCCATGTGATCCATGACAATGGATTAATCTTTGTCTTCATGTCACCATGATCATATGTTCTTGAAGTAGAACATGATTTGTCTTTCTTGGTGTATCTTTTATGTTAGCGAACAACATAAACCTCATACAAAATCACAATGCATTAGTACATTCATAAGTGTCAAAACCTTAATCAATGAATATCTTCTATTAAGGTGATACGACAAGTCTAGTAATTAATCAAGATTGTACTGTAATGATATGAAGACAAACATATGATAAAATTAACCATGAAACATACCTGTAAGCCATACCTGTCAGGATTGCTTGTAATCTTCTTATGGAAGGCCTTAGCCTCATCTCCCTTTGAGACATGAACTTCTTCACTTATGCACTTGACCAATCCATCTTCTTCTAGGATTAACCCAATCCACTTGATTTGCAAGAACTGGACCTGGAGCTAGATTAGGGTTTGCCAGAGAAACTCCAAAAATTCAAACTTCCGAAAGGATAGAAATATGCGCCTTGATGAGTTGATTAAGTTGGTATATTCAGAATTTGAAAACTGCAAAGTTTCACCCCTCGAAATTGCCTTTTCATTAGAGAGATTTTGAGGTCAAAAAATGGTCTCAAAACAAAGAAAATGTACTATAAAAAACAACCAATCACATTCTAGTAGATGGCATCATCCCCCATGTTGAGTTGGCATTGCATGAGTTAAGAATGCTTATTTGTCAAATTTTCTATGGTGGATGAAAACACATAGTTAACCAAGGTAGTGGTGTAAGTACTTTTAAGTCATAAAGTACTCGTAATGATAGTATTTTCATAAAATAATATTATTGCCATTTTCAAGTAAAGTACTCATAATGAATGCCTTTTCATACTTTCTCATAAAATAATATTATTGTTATTTTCAAGTAAAGTACTCAAAATTCATAAAGAAGGTCCTTTCACATTTTTTATAAAATAATATTTTATCATTTTTATGTTTTTAATTTTAAATCATATATTCATTCCATTCTATTTAATATCATAATGTCAAACTAATATATATATATTCATTTTACATTTTTTCATAAAATAATATTTTTGTCATTTTCATGTTTTTAATTTTTAATTATATATTCACTTCATTTTATTTAATATTATAATGCCAAACTAATATATATATATATATATATATATATATATATATATATATATATATATATCCTTGTACTTTTAAAATAAATTAAATTCATGAATGATATTAATCTAAAAAATGTATGTTAGTTATGCATATAAATTTATGATTTTGATATTAATTTACCAATATAGATTTAATGAATAAAAAATAATAATAGATTTAATGAATAAATAATAATAATAATAATGCAATGTGGATTATAATAATATTATTAACATTTTACATGCAAATAATTTTTCTATTAAATTACATTATATTAAATTCATGAGAAAAGTACTAAATATAAAAAGTCAACATAAAATTAAAAAAATAGCTCTTAAAAATGTTTTTTATTATTTAATTTTATTTACAAGTTCAAGACAAATAAATGCTAAAGGACAATACATTTTTGGAAATTTAAAATGAATCTTACTCACATCAATGTATAGTTTTTTTATTAATTTTATTTCTAGTGTATTTTGAAAAGTAACTCAACCATGGTTATTTATATTGTGCATAGAAAATAGTGTGGGAGGTGACTTGTCATATATACCTACCCCATAAAACCCTTAATTCATAATAGTTTAATATATCTCATATTTTTGTAGTATATCTCTTAGGAGGCCATTTTTTGACCTCAAAATCTCTCTAATGAGATTTCCGGATTCACTAGGGAGGACCTTGAATTAGGGTTTGAGTTTCCCGAAGCTTCACCCAACCAAAATATTTGATTCAAAGCTCTAAGCTTCGATTTTTCTGAGGAGCTTCCAACCGTGGTCACAGATTTCCAAAATTCCAAGTTTTGCAGAAGCCCTAATTTTCCATCTTTTCGATCAAAGTCCCAAAATGGGGTTTGATCAAGCCCGGCCTTCTTCCCAACCAAAAAATCTGATCTTGGTCTCTAAATTTCGATTTTGATGATTAGCATCCAGCTATGGTCTCTGATTACAATAATTCCAACTTTCTCCGAAACCCTAAATTCCGGAAGCCATGAATGAAGGTGCTCAAAAATAATTCTGTTTTGACAGAAATATGTACCTTATTGTTTCTGGTGTAACTCCGCACTTTTCGATCCACAGGGTCTGAAAATTTTTTCTGAGATATCCTGACCTGTCATCTTTCCATCTCGATAGGTCTGACCTCAATTGGATTCTCTGAGAGAGAGTTATGCCAAGTGTCGCAACGTGATCTGTTTATGGGATAATAAAGGAGAGCGAACTTGTACGGCGTGCCACGTGTCACTGGTTCAACTTCAGCCTCTGAAAATTTTTCTTGAGATAGTACACTCTGTGTACTACCTGTCACATTTTACAAAATTTCATTTGGAGCTTCCTAGCTCAAGTTATGACCTTTTTCCCAAGGTCACCTGATTTTGACTCAGATCTGGAAGAGGTAGAAACCCTATATTGTACAGATCATAAATCACAAAGTACAACGAATTAGAGGTTGTCCTTTGGAAACAAGGTACATGGGGATTTGATCTTCAAACTGTAAAAGTTTCAGATCCGAAAACTTCGCCAAAATGGATTTACAGCGAAAGTGCTACGATGACTGGTTTTTGCTATATCAAGCCCTAGCATCGTAAGTGCAACAAGTGTCATACATGCCATATCATGCCTTCTTTCAGGCTAGCTCTGATACCATGTTAAATTTTCAGAATTTACTTCAATATGATCTAGGATCTTAACTGAGAGAACAACATGTACAACAAATCTACATCATATCAATCATGGACACAATAATGCAAGCACACAAGAGACACAGAGTTTACTTGGGGAAAACCATAAAGGTGAAAAACCCCAATAACTTCCTCAGAGATAGATAGAGCAATGATACAACCAGAATACAAGAGATAGTCTTCTCCTAGTAGTAGAGCCTCCTCCTCCACAAGTGCTCCACTCTCCAAAGTGTGAGTGAGAGAATAGAATGTGTAAAATGAGAGAGACACACTCTCTATTTATACACTAACTTGACTTGACCTTTACTCAACTAGGTCGGCCTCAACTTAACCACTTAACATAATGCTGACTGGGCCGACCCCCACTAGGGTGGTCTAATAACCCTTTGATCCACATGGCCGACCTCCAATAGGGTGGTCTAATAACCTTTTGACCCACATGACTTATACAGGGCCGACCCCAACAAGGTGGTCTAATAACCCATCAAGTATAAGTTACGACACTTACAATATAAATGACGACACTTCCGTATAGAGGAATAATAACATTTCTATAGGAATACAATATACATATATGTGAAATAAATTCCGAAGTTACATATACATCAACAGTTATGATATCTATAAATATGTTGAAAAAATATGGACTGAAAAGAGTTCACTGCTTCACGAATCCTTCTGCACCAATGTACCAATGAGATAACATTTAACTTGTACTCGACTGTTGCCCATTTTATTGTGACCCTGGAATCACCGAACACTTTTAATGTCCCGAAACCAAAATAATTTGTTGCTTTAAGAACAACCCATAAGGCCATTAACTCAGCTTTCATATTTGTTCATGTGCCACAGTTTAGTTTCAACGTGAAGTAATGGTCTTGGGCTAAATAGATCACCCCGCCTGTCGCACTTAACCCATTGGTTGCAGCTCCATCAAAAAAGGTAACAGGTTCTGAAAACTAAGGAGTGAAGATACTAATTTTCTTAACCTTTGTTCCAGTCTTTAATTGATCATTAGCGTTGAAAAGATTCAGAATATGCATACTTGTTGACTGCACACAAAGAGTTTTGTTCTAAAAAATACAATGATTACGGGTATACCAAATGATCCATGATACCCAAGCTGGAAAAGTTTGAAAAGTTTTTCGGAATCTCATCCATTTTCTTAGGCATAATTCAAACTGATCATAACCCCATACAAATTCCAATTTTAAGGAAATGCAACACTGCTTCCAAACATGTCGAGTAAAATGACAGTCTACTAAAATGTGAGTGGAAGATTCTTCACAATTTCTACATAACATGTATATATTTGTCCCTTGCCAACCCCGTTTCTGGAGGTTATCCCAGGTTTTTAGAATACCCTGCAGAGCAAACCACATGAAACATTTGATCTTGAGGGGGATATGCCACTTCCACAAACGTTTATACCACCAGTGTTGAGGATAGATACACTTACTCTTAATTGTTGCACCATAATCAGTCTTTGTTGTAACCATACCATTCGTAGGGTTACCACTCCATATAAGAATGTCTTTTTCTTTAGAAATTCTACAACCCGCACCATTTAATAATTTAATATAATTATCCCATTCAAATGGTAATGAACCAATGAACCCCAAATCTTTTGCACTGTGCCAATAATTTCCAATTTGCAAATCAGCCCTAGATTTTTTAATCTGATTCAAAGTGAAAATATCATACTATTTAAGTGTATTCAGGATATCCTCAGATAACATGTATTTTTCTTCCAAACCTAAAATTGGATCGATATTGATCCGAACATCCTTTCCATTGCCAACCTGCAAACATAAATCGACTGCCAACTAGTTGTATACTTTAATAAAGCCTTGCCAAAAAGGGGAAGTTCCTCTTGTCTTCTTATTTGGATTCCTAATCAAATTCACCAGATTGTCTTTGATATATTTGGATTTTAGAAGACTGGACCAAAGAGTTGTTCCTGTCAAACCGCGCCAGAAACTCTTCATCCTAAGTGCCACACTAAAATTTTCAAGGTTTTTCACTCCCCATCCACCGCTTTTTAAGGCTAAAGTGATCTTATCCCAGCTAACCGTAGTTAAAGAACCGTGATCTTTACCACTAGTCCATAAGAAGTTTGCAAAAAGTTTCCTTAAGGAGGTGATGATAGATTTAGGCACCCGAGCTAAGGAAAACCAGTAAACTGGGATTCCAGATAAAACTTAACTACCCCCAATGGAAAGGAGTCTGTAAGTCCATTGATGAATTCTCCCTTCAGCCTTTTTTAAAAGCCAAATCCAGTCCTTTACCTTATATCTGTTGGGTTTCAAGAAGTACCCTAAGTACTTGAAACCATCTTCAAGATTGCAGCATTTGTATGGCAGATTCTGAATGGTTTCCTCCATCCTCGACACTTCTATTTTGAACTGATAGAAACATGATTTAGTAGAGCTGAACAGCATGCCAGAAGCAAAGCAAAAAGTATGAAATAAATCTTTGTACTGTCCCCATTCTTCCATCGAATCATTGCCAGCAAGTAACACATCATCTACAAAAAGTAGATGTGAAAGGGAAAGATCTTTAGTGATTTTAATACCTTTGAATTCTTCCTTCAGCCTTTGCGCTACTGATGAGCTTGCTGAAACCTTCAATAACAAGTAAAAATAGAAGGGGAGACAATGGGAACCCCTGTATGATACCTCTGCTACATTTGAAAAACCTTGATGGAATACCATTGATAAGAACTGCAATATTTGCAGTAGTTATGCAAGCCATAACCCAATTTAGAACCAAAGGAGGAATGTCGATTTGTATCAAGATAATCCTAATAAAAACCCAATCAACTCTGTCATAGGCTTTCTCAAGGTCCATCTTTAGGATTAATGCTTTTGACTTTCTTTTTTTGATTGTGTGAATAATTTCTTGAGAAATGCCAATGCCATCCGTAATTTGACGGTCCTGCAGAAAGCCGAACTGTTCTGCTGAAATGTATTTTGACAGAGTTGGCTTCAATCTTACAGCAATAATTTTGGAGACAAGTTTGTAAATCAGATTGAATAATGCAATGGGGCGATATTCTCCAAATGAACGTGGTTTACCACATTTTGGGATTAAAGTTAGGAAGGTTGCATTCATAGCACTTGAAATATATCCATTAACTCGAGAGTACTCCACAAGATCAAGCAAATCCTTCCCCATAATGTCAAAAGAATGGAGAAAGAGTTCAACAGTCCAGCCATCGGGGCCTGGACTCTTCTCCTTAGCAAAAATTTTAAGAGTTTCCTCCACTTTTGTCAGAGAAACTTCTTTGCCCAAATCGATTGCCTCTTGTTCATTAAAAGAACGAGGAAATAGTTTTGCAACTTTCAGTTGTGTACTTAGATCACACTGTCCAGGATCCTTATATATTTTGCCAAAAAAATCCATCGCAGCTGCCTAGATGTGTTTTGAACCTGTAATTGTATTCCCATCTCTAGCATTTATTTCCCAGATAGAATTGCAATTTCTTCTATAAGAGGCATAAGCATGAAAAAATCTGGTGTTCTTATCACCATAATTTATCCAGAGTGCTCTGCTCTTGAGCCGCCAATCTTTTTCTTCTTGGAGTAAATAAATATCATTTTTCTGCTCATAACACTTTAATTTGACAAACTCTTCATTTTCCAGTGGATGAATTATATTCTTCTTATATAGATCCCGAATTTGGATTTCTAGATTTTTTAATTCCTCGGTATCTGTTGAGCCCAGAATTGGCCCTTTCTAATCATCCTTGATCACCTTTCCTTTCCCTGTCCTACACCATTTATCATGCTAATCAGACTTGTTATCCTCACTTTATTCCCCCAAACTGCTAAGGTATGACTGATCATTGCTTTATATTATTAATGCTTATGATTGTGATAATTAAGGATTATTATCTCTCAATTGTGCTAACAATGTTATGATTTATGAAGGTAGTTTGAGATAAGTGGACTGCAGGAAGGTGGGCTGAACAAAGTCTTCAAAGGAAGGGTGTTCGCTGCTTAAAAAGGGATCCTCGGGGCTCGGATCATCGATTAAGGCACGTGGTTCTAATGCAACATTCTAGACAGAGCTGTGAACAGGGTAGCTGTAACAGAATGCGCCATAATTGGAGATCTTTTAGTTGTTTGTTGCTCGAGTTAATCGTGATCTGGAAAGATCGCCACTCCTGGGCCAATCAACAGCTTTCTCATATCTTTCTATATCCTTACTATGCCACGTTTGTAACAGCTTGTATCATTTAGGGCGCCTGAAGATCAGAGATCTTCATGGCTGCCCGTTAATAGAATTGGATGTTATGATCTGCATGTATAAATATGGGGAGCTGCCTCGACCTAGGGGGTTGAACAACAGATAATTAATTCATTGTATTAGCAGCAAAAGCAACTGTGTAATCATTCTTCTGTTAATATAAGGAGTTACTTCTGAGTTAAAGGAACTTGTGTTGTTCAGCCAGCGTCTCTGTGTGAAGGTTGGGCCCGTCTTCCACAGAGATTGCTGAGTTAAATTAGGAGTCTTCAATTTCATGTTGTGTGATGTTTTGTTCATGATATTTCTTTTGTACGCAACAGTAGTAATTGTGGTGTGGATTTTCAGTATAGCTAAGATTATAATTCCTTGAGATTGGTGAATGGTGCAGAGCAACAGTCGACTGAGTAGGAACTTTCTTTATGCATTTTATCTGACAGTTGTACACAGCCTTGTTCACCTTGCAGTTAAGTTGTGATACCATGAGCCCTTTACAATTTATCTTTCCTGTTATGATTGTTGATTTTCATTCCTGTAATTCAATTTCTTAGAGCAGCTGAACTCAATCCTTTGCAATTGAATTTCTATATTAATATTCAGTTTCTACTTATGGTTTTCTAGAGTGATCAGATTGAAGAAGTGAGTTACTTGTTCTAGGATGTGAATAGGATTTCTTTTTATCTGCAATTGTCTTTGAATCTTATTTTATTTCTTGTTGATGCATGGTAGAAAGGAATTGAATTTATAGTATTTAGACAGCAACTGGGATTACATTGATCTTTGGGATGGACATAGTTGTTAGAGGATAACAGTATTCAATTATCATGATTTGGTGTTTGAGCATAGACTGTGCATCTATCCTTTGAAATAAAAGACTTTCTTGGGTTGACAATAAATCTCGTCTGCTCTGTATGTTTGAATAATTCATCTGCATATAGGGTGCTCGACATTTTGGTGCCGTTGCCGGGGAAGGATAAAAATTAAACACTAATCATTAGTTGCATCTGATAATTGTTTTCAGCCTCTTCTTTGCTGAAATGATTTGCTTCGCATGAATACGAGGAGGGTAAAATGCGATCACCTCCCAACTCCCAAAACCCCACAAAATACTAACAGCATAGGTGGTTTGGGTCGTGGTCGAGGACCACCATTGGGCAAAAGGACATTCATCGACGATCTTGTTGACAGAACTGATTCATCTACCAGGGCTCGTCATCAAGAAACTCCTATCAGAAGAAGCCCTGCTGATCCTGGGGCATCAACGTCAGGATCCACGGTGGAGAATACACGAGCAGCTGTGACTCCCTCATATACCCCTGCTAAGGAAGGTACAGCTGACGCAGCTGTTACAACTGAATCTGTTGTTACAACTGAGGAATACGCAGCTGTTACAACTGAGGAATACATAGCTGTTACAACTGGACTTGTTGTTACAACTAAGGGAGACAGAGCTGTTACAACCAAGGAAGACACAACTGTTACAAACAAGGAAAAGAAAGCAGGAACGAACGAAGAAGAGGAAACAGAAGAGAAGATGTGTAACAGACACGAGACCGACAAGGAAGAGGCAATGGTGGAATATCATCATGAAAATTACTCCCTGCCAGAAGGAACGACATCTACATTACAATTTCCGATTCAGCAGCCAGAAGGGACAGCCCCTATGAAGAACATCTCACCATCGGTGTTGCCTCGCTTCCATGGAAGGGCAGCAGAAGATCCAGACGAATTCCTTTTTGAATTCGATATCCTCTGTCGTAGCTATGATTATGTCACCGATGCCCAAAAGCTAAAACTTTTTCCCGCCACCCTGAAGGACAATGCATTATGATGGGTCACGAGCCTTGGGGGAGGAACCATTGCTAATTGGGATAAGATGAAACAAGTGTTCCTGGAGAAATATCAGGAGTATTGCAACACCAAGGACAAAAGAGAGGAATTATTCAAAATGGTGCAGAAGGAGGATGAAAGTCTAGAGGATTTTGTAGAAAGGCTGCTGTACAATGTGCAAAGAGCTGGGCAGACGAACATAGGGCTGGACGTGCTCAAGATAATCTTGCTTCGTGGGATCAGGGATGATTGTTTAGACATGTTAAACCTGCTAGGAAAGGGAGATATCTCCAAAGAACCTTTTGGGAAGATTGTGGAACTATGTAAGAGATACTCCAGGGGGTCTTCCAGGAGCAATAAGCGGGATAAACGGGATAAGCTGGAACGTGATGTCTTCGACAGAACTCAGAAGTCATCCAATGGAGGAGCTACATGTGCAGAAATAGGCAATCTCCTTGAAAATTTTAAAACAGAAATGATGATCTCCATCTCTTCGGAGATTGATGTCCTGAAGGCAAAACAAAAACAGGCAGTGGAGGATCTCACACTAGGTGTGTTCTGTCCCCGATGTAGAAAGAATCATCCGCTGAAAGAATGCCCTCTTGACAAAGTGGAAGTATGCCAGCCGTGTGAACTGAACCATGAAATGAAATAATGTCCCACACTTCCCCAAGTGAAGGTTGTTCTGCAGGCATCAACTCCAGAAGTGGAATCAGCCTATTTCATTGCACAGAAGAAACCTTGGCAGCCTCGAAATCAAGGTATGCCTCTGGACTCGTTTCCATTTTTGAATAATATGAGCAATTGGAATAATAACATGCAAAATGTGAATACACAATTCCCTTCAAATTATGCTCAGTGGAATCCTTCCCAACCTGCAATGCAAAATTATAACTCATGGAGTCCTTGGACACATCCACCACATCAACCTACGTCATGGTTTCCTAGATGGAGAAACTTCCATCTTGGGAACCAGTTTCCTGAACCACCTCCACCTCAACAGTCACCATATTCTCCTCCGTACCCTCAATTTCCTCAGTATCCTCAATACCCACCTCAGCAGTCGCAGCTGCAGCTGCAGAATAATCCTGTCCCTAATATACCAATACGGCCTCAGTTGCCTGCCCAACCTAATCCTAACCCGAACAATAAAACAATCCATCAATTGGAAACTGTCAATATGCCGGCCTATTCTCTTTCCCCCGTACCTTGTAATGATATTCGTCTACGATCTGGGAAGATAATAGAACCTGTAATTACAGAATATATTCCACCTTCTGTGCATGAAAAAGGAGAGAGTTCACAGCATCCATCCGATCCGGTTCCTATCACTGAAGGTGCTGAGCATCCCTTAGATGGGACGGCTGAAACATTAAATGAGAAATCAGATAATACGCAGCCTACCCAGATGGTAAGGCAACCACCATACCCCGAGAGACTAATGCTACCAAAAATAGGGGGGCAACCTCAGTTCAACCTCCTAGGAGAGTTGAAGAATCTTTGCGTTAAAATCCCCCTTCTGCAAGCTCTTCAAGATGTGCCTATTTATGCTAAAACCGTTTGGGACCTGTGCACTAAGAAACCAGGGAGGAAACTTAGAGATCCTCCCACTGTTCACGTCATAGGGAATTTATCTGCTTTAATAACAGGAAAAACCCCTGTGACCAAGTATGACGACCCTGGAAATCCTACTGTCACTGTACATATAGGACAAACGCAGATACCCAACGTGCTAGTCGATTTAGGAGTAGCGATCAATGTCATAACAATTGAGACTGTAAGGAAGCTTGGACTCACTAATTTTAGGCCGACCCCTACCATTTTAGAATTGGCAGACAGATCCACCATTAGACCCGAAGGGATTCTGGACGACCTTGTCATCTCAGTAGATTCATGGGAATACCCTGCTGACTTTTTGATATTGCAACCAAAATCACAGCTGGGGGGACATCCATTGATCCTGGGGAGGCCTTGGTTGGCCACAGCTAATGCTTGCATCAGCTGTTGATCTGGGTCCATGAATATATCTGATGGTACAGAGATTAAAAACCTCACCCTGTATCCTCTAGCTCAGTCAAGTTTAGAGGCTGAAACTTCCCTTTGGATAGAGCAGGAGGAGGAGGATGTTCAACCACTATTAACAATAGGAAAGGCCTTAACTTTTAAAAACGAAACAGAAGATGATGATATCAGTAATTTCATTAGCGAACCTGCTTCAGTGGATAAAGAGGTCTATCAAATCCTGAACATTACCCTTGGTAAGGAAGAACAAGAAAATCTTACGGAAGAAGCACTAGTTGGTGACGCAAACATAATCCCAGTTTTGAAAAGTTCGAAAAGTATTCCTATTGAGGTAGAGCCTGGAAGGACTTTGAATATCAACCCTAGTCTCTCCTTAGAAGAACAGACGCGCCTAATCAGTCTCTTGAAGGAACATAAGGGGGCATTTTCCTGGGAGTATACAGACATGAGGGGTATTCCCTCTAATCTGTGCACCCACCATATTTATATTAAAAATGACTCCCGGCCTGTGTGTCAACCCCAACGACGCATGAACCCCATTCTAAGGGATATAGTGAAGGAGGAAATCCAAAAACTTTTGGAAGCAGGATTTATATATCCCATTTCAGATAGTGAATGGGTTTCCCCACTCATAATTGTGCCCAAGAAAAATGGTAAATGGAGAGTCTGTGTTGATTATAGGGAGCTGAACAAAGCTACGCAAAAGGATCATTTCCCTCTGCCCTTTATTGACCAGGTACTTGATACCCTATCAGGGAAGAAGTTCTTCTCCTTCTTAGATGGGTTCAGCGGGTACAATCAAATTCAGATTGCTCCTGAGGACCAGGATAAGACCACCTTCACTTTCCCCTGGGGAACATTTGCCTACAGGGTGCTTCCCTTTGGTTTATGTAATGCACCAGCAACGTTCCAAAGAGCTGTAATTGGCATATTCATTGAACTAGTTAATGATAGTATGGAAGTCTTTATGGATGATTTTAATCCCTATGGCAAGGACTTTGAGGAAGCATTGGAAAATTTAAACAAGGTTTTAATTCGCTGTGAACAAGCTCGCCTCTCATTAAGTACTGAAAAATGCCATATGATGATGAGTGAGGGGGTGGTATTAGGACATTTCATCTCTACCGATGGCATTCAGGTGGATCCTTAAAAAATTAAGGTGATAAAAAATATACCGACTCCTTCAACTCAGAAAGAGGTGCGAAGTTTTCTGGGACATGCTGGATATTATCGGAGATTTATAGAAAACTTCTCCAAACTTGCTTCTCCTTTGTTTTCTTTGTTAATGAAGGATGCACAGTTTGTGTGGAGTGAAACATGCCAGACAGCGTTTGACAAGCTTAAAGAGAAGCTGTCCACAGCTCCTATCTTAAGGGGACCTAATTGGACCCTACCCTTCCACATTTCTTCAGATGCCTCTGATGCCGCCATTGGAGCAGTATTAGGACAGCAGGATGGTCAAGTACCTTATGCCATCTATTACGTTGGTAAAAACTTAGCCCTTGCTGAAATTAATTATACTATTATTGAAAAAGAATTCCTCGCTATTGTTTACTCTATTAATAAATTTTGGCATTACATTACTGGGTATCCTACGTTTGTGCACACTGACCACTCTGCCATTAAATATTTAATGAATAAACTTGTTACCAATGCCAGAGTGACCAGGTGACTCTTTTTATTGCAGGAATTTGATATTACCATTATAGATAAACCTGGAAAAGAAAATGTTGCTGATTTTCTATCTCGTTTTACTAACAGTGATGACAGTTCGCCTGTTGAGGATTCTTTTCCAGATGAACATCTATTCGCACTTTCAGCTCATTCCCCCTGGTATGCAGACATTGCTAATTATTTGGTTGCAGGAAAGCTCCCACCACACATGTCTAAACGAGAGAAGAGAAAAATTATCCAGCAAAGTGCCAGGTATTGTTGGCTCAATGGTCATCTCTTCTACACAGGGCCCGATCTTGAGATTAGGAGATGTGTAAGGGAAGATGAGATCTTTCACATATTGAAAGCCTGTCATGATGGACCTTGTGGGGGACACTTTGCAGATAAAAGAACAGGGCATAAAGCGCTGCGGATGGGCTACTATTGGCCGACTCTGTTCAGGGACTCTAAAAGGTATGTTCAGTCCTGTGACAGCTGTCAAAGGATGGGCCAGCCGAATAAAACAGATCAGATGCCTCTACAACCTCAAGTAGTAGTTGAACCATTTGATAGATGGGAACTGGATTTTGTTGGCCCTATCAGCCCTCCTTCCAGACAGAAAGTTTACATTCTGGTTTGTACTTATTATATGACCAAGTGGGTAGAGGTTGTATCTTTGGCTAAGGCTAATGACCAGGCGGTGATTTATTTTCTGTGCAGTGAAATCTTTACCCGCTTTGGGGTACCAAAGGAAGTAGTTACCGATGGGTGACCGCAATTCATCTCACACCAATTTGAATCTTTGCTCCGGAAGTATCATGTGCAACATAGGGTGGCTTCACCTTACCACCCCCAGGCCAATGGTCAGGTGGAAAGTACTAATAAAGTCATTGAAGCAATCCTTACTAAAACAGTTAAGAGCCATCGAAAGGATTGGGCTGACAGGCTTCTGGAGGCATTGTGGGCATATCGCACAACTTGGCGCAACACCACAGGGTTCTCTCCCTATGATCTAGTGTATGGAAAGAGTGCCATCTTTCCAATTGAGTTTGAGATCAAAACCCTGAAGACAGCCACTGAAATGAATCTAGATGTAACAGAAGCCTAGAAGAGAAGATTGAATCAACTAAATGAACTGGATGAGAAACGGTTAGCTGCAGTAGACCAGACGGTGTTGCTTCAGCAACAGAGATCCAACTGGCATGACCGATTTATTAAAAAGAAAATCTTCCATGAGGGAGACTGGGCGCTACTATATGACTCCAGGTTCAAGAGGGATTTTAAAGGTAAATTACGTACAAGATGGCTGGGTCCATATTTGGTCGACAGGGTATTTGACAACGGCACTGTCCGTCTGGTGACCATCAATGCAAACCACATACCATTACTTGCTAATGGCCACAGACTGCGACTGTATCGTAAGCCTATTTCGAAAGATGCATCTGTTTCTCAAATTGCCGCCGATCCGGATTATCAGCTAGCACCAGAGCAGGAATTTCTCTCTGTCTTTGCCAATCCTTAAACTGAAAATCGCATTTTGAATTACTGTACATAAATATTTTTCTTTCTTTTCTGCTGTAGCGTATAGTTGTTTTCCCTTTGCATTTGATCCTTTCGTTTGTTGTTGTTTTTTTTTCAAAAAAAAAATTTTCCAGGGAAGCGCCAGGAGAACGACCAGCTTGGGCCTGTCAAAATAGAGTCGCCCTGTGCTGTATTTCCCTTTTTCCCTTTAAAAAAAAAAAAAAATCCGGCAGCTGCGACACATTTTCCGGCAACTGCAACATCTTTTTCGGCAGCTGCAACATCTTTTCCGGCAGCTGCAATCTCTTTTCCGGCAACCGCGATAGATTTTTCGGCAACTGCGATAGATTTCCCGGCATACGTAAAAATCCTTTTTCCCAGCAGCCGTGAACAACTTTTCTGGCAGCTGCAACAACTTTTCCCAGCAGCTGCAACATCATGTCCCAGTGGCTGCAACATCATTTCCCAGCGGCTGCAATATCGTTTCCCGTCAACCGTAACATCGTTTTCCCGGCAGCCGTAAACCCTTTTTCCCGGAAGCTGTGAACCATTTCCCGGCAGCTGTAACATCATGTCACAGCGGATGCAACATCATTTCCAGCGTCTGCAATATCGTTTCCTGTCAACCGTAAAATTATTTTCCCGGCGGCCGTAAATCCTTTTTCCCGGCAGCTGCAACATCTTTCTCAGCGGCTGCAACATTTTTTCCTGTCAGCCGTGAACCATCTCCCAGCGGCTGCAATATCATTTTTTCGACGGTCGTAAAACCTCTTTCCCGGCTGCCGTGAACCAATTTCCGGTAGTTGTAACATATCTTCCGACGGCTGCAACATATTTCCCGGCAGACTGCGACATATCTCCCGCCGCCGTAAAAATTTTTCGTGACAGCCGTAATTTTTCCCAATCCCGTAAATTCTTTTCCCGGCTGCCGTGAACCATTTTTCGGTGGCTGCAACATCTTTCCTAGAGGCTGCAACATATTTCCTGGCGACTGCGACATATCTCCTTCCGCCGTAAAACTTTTCCCTGACAGCCGTAATTTCTCCCGATCCCATAAATCCTTTTCCCGGTGGCTGTGAATCTTTCCTGGCGGCTGCAACATCTTTTTCGTCGACTGTGATATCATTTATGGCAACTTGCAGTGGTAACTCCTGTGTTAACGGAATAATTGCTCCAAACCTGCTAAACTATGGCTCTGGTTCATCCCAGTCGTGCCAGCGAATTCATCATTCCGACCCTGAGGACGCGATGGTTTGTGTTTCACCGGCGGAAGAAATTATTGCATTATTCTGGTCATCATGATCAAATTTATGACTGTGCACGAGTCTGGCTCCGCAACGTCACCAACTGCACACTCCACCATTCTCCGCAGGTTATCCGACGCACAGTCTCATGAGGTATGGCTTTTATTTATCACGTGATTAAGTGTTGATATCATTTAAACAATATCAGTCGTACCTTTACTCGTATTACCATTATACCTGATTAAACCTTTCCCTCATACGACGTAAACACTAATAACTGCCACCTTCCCCAATTCAGCATGGAAATTTTGAACGTTTTTCTGTGCTCAACTTTCCAAATTTGTCCATCTCTTCAACATCTCCGCTTAGCGATTCATGCATCCTCTATGCTGCAACTTCTATTCTCGGATTCTGTCGTCTGTGGGATAGAAACTTCAGCTTGCAGCCAAGACCATGGGGATTCCAGTTCGTCATGAACCTGTGAATACACCGAAACTCAGGAAAAATCTTCAGGTTCTTGCCATCTTTCAAGCCGCCGGCTGGCTCGAATTCTTTGAGCGACTAGATGGATTAAATCGGGAAGCAGCCTTGCAGTTTGCTTTAAACCTCAACAAAACACACTCTACGGTGTGGGGGCTGTGTATAGAGGTCTCTGAGGCCATTATATCCGAGGTTACGGCCATCCCGCTGGTGGGAAAGCCATGGTTTAACCGACGAGTCCCCTCAACGACTGCACGGGAAGCATTTTTAATGGAGGGGGAGCAAGTAGAAGCGTCAAGAAGAGGGATTGCACTGCACTCATTGCCGCGACCATGGGACCAGGTTGCTGTCTTCCTCAAGAAGTACATCACTTGTGAAGGTAGATATCAAACTGTGTATAATTCTGAACTCCCTTTACTTTCTCATCTCCGCCATGGCATTTTAATAAACATTCCATATTATCTACTGCATGACTTGCGTCATATGGCAGCATTTGTCCAGTCTGCTAAGCACCCACTTTCCTCCCTCACCCACCATGGCCTTATCAAATTAATAATTGTAAGAATCCTTGCCCAGCATCATCTAACCTGGGAACAATTCATAGCTCGAGCCCAGCAACCCGTCCCCTTGCGGGTTGTCCCATTACAGCAGATACAAGTTCCACCACAACAGGAGGACCGGAGTCCCTCCATTGAAGTTGGGGGGGGGGGATGAAACTATAGTAGAAGAACAGCAACCGGGGGCACAGGCAGAGCCATCTGGGGAGGATGAAACTCCATTAGAAGAAGAGAAACCAGGGGCACAAGCAGAGCCATTTGGGGGGGATGAAACTCCATTAGAAGAAGAACAATTGAGGGCACAAGCAGAGCCGTTGGGGGAGGATGTAGATAAAAACCCTGTGGAAAATCCAGACAATAGGGTAGCTCTGACACCAGAAGGTGAAATTGGAGCAACACTAAATGCTGCGACAAGTGAACCTGAAGGTGACAGAGCCAGGGCATAGAAGAAGACATTGAGCTGGTAACTATTGAATCCTCACCTGAGTGGGAAGGAGGAGATTTAATTGAAGAAGAAGAACATGAGAGGCAAGAAAACATTCCTTCGACCTCAGCTGTGAATCCCTATGTACCAGCTCCACAAAAGAAAACACCACAAAGAAAAAGAAAGAGAGAAATCCATGAATTTAACATAACCTCACCAATTAGAAAGAAAAGAACTAGATCAGCTACAGCAGCAGAGGCAGCCAGAAAAAGATGGGCAACCTTAGAAGCACAGGTTGAACCCCCGATCCTTGTACCGAGACCAATGGATGCTCCACAAAGGCCAGTTGAGGAAGAACCCGGAATTGAAGGAATTCTGGCTGAGAATGCACTATTAAAAGAAGACCTCCAAGTACTTCGAAGGGAGTTGGAAACATGGAAGGAAACCTGCAGAAAACAAGGAGAAAGAGAAATGTATACATTGGTAGAGGCTGCAGACCAATTGGAGGGATCAGATTTTGCTGAAGCTGGACAGGAGGATGAACGAATACTCTGTCCCACCTGTGGAGAAATCTTCAAGGAGGCAGGCCACAAGATTATACTTCGTACCTGCTCAGCACAACAGCCTGCAACCACAATAGAGGAAGCTGCAGAAAAAGAAGATGTTGCCACATAAGAACCAGCATCTTTACACATCCTTGCTGAAGCTGCCACCAATCCTGTAACAAAGGAGATAAGGGATGAAATCATGTATGATGATGGGGATAAAGAATTGACTGTAACCCCAGAATGCTCCCACGACACATAGATTATAGAGAAGATGGGAGAAGAACCGGGAATGGGGGACACTCGAGAGTCTAATGAAGAATTCTATACTGTAACCCCAGCATGTTCCCATGACACAGAAATTTTAGAAGATGAGCCACAAGGCCAGGACATTGATAAACTTGAACAAGATGATGTAACACAAGAACCAGCAACCCTGAGTGTACCTGTCCAACCGGCCAAGCAGATGGGAGAAGAACCTGGAATAGAGGACACTCTGGAATTTAATGATGAACTCTGGGTTGTAACCCCAGAGGGTTCCCATGACACAGAGCTCATAGGAGAAGAGTTGCAACAACAGGAGGGTGAAGAGGCAAGCCAGGATGTTGCTACACAAGAACCAACATCCTTGGAGGCTGCAGCAGGAACTCCTGAATTTCATTTGAAAGATAACCCTGGAATGGATATCATTCCCGGTACACAGTGCAGTGAAGATGAACAGGTACAGACACCATGCTCAGGTGACACCGAAATCTTGGAGGAGGAGCTGCACAATGAGAAGGATATCCAATCTCAGCAGCAGAAGGACAAAGAAGACACTGTTACACAAGAACCAGTGTCTCTAAAAGCAATGAAGGTAGCTGCTGAAGAAGGTTTAAAGGATGTTGCTGTTACACAAGAACCAGCAACTCTCTTATTAAACTTAGATGTGCTGGAAGACACTGCCCCACAAGAACCAGTGCTTCTACCTCCTAGAAATGTCATTGATTTGGATTCAGATTAAAGATTTCTTTTCAAGTCCTCCCCAGGCACAACATACAATAGACTGCAGGAAGAAGTGATTTCCACTTGTATCAATTACATTTTCAGACACCAGCAGGTAGCATTGGAAGGACAGATGGGGTGCCTGAGTTTCCCTACAATTTTTCCTCTCTCCATGGATAGAGCTCAGTACAGGACTCAGATTCCAAATGATGCAGGTTGTTGCATGAGGACATGCAACAGGGTAGTTGGGGGGAGATGTTGAGCCCATAATTGGCCCCTTCTAATCATCCTTGATCACCTTTCCTTTCCCTGTCCTACACCATTTATCATGCTAATCAGACCTGTTATCCTCACTTTATTCCCCCAAACTGCTAAGGTATGACTGATCATTGCTTTATATTATTAATGCTTATGATTGTAATAATTAAGGGTTATTATCTCTTAATTGTGCTAACAATGTTATGATTTATGAAGGTAGTTTGAGATAAGTGGACTGCAGGAAGGTGGGATGAACAAAGTCTTCAAAGGAAGGGTGTTCGTTGCTTAAAAAGGGATCCTCGGGGCTCGGATCATCGATTAAGGCACGTGGTTCTAATGCAACATTCTAGATAGAGCTGTGAATAGGGTAGCTGTAACAGAATGCGCCATAATTGGAGATCTTTTAGTTGTTTGTTGCTCGAGTTAATAGTGATTTGGAAAGATCGCCACTCCTGGGCCAATCAACAGCTTTCTCATATCTTTCTATATCCTTACTATGCCACGTTTGTAACAGCTTGTATCATTTAGGGTGCCTGAAGATCAGAGATCTTCATGGCTGCCCGTTAATAGAATTGGATGTTATGATCTGCATGTATAAATATGGGGAGCTGCCTCGACCCAGGGGGTTGAACAACAGATAATTAATTCATTGTATTAGCAGCAAAAGCAATTGTGTAATCATTCTTCTGTTAATATAAGGAGTTACTTCTGAGTTAAAGGAACTTGTGTTGTTCAGCCAGCGTCTCTGTGTGAAGTTTGGGCCCGTCTTCCACAGAGATTGCTGAGTTAAATTAGGAGTCTTCAATTTCGTGTCGTGTGATGTTTTGTTCATGATATTTCTTTTGTACGCAGCAGTAGTAATTGTGGTGTGGATTTTCAGTATAGTTAAGATTATAATTCCTTGAGATTGGTGAATGGTGCAGAGCAACAGTCGACTGAGTGGGAACTTTCTTTATGCATTTTATCTGACAGTTGTACACAGCCTTGTTCATCTTGCAGTTAAGCTGTGATCCCATGAGCCCTTTACAATTTATCTTTCCTGTTATGATTGTTGATTTTCATTCCTGTAATTCAATTTCTTAGAGCAGCTGAACTCAATCCTTTGCAATTGAATTTATAGATTAATATTCAGTTTCTACTTATGGTTTTCTAGAGTGATCAGATTGAAGAAGTGAGTTACTTGTTCTAGGATGTGAATAGGATTTCTTTTTATCTGCAATTGTCTTTGAATCTTATTTTATTTCTTGTTGATGCATGGTAGAAAGGAATTGAATTTATAGTATTTAGACAGCAACTGGGATTACACTGATCTTTGGGATGGACATAGTTGTTAGAGGATAACAGTATTCAATTATCATGATTTGGTGTTTGAGCATAGACTGTGCATCTATCTTTTGAAATAAAAGACTTTCTTGGGTTGACAATAAATCTCGTCTGCTCTGTATGTTTGAATAATTCATCTGCATATAGGGTGCTCGACAGTATCTTTCCTTCGCTGCATCTTAGTCCATTTTGTAACCTAATCTTTCAGATACTGAAGTTTCAAACATAAAGATTCCATAGCATTTAAGTTTGTCTCCACTTCAAAATTTAACCAAATCTTTCTAACATAAGCACAAAAATCTTCATTCTTAAGCCAGGAACAATTGAACTTGAAAGGATATCTTTGGTGTGAAACAGACTCATCTAGATGCAAATGAATAGGCCAGTGGTCCAAGAAGATATTTTCACCAACCCATGATCTGTAGCGCTAGAGGTACTGAAGTAAAGAAGACTTTACCAAGAATTTGTCAAGGCGTTTGTGAAGACTGTCCATACCCCCTCTTTTGTTGGACCAAGTTGGAGTAGAGACACATGTAACTACATCCACTAGATCGAAAGATACCAATAACTCACTGAAATAAGCAGCCAAATCATCCAATCTAGCTCGAGGGCCCCAGATCTCAAAGGCCGAGCTGGTAAAATTCAAATCTCCTGCAATGATTAGGTTTTCCATATTTAATAACCCATAAAGTTTAAAAGAATCCCAAAAACTTGATCTCTCCTTATAGGGTCCATAACAATTTATAATATTTAAGATCAAATCCCAACCCATGAGTAGAATGCCCCACTTGGTTCTAAAATATTTAAAACAAAAGGATTTTTGATTCCATCCCACAAGTAACCCCCCCGAGAGACCAGTAGAACTTGTAGCTAAAAGTTCCCATCTAGGAAGTAAATTTGCCACCTTTAAGATAGCAGTTGCTTCATCACACATAGTCTCTTGTAACAAAATGATGTTCGGATTAGTAGCTTGTAATAGGTTAGATAAGGCCCTAATCCTACCATCCTTACCCAACCCCCTAGTATTCAGAGATAAAAGAGACATTAATCACTGATTTCGATGGGTTGCATCGCTCTAAGTGCCCTGGGGTTGTCGTAACTGATAGTTTCCTTATCAATATCACTCAATCTAGAAGAGACTGATTTATACCCAGACATATTCTCCTCCTCCTGTAAGCAAGATTTAACTTTTCTGCTTTTCTGAATAGTCACTTTTTGAAAACGCAGTGACTGGGCAGGTTTAACATCTGAATTCAAAGAGGGATTTTTGGAATAAACTGGAATTGGGGTAATACAAGCAAGGGAATAAATTGGGGAATAGCTGCTTTCAGTCAAAATATCCCTATCCAAAGATGTGTAAACTACATTCTTGTCATACGAAGAGGTAGGGATATCCGGCAGAGGAGGCCCAATAGGCATTGGAGGGTCTGATCTCGGAGAAAAATGACGTTCGATATGCTCGTCGGAATGTGGATTTGAGATATTTTCACCCATACCAGTCGACAATAATAATTGGGGATCCATAATTTTATCGTAAAGATCCTCACTGTTTGGCAGAGGAGAATGGTCTAAACATAAACCCTTATTAAGTATCCCAGATCCCCAATTCATATTGCTCACCAAACCTAAAACCCCAGGTAGGTTTTTCGATGTACAGAGCCTCTTATCCAAAGAATCCTCAACTGACAGATAAAAATCTAGTTCACCTTTTGAAACATCAACATAATGGGTAGGGGATTCAGAAAAAGACTTACTCGGGTTCTTCAGACAATGTGGTTGCTTGGCCTCAGATGAACAAGGAGGAGAAGCCTTAGTATCATGTGACTGAGCTGGAGAAAGTTTGTGACTGAGAGAATCATCAGAGCAAGATTTTTCCGAAAGTATGGAGGAGGAGGGACAGTTTGCCCTCACATGACCAACCTTTCGACACAAGAAACATATGAAAGGTATCTTGAAATAATCCAAATTTTGTATAAAAACTTTCTAACCCCAGATGAGCTCGATTTCCGCAGGAAGGCCCTTTCCCATTTCAAATTCCACCGTCACCTTAGCTACCTTTTTTTCCACACCATACAAGGCAATGTTGTCCACTCTGATAAATCTACCCACTGTATTCGCCAAACCCTTTAAAATGTTCTCCATCCAAAATTCTATGGGTAAACCTGGGGCGAGCATCCAAAGATGACGCTTTGAATGTACCTCCTTTGCAGGATTAAAAGAGGAATGCCATTTCTTTAAGATAATAGACCCTTCCCGGTATAACCAAACCTCTTTAAGGAATAAATCCAAAGAGGTATTTGCAGGAAAAATAAAAATAATCCATCCTTTCATCAGCAAACTGATACGAGGAGTAGAATCCAACAGGGGGGTCCAATGTCGATTAATCCATTCCGAGAGCTCGATTTTGTTCAGCTGCGCATATTCCACCCTACCCACAAGTGCCCTAGTGGAGAGCATTTCCAAACGGTCAATATCTACATTTGAACCCATATCATAATTGTGCAATCCCTCTCTAGCTTTCACAGTTTTTTGTTTCCACCTTCGACGAGCCGCCTCACCAGTAATTCTAATAGGGGTAGACTGAAAACCCGGAGAAGTGGAGAATAGAGGGTTTCTACCAGAATGCTTCCCATTTACAAAATCAATAGGACAAGTCCCCTCCCGAAAAGAGTGACAAGAACGGTCTACAGCATGTACCTAGGTACCAGCCATAGTTGAAAAAATGCCACTTGTCCAAACTCCAACCCAAATAATCTTTTAGCACGTGAAGTAGAGACAGGACGAAAGAAAATAATAAAAAATGAAAAAAACCAACTACTCCCGGCTTAGGGTTTAGGGTCCACTAGGATACCACTGGTGCAAAACCCAACAAAGCCAAAAAAGACTGGAGAAAAGGCGGCAGCTGCTAAAAAAAGGAGAACGCGGCAGCTGCTAAAAAAGGAGAACTTCATATAAACAAGAAACACACCAACAACGAAAAACCCAGGATGTAAAGTTAACCCTAATAACCGAAGAAAAAGAGGACTAGGGAGACCGATACCAGAAAACAAAAATTCCCACTTTTTTCTCTTGGTTGGTACTGGGCTGATCCGAAGGATCAGCTTGACTCCAAGTCCTGAGTACCAATCTCCCTCATCCTCCCTTCCTGGTTAATAGAGAAACTCCAAACCCTAGCTCATGCAACTCCATTCCGAATATCCCTTGGTGATTTAAAATATATAATTTAGTCTATGGGCTGTTTTCGACTTTTTTTTCCAAAAAAAATCATCAATTTGCCTTTTTTTCAAAGATAATTTGCTCAAGTTCCATGGGATAGTAACGAAATTGTGTAAGTCAATGGCGATTTTTAGAGTTACTCTAAAAATCGCGTAACTCTAAAAATCGCCATTGACTTACACAATTTCGTTACTATCCCATGGAACTTGAGCAAATTATCTTTGAAAAAAAGGCAAATTGATGATTTTTTTTGGAAAAAAAAGTCGCAAACAGCCCATAGACTAAATTTCACCCCTAAAATTTTCCTTACTCTAGTCCTTACATGCTTCTCGTCCCAACTGAATATATTGACGTTATCATCGATGTGAAGACTCTCGAAATTTTTATGAATTTAGTTGAGACATAATACATTCCTTAAAGCTCCGTGTAACTGCTCCCCACATTAATTCGTCGTGCAAGTAAAATCCCATGCCATGAGGATCAATCGTCCTCTATAGCATCATATATGTATTATTATTGTTGATAATGAAAAGCGTAGTCTCATTCTCTCTCACACATACATGTGTGCAAGAATTTTTACATGATATCCCAAGTACGAGCAATAAAATGGACAAATTTTCGACTAGAGAATTGCTGTAAGCGCCGAAATCAAACACAGAAATGGGTGGAAATAGGAAGGAAGGGAGCCTGCTAGATTCGTTCAAATGCCACGATGTTTTTAAAAGCCATTGACTTACACAATTTCGTTAGATGTTTTTAAAATCCATTGATTTATACAATTTTGTTTTGTTTTAACAAAAGATAAGTTGTCCATAGTAATTTTATTTATTCTATAAATATAATCACTTTTATTTGAAAAGACATAGTTGTTATTTGGTTGTTTTAGCTTTCACCTCTTAATGGTATTGATGAATATGTCATCTGGAAATCTTATTAACTACCCATTCTAAAGTCATATGTAAATCCAAATAGAAATATTTATGTTATTCCATTTTGTTGGTACTTGTACATAGTGATTGTTCATTATTATTTTGAGGGGTTACTATTTGGAGGGAGTGAATTCTTTCATTGATGTTAGTTTGTGTTTATTAGAAAAATGATTATTTTATTTTTTATTATAGAATTATTGTTAGAAAAATGGAAGAACGTGTTATAAGAGCCATTGATAGAGACGGTTTTCCCACTTTCACTTATGCTTTCTTCCTTTGCTCAGTCTTCACTTTAGTTTTTCAACGTGACGTAAGCATTCATGAATGTAAGGCTAGATAAGACTCGATTGACCACCCCACCTATTTTTATGGGGGACTAGCTGGATCTTTACATCATTCGTGAACGTAAGGCTAAGAGAGATAAGCCACCTATTTTTATGGGATATTATCTGGACCTTTACAAGGTCTTTTTGGTTGAGTTACTTCACAGATTCACATATACTTTCACTAACTAATCCTCATTTGAAGGGATGATGTATGTGCACTTTCTTTCACCACCATGTTTCATAGTCTAGGGTGAGAAGGCATAGTTGAGAGGAGGAGACTTACTTATGGGCTTACATAGTAACTAATTGGACATACTTGTATATTAGGTTGTAAGAACCCCCGTAAGGCAAAGGAGACCTTAGGGCGAGACAAAGTAGGGCAGACTTACATTGGGCAGAGTTTTCTTCTTGTTGTTCATTCCATTGCCATTACCATTATTAAACTATGTAGTAACCATAAAATCGAATTTGGAAGGAGATATGTAGAAATTAGAGAAAGGATAATGGTTTTAGGTGAGAATAGAGGTTGAAAAAGACAGGAACAATTACTCATTATATTTTGCTACGTCTACATGCTTGAAAACCCATGAATTAAGGTTACGCGAGGTTCTCCAACAACATAAAACATATTGGACTCTTTTTGCATACACCAGTAATCATTGTGAGGGTTGGATTTCCTTAGGGAACTGTGGAGCAGTGAGGGGAAATTCCTTCCTGGTATTGTTTGAGCCAGTAGAAAAGAATGTCGTGGTTGGGATGGCTGAGTGAGATCCTTGTAAATGCTCAAAGTTGGGAAATTTGGCTAAACATGAAAGTAAATGGGCTGTAGACCAAGAGAGAGAAGCCTACGGGTGTTTCTTTCACCCCGGTGACCTCATAGCCCAACTTGAGGGTGGTATTTGCAGTTGATACCTACGGTTGGGTGGAAAATCACTCTTACACAGCCACTTTCTTGGATATTCTTGTTTAAAGATAAGTATCATCTTTGTATATAAATGTTTCTCTTTGTATACAAATGATTTTATTTTATGCATGTGATAAATATGCTTGTTTATGCATGATGTGTGTGGATGGAGTTTTATTTCCATTTTGTTTTACATTTATGCATCTACACATATAATTTTTATTTATGGATTCGTATTATGGCCCATGGAGTGAAATTTAGAAACTGGAAATTCATAAGTATCCCCTCCTTTAGTTGGATTTATGGATGGGGATGTGACATGAAGTTGCAAGAGTATATAGAATCAGATTGGGTAGGTAGTGCATCAGACAGGAAAAGCACCTCAAGGTGTTGCTTTAGCTTGGGATCAACGATGATATCTTGGTTCAACCAAAAGCAGATTTTGTGGTACTCAGCTCCTCAAAGGAAAATTTTATGGCAACGGGTACAACTAGTTGTGAATCCATCCAGTTTCGCGAGTTGCTTACAGATTTATTTGATCATGAGATACATCCCATGGTAATTTGCCGTGATAATCAAAGTTGTATCAAACTCTGAGAATCCATTTTTTTATGATAGATCCAAGCACATTGAGATTAGGTATCACTTCATTCAAGACAGATCCCAAAAGAGAGCAGTGAAGCTTCAATATTTACCCATAAATCAACAAGTTGTGGATATTTTTACCAAACCCTTAGCACAATGGAAGTTTGAAATATTCAAAGACAAATTTGAATTGAATTCATTTCTCACTAAGAGGGAGTGTTGATGTTTGTAGCTCAGATAGGAACTTTCGCACAAGTTTAGTGTCAAACATGTGTGAAGTCATCCAAATCAAATATATTTTGTAATTCATTTTATTAATAAAGTGAAAATCTTATATTTTGTTATTGAGTCTAATAAAGTGCATTTTTAATGCATTAGTGATTTAAACTAATCTCAATTGTCGATCTCATCGAGAGATTAGGTTTTTGGTAGATTAGGGTTTGAGCTAAATTACAAAGGCAATTCAAGGTAGAGGATAAAGACATGTATTATTCATCAAAAAATAGTTTTGGTTAGAAGGTAGAAGAAACTCAACAGAGGAGTGGAGTTAGAGTGCCAGAGAGGAGCCCATATCAACAACCAGCAGAATTTAGCGTGCAACCTACATGTATAACAAATCCATACAATAGGTCTATACCATCATACATATTTTGTATGGACATGTTCGTACATAATTGCAACAGATCCATACAACCACCAAAAAGTGTTAAGAGGATTTCTCATTTGTTTGAAAGTGGTTTTCCTCAATGAGTTTGTTTATTTTTTCTTTGAAGTTGTAGAGGTTTCCATGTAAGAATAGATCTTTAAATGAAAGGTTGATTTGAAGGTGTAAATCATCTATGTATTTTGTTTTTCTTTTGTTGTTCATTTTATAGCTATATTTGTGAATCCTGCTATGTGCAGAATTTAATATTATGTTAATTAAATATCAGTTGACTTTTCTTAGAACATAAGAATGGCATTCACCTAAGGTATAGAAAATTTTGCACAGGGAGTTCAAAGGTTTATGCAACAAGGTAGGAATCAAGAGAGAGTTGATTGGTCCATACAACCCACAACATAATGGAGTTGTAGTAGAAGAATCGATATATCACAAGGACTACTAAGAACGTGATTCATAATGAAGACTTGCAAATTTTTCTATGGGCAGAAGCATACAACACGACAGTCTCCAACCACCAGGTACACTTCCAATAGAGCAGCTATGTCTTTAGTTTCAATTATGGGATGGAGAATACATTAAATGGATGTGAAGATAGCTTCCCTCAATAGGATAATTTAGGAAAAGTGTACATAGAGTAGCCTCTAGGATTCAAGGTAAGTGGGAAGGAATCTCATGTTTGTAGGTTGTAAAAAGACTTGTATGGACTAAAGAAAACACTGAGAACATGGTATTCCAAGGTTGATGGATATATGATGAGTATGGGCTTCACCAAAAGTGAAGAAAACCCTAACTTATATTATATATTTGTTGGGATTGATCTGTTTGTTTTGGGGTTATATGTAGATCACTTGCTTCTTACAAGTTTAAAGAAGCTTATTACAAGCTGCAAAGCAAAGATGCCAGATGAAAATGAGATGAAGGGCATTGGCATGGAACATTACTTCATGGGTTTGGAGGTTTGGTAGATACCAGGGGAGATATTCCCTGGGAAAGGTAAGCATGTTATTGAGATCATGAAAAGGTTTCGAATGGATTACAAACATATGGACACACCTATGATCACTAATATGTAGAAAGTAACAACTTCACATTCATAAATGGTGGACCCTGTTACCAACTGAGTTGCACACAGTTGGACTTCCAGAGAGCCACCAATGTTTGCTCAAATACTTGTGCATTTCAGTGTTCAAAAGTTCAAATTGGGCCTTTTCAAGGCCCCCTTTTTATTTTTTTTAAAGCATGGCCATGTCCCACGGGGTTTGTAATGTTGATGTATCTGTAACTTCAGAAGATATTCACTTGTATATTGTATGTATTACATTTGTACTTTATTGTATCCCCAACGGAGATGTATTATTCCTCCAATTGGAAGTGTCATCATTTGTATTTGCAAGTGTCTCAAGTTATATTGTAAGTGTCGTAACTTATATTTGATGGGTTATTAGACCACCTTAGAGGGGTCGGCCCAGTATGAGTTAAAGGGTTATTAGACCACCCTAGTGGGGTCGGTCCAGTGACAAGTGGTAATGGGTTATTAGACTTTCCTAAGGGAGGTCGGCCCAGTTAGAGTACGGCCCAGTTAGAGTAAAAGGCAAGTAAAGGTAAAGTATAAATAGAGAGGAGCACCTCTCTATTTATCCATTCACACACTCACTCACTTCGCATTAGTGAGAGAGAGGAGGAGTGCGCACAAGTGGAGGAGGAGAAGCTGCTAGGAGACTATCTCTTGTTTTGGGGTTTTTGTTAGATTTCGAGCATTAATTCAACATACTCTAGGATCTTTACTGAGAGAATAACATGTACAACATATCAATCATATCAAACATGTATCAAGCATATCAAGCAATCACATAAGACAATGGACACACAGAGTTTCACTGGGGAAAACCATAAAGGTGAAAATGTTAGGATATTCCTATACTCCATCCTAGTCCTACTATCTTTTCAGTCATTTTCATTTTCAGTCTTTTAGGGTTTGCATGCACTTTTAGGGTTTGCATGCATTCTAGGGTTTGCATGCATTTCCAGTCATCGGTCCCAGCACCTAGCCCTCCATTAGCTAGCCCCCAGAGCTTCTTCCTGATTAGTTTCATCCCTCCTAGTGCCTAGTGTGCCCTCCTTTCACCTACTGCATGAGAGAGGCGCACTTCTTCACCTACCAGTCCAGTTATGTCCAGTTAACAACAATTCTCTCCCTGATTTTAGGCTTGACTCACTCTTTACTGACCTTATCACTCTGATGGACCTCCAGTGTGACTAGATAGGTTGTTCTGACTCCAGTTATCTCCATGAGAACCCTCCATTGAGCCTCCTTCACTATATTAGTGCTTCCATGTGCCAGTTACACCTACCACATTCAGTTAGACTCAATTTGACTTCTGGTTGACTATTACTTGTGCATTGATGACTTCACTGATGATGAGTTGGACTCCTAGTTGTGACTTGATGACACTCCACTGATTATGGATCTATCCATGAAGGCTAATTCGAATCACACCTAGTGTATTCGAATCCTGAGCATTGTATATTTACCTTTTTGCTATTCAGATTAATGTAACATGTGTAATTATTCTGCCTCTATCTGAGCTCCTTTGGATCTGTGTTCTTCTGCTCTATTCTTCTTCTGTCATTCCTAAATTCTTTCATTGTGAGGTTTACATCATCTCTTTGGATCTACTGTGAGCATCTTCACATGGTATCAGAACCATTTGAGAGTATATTCTACCTCCATTCTTGAGAGTTTTTTGCAGGTATTTTGAAGTTCCAGCAGTTGCAGCAACAGTATCAGCAGTTTCTTTTTGCACTCGTTCCAGCAGTCAAGATGAGCAATTCGAATGCTCCTTCTTCTCCTTTAATTCTCACTCCCTTCAATTACTTTGAATGGAAGGGTAAGATGAAAATACACTTGAAGTCGAGAGTGTTTTCTAGAATAGTTGAGGGAAAATATGCCATACCACATACAGTTGTAGAAAGAACCAAGCATCTAAATAAAATGGATGAAGCCTTTGGATGCATATGCCTTCATATGTTTGAAGATCTATTGTTTCATGTTGAAGGAATGAAGTCTCCAAATGAGTTATGGACAAAATTGGAGAGTCTTTTTGGCAAACAAGATGGGCTAAGAGGCTACATTCTCAAAAATGAATTGGTTTCCCTACAACCTAACAATTTTGAAAGCATTCAAAAATTCTTCTCCAAATTTTAGAATTTGGTTTTACAATGCAAGCATTGTGGCATCACTAAAAGTGATGAGCAATTGGTACTCTCCATATTGAGCAAACTTAGATCTCAATTTTCTGTCTTTGTATCTACTTTCCATTCTGTTCGAATGTCAATCCCTGGATGGAAGTTTCCCACCTTAAAAGACTTTGTTGAAGCTCTCATTCAAGAAGAGAACAAACTGATTCAAATGGGTTCCATCAAGGCCTCCAAAGATCTAGCTCTTCTAGCTAGAGAAGCAAGTGGAGCGAATGCAAAGGGGAGGCAAAAAGACAAGGAAAAGAAGCCATCTAAATCCAGAAGTGACAAACACAAGAGACCTAATTGCTCCTACTACAAGAGAGGAAACCATCCTGAGAATTCCTGCATGCACAAGAAAATAGACCTACTTACCAAGCTTCTTGAAAAAAACAAAATTGTTGTTCCAAAAGAAGCAAAGATGTCTGATTCTGGAAGTGGATCTGATGAATGCCATGCATTGATGGCTGGTTTTTCAAAGTCAAAATCCCTCCTCATAGATTCTAGAGCCTCCAACCACATGGTTGCCTTCGAAGAATCTTTCTCCTCTTTAGATCTCAAAGATGGGCCTACTGTTCACATGGGAGACAACTCTCAGATTTCTGCCAAAGGATTGGGTACAGTATATATGGAGCATGGTAAGCTCAAAAATGTTTTATTTGTTCCTTCTCTAACAGCTAATTTGTTATCAGTATATCAGATGACTCATACAGGATCACCAAAGCAAGTAACTTTTGGTCCAAACACAGTAGAGATTACATAGATCTCCATTGGAAAGATTATAGCGAATGGGGTTGTTAATCATGCCTCTAAGGCATATGAGTTCTCTCACTTCATTCCCTTCTCTCTGACTATTCCTTCAGATTCTGATCAAGATCAAAGTGACTCCTCTTCTGATGAAGAAGAAGATCAAGATTTTGATGTTGAGATCATAGTTCAAGAAGATTCAGATCCAGAACCAACACATATTCTCAGTCCAGATTCAAGGTCAATATGGGCTCACACAGTCCTTGCTACTACTGAGAACACAGTTGAGGATTCATCTGTTCACCGAACTACCAGACTTCAGCATCATGCCAACCTTGCATTATGCCATCTACCTCTCCATGAGAGATGCAGCATGATGATGGGGTTCTCTCTTCCATCACTTGGGAAGACCCCTCATGTTCCATTCGCTCCAGTTGCAGAAAGAATTCCTGAGAGACTTGCTTCGTCCAATCCATCCTCTACACAATGGAAGGCACATCAGAAGACTAGATCCACATCTAGCACCTGTTTTGGCATCCTACAGGGGATCAACTTGTCAAGTTTTTTGCAGAAGTGTTCACTGATGAAAGCTTCCTTCTTTTCTGCTTATTATGATGGTTCTTTGAGTTATTTACTGTTCTCTTGAGGGGGGGTATTTTTCCCATGAGGTTTTCCCCATTTTCTTTGTTTATGGACAGTTCTTTATTTTTCTATCTTATTTGATTGTATGGGTGACCTTTGGTCCTAGTTACCAGGGCCCAGGATGGATTAAGGGGGGGTGTTAGGATATTCCTATACTCCATCCTAGTCCTACTAGCTTTTCAGTTCATTTTCAGTCTTTTAGGGTTTGCATGCACTTTTAGGGTTTGCATGCATTTCCAATCATCAGTCCCAGCACCTAGCCCTCAGTTAGCTAGCCCCCAGAGCTTCTTCCTGATTAGTTTCATCCCTCCTAGTGCTTAGTGCGCCCTCCTTTCACCTACTACATGAGAGAGGCGCACTTCTTCACCTACCAGTCCAGTTATGTTCAGTTAACAAGAGTTCTCTCCCTGGTTTTAGGCTTGACTCACTCTTTACTGACCTTATCACTCCGATGGACCTCCAGTGTGACTAGATAGGTTGTTCTGACTCCAGTTAGCTCCATGAGCGCCCTCCACTGATCCTCCTTCACTACATTAGTGATTCCATCTGCCAGTTACACCTACCACATTCAGTTAGACTCAGTTTGACTTCTGGTTGACTATTACTTGTACATTGATGACTTCACTGATGATGAGTTGGACTCCTAGTTATGACTTGATGACACTCCACTGATTATGGATCTGTCCATGCAGGCTAATTCGAATCACACCTAGTGTATTCGAATCCTGAGCATTGTATATTTACCTTTTTACTATTCAGATTAATGTAACATGTGTAATTATTCTGCCTCTATCTGAGCTCCTTTGGATCTGTGTTCTTCTGCCATTCCTAAATTCTTTCATTGTGAGGTTTACATCATCTCTTTGGTTCTACTATGAGCATCTTCACAAAAAACCCCACAACTTCCTCAGAGATAGAAAGAGCAATGATACAACCAAAGTACAAGAGATAGTCTTCTACTAGCAGCTACTCCTCCTCCTCAACTAGTGCGCCACTTTTCGAGTGGTGTAGAAGTGAATAATGAGATGATCAAATAGAGATCTCCCGATCTCTATTTATACATGACCTAACCTGCCTAATAACCTAGCAGGGCCGACTTGTCTAACTCAGTCTAATAACCTGTGGTTATACTAATCAGGGCCGACCCCACACTTGGTGGTCTAATAACCCATCACAGCAAGTTACGACACTTACGACACTTGTCAATACAAATGACGACACTTTCGTATAGAGGAATAATACCATCTCTATAGGAGTACAATATACATAGGTGAAATACATTCCGAAGTTACATATACATCAACACTCCCTCTTAACTAGGAATGTATTTCTCGACACAGATCTACTAGCACAAGTCTTCTTCTCTGTATCATCGTCGCTGGATCATCGTCATCGAATCATCATCATCGAATCATCGTCATCGTCACTGCTGCTGCTATCTCAATCAATATCCAATCTACTCGTCATAGGAAGTTATACAGAGCCAGTCCTTTTTCATACTGGATGTAGGCCCACCACCTGCAGGTCTTCATCAGAGCCAGCCCTTTTTCATGCTAGATGAACATCATCAACATCTCTGTGTGCAAGCCATCAAGTAGGTACACCACAGAACTGATTATACTGCTTCTGCAAAACCTGCAAGATCTCCTAGGACTGATTACACTGCCTCTGCAAAACCTGCAAGAGCATCTCAGGACTGATCATATGCCTCTACAAAACATGTGTACCATACTGTCACATCATCGTCTTCAAATCATCATCATCGTCCACGGAGCACAACCCAGATGCACACACACAGCACTTACACTCACCGGCATGGAAGGAATTTCCTCTGACCATTCGAGAAAGGCTCATCACTTACACTCACCAGCATGGAAGGAATTTCCTCTGACCATCTGGGAAAGGCTCACAACACTTACATCGACGACCATGGAAGGAATTTCCTTTGACCATGTCGGAATGGCTACAACAATTACATCATGACCATGGAAGGACTTCCCTCTAACCATGTCGGAAAAGCTCAAAAATTACATCACAACCATGCAAGGAATTTCCTCTGACCATGTCAGAAAATCCACGCCCAACACTTACATCTCACCATGGAAGGACTTTCCTATGACCATGCGAGAATGGACCAGCCCTTACATCTCACCATAGAAGGACTTTCCTCTAACTATGTGATAATTGCTCCGCCCAGCCCTTACATTTCACCATGGAAGGACTTTCCTCTAACCATGTGAAAATGGCCCAGCCCTTACATCTCACCATGGAAGGACTTTCCTCTAACCATGTGAGAATGGCCCTGTGTGCATCTGTGTCTACGGACTCATCACTTCCCCTTGGAAGGTATCTCGATCTGAAGTACACCAAGTCTCCCTTTGAAGTATTCAAACTTCACTCTGTCCAGCGGCTTGGTCAACACATCGGCTATCTGCTCGTCCATCGCAACATACAGGAGCTTCACTGCTCCTCTCTGCACCATATCCCTGATATAGTGATACTTGATCTCAATGTGCTTCAACTTATCATGGAACACGGGGTTCTCTGACAACTTCACACAACTCTGGTTGTTGCAATATATACAAGTAGCACTCAGCTGGAGATCAAACAAATCAGAGAGTAGCTTCCTAAGCCATACTGCCTCACAACTGGTCGAACAAGCTGCGACATACTCTGCTTTGGTTGTACTTAGTGCCACACAGGACTGCTTCCTACTAAACCAAGAGATCATACCGGATCCCATACTGAAGTAGCACCCCAAAGTGCTCTTCCGATCAATGGCACTTCCTGCCCAATCCGAATCAACATAACCCTCCAAGTTAAATCTTTGATTCGCCTCATACTTGAGCCCATAGTCAACTGTACCCTTCAGGTACCTCAGAATATGCTTTGCAGCTATCAGGTGAACATGTCTCGGATCTGTCAAGTACTGGCTCAAGGTGTTCACCGCAAAGCAGATGTCTGGTCTCATATTCGTCAGGTACATCAAGGACCCAATCATCTGATGATACATTGTAGCATCAACTGGCTCAGAAGAAGCATCACACAGAAGCTTCAGGTTCGATGCCATAGGTGTGGCCATGGCCTTGCAGTCCATCATCCTGAACCTCTTCAGGATCTCTACTGCATACTTCCCTTGTCCAAGGAAAATTCCATATGCACTCTGCCACACCTCCATACCAAGAAAGTAGTGCATCATACCCAAGTCCTTCATCTCGAACTCGGTAGCAAGCTTCCTCTTCATGTCGGCAATCAATCTATCCTCACCTGTTACAAACATGTCATCCACATACAATAGTAGTATCACTGGATTTCCTTCTTCAACCTTGTAGTAAAGGTTGTAATCCGCTTTACTCTTGGTAAAGCCCAAACTGGATAGGAAGCCATCTATCCTGCCATATCAGGTCCTGGGTGCCTGTTTCAAACCATACAGGGCTTTCTTCAGTTTGCACACATGTGACTCTCGTTCATGTGTCTCGAACCCGAGGGGCTGCTCCACATACACTTCCTCTTCAACTAGACCATTCAAGAAAGTTGTCTTGACATCCATCTGGTGTACCTTCCATTTCATCACTGCATCCAGAGCAAGTACTGATCTAATGGAAGTGTATCTGGCCACAGGAGAAAAAGTCTCTTCATAATCAATCCCTTCTTTCTGGGAGAAGCCACAAGCTACAAACCTTGCCTTATATTTTTCTATGATGCCATCTGCAGCATGCTTGATCTTATAGATCCACTTGGAAGTCACCACAGACTTCCCATCTGGTCTTGGGACCACATCCCAAACATCATTCTTCATGATCGACTGGTATTCCTCGACCATGGCATCCTTCCATTCTTTCTTTTCTGCTGCTTCCTCATAACTGGAAGGTTCTTTGTTCATTATGTCACAGCGTAGAGAAACATAGCTGGTATGTGATCTTGTCCTTTTCCTTTCTATGTGTTCCTCTTCTGGAATGCCAAACCTTTCTGCATCTTGAATGAGCTCTCTAGCCCATGTTGGTTTCCTCTTGTGAGAGTTCTTCTCACGGGGTAGATCTATAGGTTGTTGTGGATCTTCCATTTCACAATCTTCTTCAGGAACTGCTTCATTCATGGTGGTGTCTTGAGTTTGGGATATTCTGGGTTCTTCATAATCTTCAACTGGTGTTTTCCTTGATTTGATGTATGTTGAGCTTTCTTTAAATGTTACATCCCTACTGATATCAATCTTCTTGAATCCTGGGAAGTAGATTATGTAAGCCTTTGAGCTTTCACTATAACCCACGAATATGCCCTTCTTTCCTGAAGGATCTAAATTTGTCCTCTTTTCTTTTGGGATGTGAGTGTATACTGGACAACCAAATATTCTGAGATGGCTAACTTCTGGTTTCTTACCAGTCAACACTTCTTCTGGTGTTTTGTTGTCAAGTATCTTATGAGGTGTTATGTTCTGCACATATACAGTTGTCCTGGCTGCTTCAGCTCATAAGTGCATAGGTAGATCTTGGTCATGAAGCATTGCCCTAGCTGCTTCCATGATTGTTCTATTCTTGCTTTCGTCAACCCCATTCTATTGTGGATTGTAAGGAGTAGTCAACTCCCTCTTAATCCCTGAATCACTACATAGCTTCTTGAGGTCACCTGAAGTGAATTCTCCGCCATTGTCGGATCTGAAGATCTTGATCTTCATGTCAGTTTGGTTTTGTATCAAGGCTTTGAATTCCTTGAACTTGTCCAACACTTCATCTTTTTTCTTCAAGAAGTAAACCCAAGTCTTCCTAGAGAAATCATCAATGAAGGAAACATAGTATACATACCCACTCAAAGAACTGGATGACATCGGACTGCATACATCAGAGTGGATGATTTCCAAGATTCATTTTGCCTTGCTTTCACTGCATGGAAATGTCTTCTTTGTGTTCTTTCCCTTTGCACAACCTTTGCAAATTCCTTCATGCTTTGACTGGATTTCAGGAAGACCTTCCACTACTTTGCTTGCAATTGGTAATGCTCTATAGTGCATGTGTGCAAGCCTTCTATGCCAAAGTTCACTTAGCTCTACTGAATCATGGACCATGGCTTGTTCTGGTTAGCCCTTCAATTTGTATAATCCTCCCTCTTGCTCTCCAATCACCACTACATCATCAATAGTCTTACCCTTTGGCCACATTAGGACTTGGCCATCTACAAATGCAACCCTCATGCCTTTTGCATCCAATGCAGATATGGAGAGTAGATTCTTCTTGAGACCTGGAACATATAGTACATCTTTCATCTTCATAGACTTTCCAAAGTCTAGTTTATAGGAGGCTTCACCACTCCCTTTTATTGGATACTGGTAGTCATCCCCAAGTTTCACCTTGTGGGGTGATTCATGTTCAGATAGGTTCATAAAGGATTCCTTGAATCCTGTCATGTGCTTAGAAGCCCCACTATCTATAAGCCAATCATTACTTCCATGAGTAATGGTTCCAGTGAGAGCAGAAATCAAAACATATTCTTCATCACTTGAAGAATCTTCACTATCTTCTCTAGCCCTCTTCCTAGGAGGTTCATCATCCTCTGTAGCATGAGCATGATGTCTTCTTTTCATGTTCTTCCTTTTGTGAGAACCATCTTTCTTATTCTTGGGACAATCTCTGGAGTAGTGTCCCTTTTCATCACATGTATAGCAACGGACATAGGACATGTTTCTTCGATGTTTGGGACTACCCCTTTGATTCTGATGGCGATGTCTTTCTTTCTTGCCATGATGGTGAGTCTTTTGGAGTGTGCTGTGAGAGCTTGGTCTTCATTCCCCATTTTCTCTTCTCGGGCTACAATCCGAGCTTCTTCTTGTGAGCATTCTTCCCACAATCTGTTGAATGTGATAAGTTTCCTCCTAACACAAATTCCTTGGATGAAGGAATCCCATGACCTAGGAAGTCCATTAAGAGTGGTCATTACCACTTCTCCATTTTCTATATCTTCTCCCACGGCTTCAATTTGTTCTTTTATCTAGGAGACCCTTGAGAAATAAGACTGCATAGTCTCTGCATTCCGGATCTTGATATTCTTCAATTGATTCCTCAAGGTCATCTTCCGATTTATGTTCTTCCCTTCGAATAGCTTGGTCAGGGAATCAAACATCTCCTTTGGTGTCTTTAGAGATGACACATGTGGTATGAGATGGTCTTTGATAGAATTAGCAATGATCCTCTTAGCCTTGACCAAATTCCTTTTGTGTGAGGCCTTAGCCTCTTCTTCCTCTGGGATAGGGACCTCTTCACTTATGTAAGTATCCAACTCATTTTCTTCTAGGATTAACCCAATCCTATACTTCCATGCCCGGAAGTTATCAGCCCCTTCAAGATTATCCTCAATCTTGGTGTGGTGAGACATCTTTAAAGAGTACTTCAAATGGAAATAGAAAAGATTTAGGTCTTACCACTTGATTTGTTGAAAATTGGATCTGGTCCCGGATTAGGGTTTGTCAAAGAAACCCTAAAAATTCAAAATGTGAATTTCAACTTTCTGAAAGGATAGAAAGATGCGCCTTAATGAACTGATCTTCCTGGTATATTCAGAATTTGAAATTTGCAAAGTTTCACCCTTCAGAAATGCCTTTTAGTCTTCTCGGATTCACTAGGGAGGACCCTGAATTAGGGTTTGAGTTTCCCAAAGCTTCACCCAACCAAAATCTCGATCCAAGGCTCTAAAATTCGATTTTTCCAAGGAGCTTCCAACTATGTCTTCAGATTTCATAAATTCCTATTTTTGTGGAAACCCTAATTTTTAGGGCCAAAACTGAAAGTGCTCAGAATTGAATTCTGATTGGACAGAAAGATTCTCCTTGATGAGTAGAGTCAATTTACCTTACTGCTTTTCCAAAATCTGTGGAGAGAAACCCAATAAACAAGAAACCCTAGTTTTTGCCACTGCACAATGTCTTCTTCTCAGGTTAGCTCTGATACCATGTTAGATTTTGAGCATTAATTCAACATACTCTAGGATCTTTACTGAGAGAATAACATGTACAGCATATCAATCATATCAAGCATGTATCAAGCATATCAAGCAATCAAATAAGACAATGGACACATAGAATTTCAATGGGGAAAACCATAAAGGTGAAAAACCCCACAACTTCCTCAGAGATAGAAAGAGCAATGATACAACCAAAGTACAAGAGATAGTCTTCTACTAGCAGCTACTCCTCCTCCTCAACTAGTGCGCCACTTTCCGAGTGGTGTAGAAGTGAATAATGAGATGATCAAATAGAGATCTCCTGATCTCTATTTATACATGACCTGACCTGCCTAATAAACTAGCAGGGCCGACTTGTCTAACTCAGTCTAATAACCCGTGGTTATACTAATCAGGGCCGACCCCACACTTGGTGGTCTAATAACCCATCACAGCAAGTTATGAAACTTGCGACACTTGTCAATACAAATGACGACACTTCCGTATAGAGGAATGATACCATCCCTATAGGAGTACAATATACATAGGTGAAATACATTCCGAAGTTACATATACATCAACAGTTTTGTATTAGTGCTCATTCTATCGCTGAGGAAGTTGTGGGGTTTTTCACCTTCTTGGTTTTACCTGGTGAAATGCTTTGTGTCTCTTGTCTCTTGTGTTTGATATGCTATACATGTTGTTCTCTCAGTTAAGATCCTAGATCATATTTAATTAAATGATGAAAAACAAACATGGTATCAGAGCTATCCTGAAGGAAGGAATTGTATGGCATTTACGACACTTGTTGCACTTGCGACAAATTGGAAGTTAGGGCTTGATATAGTAAAAACTTGTCATTGTGGCACTTTTGCTATAAATTAGTTTTGGCGAATATTCAGGGTCTGAAGTTTTTACAAGTCGAATATCAGACATGGATGTACCCTGTGTAAAAATTTCAGCCTCATATTTGTTGTACTTTGTGAGATATGATTCGTACAAGTTAGGGTTTCTGCCTCTTCCAGAATGCAGCCCTAAACAGGTGACCTAGGAACAAAGGTCATATCTCGGGATAGGAAGATCCAAATGGAATTCTGTAAAGAGTGGCAGTTAGGGCACGAAATGTAGTTTCACAGATTCGAGTTTCAGAGGCTGAAGTTGAAATAGTGACACGTGGCACTCCGTACAAGTTCGTTATGTTGTTTCATCCCATAAACAGGTCATGTTGCGACACTTAGCATATCTCTCTCATGGAGAATCCATTGAAGCTCAGATATGTGGGGTTGGAAAGATGATAGGTCATTCTACCACATGCAAAATTTTCAGACCTTGAGGATCCGAAATTTCAGAAATACATCAGAAACATTATGGCATATATTTTTGTCAAAACAGAATTGTATTCTGAGCACTTTCATTTTTGGCTTGTCACTGCTGTGGGAAATTAGGGATTTTGACAAAAGTGGAATTTTGGAGTGATCTCAGCATAGGATTTCTCTCCTCATCAAAATTGAAATTTCGAGACCAAGATCGAAGTTTTTGGTTGGGTAGAACCTCAGGATCTATCAAACCTGAGTTCGGGTTTTGGATAGAAAACCAGATTTTAACAGAAGTTGCAGATCCGAAATTCATAGGTCATTTTTGGAGGGTCAATTTTTGGAGTTTTCAAAATCTGAGCACACCAACTTGATCTCCTTATTCAATTGCATCTCCCTATCCAGACAGAGGTTTGAAATTCCAAGTTTGGATTTTTAGGGTTTCTTTGTCAAACCCTAGCGAGCTCCAGATCCAATTTCAGCAAATCAAAGTGGATTGGGTTAATCCTAGAAGAGAATGAATTGGGCACCTACATAAGTGAATAAGTTCCAGTTCCAGAGGGATATGAGGCTAAGGCCTTACATAAGAAGACTACAAGCAATCCCTACATGTATGACTTGAGGAGATACAGGTATGTTTTGAAATCTGTTCATGATTAAGTTTGTCTTCACATTATTGAGGTTAGTACAATTTTGATTAATTTTAGACTTGTCTTATCACCTTAGTAAAAGTATGAATGCATGTGAATGATAGAACACATTCATTGATTAGGTTTATGACACTTATGATTGTACTAATGCATTGTGGTGTTGTATGAGGATGATGTTGTCCGCTAACATGAAAGGTACATCAAGAAAGACAAATCAAGTTCTATATCAAGAACATATGACCATGGTGACATGAAGACAAAGACTCATCCATAGCCATTGATCACATAAAATCTCTACTTACGAGGTATGTATAATTTGGTCCTATAATGCTAACTTATGAGATATGTAGGTTACCCCACAAGGTCTCTAAATCATTGAAGAGAACAAAGAAGACATTGTTTGGGTATGTTAGACATAACTCGCAAACATGATAATCCAGGTATGTTTTTCCTATATCAAGTTAGAATCCTACCTTGTTTTAGGGTCTCATATAAGTATACTTTTGTATGATTGATAATGATTATTCATGAAGTTATAGGTTTGAGTAATCATGGGTTTATGCATATTATGCTTCTTACCTTGATTAATGATATAAAAAACCAGAAGAGTCCTATGGTCAAATAAGAATATGCATGAGTAAAAGAAGTCCTCCCTGAAACCTTGAATACTAACGCTTGTGATAAATTACCTGTGTATGAAATGACCATGACCATACATGTTTAAGATTATTTAAGAATCATAATGTTTTGATAGTATTGAGATTATACTAATGAAGGATGATTATGTATGAGATCTTGAGGATGACACAATGATGACACTAGTGAACACTTAAGCATGCATAGTGGTCCAGGATGGATAGAAGTTCAAAGACATAAATGATATCATAAAGGAAGCAAAGATCAAGAGGGAGCACACTCCAATAGTTCCTGCAAGGAAGCAAAGATTGAGAGGGAGTCCACCCAACAACTAAACAAAGATAAGTATTTGAATTGTCATTTCTTGTATATATGATTACTTAAATGATGTTGTTCAGTCATGTACATACTTATGTTCCTAGATTTAGGATGTGTATTATGCATTTTAGAAAAGTTTCATTAATGAACAAGATACTACTAATATGCAAGTAATGGGTAAGTGGCCTATGGTACTATACAACATTCCATTGCTACTTATCTAGAATGAAACCTCTTTGCTGACATGTTGGGAGTAGTGCACACTCTTAACAATGTTCTGGTAGAGATGGAAGGCATCTGGAAAGTTACCGTATGAATACGGAATATGGATGAATGTTGTATTGAAGCATTGGCTAAGATAATTGCATGACTGTATGACATGTGTCCTTATGTGTAAGATTTTGTTCTGAAAACTATGAGAAGTTTCTAATCATGCAATTGAATTTGACTTGTAGAAAAATCATGTACAATCACCTACAAAAGAAGAACAACAACATTTATTCCAGCGACAAAGTTCAAGAAAACTACCTATTGAAGATATTGAAGAATCTGAAGTTCCCAGGATCAAGGATACAGTAATGGAAGGATGTCATGATCAAAGAATACCATTCGATCATGAAGAATGATGTTTGGGATGTGGTCCCAAGACCAGAATGGAAGTCTGTTAAGACTTCCAAGTGGATCTACAAGATCAAGCATGCTTCAGATGGTTGCATAGAGAAATACAAGCAAGGTTTGTGGCTCGTGGCTTCTTCCAGAAAGAAGGGATAGAGTATGAAGAAACTTTTGCACCTGTAACCAGATACACTTCCATCAGAACAGTACTTGCTTTGGCTGCAGTGATGAAGTGGAAGATACACCAAATGGATGTCAAGGCAACTTTCTTGAATGGTGTAGTCAAAGAGGAAGTGTATGTGGAGCAACCACTCGGATTTGAGACACATGACAGGGAGTCACATGTGTGCAAATTAAAGAAAGCCTTGTACGATTTGAAACAAGCACCCAAGACATGGTACGGAAGGATTGTCAGCTTCCTAACTAGTTTTGGATTTACCAAGAGTAAAGCGGATTCCAACCTTTACTACAAGGTTGAGGAAGGCAATCCAGTGATACTCCTACTGTATGTAGATGACCTATTTGTGATAGGTGAGATTGAGTTGATTGCTGATATGAAGAGGAAGCTTACTGCCAAGTTCGAGATGAAGGACTTGGGTATGATGCATTACTTTCTAGGTATGGAGGTGTGGCAGAGTGTAGATGGAATCTTCCTTGGACAAGGAAAGTATGCAGTAGAGATCCTAAACCGGTTCGGGATGATGGACTGCAAGGCCATGTCCACACCTATGGCATCGAAACTGAATCTATTGAGTGATGCTTCATCAGAGTCGTTGATGCCATGATGTATCGTCAGATGATTGGGTCCTTGATGTACCTGACGAACACGAGACCAGATATTTGCTTTGCTGTGAACACCTTGAGCCAGTTCCTAATGGATCCTAGACATGTTCACTTGATTGTTGTAAAGCATATTCTGAGGTACCTGAAGGGTACGGTTGATTATGGGCTCAAGTATGATGCAAATCAAAAGTTTAGACTAGAGGGTTATGTTGATTCCGATTGGGCATGCAGTGCTGTAGATCGGAAGAGCACTTCAGGGTGTTGCTTCATTATGGGATCAGGTATTATATCTTGTTTTAGCAGGAAGAAATCCTATGTAGCACTGAGTATAGCCGAAGCAGAGTATGTTGCAGCTTATTCGGCTAGTTGTGAGACAGTATGGCTAAGGAAGCTACTGTCTGATTTGTTTGATCTCCAGTTGGATGCTACTTGTATCTTCTGTGACAACCAGAATTGTGTGAATTTGTCTGAGAACCCAGTGTTCCATAACAAGTCGAAGCACATCAAGATCAAGTATCACTATATCAGGGATATGGCGCAGAGAGGAGCAGTGAAGCTCCTGTATGTTGCGACGGACGAGCAGATAGCAGATGTGTTGACCAAACCACTAGCCAGGGTGAAGTTCGCATACTTCAGAGAGAGGCTTGGTGTTCTTCAGATTGAAGATACTTCCAAGAGGAAATGACGAGACACAAATTATAGAGCCATTCCAAGCATGGTGGTAGGAGGATCCTGCCCATGGATGTGGATGTAAGTGTTGTGTGATGAGCATTAGGACAATGCTCCGGATGATGTTCTATATGATGATGATCAGTATGATCATGAGCATCAGCATGATGCTCCGTGCGAGGATGATCAGGTTGATCATGAGTATCAGGATGATACTCTGAGGCCGTGGATATGTGGCAGGTTGTGCAGTGGCATGTAATGTATTCCTGGGAGATCCTATAGGTTGAGCAGTAAGCTCGTAATCAGTCCTGGGATGCTCTTTCGAGGTTTTGCTTGATAGCACATAATCAGTCCTAGGATGCTCTTTCGATGTTTTCTAGATAGCGTGTAATGTGTCCCTGAGAGATACTATAGGTTGAGCAGTAAGCTCGTAATCAACCCTGGGATGCTCTTTCGAGGTTTTGCTTGTTCGCATATAATGTGTCCCTGGGAGATCCTATAGGTTGAGCAGTAAGCTCGTAATCAGTCCTAGGATGCTCTTTCAAGGTTTTGTGAAGTTTGCATATAATGTGTCCCTGGGAGATCCTATAGGTTGAGCAGTAAGCTCGTAATTAGTCCTGGGATGCTCTTTCGAGGTTTTGCAGATGCACATAATCAGCCTTGAGATTCCATATGATGGCCCACTCGCAGAGATGATGAAGACCCACAGGAGGCTAGGCCTACATCCAGCATGAAAAAGGGCTAGCTCTGTAGAACTTGGCTATGACGAGAAGAATTGAGAGATAGCACCAGTGATCGAGATGAAAAGTACAGCAGCAGTGATGATGATGATCCGTGATCCAGTGATGATGATCCAGCTCCAGTATTAAGACTTGTGCCTATTTGTATTGATGACCTGTGTCAAGAGAATACCTTCCTAGTTAAGAGGGAGTGTTGATGTATTTGTAACTTCAGAAGATATTCACTTGTATATTGTATGTATTACATTTGTACTTTATTGTATCCCCAACAGAGATGTATTCTTCCTCCGATTGGAAGTGTCGTCATTTGTATTTGCAAGTGTCGCAAGTTATATTGTAAGTGTCGCAACTTATATTTAATGGGTTATTAGACCACCTTAGAGGGGTCAGCCCAGTATGAGTTAAAGGGTTATTAAAAGGGCTATTAGACCACCCTAGTGGGGTCGGCCCAGTGACAAGTGGTAATGGGTTATTAGACTCTCCTAAGGGAGGTCGACCCAGTTAGAGTAAAAGGCAAGTAAAGGTAAAGTATAAATAGAGAGGAGCACCTCTCTATTTATCCATTCACACACTCACTCACTTCGCATTAGTGAGAGAGAGGAGGAGTGCGCACAAGTGGAGGAGGAGAAGTTGCTAGGAGACTATCTCTTGTTTTGGGGTTTTGTATTGGTGCTCATTCTATCTCTGAGGAAGTTGCGGGGTTTTCACCTTCTTGGTTTTCCCTGGTGAAATGCTTTGTGTCTCTTGTCTCTTGTATTTGATATGTTTTACATGTTGTCTCTCAGTTAAGATTCTAGATCATATTGAATTAAAAGATGAAAAACTAACATGTAATAAAGTGTGCTACCATGGTGGTATTTTGAGTAACTTGGCTTCCTAAGACTTAGTAACCAATGAGGATATTCCAAGGAGTTTTTTCCCTTGTCAATTATGCTTTGCCTTTAGCCGAGTATAATTAACGAGTTTTTCTCCTACACCTCCAAAGTTGGAATGCCCAAGTTAGTGGTTAGGGCTTGGGGGGTTATTAAAGTTCATATGTCAACATATATAAAAATGTTAGACACTTAAATAAATTCATATGGTCATGTACTAGGTCACTAGGTGTGTTTTTTAATGTTTTGAAAAAATATATTTTTTCATAAATTAGACCATTTTTAATGGTTTAATTGAAAAAAATCAAATTATAATAATTAAGTGGTTTGTGGTTGAAAAATGACAATGGGGTGCTCGTTTTCTAATCCAGAGCACTCATTTAACCCAGAAACCCACTTTTCCTAAGTTTCGAGCAATTATTTATCTCAAAAAAAATGTTTGCTCGAAAAAACCAAAGAAAACAAAATAAATGTCAAATAAAGACATATTAAAGGAAAAGACAATTTCCTAAAACATGGAAAAGTGTCCGGAGTTGAACTGAGGATGAACTAGATTCACTGAACAATTAAGTGAAGATGATCTGAGCTCCGAATTAGACAAGTCCAATCAATATATTGAAGATCTAGTTGACAGTTACTTGGAAAATGTGCCCTCTCTAGACTTGGGCGACTTCTCTGCATGGCACGATTTGATTGGAAGTGATAACTCCAAGGTTGAGGTCGCCTACCTCATCTAAAGGTGGCACAACCTCCATCAATCCTCTCTCAATCATGGATCAATCAGAATCTATCAAGCTCAGTTAAACTCCCTCTCTCACTCATGCGCCCTCCTTAGGAATTGTGCCCTAGTTTGCATGAGATTTCTTATTTAAAGAGAGATTTTGCTCCATTGTTTGCATCAGAAGGTCGAACCTCTGCTTGCTTTGACTGTAATATTTTTATCTGAGTTTAGTAAAGAAGGATTTGGAGTCTTTCTCTAGTGTTGTCTTCGGTGTTGGACACTTCAAGTTTTGCTATTATGAGGTATACTGTATCATTGTTGCATGTTAGTAATTGTTGGGATTGTATGTCTTTTGAAGGGAAGTTATCTTTCTTAAATATCTCTAAGTAATACTTTATAGGTTGCTTTCTTTTGTCAATAATAATAGGATGCTTAAGGTAGTGTGATTTCTTGTTTGAATCCATTGCTTCATATGCTTTCTTTTGATTATTTACACATATGATCTTATCCCCTTTGCTAGTGTTGTAGTGATTTTGCAAGTTTCCTAAGCTGAAGGAGTCGGTGAACATGTTAGCTCATCTCTTCATTCAGTAGATCTAAACAAGGCAGTAGATCCCACCGATGCATCAGGAAGGAGACTCCATAGCCCATCTTCAGTGCTCAACCCCCATGGGTTCCAACTTCTAGATCCACCATTTTTTATCTTCCTTGGTTACCATTCCTTTTTCAAATTTAGATCTCATTTTAAAAGTTATTATGATAAGTATATCTAAGTAAATTGCAATCTAAATATTTAAAGGTTTTAACTGATTATCTAGATCTAGGTTTCCCTCTCTTTATTTTGAAAAGTTTAAAGTAGATCTAAAGAAGCAAGATAGAAAGATTTTTAAAAAAAGTTTTAAATTTCTATTAAGCAAGTATTGTGCTATTGATTTTCTTTCCATCTCTTAAAGAGGCAAGCAAAGATCTTAGGAAAGGCAAGCTTTCTAGCTTTCCTTAGTTCATTTTTTCATTTTTATTGCTAGTTAACTTAGAATTTTTTTTATAAATTTTTGTGGTATTGCCAAATACATTTTTAAGTGTTTTTGGATCTTTTACAAATAATAAAGCTCGCTGGTTTTTCTGATAATTTAGCACGTTTTGAATATTTATTGTTCAAATTCACACCTTTGGAACCTTTCGTGACCATCCAAAGAACCGGTTTTACCTTTCTTTCTTTCTTCTAAGATTTTGTAAGTTGTATGGTGCCTAATTCATAAAGGACCAGCAGTATTTCTTTATTGGGTAAATGTAACTTGAAAAATAAAAAGATCAAAGCAGGCTATTCCAGCCCCTGTCCCCATCCCCCAGGGGGGATCTGGTTTGTTTTTTTTTTTTTTTTTTTTTTTTTTTTTTTTTTAGATTAGTTCATTTATGCTAATAGTAATTAAATCACATCACAAAGCACAAAAACGTCAATAAAGGACTTCTTATATTGGATTTACTATTTCATTCCTTTGTCATTATTTTTTTAATTTTTGTTACAAATTTGCATTAAAATTTGAGCCCTTGCTTTCCTGAAGTACTGCACCTTTTGGTGTGTGGAAAAGAGACTCTTGGGTTGTAGATTAGCTTAATGACTCACCTTTTTCACATTAAATAAAATTTACCAAGGCTTGAGAAACCCGAGTATGCTCTTGACCGCTTCAACTTAGTCTGAACAGTTTGGTCAATCGAAAAGGGGATTTTGAATGGCTAGTTTTAATAGGGAAATCCTACAAAGTTTCAATCTTGAGAACTCGGGAGGTCGAGTGAGGCTAACTATAGAGTCAGCAGGCTACCGTAAGAAGGTTCATCCTCTCCTAGTTGGACACTTGGTATAGTTGTCACAATGCTCAATTCAAAGGAGCAATTCAGAGTTGGGAAAAACCAACAATCTACCCACTCCTTTAATACTCACTAACAATTTAAAATTTACAACAATGCTTTCACGACACAACACAACAGCAACCGCATTCACGATCTCGGCACTGGTCATCATACGTTATAATTGTATAAATTAAATCATAAAATGTCGTGAATGTCTTTTATATCATGTGTTGTTATATTTAAATGAGTTGCAAATGGTTCCTTGTTGTAATATTTTCATCATCCAACATTAACTCTTAGAATAGCTTTTTGCTTTATATAGTTTAAAAGCCATAGTTTGTTTTATAGCGACCACCCCCCTTGGCTTCGCTAGGAGTAGCCTAGACGGAGGAGTCGAGTAATCAGGTGACAACACTTGACTCTCACGTTCCCCCAAGGACACACCGAGCGGCTTGAAGGTTTCCTGCCACGTTCCCCCAAGTGTGTATTAGGCGGCAACATTTTGGCGCCATTGCCGGGGATAAACCTTTCTATTCTCGAGTCACGGCCTTTGTTTCAGTTTTATGTTTTTACTATGTTTGATGCATCTTGTGAACCTTTAAAATTTACTCGATCCATATGGCGACTCCACTTTTAAATAATTCAACGAGGTATTCAACAAGAAGAAATTCTGAAGGGTTATTAAATTTCATCCCTAAACCTGAAAAGGTTGATAGGAGAAGATTGAATAAACTAAACTCTCGTAAAATCCTCGAAAATATCGGACTTGAGTCTATTTTAGATCTTCACCATTTATTTCAAGAGTCTGATTTAGAAGAAAATAATATGGGTGATTTTTCCAGTCCTTTATATTTTACTACAATAGTTGGTTACCCCCATGCTGTAACTGAGAAGGCAATTGAAAAATTGCCTTCATTTCAAGGTAACAATGCAATAAGTGCTAAGGCACATCTGAAATTTTTTTCATGATGTTTTAACAAATGGTGCTTAAATGCTAAATATGAAGATGTGCAAATAAATCTGTTTGCTCTATCCTTAGAAGAAGACGCTTTTGACTGGTTCTCAGAATTAGATAACAACAGCTACAAGAACTTTAAAGAATTTGAGAAGGGTTTAGCTAAATGGGGAGATAAGAAAGAAGATAGATACCTTTTGGATTCCCTTAACAACGAGAAGAAGAATGAGAATGAGACCATGGAAGAATTTAATAAAAGATTCAACAATCTCATCTCTAACCTCCACGCCGAGATTAATACTCTTGATGGCTCAATCCTCATACATTACATCGAATAATTTAATGGAGAGATGAGATATCAACTTAGAGACAAGGAATCTGGTGATCTAAAGAAATCCCAGGTCATAGCTGAGAAGATTGATAAAAACATGCAATCTTTAGGAAATTCTAACATCCCAGGTTTCACCAGGGGTATTTCGTCATCAAGACAGTCAGATAGCAAAGATAAGTCGATTACAACATATAGTAAGGACCTAGCAAAAGAACCTTTGAGAGAGTTAACAGATGTCATCAAAGCCATCAAAGCTAATCATGTTGCACAGATTAATGCCATGCAGAATAGACTTATTGCCATGGAAAGGGAAAAGTATCACATTCCTGCTCATAGGTTTCCACCCAGACAAAATAATGAATGGAAAGCAAAGTATCCATCCAACAATCAAAGTATTCCTAATCAACTTGAGTCAACCAATGTGGTCATGGAAGAAGTTCCTCCTTTCTACAGAGCTTGTAATGAATTCCATGATGAAACAACTTGTCCTAAATTCAATTACATAAATGAACAAGGTCCTCCTAAAACCAACAATTTTGTAGGATATCCAAATCAATCGGAATACATCAACAATGTTAGAAAAACTCACACTGTGTCTAGAAAAATTTGGAAACAAGCTAAAGAAATAGCACAGGAAAAGGAAAATGTGACCAAGATTTTTGGAGAAAAGCCTACCCCTGAAGAGATCATATAATTGGAGAAGTTCAAGGGCTTCACCTATCAAAGAAGGAAGACTTCCATTCCAACCAAATCAGATCTGCATATTCCAAAGGTAACGCATCTTCCTTCCCCATATTTGAATATTGACGTGGTTAGCTAGATGGCTAATGCTAAAATGCTTGTTTTCATAACTGAGATCCTTAATATCCCAAGTCAAAAGGATAAACTGATAAAATCACTGGAAGCACCTAGTGAAAATGTTGTTGAAGAGCCCAAGGAAACTACTTGTGAAAAACCTAAAGAAAAGGCCCCAGATAAAACTAAGGATAAAATTCAAGAAAAACCTAAAGAGATCATCCCTGAGAAACCAAAAGAGGTCATTCCTGATGTTCCTTAAAAAGTAAATGAAGACCTTCCTGTTATATTGTATAGCATGTATCCTCGTAAAGAAGATCATCCCCCATTCTATGTATCCTTAGTGGTCAACAACATGTTGCTTTATAATTGCATGCTTGAATCGGGTGTGGCATCCGACATCATGAATAGAAAATTCATGGAACAATTGATCCTGCAAATCACAAGACCATATCAGAATGTTTGTGCAATGGATTCCAGAGAGATTGATGTCATAGGTATAATCATGAATTTCCCTATTAAGCTAGCATCCTATCCTGACATTATTTTGACTATGGATGTAGTGGTGATAGATGTTCCAAGCACATGGGGCATGTTGTTATCTAGAAATTGGGTTGCTTCCTTTGGTGGTTGCATTCAAATGGATTGGACCTATGCTATGGTCCCATCTAATGAAGATGCTCATGTCAGGTTATATAGGGAAAAGGAAAGGAAGTTTCATGTTGAAGACTCTAATGTGTTAGATAATGAATATGTCCACGAGTCAGATAGTTCTGGAAATTATTCTATTTTAGCAAACACATTAGCTCCTATTAAAGAGAAAAAAACAGTGATGACAAAATCAATGGAGTTTGGAGAATGAGCTTTGATGGTGCATTTTCTAAAGTAGGCAAAGGGGCTGGAATTGCCATTACCTCTCCATCTCAGCAAACCTTTAACTTTTCTTCCAGACTTGAGTTTGATGCTCTAAACAATGTTGTTGAGTATGAAGTACTCTTGCAAGGCCTAGATATAGCTAAATACATGGGCATAAAAATCCTAAGTATAAAAGGAGATTTTGACTTAGTTGTTTCTCAAATTAAGAACATCTTTGCATGCAAGAGTGAAAGGTTAAAAAAGTATATAAATGCTTGTTGGGATACCATGGAACTAATTGATTCCCTAAACATCATAGCAGTACCTAGATATAAGAACAAAGAAGTTGCTAGCAGTAGCAGCCTCAACCCTCCAACCTACGGAAGAGTTAATCAAAGGACATGGTAAATTTGAGATCAATTTTAGGCCATCCATCCCGTGTGAAAATCCTCACAGCAGATCTAATAGATGATGTATACCTCACAAGAAAGTAATTGATTAAGCAAGAAAATAGAAGAAGAGTGGTCAATGCAGTATAATGAGCAACAAAATAATAATACAGTAGAACTCAGATAGAAGCAAAAATACTTCACACACACTAATTAATCAATCACAATATGGACAAATAAATAGTACAATGCATGAGGATTCGAATGCCAAGGTGGAAATTCGAATTAGCCTTCATGGAGTGATCAAAAGATCACTGGAGTGTCATCGAAGCACAAGTAGAAGTCTATCCCATCATCAGTGGAGTCATCAATGCTCAAGTAACTGTCAACCATCAGTCTAACTGAGTGTGGTAGGTGTAACTAAGTGTAACTGGCACTAACTGAATGAAGGAAGCTCATTGGAGGGTGCATGAGGAGCTAACTGGAGTCACAATGAGCAATCTAGTCACACTGGAGATCCATCGGAGTGGTAAGGTCAGTTAAGAGTGAGTTAAGCCTAAAATCAAGGAGAGAACTCAGTTAATTGAAGACAACTAGACTGGTAGGTGAAGAAGGGCACCTTTCTCGTGCAGTAGGTGAAAGGAGGGCGCACTAAGCACTAGGAGGGCTGAAACTCAGTGGAAAGAAGCTCCAGGGGCTAGCTAACTGAGGGCTAGGTGCTGGGACTGATGATTGGGATGCATGCAAATGCATGCAAACCCTAAAAGTGCATGCACGACTGAAAATGCAAATAATGAAAATGCTGGTAGGACTAGGATGGAGTATAGGAATATCCTAACACCCCCCCTTAATCCATCCTAGGCCCTGGTAACTAAGACCAAAGGTCACCCAATACAATGAATAATAATAGTCAATAAGCCGAGAAAATGGGGAAAACCTCATGGGAAAAATACCCCCCCTCAAAATAGACTGTAAGGCACACACAAAAATAAATGCTCCAAACTCAAGCAGGTGTGATGCTTGGTCACATGTCTGGAGGTATCTTCTTCTTGGGAAGAAGTGGATGATGCTCAGAAAGCATGTGCTTGTACTTTCTCTTTAGATCGAATGTGATGAGAACAAATCCAAAAGTATGAGGATGATGCTTGAACCTGTGATTCGAATCAGCTGAGGTAGGATCAAATCTATGAATGTGCAGATAGTCTTTTGTCTTCTCCTTCGAACCATCATGGGTGAGATTATGCCAAAAAGAACCATCACATGATTGCTTGAAATCCAAATCAGATTTAAGACTTGAAGAATAGTTTATTGAGATCTCCTTTGAACCAGCATGGGTGAGATCAAAACTATCATATGCATGAGAAATTATCCCAAGTAGTGATTGCTTAGAATCCAAATTAGATCCAAGACTTGAATCATGGTTTCTTGAGATCTCTTTTGAACCATAAGAGGTGAGATCAAAACCAGTGAATGCATGAGAAGTTATCCCAACCGAATGGCAATGGTTTCTTGAGATCTCCTTTGAACCAGCAGGGGTGAGATCAAAACCATGATGTGCATGAGAAATTATCCCAAGCGAATGGCAATGGCCATATTCTTCAATAACCTTCTGAAAGCATGGAATAATGATCATATACTAGTAAATCAGAGGTGATTGCTTGAGGAGAGCGAATGCATTACCTCCAATAGTTGATTTGACCTCCGAAACATTCAATAGATCATGATGCAGACCAACAGACTCTGGTGCAAGAGAGGATTTAGGACCTTCTGCAATATCTAGAGTGTGAGCTGGCACAGAAAGAGAAGAAATTTGGAGCATGAGTGTAGAATCTGCAAGTTCTTGTGGACAACTTCAATATGAGATATGTTTGATACTGATTCATGATCAATGAGATCATCAAGGAGGGCGAATGCATCACTTTGCTTGCTCTCGAAAGGGTTTGGACCAATTCCTTTATTCTCTTTACCAAATATTACATCCAATTGGGCCCATAGCTCTTTTGGAGTTTCAATATCAATGAATTGGTGTAACATGCATCCAGGCATAGCAAAAAACATGGTTGCACAAGCTCTGTCTCCTTCAATTAACCAGTCATACTCTTCTTCAGAGGATTCGAACTCTCTTTCAAAACAGTAATCAAAGAGACCATTTCTCTTCAAATGTCCTATCATATTCAGTTTCCATTCATCATAGTTGAATGGAGAAAGAGGAGGGATTTCTTCTTAATTCACTAAAGTTGTAGAAGACCTACAAAAACAATAGAGAATATCTGCAACTGCTACTGCTGCAACTGCTGCACTCGAGATCTTGATAATAACCTGCAAAAAACTCTCAGGAATGGAGATAAACAATACTCTCAACATGCTCTGATACCATGTGAAAATCCTCACAGCAGATCTAAGAGATGATGTATACCTCACAAGAAAGTAATTGATTAAGCAAGAAAATAGAAGAAGAGTGGTCAATGCAGTATAATGAGCAACAGAATAATAATACAGTAGAACTCGGATAGAAGCAAAAATACTTCACACACACTAATTAATTAATCACAATATGGACAAATAAATAGGTCAATGCATGAGGATTCGAATTAGCCTTCATGGAGTGATCAAAAGATCACTGGATTGTCATTGGAGCACAACTAGAAGTCTATCCCATCATCAGTGGAGTCATCAATTCTCAAGTAAATGTCAACCATCAGTCAAACTGAGTCTAACTGAGTGTAACTGGCACTAACTGAATGAAGGAAGCTCAGTGGAGGGTGCATGAGGAGCTAACTGGAGTCACAATGAGCAGTCTAGTCACACTGGAGGTCCATCGGAGTGGTAAGGTCAGTTAAGAGTGAGTTAAGCCTAAAATCAAGGAGAGAACTCAGTTAACTGAAGACAACTGGACTGGTAGGTGAAGAAGGGTGCCTTTCTCATGCAGTAGGTGAAAGGAGGGCGCACTAAGCACTAGGAGGGATAAAACTCAGTGGAAAGAAGCTCCGGGGGCTAGCTAACTGAGGGCTAGGTGTTGGGACTGATGACTGGGATGCATGCAAATGCATGCAAACCCTAAATAATGCATGCAAACCCTAAAAGTGCATGCATGACTGAAAATGCTGGTAGGACTAGGATGGAGTATAGGAATATCCTAACATCCCGGATAATTTAGATCATTGGCAAGTGTTCAAAGATGACAAGCAAATCCTTAGTTTTATACATAATGTCCAAGAGTTCACTAATTGCAAAATAAGTTATAAGGAGGAAAAGTATGACTACACTGAGAAGGAGGATCAGCCTAGGAACGTTATCCCAAAGAGCATAGTGGAATGGGAGCACATTTTTTACAGACAAGATAGACATAGGCCTGAAAAGGAAATATTGAAAGCTGGAAACCATATAGAGATCAATATTGGAACTAAAACATAACCTAAGCTAATAAAAATTGGTAAAGGAACAAGTGAAAAAGAAAGAAATGGCCTCATAAGCTTAGTTCGGGAATATCGGGATGTTTTTTCCTTTTCATATGATGAGCTCAAATCATATCGGGAAGACGTTTTCCAACACACTATCCCTTTAAAAGAAGATGCCAAGCCCTTTTGCCAGAAGCTGAGACAGATTAATCCCAAGGTGGCCCCCATTGTGTTAAAAGAGCTTCAGAAGATGCTAGCAGCAGGAATCATAGCCCCAACTAGGCATTACTCATGGTGTTCAAATCTAGTTGTTGTAAGAAAAAAAAATAGAAACCTAAGGCTTTGCATTGACTTTAGAAACTTGAACTGGGCATGCTTAAAGGATAACTACCCTCTCCCAAATATGGAAACCTTGTTGCAAAGGGTAACTGGTGTCGGAATGATGTTAATGCTTGATGGATTTTCATAATACAACTAGGTGTTGGTCAATAAAGAAGATAGACATAAAACAACTTTCACCACTCCTTGGGGTACTTTTGAATATCTCGGGATACCTTTTGGACTGCTTAATGCCAGTGCAACCTTCCAAAGATCCATGGATTATGCTTTCAGTGAGCTAATCAGAAAAATAATTGAAATATATCAGGATGACCTCACAAATTTTTCCAAGGAAAGAATTGATCACATTGGCCACCTTAGACAAATTTTCGAAAGATGTAGAACATTTGGCATATCCTTAAACCCAACTAAATCTGTTTTAGGGGTTGACGAAACAAGTTACTAGGTCACATCATCTCTAAAGATGGGGTCAAGATTGACTCGGAGAGGGTAGGGGCTGTAAAGAAAGTTCATTTTCCTTGTAATAAGAAAGCATTGCAGTCATTCAATGGGAAAATCAACTTCATCAGACGTTTTATTCCTAACTTATCAGAGTTGATGAAACCCATGCAGAGATTACTTAAAAAGGATGCTAAGTTTGAATGGAATAAGGAAGGAAAATAAACTTTTAATGGAATCAAAGATGTTATTTGTAGATCACCAGTGTTGATTAGTCATGACTATTCTAAACACTTCTAGATCTTTTCATTTGCATCGCCAGACACCATAGCCGTATTTTTGTTGTAGAAGAATAAGGATGGTCAAGAACAACCTATAGATTTTATGAGTAGAGACCTACAAAATTCTAAACTTAAGTACACCATCATGGATAAACAAGCATATGCCTTAGTCAAATCACTTAAGCATTTAAGAATGTACATTGGATACTCTAAATTTATAGGGTATGTACCTCATGCGGTTGTTAAGGATATTTTGTCACAACAAGACTATCTTGGTATAAGGGGTAGATGGGTCTCTAAGATCCAGGAATATGACTTAAAAATCAAACCCACCAAGTTAGTTAAAGGTCAGGGTTTAGCCCACATGATGGTTGAAGGGAACAAGCAAGAACTAGGGATGGTATGCCAGAACAGTGAGCCAGTACAGGTCAGATCAGTTGAGCTTCAATGTCTTGAACAGATTCCTTGGTATGCAGACATCATCTATTTTCTAACCAACCTCACTTGCCCATATCATCTAATTGGCCACAAAAGAAGGGATTTGAGGTTGAAAGCTACAAATTTTTGTATCACCCGGGATGGGCTGGGATGGAAGAATCCATATGGTCTAATTCATAGATGCATTGATGAGCCACAATCCAAAAAACTCATGGCTGAATTTCATTCTGGATTTGGTGGAGGACATTATGCAACCAAGAAAATGGCCCATAATATCCTCAGAGCATGGTATTATTGGCCCACTATTTCCTCGGATGTTCATAAACACGTCAGAAGTTTCCAACAATGTCATATTTTCACAAGGAAACAGAAGTTGGCAGCTGATGTAGGAGCATCAAGACTATGCCATCAATGTGATTACGTGTTCACATGTTGTGGCTGGCAAGAGGACAAGTTGTCCTAAAATGGGAAGAATATTCATTTGTTAAGTAGTCTAAACAAGTGCCAATATGTAACCGACCAATCTGTTGTCAGTTTTGAGAAATAGGACGTAGTGGCAATTTGATACTCCCTGCGTGGAGATCAAGCCAGATAGCCAGTTTGTTGTTGAATGATAGTGACTTCTTCAGTGATGGGGGAGAGTTAGTTAGTAGTTTTTTTTCTGTTGAGCCATTCAGGTTGGGATATTTTTGAATGGGTGAAATAGGAGAGATGAGGAGTCAGAAAAGGGGAGGTCGGTCGACGCAAGAGAGAGCTCTGTGTAAGAAAGAGTCGGTGGGATATTTTCCTGCACACCAGAGGAAAATACGACTATATAGATTTTTTTGCTATAACTTAATGAAATGAGCAAGTTTTGTGTGTTAATGGTGTTAATGTGCATTTGAATGAGAGATAAGCCTAGATTCTATCAGGTAGAGCTGTATCCAAATGTTAACCTGATGTCTGTGTGAATGAATCTTTGTCTTTGTGTTTGTATGAATAGTAAGAACACCCAAGTCCTTTGTAAACAAACCATTAATGTGTAGCAGAGATGGTTTCTTGTCATCCTTAATTTTCTCGTCGGATTTGGACGAAGACCAAGATGGATTGATCAATTCTCTGATCAATCCACGAGAAAATTGCAGAGTTGTGGTCGATTCAAACAACATAGGTTGAACGGATCAGATCAAAGCCGAAAGGAAGATCGACGACAGGGAAAGAATCGATCAAGTGAACGTGCACCGGAGTTAGTGTCTCTGCAATCCAATGCGAATTGTTCTGCATTGATCAAATATCAACGGACAAGATCGAACCCACAATAGATCGACGGTCGATACAGCACTCCACGGAAGGAAAATCTCAGGAGTTAGCGGCGAGAGTTGCGGAGACCGCATTGCGGAAGAGTCTTTGCGGAAACTCTTTCATGAAAACACGAAGGACGCACCCGCAATCCATAATCCACAAGCTGCGGAAGGGAGAGTTGCGAAAGGACCGTTGCGGGCAGGCGATTACGAAGATATTGTTGTGGAAGAACGCCAAAATTGCAGAAAGGAGGTGTTTCCGCAAGGCTGTTGCGGCAGGACAATTATGACTATCAGAACGTTGCGGAAAGCCCATTTTGAAGGGGAGGACCGCAAGTGAGAAGAACCTAGCTGGTTGTTAGCTAAGGTTGGTGGTCCGATTCCAAAGGATCACAATAATTCCTGGGAAGCGAGTTGGATTGGATTTTGGTCATTCCTGCCTGCACCATTTGTGGTATCATAGCAGGATTTGCTCAGCACAGCAGAATAAATACATGGTAGTGCGTGTAGGACGAGCAAGAGGTAGTGACAGAGGAATACCAGCAACAATGCAGAGGTCGTGGAGGAAATGAGAGAACTATGAGCACGTATGGAATCTATGGAGATGGGTAGACGAAGAGACACAGAAGCAGGGGATGTGAGTGAACATGAAGAAGAGGAACAAGGAGAAGAAGTAGCACCCATGCGAGAGACACCTGAGTTAAGATACTTTCAGTCAATTATTGGAGCAACTTCAAGGCCAAAACCTGATCTGCCTACCTATGAGGGAAGTCTCATTGCTTAGCACCTCATCGATTGGATCAGCGAGTTAGACAAGTACTTTGAGTATGATGAAGTTGAAGAAAACAAGAAGGTCAGGTTGAACATGACAAGATTGAAAGGACATGGATCCCTATGGTGGGATAGTGTGCAAGCTGAAAGGATAAGGAAGAACAAGCCATTGATAAAGAGCTGGGATAGGATGGTATCTAAGATGAGAGCCAAATTCTTGCCCAAGTATTACCAACTGACTTTGTATAGACAAATATAGAACCTTAGGAAAAGATTATTGACTGTAAGAGAGTATATTGAAGAGTTCTACAAAGTAAACCTAAGGGCAGGTTATGTAGAAGAATCAGCAGAGAAGGATGATAGATATGTAAATGGTCTAAGGATGGAGATTCAGGATGAGATCAACATGATATCACCAAGAACCATGGAAGAGGCATACCAGTGTGCCTTGAGAGCAGAAGAAAAATTAGTGAGACAGCAGAACTTCAATAGGGGAAGAGGTTCAGCCAAAGGAAGGGGGCAAACAGCTGGAAGAGGAAGGTTTGCAGCCCAAAAAGGAGAATCCAGCAGCTCAAACCAACAAGAGCAGCAAGGTAAAGGAGGTGACCCAAGAGGGAGAAGACCTTACCAAGGAGGTAGAGGTAGAGGTAGAGGAAGAGGCAGAGAAGCTGTCTACAGGTGTTACAAATGTAACAAATTGGGACACAGGTCCTTTGAATGTCCTGAGAAGGAATACATAGGACAGATAGGAGCCTATGTAGCTCAGAACAAGCAGCAGCAAGGGCAGATGACAGTAACTGAGAATCTTCCAGAGATGGGAGAGGATTTGGTGATGAACAAAGTCTTACTGAATCCTGAGAAGGAAAAGGTGGAACCCACCCAAAGGAAGGATTTATTCATAACCATGTGTAAAGTCAAGGGGAAATGTTGTAAGATGGTGATTGATAGTGGGAGCACTGACAATCTTGTTTCCACAGAGATGGTGGAGAAGATGAGTTTGAAGAAAACCAACACCTTGTTCCATACAAGGTATCCTGGTTGCATAAATGACATCAAATCCTGGTAAGTGAACAATGTGAAGTTGATTTGCAAATAGGCACCTATAAAGATAAAATTATATGTGATGTTACGCCCATGGATGTTTTCCATATTCTTCTAGGGAGATCATGGCAGTTTGACAAAAAGGTGATACATGATGGTCGGAGAAATTGTCATAGTTTTGAGAAAGATGGGATAAGACATGTTCTTCTTCCTTTGTAAGAAGGGAGTGCAACAGAACAACAAGCATATAAGGTCCTAATGTTGACAGGAAAAGAATATTTACAGCAAATTGATGAGAAGGAACTGAACTATGCTGTAGTATGTAAACCTAGAGTGGTAACAATGAAGACTAATATTACAGATCTACTTGAGGAGATCCAAGAGATGCTAGGGGAGTTTAGTGACATTGTGGTAGATGATTTTCCCAATGAGTTACCACCGAAGAGGAATATAAGTCACCATATTGATTTTATTCATGGAGCAAGCTTACCAAACAAGGCAGCATACAAATTGACACCTCAGGAGAATGAAGAATTTAGAAAGCAAGTACAAGGATTGTTGGACAAAGGGTTAGTTTAGAAAAGTATGAGTCCATGTGTAGTACCAGCAATTCTCTACCCAAAGAAGGATGGTGAATGGAGGATGTGCACTGATTCCAGGGCCATCAACAAGATTACCATCAAATATAGGTTTCCATTACCCAGGATGGATGACATGATGGATATCCTGAGTGGGGCAACATGTTTTTCAAAATTAGATCTGTAGAGTGGATACCATCATATCAGGATTCGAGAAGGAGATGAGTGGAAGACAACCTTTAAGACCAATGATGGGTTGTATGAGTGGCTAGTTATGCCATTCGGAGTGTCCAATGCACCAAGCACTTTCATGAGGTTAATGAATGAAATCTTGAGAGATTTCATAGGTAAGTGTGTAATAGTTTACCTTGATGATATTTTGATTTTCAGTAAAACAGAAAAAGAACACTTGAAGCATCTAAGATGTGTCTTGGGGAAATTACAAAAGGAAAATTTGTTGGTGAATGTGAAGAAGTGTACATTTCTGAAATCAGAACTAGTGTATTTGGGTTTTGTTATCTCAAGAGATGGACTGAAGATGGATCTGGAAAAGGTGCAAGCCATCATTGATTGGCCTTCACCTCGGAGCATATTTGAGGTAAGAAGTTTCCATGGATTGGTAAGTTTTTATAGAAAGTTCATAAAGGATTTCAGTGGTATTTGTGCACCAATCATTGAAACAATTAGAAAGGACAAACAACCATTTAAATGGACAGCAGAGGCAGAAAGAAGCTTTCATTTTTTGAAGAAAAATATTACTGAGCAACCAGTGTTGAAGTTACCAAATTTCAGACACCCTTTCCAAGTGAAATGTGATGCCAGTGGAGTAGAAATTAGAGCTGTACTCAGTCAGGAAGACATACCTATAGCATATTTCAACGAGAAGTTGAATGATTCAAAATAGAAATACTCATCTTATGACAAGTAATTTTATGCTATTGTCCAAGCACAAAGCATTGGAGACATTATCTTATGCCTAGAGAGTTTGTTTTGTTTTCTGATAATCATGCATTGCAATACATCATGCAGAAACCTAAGTTGAATCAGAAGCATGTCAAATGGGTTGAGTTCTTGCAAAGCTTTACCTTTGTGTTGAAGCACATCAGTGGGAAATCAAATCGAGTAGTTGATGCCTTGAGTAGGAGACAATTGATTGTGCAAGAAAATCAGATCCAAGTCTTAGGATTTGAACATTTAAGAGGTTTGTATGAGGATGACATTGATTTTCAGGATGCATATAGAGTTTGTAAGAATCCCGTGGAAGTGGACAGAGAGCCATGGATGGAGTATATGTTGCAAGATGGTTTACTCTTTAAAAATAGTAAAATTTGCATTCCCAAATTTCCATGAGGGATAACTTGATACAGGAGAAACATAATGGAGGGATGGCAGGTCACTTTGAAAGTGATAAAACCTTTGGACAGTTGAGCCATTTCTACTTTTGGCCGAAGATGAGGTCTGAGGTTGAAAAGTTTGTGAGCAGATGTTGGGTATGTCAGCATGCCAAGGGGAGAAGCCAGAACACAGGCTTATACACCCCATTGTCGATTCCAACTACGCCTTGGGATTCTGTGAGTATGGATTTCATTTTGGGTTTGCCAAAAACTCGAAAGGGAAATGATTCTATTTTTGTAGTGGTGGATAGATTTACTAAGATGGCACATTTCGTTCCATGTTATAAGAGCGGTGATGCCACACACATTGCTAACTTGTTTTTCAATGAAGTTGTGAAGCTACATGGTTTACCTAAGAGCATTGTATCTGACAGAGATGTAAATTTCACAGGTCATTTCTGGAGGACCTTGTGGAAAAAGTTGGGAACCAAGTTGAACTTCAGTTCAACATATCATCCACAGTCTGATGGCCAGAATGAGGTGGTAAATAGGAGTATGGGTAACATGTTGAGAAGTCTGATTGGGGAAAATCCAAAGCAATGGGACAAAGTGCTAGCTCAAGCAAAGTTTTCCTATAATGACTCACCAAACTGAAGTACAGGAATGAGTCCATTCCAAATTATGTATGGTATGCATCCAAGAGGGGTGTGTGAACTTTTTTGATTTGGGTCAAATGGAGAAGAGAAGTGCAGATGGCGAGGAGTTTGCAACAAGGATTAGTGAACTACAAGAGCAAGTTAAATCAAGGTTGTAGTAGAGTAACAATAGTTACAAAACAAGAGCAGATTCCAGGAGAAGAGAGAAAACTTATGAGATAGGAGATTTGGTTTTAGCACATCTAAGGAAAGAGATATTCCCAAAAGGAGAGCATAACAAGTTGAAAATGAAAAATATTGGACCATGCAGAATACTCAGAAAGTTTTCAGCAAATGCCTACGAGCTGGAGATGCCAACAGGGATTGGAATCTCACATATTTTTAATGTTGCAGACTTGTATACTTATGTGGTTGATGATACAGGGAAAATTATAGAAGACAGGAATCCTATGGAATATTTTCAGTGGCTGAAGCAGATGCCTATGGCCCAGCCATCAAAAGCTGAGTCTATCTTGGATACTAGAGTGGCAAAGAGTACCATACAGAGAGACTACTTGGAGTACTTGATCAGATGGAAAGGACATCCTATAGAAGATTCTACATGGATGAATGTTGAAGAATTGGAGACAAAGGGTTTCTCAATAGCTGATTTACTGAACATGGGTTCATAATTTTAACCTTGGGAGTCTGTTGCAGGAGCATCAAGGCTACGCCAGCAATGTGATTACATGTTCACATGTTGTGGCTAGAAAGAGGACAAGCTGTCCTGAAATGGGAAGAAGATTCGTTTGTTAAGTATTTTAAACAAGTGCCAATATGTAACCAACCAATCTGTTGTCAGTTTTGAGAAATAGGACGTTGTGGCAATTTGATACTCCCTGCGTGGAGATCAAGCCAAATAGCCAGTTTGCTGTTGAATGATAGTGACTCCTTCAGTGATGGGGAAGAGTTAGTTAGTAGTTTGTTTTCTGTTGAGCCATTCGGGTTGGGATATTTTCGAATGGGTGAAATAGGATATATGAGGAGTCAAAAAGGGGGAGGTTGGTCGGCGCAAGAGAGAGCTCTGCGTAAGAAAGAGTCGGTGGGATATTTTCCTGCACACTGTTGATGTATATGTAACTTCAGAATGTATTTCATCTATGTATTTTATATATATTTATTGTACTCTTATAAGAGATGTGTTATTTCTCTATAAGGAAGTGTCGTCATGTGGATTGACAAGTGTCGCAAGTGTGTGTACTTGCCGATGGGTTATTAGACCACCATGTGGGTTCGGCCCTGAATTATATATAATATAATGTGGATGTATCTAGATAGACAAGTCGGCCCCATAAGGTCACTGGGAAAAAAGGTAAGTATAAATAGAGATCGAAGATCTCTATTTTATACACTCTGAAAAGTAACTCACTCTCACTTGAAAAGTGGTGCACTAGTGAGGAGGAGGATCATCTGCTATCAGGAGACTATCTCAATGTTATTTGGTTGTACTTTGGTTGAGCCATTGCTCTCTCTATCTCTGAGGAAGTTGTGGGGTTTTTCACCTTAGGGTTTTCCCCACGGAAACTATGTGTCTCTTGTCTCTTATGCTTTTGATTCTTGTGATGCTTGTCATATTGTGATTGTCATGCATTGATATACTGTAGATGTTATTCTCTCAGCAAAGATCCTAGAGTATTGTGAATTAATGCTCAAATTTAACACACACCAGAGGAAAATACGACTATATAGATTTTTTTGCTATCACTTAATGAAATGAGAAAGTTTTGTGTGTTAATGGTGTTACTGTGCATTTGAATGAGAGATAAGCCTAGATTCTATCAAGTAGAGCTGTGTGCAAATGTTAACCTGATGTCTATGTGAATGAATCTTTGTCTTTGTGTTTGTATGAACAAAAAGAACACCCAAGTCCTTTGTAAACAGACCATTAATGCATAGCAGAGATAGTTTCTCGTCGGATCTGGACGAAGACCAAGCTGGATTGATCAATTCTTTGATCAATACACGAGAAAATCGCAGAGTCACGGTCGATTCAAACAACAGAGGTTGGACGGCTCAGATCAAAGCGGAAAGGAAGATCAACGACATGGAAAGAATCGATCAAGTGAACGTGCACCGGAGTTAGTGTCTCTGCAAGCTAATGCAAAGTGTTCTGCATTGATCAAAGATCAATGGACGAGATCGAACCCGCAAAAGATCAATGGTCGATATAACGCTCTGCAGAAGGAAAAGCTCGGGAATTAGCGGCGAGAGTTACGGAGACCGCATTGCGGACGAGTCTTTGCAGAAACTCTTTCACGAAAACACGAAGGATGCACCCGCAATACGCAATCCACAAGATGTGGAAGGGAGAGTTGCGAAAGGACTGTTGCAGGCAAGCAATTATAGAGATAGCATTGCGAAAGAACGCCAAAATTGCAGAAAGGAGGTGTTTCCGCAAGGCTATTGCGGAAGGACAATTCTCACTGTCAGAACGTTGCGAAAAGCCCATTTTGAAGGGGAGGACCGCATGTGAGAAGAACCTGGTTGGTTGTTAGCTAAGGTTGGTGGTCCGATTTCAAAGGATCACAATAATTCCTAGGAAGCGGGTTGGATTGGATTTTGGTCATTCTCGCCTACACCAGCAGCCTTGCCTTTAAAAGTTGTAGTTGTCCAAGCCCCTTTTCAGCAGTGGGGTCTTGATTCCATTGGTCAGTTTAAGGATAACTCTAGTAATGATTATACTTGGATCCTAACTGCCACTGATTATTTTACTAATTTGGTGGGAGCTATTCCCACCAAAGCAGCAACCGAAAAGGTCATCATGGAATTTCTAGAAGATAAGATTATTGTTAGGTTCATTGTGCCCTCTAGAATTACAATGGATAATGCTAAGGCATTCAGTTCAGCCGAGATGTCTTCATTCTGCTTTAAGTATGGCATCAGCTTGTCACATTCATCCAATTACTATCCCCGGGGAAATGGTCTGGCTGAATCCAGTAATAAAAACTTAATGACCATTGTTAAAAAGATTGTTGGAGATAATAAGAAAGCTTGGGATAGTAAGATCATATTTGCACTATGAGCGGATAGGATCACAAAGAAAAGTTCAACTGGAAAATCTCCATTTGAGTTATTTTATGGACTTGATGTTACTCTACCCATCCACCTGAAGTTACCAGTGTATCAATTGCTTGAGGAGTGTAGTACAGATCAGGATGCAGCTCAGTACAGGATCAATCAATTAGTTGAGCTAGATGAGATCAAACGAAAATCAGTTGATCAAAGTATTAAGAATCGGGAGAAGGTTAAGAAAAATTTTGACAAGTCATCAAAACCAAGAGTATTTCAGATTGGTGACATAGCTCTGCTTTGGGATAAATGAAGGGACAAGCCTCGAAAGCACGAAAATTTTGGCAGTTTATGGATTGGCCCTTATCTCATCCATGAAGTAGCTGGCACAAACGCTTTCTTCCTTAGCAATCTGGACATCGAGAAGTGTACCCTCCCATTCAACGGAGGGCTTTTGAAATTATTTTATAGCGAAAATATTTGATGCCCATGGGGGCATCTTTGTATCATGATTTTCTAAACCTTCATCATGCATTTTATTTCCTAGTTAGATTTACTTTTATGTATATTATTTTTGTATACTAATTTTTACTTTTGTAGATTAGTTTAATTTTTCTTTTGTATATTAGTTTCATTTTCATTATAATAAATGTTGCAACTTAAAGTTTCATTTGGTTATTTTTACATATACATGTGACTAATGCACTTATGTTTCCATGTATGAAACTGAGATTCTGGAGTTCTCGAATGGTCTCCTTTCCTACAAAGATCAATCACATGTCCCACAATTGGAGCCAGATGTTACCAACTAAGTTGCACACAGTTGGACTTCCAAAGAGCCGCCAATGTTTGCACAAATACTTGTGCATTTCAGTGTTCATAAGTTCAAATCAAGCATTTTCAAGGCCCCCTTTTTTATTTTTTTAAAGCATGTCCATGCCCCATGGGGTTTGTAATAAAGTGTGCTAGCATGGTGGTATTTTGAGTAACTTGGATTCCTAAGACTTGGCAACCAATGAGAATATTCCAAGGATTTTTTTCCCTTCTTAATTATGATTTGCCTTTAGCCGAATATAATTAATGAGTTTTTCTCCTACACCTCCGAAGCTGGAATGCCCAAGTTAGTGCTTAGGCCTTGGAGGGTTATTAAAGTTCATATGTCAACATATATAAACATTCTAGACACTTAAATAAATCATATGGTCATGTACTAGGTGACCCCTAGGTGTGTTTTTTAATGTTTTGAAAAAAATATTTTTCATAAATTAGACCATTTTTTAATGGTTTAATTGAAAAAAATCAAATTGTAATAATTAAGTGGTTTGTGGGTGAAATCTGACAATGGGGTACTTGTTTTCTAAGCCAAAACACCCATTTAACCCATAAACCCATTTTTCCTAAGTTTCGAGCAATTATTTATCTCAAAAAATAATATTTGCTCGAAAAACCCAAAAAAGACAAAGTAAATGTCAAATAAAGACATATTAAAGGAAAAGACAATTTCCTAAAACAATGGAAAAGTGTCCGGAGTTGAACTGAGGATGAACTAAAGTCATTGAACACTTAAATGAAGATTATCTTAGCTCTGAATTAGACAAGTCTTGTAATATACCAAAATTATATTACAACTACTAAATTATCATCTATTAGTTTAGTTATTATTAATATATGTAAATGTCGGCATTGGAATGACACATGGTTTTGGTGTCTCTTCATATGTATAAAGCCGCGTAAATTCAATGTAATAATCATCAATTCAATTATAAAAATATATACATTATCAAATATGATAATCATGTAAGGCTTGTACCTTACAAGTGGTATCAGAGCTTTTTGCTCTTGCTCTTGCTCGCGCTCAAAATTCTCGGCATCTTCATTCCTCTCACTCTCCATATCTCCACGAGTCCACACAATCCAACCCCCTCCACACTCCCATCCTCCTCATCCCACTACTCATCCCCCAACTTCATTTCTCCCCACGCTCCACTACCTCCTGCGCCACACTCCACCCGCTCCCCTCGCTGCTCACTTCGTGAACCCCCCCACGCTGCATACGCTCACCCTCCAGCTTCCGCTCTCTGTGTCCACCTCCATCCCACACTCACCTCTTTACTACGACCCGTCCACCTCCATCCCACACTCATCTCTTTACTACGACCCGTCCACCTCCAGCTCCCGCCCTTCTCCATGCGCCCCCTCTCATATGCCTCCTCTCTCCCCACGCGTTTCCACTCCCCTCCACAGCCTTCCGCTGCTCATTCCCCCTTTCACCCATCCTCCTCTTCCCTCCACTCTATCTCCACGATCCCCCCTTCGCCAGCCTCCTCCTCCCTCCTCGGCTTCATTCCCCATGCCACACCACACCCACCACACCCAGCCAGCTCCCACGCAGGCCTCCCTTCGGCTGCACGTCCCATCCTCCGCCGACTCCTCCCTGCACACAACATCCCCACAACCCAACACCCTCGCCCTCCACTCCGCTCCTGACCACCGCGCCTACCTGCACGCCTCTCCCCGCGCAGCCCTCCACACCCCTCTAGCTTCACCTCCACGCACAGCAGCCACCCCCACGCGCTGCCACCCCCTTTGCAACCCTCTCTCTCCACCCTCCTCCGACGCTGATACCATCTCCACACCCCTCAGCAGTTGCACCTCCCATTCACTGCTCCATCCTCCAATCACTCGCCACCCATATCCCCACATTCCAACTACACCTCCGCGCAGGCGTTGCCCCACACCCCAGCTCCTCCTCCCTTACGCCCAGCACTTCGACGTAGCTCTCTGCGTACTCCCGCCACCCCCTACACTCTTACACCCTCCTGCAAGCTACACACCACACTCGCCTCTACTACCACGCCTACCCTGTAAACGCCAACTCACCCACAACACTTCACTTTCATTCTCCACTTATAGTTGCAGATCCATTTTTCTATTTAGGGTTAAAACCCTAATCCCAAAATTAATTAATAATAATATTAATTTTATTATTATAAATTATTATAAATTATTATTATTTTTAAATAGTTAAAAAAAAATTCTTTCTGGGAGATTTTTATAGTGAAACTACCATGTTTCACTCATTTAATAAGGTCATTATTAGCCCATTCCACAAACCTAAAATAAATGAAAAAATTGAAGTCGAAGACATAAAAATAAACCAACATGAAGAAATAAAAAGCGGATATGAAGACATTATCAAATTAGTTAAGGAATTGAAGTTGACTATAATACAACATCAAGAAGACACTGCAATGACTCTTGAATTCCCAGGTCAAGAAAAACTGGAAACTACATCTACACCCATGTCAGAAGAAGGGACTCCTATCATAAAGGAACAAGCTATGTTGACTCCCGAGTTCTCAGGTCAAGCAGAGCTGAGGTCTATATCGGTACTCACGACAGAAGAATGGACTACGACCAGTAAGGAAGAAGTTATTATGACTTCCGAGTTCTCAGGTCAAGAAGTGTTGGGATCTACACCCACGACAAAAGAAGTAACTGTGACTCTTGATTTACCAAGTCAAGAGGAACAAGGGACTACTGCGACTCCTACGTATTCAAGTAGGGATGAATATAAAATCGCTACTATCTCCAGGAAGGAAAGGAAGTCTGGCCGATCGACTCCTTATACCCCCCCCACAAAAGATCCATACCACCAGACACCAAGTGGGATAAGAAAAGACATCCCAACTACGAAACTCAAAATGCGATACTTAGTAAAAAGTATGTACGCCTACCGGAAGTTCGTTGTGGCTTCTTACAAGGTAAGGAAGTAAGGCACATTAATACGCTAGCCGAAAAATCTATAAAATTGTCTAGTGAAACTCCAGAACAAGGACTTTTTAAGAAAGACGATAACAAGGACGATGAAACAGAAGAGGTAAAAGACAAGGATATGAAAGATCAAGATGATATTGACAATCACAGTGTCAATATCAATTGTAAAGAAAATGACGACGTCGTAGAAGTCAATGAAGTCAATAAAGTTAATGTTAACAACAATTATGAGAGAATTGAAGTTGTAGAAGAATGCAAAGATGAAAATAAAAGAGTCAAAGATGACCTTAATCATGATATCGTAGAAGAACGAAACCCAGAAGATGCTGCGACAAATGAAGAGATGAAAATTCTACTAGTAGTCGCAACTCAAGATGTTCTAGAAATTCAATATCAAAAGGTTCCCAAGGAACAACTAAAGACAAGTTCGTCAGACAAGGAAGTAAGTACATTATTAGTAGTTGCTGCTACATATAAGAAAACTATATCAAGGCATGCAGAAATATCAAAAATATACATCAAATTAAAATATCAAAAGAACACCATCAGATTAGAAGCTCAGAAGAATACTCCATATAGTTGTTATGCATTTATCTACAGGATCATATGCATGAAAAGATTTGAATGGAAATGCGACCAAATATTTCAAAAACTGCTAAACTGTGGCACCATTATTCGTGGCAAGAATTCCAATTGCAACACACTCATTAGAAGATTTGTAGACGAATCTTTTCAAAGCAGGATGACTTGTAATATACCAAAATTATATTACAACTACTAAATTATCATCTATTAGTTTAGTTATTATTAATATATGTAAATGTTGGCATTAGAAGGACACATGGTTTTGGTGTCTCTTCATATGTATAAAGCCACGTAAATTCAATGTAATAATCATCAATTCAATTATAAAAATATATATATTATCAAATATGATAATCATGTAAGGCTTGTACCTTACAAGTCCAATCAATATATTGAAGATCTAATTGACAATTACTTGGAAAATGCGCCCTCTCTAGACTTGGGCGACTTCTATGCATGGCACAATTTGATTGGAAGTGATGACTCCGAGGTTGAGGTCGCCTACCTCATCCAGAGGTGGTGCAACCTCCATCAATCAGCTCTCAATCATGGATCATTCAGAATCTATCAAGCTCAATTGAACTCCCTCTCTCATTCATTCGCCCTCCTTGGGAATTGCGCCCTAGTTTGCATGAGATTTCTTATTTAAAGAGAGATTTTGCTTCGTTGTTTGCATCAAAAGGTCGAACCTCTGCTTGCTTTGACTGTAATATTTTTATCTGAGTTTAATAAAGAAGGATTTGGAGGCTTACTCTAGTGGTGTCTTCGGTGTTGGATGCTTCATGCTTTGCTATTATGAAGTACATTGTATCATTGTTGCATGTTAGTAATTGTTGGGATTGTATGTCTTTTGAAGGGAAGTTATCTTTCTTAAAGATCTTTAAGTAATAATTTATAGGTTGCTTGATTTTTTCAATAATAATAGGATGCTTAAGGTAGTGTGATTTCTTATTTGAATCCATTACTTCATATGCTTTCTTTTGATTATTTGCACATGCTCTTAGGGCCCCTTTGCTAGTGTTGTAGTGATTTTGTAGGTTTCCTAAGATGGAGGAGTCGGTGAGCATGTTAGTTCATCTCTTCATTCAGTAGATATAAACAAGGGGGTAGATCCCACTGGTGCATCGGGAAGGAGACTCCATAGCCCATCTTCAGTGCTCAACTCCCATGGGATCCACTTCTAGATCCACCATTTTTTTATCTTCCTTGGTTACCATTCCTTTTTCAAATTTAGATCTTGTTTTAAAATTTATTCTGATAAGTAGATCTAAATAAATTGCAACCTAAATATTTAAATGTTTTCATTGATTATCTAGATCTAGGTTGCTCTATCTTTATTTTGCAAAGTTTAAAGCAAATCTAAAGAAGCAAGATAGAAAGATTTTTAAAAAAAGTTTTAAAGTTCTATTAAGCAAGTATAGTGCTATTGATTTGTTTCTCATCTCTTAAAGAGGCCAACAGAGATCCTAGGAAATGCAAGCTTTCTAGTTTGCCTTAGTTCATTTTTTCATTTTTATTGCTAGTTAACTTAGAAAAAAATTTATAAATTTTTGTGGTATTGCCAAATACACTTTTTAAGTTTTTTTGGCTCTTTTACAACTAATAAAGCTCGCTGGTTTTTTCTGATATGTTAGCGGGTTTTGAATATTTATTGGTCAAATTCACACATTTGGAACCTTTCCTGATCATCCAAAGAACCGGTTTTACCTTTCTTTCTTTCTTATAAACTTTTGTACGTTGTCTGGTGCCTAATTCATAAAGGACCAACAGTATTTCTTTATTGTGTAAATGTAACTTGAAAAATAAAAAGAGCAAAGCAAGCTATTCCACCGCCTGCCCCCATCCCCCTAAGGGGGATCTGCATTGGTTTGTTTTTTCTTCGCTTTAGATTAGTTCCTTTATGCTATTAGTAATTAAATCACATCACAAAGCACACAAACGTCAATAAAGGACTTCTTATATTAGATTTACTATTTCATGCCTTTGTCATTATTTTTTCAATTTTTGTTACAAATTTGCATTAAAATTTGAGCCCTTGCTTTCCCGTAGTACTGCACATTTTGGTGTGTGGAAAATAGACTCTTAGGCTATAGACTAAATTAATAACTCACATTTTTCACATTAAATAAAATTTACCAAGGCTTGAGAAACCCGAGTATGCTCTTGATCGTTGCAGCTTAGTCTGAACATTTTGGTCAATCAGAAAGGGGATTTTGAGTGGCTAGTTTTAATAGGGTAATCCTAGAAAGTTTCAATCTTAAGAACTCGGGAGGTGGAGTGAGGCTAACTATAGAGCCAACAGGCTATCGTAAGAAGGTTCATCATCCCCTGGTTGGACACTTGGTATAGTTATCACAATGCCCAATTCAAAGGAGCGATTCAGAGTTGGGCCAAACCAACAATCAACCCACTCCTTTAATACTCACTAATAATTTAAAATTTACAAGCAGCCTTTGCAATACTTTCACAACACAACACAGCAGCAACCGCATTCACGATCTCGGCACTGGTCATCATACGTTATAATTGTTTAAATTAAATCATAAAATGTCGTGAATGTCTTTTATATCATGTGTTGTTATATTTAAATGAGTTGCAAATGATTCCTTGTTGTAATATTTTCATCATCCAACGTTAACTCCTAGAATAGCATTTTGTTTTATATAGTTTAAAAGTCATAGTTTATTTTATAGGGACCACCCCCCTTGGCTTCGCTAGGAGTAGCCTAGACGGAGGAGTCGAGTAATCAGGTAACAGCACTTGACTCTCACTTGCCCCCAAGGACACACCAAGCAGCTTGAAGGTTTCCTACCGTGTTCCCCCAGGTGTGTATTAGGGGGCAACAGACCCTAAATTGTGCAAGCAATTGACATGTTCCTCAATGTATCTAGTTGTCACTAGACTACATATATGTTTTGCAATGAACACTTTGAGCCAATTCATAGTGGAGCAAAAACCAGAGCATTGTGTAGCAACAAAACATGTGCTCTGATACTTGAAGGGCATAATGAAGTATGGTCTAAGATATCTTAAAGATGGTGATGTAAAGTTTCAGGGGTATATAGACTCAATTGGGCAAGCCATGCAATAGATAAGAAGAGCACCTCGTGGTGTTGTTTTAGCTCTGAATTAGCATTAATATTTTGACTCCACGGGAAGCAAAATTCCTTGGCACTTAACTCACCAAAGGCAAAATACATGGTAGCTAGTATTGCTAGTTGTGAGGCCATCTAGCTTCACAAATTGTTGGCGGGATTGTTTTTTATCAAGGGTTGGATCACACAATGATTTACAATAATAATCAAAATTGTATCAAATTCTTTGAAAATCCATTGTTTCATGACAAGTCCAAACAAAGAGAGACCAAATATCACTTAATACGAGAAAAGATTCAGAAGGAAGCAATAAATCTCCAATATGTACCCACTAATCAACAAGTGGTTGATATTCTAACCAAGCCCTTAGCAAAAGAGAAGTTTGAAGCATTCAAAGACAAGCATGGATTGGTGCGAAATTCTTTCCTCACTAAGAAAGAGTGGAAAACATAGCTTGGACAATAACTTACATGGATTCAATGTAAATGCATAGACACTGATTTAAGACATTTCAAAATTGACCACATAGGAGAAGTCAGTAGTTAATTATATTTTGTAGTTCACTTCAAGAAAAAGTGAGAAGTCTTGTGTTCTTAATTGAGTCTAACAAAGTGTATTTAATACATTAATGACTTATACTAGGATTTAATATCAACTGTCAATCTCAAGATGAGATTATTAAAGTTTTTGTTGATTAGGTTTTCTAACAAAGCATAAATATAGACAAGATATAAAGATTCAAACATAGTTGAATAGTTGAGTAGTTTAAGCAACTAGAGGAGAGAAACTAGAGACAAAAGGAAGATGATCAATTTGCAACCATGCAAATTGTAGTAGTCCATACAACATAGATCCATACAATCCGTACAAATTCGTATATCAAGTCATACAAGTCATACACCTGTTGGTCCTCGTTTTCTGTGACGATCGTATAGTTCAATTCTAGAGTGATTTGACCAAGTCATACAACTACTAAGTGTAAGCAATTTGTGGGAGTTTCCTTGTAATAAGCTTTGATTAAGGAATGAAAAGTTGATATTGAAGGAAAAATCACCTGTGTATGTGTGAATTTGTTTTATGCTTCCGTTATTTAATGCTTCTAGCTATTGTGTGATTGACGCTATGTTCAGAATTTAAATTTATGGATTACTTAAATTATGCAATTAAATTATTTAATTAAGGACATAGGGATAGTGGTCACCCAGGTTAAGAAAATTTTCCTCAACTCAACCAACAAATAGGATTTGGCAATTGTGCCATCTTTGGAAGGTTGAGGGAGAGGTACAGTGTTGGTTGTGGAGCCTAACCTCCAGATTCAAAGATATTATTATTCAGCCATTGTGCTACAGGTTGTATCCCTTCACTTTGCTGGACGGAATAATAATAAGGACTAGCAACTTCAATGTGGACGTAGCCCAACTTGAGTGAACCACGATATATCTGTCTCTCTTGTAATGTGTATGTGTGATTATATTTGCATTTCTGTTTATTGTTATTGCTCTACGATCCTGTTTTTCTAACATACAATTCATATTTTATTGTCCCCTCTACTACAAGATTGCGGGTGGTACCATTGTCTTTTTAGGAAATTGCAAACTCTCTCTAGTTTATTCAAGTACCCTAACCATAGATGCTTTGTCGTATACATGCAAGTGGCCCTCAAGGTTAATTCCCATATTCCAACCACCTCCTGGACCAATCTATGCCCAAAGGATCACTTCCTTTTTCACGATGTTCCCATTTGCTAGGGGCACCAAGAGACAAATGGTTGATGCAGGCTCATAGGGGCCTTAGCAGCATTGTCAATGCAAATTCCATCCCAGCAATCAGACAAGATGACCTAAGCCTCAACAACAATTGACCTCTACCAACATAGTGGATTTCTTCCTCTAGGTCCTCTATACAATCTTCTATCCTAAATTTTCTCTACTCAACCTTGGATGTAAGGGGAGCTAGCTCTAGCGGATCTTGATACGCTGGCCTTTTGGGGACTTTAGTTCTCATGATTTAGCTTAAATCAACACTTCACTTGATGCATCATCATTTTTGAGCTCCCGCTTTATATCAACATCATTGTATTTGGCAGTCTCATTGACCTACTTTAGTGGTCAATAGTGGACATTAATAAATTTAACTTATTTTATATTCTCTTCCCTTATCTAGCACAAGCATCTCAATAACATAAAGTGTAGATGCTTTTTTATACATGGATGGGGTCTCAAATTAAGCAATTCGACAACACTCTAGCACAAGTAATTCAATTCAATCACATTGGAAACTCCTGTAAATGTTTTCTTTATACATAAGTGCATAGAAGCTAACACCTATCAAGAGGTTGGATGGCATGTCGAAGGTCACATTGTTAAGAAAAAATGTCACCCCTGGCCTAACTTCATGGCCATGACGACCTCTCTATTTTGCAGGTAAAAACATGCCACACTCTTGCTGCAATTGAATCTTGTGGGGTCCACCATCCCCTCAACCACCCAATGAAGCCCCAAGGTTAATTCAATATAGCATTGTAGAATCAAGCAATAGTTGTTTGCAGTATAGGCAGAGGGCAATTAGGAAATAAATAAAAGGGATGGTTTAGGAAATCTTTTATATTTGGCCCAATATATTTCATAAGAATGCCTACATAACAAAAATAAACAACAAAGGGGGCAGGTCAGCTGCCACGGTGTAGCTCATACACAAGCTGGACATTTCTAGGCATTGCATGAGGGAGAAATACTATCGTCCATGGCTGCAATTATAAGGTTTGATGAACTATAATTTCATATGCAGTCATATGCAGTGGGAAATTTGAGTTGGTGATCAATATTTTAACTCACATTTATACGATGTTCCCAGCCTATCCCCCTCATTCCAGCATTTCTAAAGAGGTAGTTGTTACACTTACTGGAATGCAATTTCATTAACATTAGTGTACAGTGATGCTTATTTCGAAGTGCATTGAAAACCTCAGCTCATACATAGATCTTGATTGGGATTCTCATCAATTATAAATGAATTAAACAACATTCCAAACTGACAAAATGCCATTCATAAATTTCACTCAATTATTGAAACAATGTTTCACCGCTAAATTATCGATATTGCAATGTCAGCAATCTCAATCTTCAGTATTAAGTACTTCAGCACAGATGGCAACCCCACCAATCAAAAGATTGAAACTATAAATCTATGCTCTCTTCAAGCACTAAGTGGTGGGGGAACTAAATACTTCCCAATGAAGAGAACCAATTGAAAAGTCTTGCCACAAATCCTGAGATATTCCAGAAGAGCATGAAATGTGACTTATACTGCCACAACACACGGACCTGTTTTTCCAATTGTGATTATTTTACAACTATACAAATCAAGAATATAAAAAAAAAAAAATAGAAAAGCTTTGAATTTTGAATTTCATTCAAATTTTCAAAAACAATCCAAGTCAGCATGTGACTGACCCAAAGTCCAATTATCTTGTGTATTTACATGTATGAGTTAACCAACTAAGCTTCAGTGTGTACTGTATCTTCCAAGTCCTTGAGTGTTGTTTAGAGACTTTGATGACCATCTCTACCAAGTTCATTGAATGCTGATTGAAGCTTTGGAATAACCTTGGCTAACATCAGCCTGAAACCAACCGAACTGTTGTTCTCTGGAACTGAGTCAGAACACGATGGCACTTCTGAAAGAGATCCAACTTCAGCACCCTCCATATATGCATCACATGCAGCAAGAATGGAATGCCTGCATCTTCGGAAGTGATCTTTAACAAATCCTTCAAAATGCTGCATCCAATAAAATAAATAAAAGCGACGTTATTGAAATGACTCAAAAATTGTGATGAATTAAACCAAGATACAAATTCTTCCTCAGCAGAAAAATCTGTTATACCTGTGGAGGTCTATGTAGAAGATACATCATCAGTTTGCATGTAAGTAGAAAAGAATTTTCATTATATGCAAGAGAATTCTTCTCTCCTTCAGCGGTACCAATTTGCTTATCATATCCTGCTTCATTGAAGTACGGTCTGGCATTTAGTACAAGACCCTGAAGAGAAATGAGGACTTGTAGAATGCTTGAAATTTTGGGGTCCCATATTTCATTTCCTCTGCCAGTCCATGTGTTTAGAAGACTCAGGCAGACTTTTCCAGTTTCGTATAAATTGGGATTCAATTTAAGCCCATGAGAATGATAGTATACTGCCTGCAAATATTTGTCACCATTAAAACCAATCTTGAAAGAACAAAAAAGGGGAGGATACTACCCCAAGGTTCAACCCTCTCCACTAACGCATATTGCCCAGGGAGGTTGTGGGATCCATTCCCACCAAGTCCTACGGCGTTACCAGCCACTATTGCAGCTGGCAGTTAATACCACCCTCCATCCAGGAAATGGGGGAAGGGAGAGACTTCGCTGGGTGCTGGCAAGGTACCAGCTTCCTCACTCTAAATGCTTAATGCAGGAGGGTGAGGGGAATTATTTCTCCAGAACAAAAAGGGATGATACTTTAATAAAACATCCACTGAAGACCAAACTGGGCAAAACACACAAAAATATTACCTCGTTGAAACATCTAATGAAAACATACTTTCACTTTAAACTTCAAAGTAACAGCTTATTACCGGTGGTGCCTGAGGGTAGTCAGGTGGAAGATAAATATCAAAGAAGAAAAGTCCATCTTGATATGGAGACCCACTGGCTCCAAGGATCACAGCCCTCAGCAAATCCATACGATCCTCATAGACTCGCACATAAATCATGTCTGTCCAGTCATAATAAGGGATCTTAAGACATGCTAGTATGTATAATGTAGCTAAAAAAGTTATTCCAAATAAGAGAGCAAGCCAAACATTAAATGCTTACCAGGTAAATTTTTTTCAAGGATACTCCACTCCTGCTGAACTTTCTTTGACCACTTTCTATCATTAGAACTCTGTTTAAAAGATATCAAAACACTTAACAATGCTACAGTAAAAATGAAAGAACATCTTAATTCTTAATATCAAGCAGAACAAGTAAAGACATAAACATACCAGACTGAAAGTATAAGACAATCCTGCACACTCTAAAAATACCTGGGCTGTTTCATTCAGAAAGTAATGGTCCAGAGGGTCCTTAACACTGTCAAAGTGTTTGAACTGGTCATCTTCACCAGGAACAGAAACAAACAAGCAATGCAGTTGATCCATATGAGATGGCATACTGCCTGTTGAATACTCTCCTGTGGAAACTTGCACTCTGTCTTGGGAACCTTTAACATCTTCCTCATTTATGTGGCCACTACATTCTACCCTGTTCTTAGAATTTGCCACCTCTGATGCTACAGGCATAGCACTCAAACCATCTTCAATATGTTCCAATTGATGACACTTAGAATCTCTTGTCAGTTTTTCATATTCAGCATTGCTCATCTCAGTCCCATCAGAGTTCTGTTCAAGTCCATTCTGCAGAGTAGTTTGCTCCTGAGAAGTTGGATCCATAGGATTTGATAAGCTCTTGGAACCTCGAAATCCAAGTAGACCAGTGGCAATCCTAGCAACAAATCCAAATGCTGCTCGAGGTATTGACATGCCACCATTGCTATAGTCATTCAAGTTTTCATCTGATGTTATAGTTTCCATGTCATGATTTCCATCAGTAGTAATTGGGTTTGGAATATCTTCTACAACCTGCTCCAGCTGTTCATTATAGATGAGATATGTTACTAGAGAATATGTCTAAAACAATCTACCTAAAAAATCAATCACTCTGATCAAAATAAATCACATTACCTCCTTATCAGCCTCAAATGCATCGCTTGTATTATCATCAACAGTTTCCCAACTTGCAGCATCATCACCATCCTCATCATCATTAAAACTACTTTGAGTTGATTCCATATCATCCTCCCTGCCAACTACAAAAATCGTTTGTGGTCCAACCTATACCATACAAACAAGCATTAAAATGAAGAACAGTGAATAGGAAACGGTCATGGCCAGACCATTCCACATAACAGAAAACAGTATAAAGAAAATGCATGCATAGATTACCCCAAGTTTCTTAGAAAATATGCATAGGATTATTCGTATAATGGTCATATTATTGTATATAGTTTAGAATAAGTAATGTTTATAATAAATAACTAATAAGTCGCATTTATTATAAGTGAGTTATATAATAAAAAGTCAATTGACTCTTGGTGATTCATCTCCAGTGACTTTAGGTTCTTCACCTAAATTACTGACGATATACAAAAGCAAATTAAGCACATTGGAATAAAACAAAAAACATTAAAAGTTTGGCTGTCATTTCTGCAATTGTCATTTGCTTGTATTCTCTGTGTAAATTTATTTATTCTATCGTATCCTGGTTATATGCATATGGGAGAGTTATCTCGTAGACAAGAAGCACACTCGACAAGTACAGTCATCATGGATACACATAGGCACAAAGAAACATCACAGAAGGCAGATTGAATAGAAGTAATTGTCTAGGAGGCAGAAATGGAATTTCTATTGCAGAAAATGCCCTACATGGTTATCCTGTAAGATATCAAAAAAAAATGTTACCAGACTCTTCTACCTTCGAATCTACTCCCAAATTTGACTCTGCTCTTTATAGAAACCGGGTTGAGTTGCCCCTCCACATTTGACTTGACCACAAGTCAGACTTGCTTTTTTGACTCACAAGTATGACCCACACAAGTCAAACGTGAGTCATATCAACTGAGCAAATTCGAATTGTCAGGCTTGCCAGCAGCCAGTTAGACTAAGCCATCTGTCTACTAAAGTAAAAAACGTGAAAACACTAGTTTTGTTTGTTTTTTGGCCCAGATATGACAACAAATGACTGACGGACTTGTCAACTGTACAGATTCCATGGATTTTGTAGTAAATAGTATCATGTATGTACTTTAAAAAGGAGTTATTAATGAAAACTTCCATTTATGGACGTTACAAAAAATTTCTAAAAGTGTATTTTTTCGTCCTTCAAATTTCTCAAGTCAACTCTTACCTTTTGGCCTCACTTTGAGTTAAGGCCAGTACATTCAATCCTATACATTATAAGAGTCAATAGGATAGTCCGCATCAACGAATTGATGGGCAGAGATAATAGGAGTATAAACTTTAGAAATGATTGAAGCTAAATTTTAAAACCACTGCAACAAGCATGTACATTGTAAAGCAATGTCAAGAAAGGAGTGTCAAAATCCAATGGCAACACTGCACAACATAACAAATATAAGTCTGACAACAGCAGACAATGAGAGCAACAAACCACCAAGAATTCATCATGCACATCCACGAGAGCAAAGATAACTCAACAGGAGGAACAGAACAATTTGAAAAAGGAAAGTATAATTTTTTTAAAGTTCGTAAAGTTTAGCAAAACTCAAAAGTATATTATTTGGACACTAATGAGAAAAAGATCGTTTCCCATTCTGAGCAACAACAAATATTTTACAAGTTATTTAATTTCAAATTTGTGGTTTTGAATTTGAGGGGCAGTCTAGGCAATACAGATACGTTAAGGAATTCCTGGCAGGCACCTCAATGTATCTCAGTGCGAGGAACATGTTGTGAACGTTTCTCAGCATATATTTCTCTCAGGAAGGCCGTGAACAACTATTCTCCAATAGATATGTGTTCATTCACACAAGAGGAAGTACTGCCCAAAACGAAAGTTCAGCACTGTCACAGGTAGTGTGAAGTCACAGCATAAAGAGGTTGGTTGCTTGGTTGATCCATTAAGGGTATTTTGTTGTTAAACAAACTGGCTAGCCTTCAAAATATAATTTTGCCCACTTTCAGAATTCAATGGACACAATTATAACCTCTGGGAACAAAGGATGCTAGTGATTTTTGAACATTGGATGTTAATGGAAGTTGCGGCAGGCAAGGTGACGAGATGATTTTGATGAAGAGGAGGACCTAAAAGAGTACATGCCAGGACTCAAGAGGCTGTTATGCTTTGTTGATTAAGTAACAATGCATCAGTGCAGCCTATAGCATAACTCCCCTCCAAAAATGATTTACAAGAATTTTGGTAACTGGCAGAGTATGACTTAGAAATTAATAGAAGTGGTAAGCAGATTGGTGTTCAATAGTCAAGGAATTAGATGAGGACAAAGCATTAACTGCTCTGTACAGTTTGCCTCGGTAATTTAAGAACTTTGTCAAGACATAAAATATTACTGCTGATTCTACCGATATTAGCTTTGATAAGTTGCCAACCCAGTGATTGCAGAAGTGGTAGTGAAACTTTTGAGAAAAACAACACGGTGGAGGATAAAGCAGTTCAAAGACTGCAGCTACCACAGGTAACTATAATCCTGCAAACATCAAGTGTTACTATTGTGGCAAGTTGGGGTTTATGAAGAGAAATTGCAGGAAGAGGTTGTTGGACATGAAGCACAATAAAAAGAAGCCTAGCTAAAAAACAGGTGAATGTGGCGGAACACGATAGAGACGAGCAAGATGCATTTGTTGCTTCTCAGATGGGAGTTGTCATGTTATGTCTTCAAAACACATACAAACAAAAGAAATCAGTTTGATGCACTTGTTAAAAACAAGTCCAAAATAGATACCGTGATCTTAGGGGATGGCAAGGCACATTTGTTGAAAGTTGTGGCAATGTTCAAATCAGATCAACAGATGGTAAGAAACTCACGTTTAGGAATGTGCTTTACATCCTAGGCATGAATAAAAAATTTATTTCAATTAGTTGAACAACAGAGTAGAACCCATGGCCCCCAGGGTGTAGATCAGTTGGCGATAGGGTGCACCGTTAAGGCACTCCTTGTGACGTCGCTGGTTCAAACCTTGACTAGCCTTGTGTGCCGCAGGGGCAGCATGGGCATGCATGGAGGTTATAGTGGTAGCAGTCAGAATAGACCCCATGTCACGTGAGTACGAGCCCATCCCAATTGCCAATTCAGCAGATACAAAAAAAACAGAGTAGAACCCACAGTTGGAGGTCCTATTTTAGAGAGAATAAATGTTTCAAGGAGAAAAGGAGTGATTAGTAATTGCATCATGAGTTAACGAGCATAGACTATACAAATTTGTGGAGGCTGATGTTACAAAATCTCATGCTTTGGTAGCCGCAGTTTATTCTAGTAGCAATTCTTTATGACATAAATGATCAAAGGTATAGACATCTAAACTTCTAATCCTTTCTCTTTTAAACATATACCAGATGGTATATGGATTGCCATCAGTTCAAGGAAAGAAAAATGTACGTGCACTGTGATTGGCAGGTAAGCAATACAAGAAGGCCTTCAATGAAAGAAAGGGATGGAGAGCCAAAGGAGCATTAAGCTTAGTCCATTGTGATCCTTGTGGGCCTGTGAAGATAGCTTCCATCTGTAATGCGAGTTACTTCCCTCTTTTTGTTGATGACTTTTCTAGAAAGATGTGTATTCTTCATAAAAAAAAGTCTTATGTATTTGTGTAGAATTTTGGGAGACTAAACAGTAATGTGTTTGTCTCAAAACAAATATGCCAAATCCGGTTGAGTCCCTCAGAGTTACCAGCCACTATTGTGGCTGGCAGTTGAGCCACCCTCCATCTGAATATTGCAGGGAAGAGAGGGGATCCTGCAAGGTTTTCCTTGGAAAAACAAAGTGACTTATATAGTAAAAGTTAATTTTCTCTTGGTGCTTCACCTACATTACCTGGAAATAAAAAACAGTGACACTTGAGCTCTCATTTCTGCAATTGTTATATGCTTCCATTCATGTGTAAACACATTTTTATTGTTTTCCGGTGGTTATAGTATATTCTGTTTAGATTTTGCTAATATTCTAAGAGAAAGTCCTTCAATAATGGAAAAACTGGCCCAAAACGTAGTCCTTTTTCATTTGAAAAATACTGATTGGGTCATCCTTGAGAAGCAAACAATTGACAATTTTTGAAAGCAAACTTTTTTGCTTGAGCATAAATCCTAGTGTGGTTAATGAAAAAGAACATCATCCTATGTAAAAAATAGTTTAACAAGGATTTCCTCTGAAATAGTTAGGAGCAAGTAAAGTGCAATAAGATTGAAAATATAAATGGTAATACAATTACGAGAACCACAAACTCAAATCTATTGAAAAAAAACAGTTAGATGCTTGAGAAGATGGACAGGAGCACTCTACCTCACCTCTTGTGAAGTGCCCCCATACCTAAATGTTTGAAACCCAGAGAAATAAAGGAACCTATCCAGCGGGTACTCCCAATCTCTGGCCACAATGCAAACTGCAAGGAGGTGAGGATGCTTCATGTTACAGCTCATATTGTATGAGGTTTCACATTGTGATTTTCATCCCATTGTTGGGTTGGCAGATGGTACCTTTGGAGCATTTGGATGGACTTAAGGGCATACACATCTTCATGGAGCCTCTTCTCTTCTTGGCACTGAATTACTTGACGGAGGAGATTCACTTTTCTATGATGGATAGTCATGGTTGATAGTCATCTTGTGGTTGGGTGCTACTTTCATGCCTTGTGCTTGATGGAACACTCTCTTGACTTATGGAGGCTTTCTACTTCATGTGTCATACTTTTCTTGGAGCATCCTACTCACTATGTATGATGGTATTATTATATTGGTTTGTCACTAGGAGGGGGTGTTCTACATGGTCCCTGTTATCACATATATAGTAGCCGGGCTACCATACATTATTTTTCTGATGCCAGTACACTATTCAGCCAGTTCCCTTGCATTGAGATGCTGAAATGAGCATCTACTATGGATCATTATCAGATTTTGGACAGCAATTTTATTCCCCATGCCATGACTGAGTTTCAGAACACTCAGAGAGATGACCGATGTAGCTATTTAGCCATTTATACAGAGCAGTCAGTAGTGCCCAGAGTTGCAGTGGCAGTTTCAGAGGACAGATGATGGTTCAGATGATGAGCATTCAGGTATATGACTCAGCAGGTATATTATGGTGTTGTGGTTATGTTGCTTTTATTTCCATCCTCTTGGCATGTCTTAGCATTTAGTATCATGATCTGGAAATCATATAGATATGTGGACCTGGTTGTATTATATATATATATCATACTTGTCCCTACTCAGACTTGGAAGTTCTTGGCCTATACTCATTGGATTTACCCTCCCTAGGGAGAATAGAGGTGATCATTCCCACCATACTTTGGCTTGCTAGTGTCGGTTTCATTATTCACTATCTTCATCCATCTATGACTTACCCAGTTGATTCATTACCTTGACTTACTACTTGACTAGTGGCATGGAGGACCTTCCCCCACTGTAGCCTCTATATTGGATAAGCTTCCCTGTTTATTGTGTCTCGGCTCTGAGTTGGTGACAAAACTTACCTATGGTGAGTTGGATTTCCTTGTGAATCCCCCCTAGTCACTAAAGATGTTGTTGGCTAAACCTGAAGCTTTTAGTGCTGCCATGAATACAAAGTATGGAAATGAAATGTTATATCTTGTATGAAAAGCTCATTCATGCAATGTGTTTCTAAACACACATAAATGAAAGGCAAGCCAAATGAAAATGGCTATGAAATATCAAATGTTATATCTTTTGTGAAATGTAAAATACCTAGGTAAACAAGTTGTCTGTGACACACCTAGAAGTGCTCAGGTAAACAAGTCCCTTAAAAACACACCTGCAGCAAGAAGCCTAAATAAATGTAAATCTATGCAATGTGTTTGTAAACACACATAGATCAAAGGCTATGGAAACTCTAGGCCCAAAAAGCAATGGAACTTAAATGCTATATCAAAAAGATTGCTGGCCTCATTTGTATTATGGATTGTGCGCATCTGTGTAAGGTGAATAAACACTCTTTGAACAACTTATCCATTTGTGAGACACCGCCATTCCCTGTGTTGTTGCTTGTCCACTATATGTTATGGTGTGTATTCCCTTTCCCATTTCCAAAGTGTCACAGTGTTAAGTCAGTAAGTCATCCTTTGACCTAGCCATGTATTTCTTAACCTTCACCCTTCACTAGCAAAATGATCACAGCTATGAAGTGTGTATGACTTTGAAAGTCTAGTCTGAGTAATAAATAATAATTATGACTTATTATATTTGGATTTAGATTGCCAGTAATGATTACTTCTTGTTATAATTGCTAATTGAATGGATTGCAAAGCATACCTTAACCTTGGACACCTTGCAGCAGCTTGATGACAGTTTGAGTTATATTTTGGTCATGTTGACTTGGTCAAACCTCAGTTTGACCAAAAGTCAACCACAGGAGATGAGGTGGCAGACCTCAGATGTTACAGATAGATGATATATGGTCTGGTACAGGCCACCATGGTGGTCTTATGTAGTGGTTTCAGGCTTATGATGATGATTTGTGCTTTTCAACACTTTTACAGATTATTATTATTTGGTCTGCCGGATATGATGAGTATTTATTTTGGACCATGCAAAGGTTTATATGGTGTATGAGTACACATCTTAGATGAATTTGGATCTTCCGAGTCCAATGAGACAGTCTGTTTTCAGTTCCGGGCAGTTACAGTGATGTTTGAGCCTCAGTTGGCTATCCTAGTGCAGTTTTGGCTTGTCGGAGGCCCTGTCAGAGCAGAGCAGAGATATCATTGGTTCACCTAGAGAGCTATTTTTGGAAGGGGTGGTCCAGCCACTTGTTATTACCATACTACCCCCCTTCCAGACACTCTGGTGATTTTTATTTTTGGAGCCAGGCACTCCAGGTGGCATTTTGGGTAGTTTCACACTTCCCGAGGCAGTACAGAAATGGTAAAAATGGCTACAAAGGAATTCAATTTGGGCTACTGAGGCAAAGTTATGGCATGGGATGATCAGTGATGATGAGTGGGATGTCTTCCACACCTTCTCCAGCAGTTTCAGCTTCATCGAGACCCACATCCATCACTTGTGACACTTTCTGATGATTTTTGGAGCCTCCCAAAGCTCATGATTTGTCCAGAGGCACGATTTGGTACTTTGATGATTATTTTATTGATATTGTGCTATGGGGATTGACCAAGGTTGTCTAAAATTACCCCTTGGACCCACCATAAGCTAGATTTATTGTTTTGTCATCATGATTTGGTGGGATCCCCTCTTCTAGGGTGAGTTTGTCCACATATTGTATTATTTTATTAGTGATCCATGTATTGTATTGTTGAGCTCATCTCAACCATTGATTAGATCTTTTGATCTTTTAATCTTAGCCACTCATTCAAAAAGTGGTTAGATTGTGGACTCTCTCCCTCCTATTTAAAGGAGAGAGCTTCTCATTGTAAGGGGGTCTTTGGCTCTTGGAATCTTGATATAGAACAACTTTCTTGTGGAAATTCTTGTGGTCTCCTTTGAATCTGGTGTTCTTCGATGGTGATTGGAAAGTCTATTGCATCCTAGCATTTGGGTATTTATGGTAAGATCTATCTTTTTGGAAACTTTTGTCTTGTCTACAGGAGGGTGACTTCACTTGGGCATTTTTGCAAGGCTTCTTCAACTCGCTCCACTTGGCATTCGCTTGTATCAGGGGGTTATCATTAGTATCATTGTGATCTATGCTATCTTTCTGTTATTTCCCTTGTGGCATTAGTCTTATCTCTTGTTCGCAGTAAATCTGATATTGTTGACGTTTATTGTGCAAGAGAGAGGGCGCATTGGCTTCCTTGGGCAATTCGACTTCATAGAAAACTACCTCAAATCGCTCCAAATTGATCGGGTTTGCATAGATCATCATCATCAAGGCATCTACAAGGTTATCCAGGTAAGATCCACAGGTTTGTTCTTCTTGTCTTGGCTCCAATCCATTGACATAGCTACTTCATTGATAAAACCCTTAATTTACAAACCCTCATTTTACATTTTCTCAGATCTAGTAAGATCCACTTGGTGTTTGGGTATAAAATTTAAAACCCACCTCTACTGTATCCACGGCAATTCGGATCTGTAGTTTGGTGTGATTTGGCCTTCATTTGACCCACTTTCCAAGGCAAAGAAGCCTCTCTAAGGGAGGTCACACTTCCTCGGAGAGGTGAGTTTGCGGGAATCTAGCACCTAGGTAGGTGAGATTCCACTTGATCTATAATCTACACATTCAATAACCTACCCCTAGTGTGTCACTTCAGTGATTTTGACCTTGTGGGCCCCATTCCTCATTTTGAGGGTTGTGCCCCACTTGGGTCACTTTGTGGCATACTTCAATCTCAGATCTACTGAGATCCAGCCATTGGATGACCCTAATCTTTTAGATCCACCTACCTCAATACCTCAACATTCCAGATCTATAATTTGGTGGACATCCGACTCCATTTGGCCCATTTCCCAAGGCACTGATCTTTCTCCAAGCCCATTCGACTTTCCTAGATTGTTGGGTTAGCTTGTGGTTTGATCCTTGTTTTGGTTGCTTGAACCCCTTGACATTGTCATATCACTCAATCAAGCTCATCTCTGGTACTGGTTAGCCCCAATTCAGTCCTTAACTACCCTGCATTGGACACGGTTCCCAAGGCAGTGGATTCTCTCATAATTGACTAGTACCCAGATCCTGGATCTTATATCAAACATCATAAGTCACTCTTCCACACATATTGGACCAAAGATACACTGTTTAAACCCCTTGATCCAAACTATTATTCATCTTGTGACTTCTTCCATAGATCTAGGGTTCACCATACACCTTACGTACTTCAAATATACTTGACCTGATCTGGTGTTTTGGTTTGATCTCTCCTGTCAGGAGTAGATTTGGGTCTCCCCCTGTGTTGTCTTGGGCTAGATAACATAAAGTGAAGATTGCCTCCATTGGCGTGACAACCATCCATTGAGAGTCGAGACCATCTTGGTTGCACCTCTTTGGTTGCCCATCCCTTCTACCATCCATCTTGGATTCATCTCTAGGGGCACCTACAAGTTTGGTGATAACAGTCCCTTTTGTTATGTTCACCATATTTCATGTGTGGTGAGGACATATTTAATGTATGACTAGAAGAGAACACGTTTCTCATGTCTTTCATATGGTATTGGGTGTGGAGTAGTGATACACTTTTCCTTGGTGGGATTTCCCTAAATGATATAATATTGTAACATTGCTAGTCATCAGCATGGCAGGACAATTATTTGATGATGTAAGTATCCTTGTTGATGTGTATTATTTCCTAAATTTGAGTTAAAGGGGGGTTACTACATGGGCTTTCATGGTGATCTAGGCTTGCCTAAGGTTTAATGATGTATTATTAATGTATTAATCCCTTGGTGGTGGTGCACCCTAGGTTCAAGCCTAGATTGAGCTTATGTTTTATTATTACATTGGCATCATGATGGGACTCTGCTAGAAATAACAACTTTATTTCACATGGTACAACACATTGATGGAGCGCACCCCCTCGTTGGCACATTGGCACACATGTTGAAGCAGATCATCATATTTTATTATTATTTTTTAGTGGAGGGGCCATCCCCTTGGTCTTGGAATTCAAGAAACTTATTTTTGAGTTGGTGAGTGGATAAGGTTGGTCTTCTTTGGATCTATCCACTTGCACATTATTTGATGAGTTGTAACCAGCTTGGAGCATTTATTATTATTTATTGAAGAGTTGATATGGTCAAATTGGATAAGGAGAAAGCACCTTTCTATTTTGGGAGGTTGTAGAAGGTCCCAAGACCTTTGACCAGCTTTGCATGTAAAGCACTCTACCTACTTGGCACATTGCACACCATTCTATCAAGTTAGTTGGAGCAACCTACTTTGAGTCCACAACTGGGAAGGAATTCATGGTTGACTGGCTCTTGCACACCTTTCCACACCTTGTTCACAAGTGATGATGGGACATACCACTCATAGAGACCCACAACTGCTTCATGGAGGTTAACTATTGCACACATTTTCATGCACCTTATGGACCACACTTGTTATTTTATGGAGGTGGTTGAGGACCGCTCTTCTAGAGGGTGTTGAAAAGTTAGCTCGGACAGGTGTTCTCACATTGGCTTGCTGTCTAGCATGTGAGAACATCTTAAAAAGGTACTCTCTAGATGTCAACTTTATTTAATAAAGTTGAGATCACTTTATTTTTATAAAGTGAAAGTCGCTTTATTATTTTATGACTAAAAGGTAACTTAAGTCATGTCAATGAAGGAATAAGTCAACCGTTGATCTCTAAGTCTAATATGAGATCTTGACCGTTGGAGATAGGGTCCAGTCACAAAAGTAGGGGCAGATCTAAGGAGAGTGCGGCACCATTTTGAATGAACAGTTATTTGAGAAGAGGGTAAGAGGAAAAGAGGAAGAGAAATCGATTTGCAGAGATCGTTAAAGAGGAAGAAGTCGAAGTTTCTTGGCTGTGGCATGCATCCCAAGGCTTCCATCTTTTACAGTCTATGTTGCTGTGTAATATTTTTGCTGCTGGGCACTGTAGGAAAGCTGTACAGGCCATACATCTTCTGCTGGGACCGTATTGTGCCTGCTGGGCGCATCTATTGCTGGCTGGCTGAGCATACTGTACAGGCCGTACAGCACTGTTAAGAGACCGTACAGCATTGTTGGAGGCCATACAGTTCTGCACGCAACTCGAGACAGCAATATTTCACTGTATTTTGCTGGCACGCAAATCAAGGTGACAGTGCATTTGCTGGAAACTTGAGGACAGAATTCTGGGCACAATTTTCAAGGGGAGAATAACAGGTTCCTTTCTGTAATACTAATCATTTCTGAGTTTTTGTCTTAAGCTGAATAAGAAATCCCCGTTTCCTGGTTTTCCCCAAGTTGGGGTTTCCAGGGTAATCTATTGCGTTAAATGTGTTTGCTGGTTTTATAGTTTCCGCTGCAAATTTTTCAGTTAGAAAGCTCAGTGTATTTTTTGTTCATAAATCAGATCTGAAGTCATTTACCTTTCTGGGTATAAAATTTATTGGAACATTCAAATTTTGACCTTTACCAGGGACTCTCTAAGCTAAAGGCCAACTCTTACCTTTTTGAAAAGTTAAGACAACTCCTCTTCAAGTGAAATCATTGTAACCCAAGTTAATATTTCCTACATTTCACTTTCAGCTATCAACACTTGTTTAAACATCACGCTTGGATAATACCTATTGTAAGTGCATGCCTTAATATTCATTTGCTATGAGTAATCTATCTTATTTCAGCACTTAGATGTTCAAATTATATTATTCAAGTAATTTATGTGTCGATATAACATCCATTGAGCAAAATTTGTTTGAGTGAATTTAGCGGCAAAACACTTTTCTTAGCAATTTTCTTGAAATTTCATCTTATGATTCACTTGTACTTCAACACTACCAATTCACACTTGCTCAAGGAATTTGTTGACTTGCTCCATTGCATCTTAAATTACATGTTGTGAATGAAGAAAATTCATAGTGTGTTTGGCAACCATCCTTCACTTTGAAATTGTATAGGAATCGCATCAATCATCTTTCCTTTAGCCATTTTTGGAAACTTGAATTTCCTCATCATCCAACTAGGTGTGCTTTAATTCAAACCCCTTTAATTTTCTAAGTACATTTAGTCACCTCATAAATCAACTTGACTAGTAATTGAGAAAGCTAGGCCACTTTGTTGTGTTCTTAGGCATTGCATGTGGAAACTCCTAGTTTGTACCCTGGAATGTTTAGTTGGTGACACAACAGTGTTTTAGTCTGGATTTCCCCTAGGAGATTTAGGAGACCAAAAGAGAGAGAGGCCTACCTGTGTGACACTTTGGGGTAGATCTTTGAGGTTTTGTTGGTTTATGCAGTTGATTTTCCTTCACTTTGAAATTGTATAGGAATGACATCAATCATCTTTCCTTTAGCCATTTTTGGAGACTTGAACTTCCTCATCATCCAACTAGGTGTGCTTTAATTCAAACCCCTTTAATTTTCTAAGTACATTTAGTCACCTCATAAATCAACTTGACTAGTAATTGAGAAAGCTAGGCCACTTTGTTGTGTTCCTAGGCATTGCATGTGGAAACTCCTAGTTTGTACCCTGGAATGTTTAGTTGGTGACACAACAGTGTTTTAGTCTGGATTTCCCCTAGGAGATTTAGGAGACCAAAAGAGAGAGAGGCCTATCTGTGTGACACTTTGGGGTAGATCTTTGAGGTTTTGTTGGTTTATGCAGTTGATTTTCCTTGCATCAATAAAGCTGCTAAATTTTGCAACAACAGGAACACAAGGGTAGATGACCACCTAAGTCTCCCTTGGTGACTTCATTTGTGGAAGGATCGTGATTGATCATGGATGTTGAATACATACAATGGGTGCAAGATAACGCCTCCTTGGTTAAAGAATTTTCTCACATTAAGAAGGGAGAAGATGAAATTGTTCCTGTGTTTCATGGCAAATTTGTGATGGCATTGCATAAGATTCATCCCTCATTCTAACCAAGAAACGTTTTAGTGGATTATGCCTTTGCTTTTTATTCAAAGTTTTGTTCCTCTTATGCAGTGAGAACCCAACAAGTTTATGTTGAAATTTTGTCAAGTTAGGGTTTTGTACAGAAAAATAACAATTCATCATAATCTAATGCAGAAAATACATTTAATAAACATTTCCAAATATCGAATATTAAATAGTGCAGTAGTAAAAACTATCATAACATAAATTTCATGTCTTTAGCACTCTCAGGTCACTGTGTTAAAGTATTTTTAACACTACCCGTTAGGTCACTGTGCTAAGTTAATCTTCAGCAGCATGTAAGGTAGAATAACTAAATTTAACCACATAATAATAAAAGAGAAAATACTTACTTGTGTGTGGGACCCTTCCTATAAAATACTCAGAAGAATTACTTACTTTCAGTAAACACTGTGCCTCAGAGAGGCCAGTCAAATCTGGAAACTATCAGACCCTACAAGAGGGTAGTACAAACCAGAGAGAGAGAGATGGCAGGTTGAGATACAGTCAAATAGTCAAAGACAGTCAAGAACACAGTGACAATCTTAATCAAGTCTCAACATAATAGATCTGAATCAAATACAAGTCTTAGCACATAGATCAGTCCACAAACAAGACTCAGCACAAAGATCTGGCCACAGTAAAGGTTCAGCATATATAAACAAAGTCTGAACACTACAAATAAGGTCTCAGCACATGGAACAGATCACAGCAAGGTTTCAACATATATATCAGTCCCAAATATGGTCGTGCACTATAGATCAGAACTTAACCAAGTCAGATCATAATAGATCTGCCCACAATAAGGTCTTAGCCCAAAAGATCTAGTCAAAAAGACATATGGCCTCCATCCAGCAGAGTAAACTAGATCTACAGACCTCACAGCCAACACAGAATGCACCAAGCAAATCAGATAAGCCAACAGGGCTCACGGCCCCTACAATCATGCACTCAGCAAGCTACGGCCTTATCCATTAGGGCTTAGAAACACTCCAACAGGTAACTGTAAGGCAGATCGAACCCCAATAAGGTCTCAGCAAGTGGATCAACCCTCAACAAGGGATTCAACAAGCAGAACGGGCCTCACAACAACAGACAGATCGGAGACCAAATAAGCAGCAAGTAGATAAAAAAACAAGTAAACAGAATCGACTCCAATCATATCACAACCAGCAGATCGGATTACGTCCAAGGCAAATCGGGTCATATCTCAGGCACAAACAGAAAAGCAAGCCCGAGAACAGCATAGCCATGGAGAAACAAACTCGTGAACATGCTAACCGTGGAGAAGCAAGCCCGTGAACAGGCTGCCGGTGAAAAAGTAGATCTGTGAACAAGGTGACAGTGAATAGAGAAACCGAGGAAAAAAAAATAACTCCTTAAAGAGTGAGACCGTAAACACAAAAAAAAGATCCGTGAATTTTCAAGATCGTAAAACATAAATGAGAGATGAAGTTTAGTCTTCATTTAAATAGAAAACTAAATGGTCCAAGTCTTAAGTTGAAAAATCAAAACAAGGAAATATTATTAATATAATTATTAAAATAAAATAAAGTGACATGGGTGTGAACCACCTTTTGATAATAATAAAGTCACAAAATAAAAGAAATAAAAATTAAAAGCTAAAAGTAAAAAGTAAGGAATACAAATAAAGTAAATAAGAATAAAATATAAAAATAAAATAAAATAAAAAATAATAGGACCTCATAAAGTGGACAAACATCCATAAGATTAAAATAGCAAGGCTGGTATAAATAAAGGTGGGTCAATGACCCTATTTACCACAAATAAAAAAATACCACAAGGCTAATAAACAATAAGGTGCAAGTACCAAAAGTTAATCAACCAAAGTGGAGAAGGTACAACCAATCATCTCTTTCTCAAATGTACAAATGTTCCTATAACCTGAAAGTTCATCATCATTGTATAAGGAAGGGTTCACACAGATGATGTGATCATGTGATCCTCTCAACTGCTCCTTAGGTCAAATGTTAGTGGCTTCCACAAGGGGTGGCCAGTCCCTTGAGAAGACCAACCAACTCATCCCTCTCGAAGACCTAGGAGAAGAGGACATCACACATCATAATCTTGGTAACTGACCAAGTGCCTCCATTCTCAAGGAATGGCTTCTCAGCCCAAGGCTGAGCCTCAGTCGTAGACTGGGACATGTTGATCAACCATCTGGTCCATGACCAGGTTCTCCATTCTCCCAGAGAATGATCCTCAGCCTCAAGCTGAGCATTCAGTCCTAGGCTGAATGTTGATCAACCATCTACAGGCCTAGGAAGTCTCTGTCTCAACCTGCAGGATCTGCTTGGTCATCATGACCAAGAAACCGTCTGGTTCTAGACCAGAATACCCTAGAGACAAATAGGGGCCCTAGCCACATGCTAGGGACTTTGCCATGGCATCAACCTGCTTGGTCCTCGACCAAGAACCCCAGGAGACAACTGGGGGCCCTAGGGTACCTTCTAGGGTCTTACTCATTACTCTGCCTGGTTAACTTGACCAGGAACCCTAGTTAACTGACTAGGGTACCATTCTCTCTGAGAATGGGTCTCGCAGCTGCACTAAAAATTAACAGTTTAGGGCAAGCTTTTTTCGTTTCCCTAAGAGTGTAGGAAATCCTTGCCACTAAGAAGGAACAGAATAGTTGAAACTTTGCATGTGATGAACCTCCCAATGATGACGATATTGAAGATGACTCATACTTGGATGTTCATGAACCAGTTACTTGCACCACTTGAGCAATATGCAAAATTCCTTGAGATGAAGAAGAAGAGTCAAGTTTACAAGTGGGTTAAGAACAACAAACCAGCCATGCAGAATTGAATCAGCCAAAGGGTGTATCCTTGCATATCACAATGGTGATTCAAGAGGAATTTGATTAGACATCATTGCAGCAAGGGGGGCAACTTCTGGTTCAACCACAACATGATCTTCCTCAAAGTTTGCCTATGATCCCACATTCAAATTTTGTTCTTCAAGGAGATCCTTCAATGGATAATTGCTTGGATATCAAGGTTGGTCATGATCCAATTGAGTTGAGAATGACGGAAGTGTTTCAGGCGGCAAATATAAAGAGTTTTGGCTCTTCTACTTTCTTCTTGATCACTGGCAACAGACCATGTTCCGAGTTTCAGCCAACAAATGTACTTGGTTGCTTGACTAACAACCACATGAATGTATCTCTTTATCTTAAGGGATTTCATGATTGGTTGGAGGGTTTGACTATGTTGATTTTGCTTGACTATGTTGATTTTGCTCGCATGTCCGATCACCTGGCTGCATGGTTGTATTGGTTATTCGAATATGCCGATCGATCATGGAAGATATGACAAACTCCCAAAAAAAGAGTTGTTGGCCTCATAAACAAACATTAAAATCAAGTTTTGGGGGGCTCAGTTAGGTAGTTAGTGTCATTTATTACTATTTCCTTCCATAGATTTCTGATTTTCGACTTTTCAGATTGTTGTCTTGTTGTGTCTTTTTTCTTTTATTCAACCATAGGTTAGTTCCTTTGAGCTTGATGCATAATAACTTGCCCTATGCATGCATGAGTTGGCATAGGTCCTTTATTTTCTTTCGTTGTTAGTTCCATCCAAATTTTGTTGCCTTGAGTTGAATTCCCAAATCTGATATCATATGACAATTGCTTATTTCCGGAGAGATTGGTCTAGGTCAAGTCTGGATGAAAACATCATTCCTTACATTGCAATGACTTGCTCTAGTTGGAGGTTGGTAGGCATAGGAATTGTCGAAGAGACAATAGGAATCGTGAGTCTTGTCTCTTCATGGCCTGCATCGAGTCAACCCACATTAGTCATTGCCTCATCCAACCCTAGGGACATGGCACCATGATTTAGTACTACAATATTTTGCTTCATGCTAGGGGTAACATTGCCTCTCTCCTAGCAAATCACTCGCCATTAACTCCAACACATCCTCTAAGGTTTGATCCAAAAGCCAGAGTACCTTGATTGTCATTAGCCTTATTGGTGATCGCCTCGCATCTGACAAGACTAAGAATCATTGGGGCTTGATCGGATGAGCTTCATCAATGTTCAACTTCATATCATTTCTCACGTTGTTGAAATGTGCTCATACCTTACATCCCATTAGCCTTATTGGTGGGTTTCTTCACACCAGGTAAGTGTTTTCATCATTGCCATCTGACTAGGTGGATTTCTCTCAGTTATTGAACGCAACTCATTTCCCATGGGAAGAGCATACTTGTTGGATGGGTTGCAAATGGGGCAGGCGTCATTATTACCTCACTCCAATTTAGCAACTGAGTACCATGTAGTTGACTCCATTGGTCAATGACAATCACCTTTACATGCCAAGTTTCCATGCATCAATTTCCAAAGCATTAGAGTAGAAATATTCAGTGGTTCTTGACACCCTACAAGGGAATATTGTCCCATTAAGTCACCATTGTTAAACCCTAATTGTGCTTGCACTACTAGAGGGTTAAGGTCCAACAAAATCCCATTAGGCTAGTTCCATTATAGATGCATCCAAATATTGATATTGATCATAGCCTATTCCAATTTTATTTTTTCCAAGAGCCAAAGATCTAGGGCCTGCATGACCGAGATATTTATATATTTATGCTCCCTATAAAAATGTAAGTCCATTGAGACTGCTTTTGTCTACATGCAAGATGGTCAGTCTTTCCCACTTTTTGTTTTTTTACTTTTGCTTTTTCCAAAAGATAGACTGAAACTAACTCCCTTCATAATCAGCTTTCATGATTTTTTTTAATTTTTTGCTTTTTCAAAGGAAGACTTCTTTTTGGGCATGTCCATCATTAGGAGTTTCTATGTATGGTAAGTATAAGTTGGATGTCATGGTTGTTTCAAGAATGTAGTCGTGGGGTGGTTTCCAAGCTCTGATGGGTGAAGAATTATGAGCCAGAAGAAGTGTTGTGCAAATGGATTGTCTCCTAGAGTGACTAGTTGGTTAGGAGGTTTCTATCGATGTGAGGTTCTAAAATTGTTTTATGCTAAAACCCTAAAATTGACTTTCCCAAAAACCTAACTTGCCTTACTACTTTGTTAATCCAAAACCCTAATTCAAATGGGGTATGATTAGGCTCATTCATACCAAGTTTGACTTTCTAAGACTTGATTCCATAACCTTGTTTTGACCTCTTGGGTATATTTGGCATGTGTTAATTCTATCTAGCTTAAATTTAAGACTTAAATAAAGTATTTTATACCCTAACTCGCCCTCTCCTTCATTTGGCAAGCAAGCTAAGTTTACCGTGTTGATTTTGCCAAGAAAACCTTAGGCTCAACTTTATCCAATATTGGTATGTGAATAAAGCAAGAAAAAAAAATGACCTTTTGTGCTTTATTTGTCGATCCTTGCATGCAAGTTCATTGTTCAAGGGAGGTGTGGAGTTAGTTTGGATTAATTTTTGACAGAAAAGTTTGTTTAATTTTGTATGGTGTGAGTAAAAATTAGGTCTAACTCATCCAAGGGTTGGTTGATGCCATTATCTAGAATGATAAGTCGGCAAATTAGAGGAAAAAAAAGCAGAAATCTACTTTGTAAACATCCAGCAAATTAGAGAACACAAAAGCAGCCACGGGAGGTACAATTCTGGAAACAATTGCCAAAGGGATTAGTGTTATACAGCTGATTAATGATGATCAACATATCAGCATCTCTTCCAGCCAGTTTTTGGTGATTGTTATGGCTATTTTCAGTGCATGAAAGTTAAGAAACAGCAACAAATTTAGTGCAGGGTCAATCAATGAAGAGGTCAATGCTTATTGGCTTGTACCCTTGGGAAAATGACAGTTGAAACTTCCAATTAATTACCTATTAGTGTGCATCAACAAGTTTATCATCATGTGCATGGTACAGAGGAAGTAAGTGTCCATACCAGCACTGGAATAAAGACATTTTAGCAGCTTTTGTGTCAGAAAAATAGGGTAAACAGAAAGAAAAGGCTCATCCAAAAAAGCAAGGAAAAGCTGTTCAAACAAGCGGGAAAAGCCATTCAAACAGCAAAAGGCTTACACTTGGCATGCATGCTATTACTTGGTACCAGTACCAACCCACATTCAAATGTTTGCCCAAGGAGAGGGATCGTATTTTTCTTCAGGGCCAAGATGGGGGTATTATCAGTACTTTCTGAAGAGGTCAATGCTTATTGGCTTGTACCCTTGGGAAAATGACAGTTGAAACTTCCAATTAATTACCTATTAGTGTGCATCAACAAGTTTATCATCATGTGCATGGTACAGAGGAAGTAAGTGTCCATACCAGCACTGGAATAAAGACATTTTAGCAGCTTTTGTGTCAGAAAAATAGGGTAAACAGAAAGAAAAGGCTCATCCAAAAAAGCAAGGAAAAGCTGTTCAAACAAGCGGGAAAAGCCATTCAAACAGCAAAAGGCTTACACTTGGCATGCATGCTATTACTTGGTACCAATACCAACCCACATTCAAATGTTTACCCAAGGAGAGGGATCGTATTTTTCTTCAGGGCCAAGATGGGGGTATTATCAGTACTTTCTAAGAGGTGATTATGGTCGGAGTCCGGACCCTTTGGTCTTTCCTTTAAGAGTACTCTAGCTTAGTGGCATTGTTGACTGCCTCATTCTAGGGCTTGTATCCCTATGGTTGTGTCTGATGCTCCTAAGGGTGGGTCACTGGGTCACATGACCCCCTGCTTGTTTTCTACACCGGTGACAGTATTCTAACTCTGAGGCTCTTGCCTCCTCTTCCAGTCACCCTAGGCACCCTTTCCAACAAAGCGTCCTCTCTCCTTGGTGCATTTCCAATGATGACATCATCCTTGGTCACTAGGCCCACAGGCTTGTAGAGGGGGGACGTTGAGGATTTTTCAACATTGTTGGGGTTAGATGGGGCATGACAATCCCCCTGCTCACTCCACCTTTTGGAGTGAAACCTTTTGTTCAGTTTTAGTCATTTTTATCACTTTTTAGGCACCTAAGGGGAAAATACCCCAAGTAGGCCATCTTTTAGACTATTTTATATTATTTCATGTTAAATTTTTACATTGACATTTATTTGTCCTGTCGGCCTGGTTATTTTGTAAAAGTGAGTTGAGAACACTATAAATACAACTCATAACTGAAGGGATAAATTACATTATGTTGCTCTTTTACCCAAGATAGTCTTTTGGAAAGTGATGCACACCTCTTGGAGTTTTCTCTTCTTTGCCTTGTGGATGAAATTTGGATGCTTTCTAGGATTTTGCTCATGATGCATGGTGGATGCTAGGAATTGTTGGAACAACACAAAGCTCAAGTAAGTCTAGTTTTTAGCCTTGCTTGGTGAAGGTAGGTGAACTCTTGCTTCTTGATGATTGAATGGTGGCCATTGAGCTACATTTTTTCTGATTGGGGCCTTTTGTCTGCCTTCTATCTCCTTTGCATGGTGGAAAACGCACTCCCTAGAGGAGGTTTTCCCTAGTTAAGCCTTGGATCTCTAATTTTACCCTAGATTAGGCTCATATCACGAACCCTACAGGTTGTTGTAGGAATCCCTATTTGAGGAGACAAAGAGAAGATTACTCCAAAGAAAGGCTAGTCACCTCTCCTCTAGGCAAGGGTTTAAGGTTACATCCATGAAAACCCTTGTTTTATCAAAATTTATCAAATTTGCTTGCATTTTCATATGTAATTTTCCATTTTCATGGTCGAATTAGGGTTAGAATTAAGTCTACAATTTTATGTCTGAAACCCTAAAAAATAAAAAATAAAAAATAAAAAAATTTTGGCCTTCCTAAAATTTCCGCCCTCCCTCCTACAAATTCGGCCTGCCATTTTAGGCCCTAAAAACCCTAGGGCGAAATTAGTGGAAGCCCTAAATTTTTCAAAATTCTTTAAAAGCCGAAAAATATTAATTTTTTGTAAAATTTGCAACAAATCTTATCAATTTGTCTTGCATGTACATGTGTAATTAATGCATTTCATGTTAATTTAGCTTAGATTTTCAGGTCTGCTATTTATTTTATTATACTTAGTTTATATTTATTTTTATGTTTATTTATCATAAGAAAAACCCTAAAAAAAAATAAAATCCTAAGACCTAAGCTAGTAAGCCCCAACAGTCCTAGTGTTTTCCCCTTATCCTACTCGGCCTCTTTTCTTCTTCCTTCATACACCCTTGGTCCCCATTCCTAAACCCTCGGCCTTCCTTTTTAGGGCTTGGCCAGCCCTGCGCAGGCCTCTTACAGCCCTCGGCCTACCCTGGCAGGCTTCCTTCGTCCCTTTTGCAGCCCCTTACACCTCCAACCTAACTCTGCAACAAAGGCAGCCTGCAATCATCTTTATTGTTGCCTTCATACCTGTCATAAACACACAGAACAGCATCAAAAAATAACATTGACAGAATTAGCAAAGGATCTTTAATTTATTGTTTAGTAGAGGTTTGCAAAAGGTCTGAAATTGTTATTGTGTGCATGCTACAGAAAATATATATCAGACCTTGATGATTTGCATAAATTGCTAAAGGATAATCCTTCAAGTTGAATTTGGTTTGGCACACTTTGCATGAGATCAACCACTGTTTGAATATATCATAATTGTTGAATCATTACTGCCGGAGATTATTGGATACTGTTGGAATTATAATGCTTATTTATTTCGCTTCCTTATTGGACGAATGATCACCTAACTGTTTGGATAATTATTGGACTAAGATTACTGTTGAACTCACTGTTGAAATTCTTTTTTAATTACTACAGTTACAGCAGTACACTTGCTTTTCTTCTAAATGAGTAACCATATGTCTATGATGATTGTTGTATGAGTAATATTGTGCTATCAACAGTGATATACTTGCTTTGGTTTAATAACACATGCAACATTTACATTTCTACAATAAGTCTCTCTCTCTCCATTCTACACTTGACTCCTAGAAGGCACTGGTCACTAATACGATTGTGTAGAAGATATAGTTTGGTTGCCTAAGTGTCTTGCAGAATAGCAAAAAGGGCTTTCCCCTTGGAGGTTACAACACTCCGAAGTAGTTGAAAGTGTGGCTGAGGTGACATTGGGTCACACTCTCCGTCCATTGTCTATTGGACACTAGCCCTGCTAGTTTGTCCGGTAACATTTTTGGCATCGTTGCCAAGGACGTTTCAAAGATTGAAGTGGTTTATCCAGAGTCATTTACAGCCATGGAAAAAACGATACTTAGGTAAGAACTCAAGGTGAGTCCTCTTTACAATTGAAGTATATTTATTTGGACTAACCCTGAAGGGTTATCTATCGACTCCATTGGCGATTGCTCCTTTCATCATCTCAGGTACGTTCTTGTTTGGTACTTTAGTGAGATTTGTTTGAGTCTAACTTGGCAGGGCTCTCCTGGCAACTCCCACTGAAGAAAATTAAAAGGAGTACTCTACAAGAGTCAGGCCAAAGAGGTAAGCCTTGTTATGTCATATTATAATATTTTCATTAAAGGTTAACCTTGCAGGTCATTTAAGGAGACTCCACTGAAGAGAACAACCAATAAGAAACGATATGGCTTCCATTGAAGAAATACGGTTCCATAATCCATATGCTCCATTGGATTTCTCGAATGTTTTGGGATATCCAAATCAGTCACGTAAGCATGGGTCAATCGAGGCCATCCCGATATTCCATCAACATGAAGATACAACTGTAGAGCATATAGTGAAGTTCAAAGAATATCTTATAGCATGGGATATTATGGACGAGGATCTACGAATGACGGGGTTTGTGATTTCTCTTTAGCTAGGGAATAACGGAGATATAAGTGATTGGTATCATGGGTTCCCACCTCTCAAGGGATTTATTCGCTCTTGCAATTGGTCAAGGCATTTGGAAAAAAGTGGGATCCTAATCTTGACAAAGAAACTATTGAGACCATTATTACTCTTCCCACGAAGGAACCAGCCGAAATAACTCCCAAAGAACATCTCGCTCCTCTTAACTTGCCGAATGGTTTGAAGCAGTTACCAGAAGCTCTTATGGTGGGAGTCTTTGATGATGATCCCCTATACTTCGTCAAAGATTTTATGGAAGTTGTTTCGTCTTTTATCGTTCAAAAGGATGAGGAAGCATATATGAAAGCATTTGTATGGCATCTAGATGAAGAGGGACTTGATTGGTTTCGACAATTGGGAAAAGGTAGAATATCTTCTTTAGCAGAGTTGATACAAGTATTTTGCAATCGTTGGTGCCCAACAAAGCATGAGGAATGGGTGCCCTATGTCGAAATGGCAAAGGAATCGTTCCAGAAAGAAAACAATGAAGAGAGCACAGCGATGAGGATCATGTCTCAGAAGACTTACTTGAAGAAGCCACTGTTCAGGATCTGGTCAATGATGTCTTAAGCCTAATATCCAAAGACGAAGATCCTCATGAAGATGAATATGCTCACAATCCTAGAATTGAAGACCAAGAAGTCCTAGTTGAAGAAATTGAAGAACAGAAGGAAATGGTGAATTCTCCTTGCCATCATAAAACAGTTTCTTATGATATCTCAGATCTCTTGAAGCAAAATGACGAGATTCGTGAGGACAATAATTATTGGAGGCTTATGGATCCACTACTTTATGATTCTTCAAGACCTAGCAGAGTTGTTCCCAGACCCGTTAGTGACGAATACTTTGAAGAGGAAGCCAATAAAGCTTTCCTGCTATTCACAGAAGAACCAAAGGTTAGTATGGATTAGCCTGAGCCAGAACTTGACACTATTTGGGATGAAGAAGCCATGATCACCTCAAGAAGGGACATCGAAGACATAATTAGTGAAAGCCCTGTTGAACAAGATAAGATGATTCCATCTCTTTATGATGCTAATAATGAAGATTGGGTTAACCCTTTTGCTCTTACACTTGATAATGAAGTACCTCAGGATGTGGGTCCTCTTGCCATTATAGATGATCACCATATGCAGATATTTCGATATGATGAAGGGGTTGAAGACTTTGAAAGCCTTGTTTTTTATGACACTTCTATAAGCCCAGATCATTTGTGCATATCTAGTATCAAGAAGGGTGGAGTATGTCATACAGAGGTTTCCTTCACAAACGTTTTGCCTATGGTGTCCCCTAATCGGCGACATTTTTCGAGAAGTGTTATTGAATTTGTTCAGCCCTTCATGTCCGATGTTGGTAAGTTTCCACTGATCCATTTCAATAGAACCACTACAGGTATGTTATTCACTTTGCATTGCCAAAATATTAATTGTTTATCTTTTCAATTGAAAAGTGAAGGTATGAATTATGTGGCTGGTAACTTCAAAATTTTAAAGATTATTAGGGACACTAACATGATTATTTCAAAGATGAACAATATGCTTGTGTATCCAAAGGAATGTTTAAGCAGGTGCAGGGATAGGTTGCAGCTAGCATACGAAGATTCGCAAGACCCACCTATGCAAATGGTCCCCCAAGTTCCAAATCAGAACACCAGTTTCATGCAACAAAAAAATTTCAAAGCAAGTGTATGATGGAGATAGCCCATACATAAGTCCAGTAGAAGCATGGATAAATGAAGCTTGTGAGAGCCATCCTTCTCCGTGGAAACAGTATCGAGGCTTCCTGGTCCCTACAATTATTCAATTTTCATTCCCCATCCTGATGCAAATCCCGGTATGTACTCAGTTTATCATTGATGAGATCTTATCATGGATTGTCTCTAAAGACAAAGGAAAAAGACCAGGTATGAATTGCCTACTCAGCTGGCTACATTGGTGGTATGATTTCACTTAACCCATTTTGATTATCATGTTTAGCATAGGTAGGTTTAGTTTCATTTGAGTTTGGCATATATCTTTACCTTTGCATTGCATTTGTCATTTTTTCATGTTTAGTTATTTGCATTTCGTGTCATTACATCGAACAAGTCAAGACAGAGTGTCTGCCTCATGATGCTTTTAATGCCCTTGGATATTTGATATGTGTGTAGGTCTACAGGTATCCAGAAGATTCACAGGTTCTCAAGCACTTCTGAGAAGAGCGCTTGTGTTGCAGTTGGAGCCAGTGTTACGTGGTACCAATACCAGCCCACATTCAGATGTTTGCCCAAGGAGAGGGGTCGTATTTTTCTTTAGGGCCGTGATGGGGGTATTATCAATACTTTCTGAGAGGTAGTTATGTTGCGAGGAAGCACCCTCCCCCCTACCGCTTCACTCTCGAAGCGCGTCCCAAAGGGAACGATCAGGAATCGCTCCTGGGAGTGCAATTCCTGATTACTCTCTTCTAGGAGAGATTTTAGGGAGCACGCTCCCTGGTTTTTCAAGGAGTGATGAGGGAGCGTCGCTCCCATACCGCTCCCTCATCGCTCCCTAGAGCAAAAAAAAACACTCCCTAAATGCCCCCTTGGCGCTCCCAGGAATTAAGGCGAATTGTTTTTTCTTTTTTTGGTTTATGGAACCAAGATATGGTGCCACTTGGATTTTTGGGCATGGTTAGGGTTCATTTAGAGGATTTATTGAATTGTAATGTTAAATTCTTAAAGTAAAATGATAGAAAATGAAAGATAAGGAGAATACCACTCCCCTCATTTTACTTAAATTTTTAACATTACCATTAATTGTTTCAGGATGTTTGAGAGTGGCTCCAACCTCATCGGACTTCATATGCAAAAAGTAGAATTTTAGATCCCATCCAAATTTCAGCGAACTTAATAGTTTTCAGGATTGCAACATATCCATTGGATTCTAACATGTATGAGGGGAAGGATTGGAATTTAATCAAGCACATCAACCTCTCTATGTACCTTAATGTTGGTGGTGTTGATGCCTAATTGTTGAAGTTGATTGAACTCCTCTGTCATCACCTTGATAAAAATGTACCCTTCAATCAAGAAAAAACACTTATTAAGCATGGGAAGCTTTTTTTACCTAAATGTTCCACTCCATGCCCTAGCATATGTCCTTACACCAAAATATTATTCTCCATATTGGTTGGCCCAACTAGCACCTGGGGGTGGTGTTAGGAAAAAACCACACATATCCAGAGGTGCAGAATGGTTATATGTTTGCATTAGACAAGTTGCCCCTAATGAGGAGGAGTGTGCTCAAGTACAAATTGAATTTTTTAGCAAATATATCAGTGAACATGGATTCTTTGCATATGTTACACCAAAATATTATTCTCCATATTGGTTGGCCCAACTAGCACCTAGGGGTGGTGTTAGGAAAAAACCACACACATATCCAGAGGTGCAAAATGGTTATATGCTTGCATTAGACAAGTTGGTCCCTAATGAGGAGGAGTGTGCTCAAGTACGAATTGGATTTTTTAGCAAATACATCAATGAACATGGATTCTTTGGTAACCTACATACAACCAAAGATCGAGATAGGTTGAGTCCTATCGAATGGTGGAACACGTATTGCTCCTCTAACACATATCTGCATAAATTGGTGGTGAGGGTGCTTTCATAAGTTAACATTTCTTCTGTAGAACAGTGTTGGAGCACCTACAACTTCATCCACAACATGAAGAGAAACAGTTTGAATGTAGATCGGGCAAAGGAGGAGTGTGCTCAAGTACAAAGTGAATTGAGCAAATACATCAGTGAACATGGAGTCTTTGGTAACCTACATGCAACCAAAGATCAAGATAGGTCGAGTCCTATTAAATGCTGGAATATGTATTGCTCATCTACCACATATCTACATAAATTGGGGGTGAGGGTGCTTTCATAGGTTGTTAACACGTCTTCTGCAGAGAGGTGTTGGAGCACCTACAACTTCATCTACAATGTGAAGAGAAGCAATTTGAATGTAGATTGGGCAGAAAGCTTGGTTTATGTGCTCTACAACTTGACGTTTTTGTCTCATCATTGTGATGCAACCAAGAATGATAGAACATATTTGACTTGGGAGAAGAATCCAGAGGAGGGTAGTTTGGAGGATGGAGCCATAGCATTAGAGCGCTTGGAGGATGAACTATTGGGTGATTGGGATGGTGATCAAATTCATACGATAGAGATGCCACACCCCCAACCACCAATAGGTTTTCAGATGTAGGAGCTATTCCTTTATCTGACAACTCTTTGGTAATGAATATGATGCTTTGTTTCATTTCATGGTTGATGTTATATGTTAGAGTTTGTTGATTACAAATAATATATGTTGAAACTTGAAGGTTGATGTTATTGATCATTGATCATTTGATGACAATGTTATAAGTTATAGCTCCTAGATGATTGATGTTATATGTGTACTAAATGATTGTATCTATGCATAGCTAATTTGGAATTCTACATGTTTCTTTTAAATATATGCATCAAAATATATTAAAATATGTATTATATAAAAAACGCTCCCAAAACGGAAGCTTTTGAAAATTTTGGTTTTCACTCCCGCTCCCAACAACCTTGCGTCGTGTTGCCACCGAAATGCACACCTGGGGGGGAAGCGCAGCAGAAATTTTTCGAAGTTGCTCGGTGTGGCCTTGGGGGCAAGTCTCAAGTCAGGCGATGTCACCTGATCCTGACTCCTCCATTTAGGCAAATTCCTAACGAAGCCAAGGGGGGTAGACCCTACTAAAAAGAGGTTACTAAGTCTTTTTAAGTTAATGTTTTGGTGATGGGAAAGAGTGTTATTTAGGATTTTTTGAGTGAGTTGATGCAAATTAAACCAAGTTTGCTCACACTTAAATTGAAACAAATTCATAGCATAAAGTAAACAACAATTCAAGATAAAAATAACAATATTGAAATAATTGTTGCAAATGAATGAGACTAGTGCTAATGGAGTCACTGATCTTTGGAGTGTTATGTTGAAAAGACTATTGTGTGAATGTTCTTGGTTTATTTTATTTATGATTTTATGAAGATGAGTTGATTAATGGGGGAAGAGGGGATTCCCGATATACCTTACGGTACGGGGAATATGTAAGCTCCCAGGCTTACATGATTATCATATTTGATAATATATATATTTTTATAATTGAATTGATGACTAATACAATAATAAGGGCTAGTATATATATGCCCAAGAACGAATGGACATGTCCTTTAAGTAAGAGACATGTCATATACCATTTAACTAATTAATGACTTAATGAAATAAATACTAAGTAAACTAATATTAGTAATATACTTTTAGGTATATTACAAGTCATCCTGCTCTGAAAAGATTCGTCCACGAATCTTTCTTATGAGCGTGTTGCAACTGGATTTCTTCCACGAATAATGGTGCCACGGTTTAGTAGTTCTTGAAATATTTGGTCGCATTTCCATTCAAATCTTTTCATGCATATGATTCTGTAGATAAACGCATAACAACTATATGGAGTATTCTTCTGAGCTTTTAATCTAATGGTGTTCTTTTGATCTTCTAATTTGATGTAGATTTATGATATTTCTGCATGCTTTGATATGGTTTTCTTATCTATAGCGGCAACTACTAATAATGTACTTACTTCCTTGTCTGACGAACTTGTCTTTAGTTGTTCCCTGGGAAACTTTGGATATTGAAATTCTAGAACATCTTGAGTTGCAACTATTGGTAGAATGTTCATCTCTTCATTTGTCACAACATTTTCTGGGTTTTGTTCTTCTACGATATAATGATTAAGGTAATCTTTGACTCTTTTATTTTCATCTTTGCATTCTTCTACAACTTCAATTCTCTCATAATTATTGTTAACATTGACTTTATTTACTTCATTGACTTCTACGACATAGTCATTTTCTTTACAATTGATATTGACACTGTGATTGTCAATATCATCTTGATCTTTCATATCCCTGTCTTCTACCTCTTCTGTTTCATCGTCCTTGTCTTCTACCTCTTCTGTTTCATCGTCCTTGTTATCGTCTTCCTTAACAAGTCCTTGTTCTGGAGTTTCACTAGACAATTTTATAGATTTTTCAGTTGGCGTATTAATGTGCCTTACTTCCCTACCTTGTAAGAAGCCGCAACGAAATTCTGGTAGACTTGCATATTTTTTACTAAGTATCGCATTTTGAGGTTTGACGTTGGGATGCCTTTTCTTATCCCTCTTGGTGTCTGGCATCCTGGATCTTTTGTGAGGAGGGATATAAGGAGTCAGTCGGCATGGTTTCCTTTCCTTCCTAGGGGTAGTAGCGATTTTATATTCATCCCTACTTGAATACGTAGGAGTCGCAATAGTCCCTTGTTCTTCTTGACTTGGTAACTCGCAAGTCACAATTTCTTCTTCTGTTGTGGGTGTAAATCCCAACACTTCTTGACTTGAGAACTCGGAGGTCGTAGTAGCTTCTTCCTTTCTAGTTGTAGTCCCTTCTTCTGTCGTGAGTGCCAATGCAGACCCCAGCTTTGCTTGACCTGAGAACTCGGGAATCGACATAGCTTGTTCCTTTATTATAGGAGTCCCTTCTTCTGACATGGGTGTAGATGCAGTTTCCAACTCTTCTTGATCTGGAAATTTGGGAGTCACTGCAGCTTCTTCTTGACGTTGTGTTATCGTCAACTTCAATTCCTTAACTAATTTAATAATGTCTTCATATCCGCTTTTTATTTCTTCATGTTGGTTTCTTTTTATTTCTTTAGCCGCGATCCTTTTTATATCTTCCACTTGAATTCTTTCATCTCTTTGAGCTTTGTGGAATGGGCTAATAATTATTTTATTAAATGATGGGAACATGGTCTTATAGCTATAAAAATCTTCAAATAAATGATGGAGATTTTTAAATTATCTATTGAAGAAATAATTATTATTATTATTAAAAATTAATAATAGTATTATTATTCATAAAAACAATTTTTATATAGTTTTTGGAGGAAGACAAAATAAAATATTATAATAATTATAATAGTATATTTTGTTGAGAAGGAAAAATTAGGGTTTTTGGACAAGTGAAGGCCGGGGACGTATAGACATGGATTTGGGGTAGGAGAAGTAGCGCGATGGTGTGTGGATTAACGGGTCTGTGTGCTAGAGAGGTGGCATGAAGGGAAGAGAAGGCGAGAGTGAGAGAAGGGAGGGCGCGGGGTGGAGCAACGCTGGGTGGGTTGCACGGGGTGATTGGCATGAGGGTGGATGCAGCAGGTTGGGGGGAATGCAATGGGAGTGGAGGTTGGGAGGAGGGGCGCAAGGGAGGAGCGAGCAGTTCGCAGGTGGGCGAGGAGGGGAGCCAACGAGGGAGTGGATGGAGGAGAGGGCACGAGGGGAGGGAGCGTGGAGGGCGTGAGGAGTTGCAGAGAGTATGGGAGGAGGCGCAGTGGATGAGGGAGTAGCAGTGGCAGGCTGGGGAGCAAGGGCGTGGGAAAACGCTGGGTTGGTGGGTGCAAGAGCTGGAGGGGGCGTGGTATAGATCGAAGGCGGGGGCGTGGTATAGATCGAAGGAGTAGAGCGTGGAGGGGTGGAGGGTGTGGGGAATTGCAGCGGCGAGCAGGCGTGAGGAGAGAGGAATGGTGGTAGTGGGGGAAACGCGCAGGAGGAAGGAAGATGGGGAGCAAGCGGGGAGTGACGGGGATGGAGAACGGACGTGGAGCGTGGACGGGGATAAAGCTGGATGAGTGCGTGAGTGTTGGATGCTATGAGGAGTGAAGGGGATTGGTTGCTATGAGTGAAAGGGGACTGTGAGGAAGAGTAAGGGGAAAGATGATATGGGATAGAGAGAGATGAGAGAGGGCAGAGATGGAATGGAGGAGCGTGATGGAGGATGAGTGGACGTGAGGCGAGGATGAGTGGAAGTGCTGTGACGAATGATGCAGGGATGAAGGAGCCAAACCGAAGGAGCGAGTGTGAGAGCTGAGAGCCTGAAGCTCTGATACCACTTGTAAGCTCCTAGGCTTACATGATTATCATATTTGATAATATATATATATTTTTATAATTGAATTGATGATTAATACAATAATAAGGGCTAGTATATATATGCCCAAGAACGAATGGACATGTCTTTTAAGTAAGAGACATGTCATATACCATTTAACTAATTAATGACTTAATGAAATAAATACTAAGTAAACTAATATTAGTAATATACTTTTAGGTATATTACAAAATATGTCTGGATTATGATCTAAGTGGTTTTGTACAAGGACATGTGGGATGGAATGGAGTCTCGAGAGCGTTGTTCAACACCACACCAACAAGGGTGTAGACTAACTGTGCTCTAAGGTCGCCTCCCAATTGTTCCTACTTCCTTAGTCAAAATTTTCCCACTTTTGATCAATTTCAAGGCAACGCCGGATTTTCGTTGGTTAATGGGACATGGTTTTATTAGTGTGAGTGAATTAACTTAATGTGAAAAACTTAACAATTGCAACACTACCACTTTTGATATCCCAAAGCTCGGACTAGCCTACGATGGGTAAAGCATAAGCGGAGTGGGCGAAGTATTCGTTCCAATTGGTTAAACCCTCCAACAGAGAGCACTCTTGATTCGCTTAAAGCGAGATTCAAGAGATTTAAAAAAAAAAGGAAAAAACTCTCCGATAGAGAGCACTCTTGATCCGCTTAAAGCGAGATTCAAGAGATTTTGATGAGTAATACTTTAATCAACAGAATAAGAGATATAGAGCAAAAATCACAAATTGTCTAATTACTACCCAAGAGTCTCTTTTATGTCAAAGACCGTACTCGGGAAAGCAAGGGGATTAGTAGTTGATTTAGCATGCGATAATCTAAGAAAAGATAAAATTGCAAAATTGAAAGAACTTTAAAAAATTGCAAAAATGAATTTTAACTTTTGCGAAATTGAAAGCTAGCCTAACATGATACTACTCTAGTTCTATGCAGGTAGAAAGCAAAATAAAATATGGAAGATGCAGGCTCCCCCCAAATGGAGGAAGAATGGCATGGGAGCTATAATCCCTTGCTCTTTATTATTATAAAATTTTATTAATAACTCTTCGATAGAGAGGGCTCTTGATCCGCAAAAATTGCGAGATTCAAGAGACTTTAAGCTTTCAAAGAAAGTTGAGGGACAGAAAGGGATTGAAGAAGAAGGATTTTTTATGTTTTATGCTAAAAAATTTGCCCCTTTTCCTCACTTTCCTGTAAAATAAACACTAAAACCAGCAAACAAAAGTTTATGGAAAGTGCCCAAAATCACTTTGAAAGTGTTTGGGCAACGTTAGAAAATTATGCGAAAAATTATCCAAAGCTATGCTAAGAAAAAATAAAGCAATAACTAAGATAAGTTGGTTGTTTAGACCAACTTACTTAGGATCTTGGAGAGCCTTATAGGGCAGCCAATAGATAGCACTAAAATGCTCCATTTGACCTTAAAAAAACACAAATTAATCTATCCTTCAAGCTTTTAAAATAAATCAAAATTTTAAACTTGCAAAGTAATAGAATAGTGATTTTAGATCTAAGTAGAAAATGAAACTTTTTATGCTTTTAGATGTAAAATAAGAGCACGAGATCTACCTAGTTATGTATTGAAAAGCTTAGATCTAATGCAAACAAGCAACCTACTAATGATGAAAATTTTAATGGATCTAGTTTGCTTGTGAAGAACAATGTAACCAAAAAAGATTTTAACTTTTAAAATGAGGAAGAAGGATAACCCTGTTGGATCTTGAATCTATTTGAGATTTATGGAAACCAATGGACACACAATGGAAGATGATCCTTTTGAGGCTTGAAGAAGAGGAAGATGCAGCTAAGCTCTGCCCCTTACTTTGAAGTGATCCTGAAACTTATGCATACTTAAGAACAAGGCTTAGATCTAGTATGTTAGCATATAAAGATTTAAAGAGCATGAAATATAACTGACTAAAGCATGCTACTTTAAGATCTTTCAAATACAAAACATCAACAAGTAAATTGAAGACTACAAATACTTGCCCTATGTGCTTGAGAAGAATCCTTCTAAGCTAGATCCGATTACCAATGTTTGAAGCTAAGCATGCATAAACATTAAAACAATATTACCTCATAAGGCACCAATGATCCCATGCATGCACCAAGTGGACCTCCAAAGTCTTAATCTTATTCCAATATTTGCACAAAACGCAAAAACATTACAATATCAACTTAGCAGAGATTCCTTGCATCCATCCGTATGGAGAAGGATTGCCTTGCTTAAATAGAGTTAATGAGAAGGAGAGGGGATTACCAATGTTTGAAGCTAAGCATGCATAAACATTAAAACAATATTACCTCATAAGGCACCAATGATCCCATGCATGCACCAAGTGGACCTCCAAAGTCTCAATCTTATTCCAATATTTGCACAAAAGGAAAAAACATTACAATATCAACTTAGCAGAGGTTCCTTGCATCCATCTGTATGGAGAAGGATTGCCTTGCTTAAATAGAGTTAACGAGAAGGAGAGGGCGCATTAGAGGGAGGGGCACATCCCTTGATCCATGGAGAAAAGAGAGTGTGAACTAAACCTCAACAAGCATTGGATGGTGTGATTGAAGATGAGGTGGCTGCCACCTCATGAGAGGGGTGCCAACCTTCACCTTGGAAACAACTCCCAACTTTAGTGAGTTGTCTCACATGGAATGACGCCCACGTGAGGAAGGAATGGCGCACTCCCAACTTAACACTATTTGCTACCTTAATATTTCGACTTTATTCCATTTGCTTTATCCACTTTAAGAGGTCACACATCATAAGAAATTAACATGCCACCTTTTCCCCACACATTTTCAACATGTTTCTCAATTTTCACACTTTGTCTTTTTGTGCAATTTGTAGCACTTTTAGCATTTAAATGCCATTTTGTCACCTCTTTAAGAATAAATGCCACAAATGACAATTTAATCGTCCGAAACCTAGGAAAAGTGGGTCCTAGGTTAAAGAGGACGCTCTGAGCGTGAAAAGGAGCATCCCCACGCCAAATTCCGCCTCCAGACCATGCAAACACTTTGAAATTTTCCAATTAAACCATTAAAAATGGTCTGATTTTACGGACAAAATTATTTTTATCGAAATCAACTCAAACTCCTAGGGGACCTAGTGCATGTCCATACGACTTATTATTGATGGCTAGCATGTGAAAAATACATAGACACATAGGCTTTAATAACCTCCCTAGGTTCGACCACCATGGTAAATACTCCAGCTTTGGAGATGTGAGTGAAAAACTCAAGAATTATACGCCACTGAAGCGCAACGCATAATTCCCAAGGAAAAAACACTCTAGAGTATCTCCTTGATAGCCAAACCTAAGCTAGCCCAAGCCTTTTACAAAATAACCATGCTTAGACCAACTTATTACAATTCCTCCAAGGGGGTCTGGACATGCAATTATTACAAAGGAGCCTAAATTGGCTTTGAAAAAGTCTTCTGAACTTCTGAACACTGATGATGAACACTGGATATGTTCATAAAACTGGCGGCTCACAAGAAGTCCAACTATGGTACAAAATAGTTGGTAATAGGTCGGACACTTTAGTGCTTCCTTTAGGAGTACTATGGCTTAGTGGCATTGCTGACTGCCTCATTCTAGGGATCGTATCCCTGAAGTTAGTGCCTGGGGCTCCTAGGGATGTGGGTCACTGGGTCACATGACCCCCTGCTTGTTTATTGGACACTAGCCCTGCTAGTTTTTCCTGTAACACGTGCCTTTCTTTCCCTCTCACACAAGCATATAGGACGAACCCCTCTTCATGGTAGTAGTTTCTATATATATGGGGTTGAGACTTGAGAGGAAGAGAGATGGTTGGAGAGTATTATTTTTAATAGGTTATAGCAGAGAAAGACTTCTTACTCATTCACCTTCCAGACCTCACACCACTACCACCACTGTGTGCAAGGAGATCTATGGCAAGCCTGTCTCTTGTAACCCACTATGATGCAATGAATCCCTTGGGTAACATGTGATTTGGCCCAATTATGCTATGTTCTAGCACCTTGAATCCTTGGGTGCTTGTAGGTTAACGTGTATTTACCTTCACCTAAGGTGCACTATGACTGTCTCAAGGATCTGATCCCAGCCATTCTCAATTTTAATTAAGGTTCATAATCACTTTTGACTGTTTACAGGCAGCTAAAGAGCGAGTCTTTGTCTGCTAATCATCTTGGAGTAGTGTGCAGCTTTATTTGCTTGCTGACAGCAAGCAATCCCAAGGGACACGCCCTTGAGACTGGAAAAGAAAAAGTCCAAACAGAAAGGCATCTAGTTGTGACAAGACTAGGTGGCCTATAATTAGTAGGCAGGTCTGCGGACGCAGATTTGCATGATAACAGGGGCCACAAACCTGTTTCTGCCTGAAAATCAAACGACTGGTTTCAAGAAGCTGTATCAAGGCATCTGCCGTATTTTTGAGGAAATTACAAGGTTACCTGGGGTTGGGGTTTTTTTACTTTGCTAGCTGTACATTTTACCATCATCTACCAGCTTCTACCTATTGCAGGTATGCCTGCAGAAAATATTTTTTGAATCTTGTTTTTGGTTAAGGTGAGCTGAGCGGCCATACCAATATCCACTCCCTCCTTGCTAAGGGTATGGTGTGAGTTCCATCTACCCTACAACCTCTACCAGCTAAGGAGTATCATATGGCATTTGATTTACTGGTTCTTCGTACCCCAATCTACTGCAGCTATAGAGGCAACTTGTGAAAGGCTTAAAAATTTAAAATCCCTATCCATTCTATCCCAATATGTTCCATGCAACTTTGTCTGCAGTTAAAACTTAAGGATGGCGGCTGGCCAGAACTGAAATTCATATAGAATAATTTAACACTGAAATTGATATAGAATAATTTAACTCTATCACAGCCAATAATATATCAAATTTAAGCATAGTGAAACCATTAGAAAACTCAGATGAAGGAAACAGGACCACAATTTACTAACATACTGCATTATGAGTGAAGCAAATCACAAAAGAGTCAACATCAACATAACCAAGAATGGATCCAAGCAAAGACAAGAGTACTTACTTTTGAAGTTCTTCCATCTGCCCACATCACTTCAATATCCCCATCCTTGAGACCTGTAATGTTCCCAATCGAGGATAAATCGGATTCTTCAATATCCATATCCACTTTAGCCTTACACCTTCTTGAAGACCCTTGCCGGAAAATTGGCTCTGTACTTTTGGTCTCATTTACACATTTTGGCTTAACTTCAATTTCTTTATCATCGCCAGACTGATCCTCAAAGGCCACACCAGCTTTAGCTTTTTGTCTTTTTCTCACAGATCTCTGTTCTGAAGATGGTTCTGTTCTAATACAAGAATCAGGTTTTGGCTCGATTTCACATTCTTTATCGAGTTTTGACTCATTTTCGGTTTTGATACAATTCTCAAGTTGTGAGATGTTTTGACACACCTTATCATCAACTGATGATTCAAGAACACCAGACACTTCTGATGGCTCTGCAGCAGAGGACAGTCGAATAACAATGTCCCCAATACAATAAGTGTAATCCGGGTGCTCAATTAGCTCATAGACACTTACCACTTCTTCTTTGTCAAACTCTCTAGGCTCTTCTGGCTGCAACATAGGTTTCAGCCACCACCTTACTACAGCAGTGCGCTCTTTTGAATTCACACTTTTCACAACTCCGACACGCTTAGATTCTGGATCTTCTCCATCCTCACCTGAGCCCTTGTCCAGCACATATTGTTCAGGCCAGAAATCATGCTCACCAAGATTATCCACATGAAACAAAACCTTGGAGTCTATCTTAAGTGAGGTTGTGCCATCTTGCCAAAGTATATCAACCTTAGTCTTTGTGTTCACGACAAGCAGTGCCCGTTCAAGAATGTCTTCTTTTTTATGAACTTTCTTATCACGCCTGACTCTGCGTTTACGATATTTCTTGCGGTGTAAAACCCAGTTGTCAGGCAATGAAGGTTTTGAGCTTGAACCAGCAGGGATACAAGAATCCAAACTGGACACAGTAAGATCGTTCTCGACTGATTTTGAAATAGTAGGGGCACAAGGATCAAAAGCAGGCAAGGTGTGATTCCCTACAAGTACTTCTTTGTTTCTATCTAGTGCAATATCTTGCTTGGTAGGGGCAGTTATGCCTAAGCTACTCCTTTCAGATATGGGAAGGAGACACCAGTCACCTAGTTGCCAATTTGCATATGAAAAACAGGACAAGAGCCTCAACTGTTTAGGGTCCTGCATATCTGCAGGGATGGTTGTTGACTTCGAATTATGGCCAGAATTTGCTGCAACAATCCAGTAAACATATACTGATCCCACCTCCACATTACTTACTGTGCCTTCCATACGACTCGCCTTCCATGTACCTCGCAACCATCTAGCATTCTTGAAAACCACTGAAGAACTACCTCGTACACGCTGACCTGGATAATAAACATAATCTGTATCTCCAAGGCTCCTAGAAACAGGCATGAGGCGATCTGGGTCAGCCCTCATTATTTTACACTTTGAACCATCATCAAACAAAACTGTCACATTATCGACAACCTCAACCACCCTTCCCAGCCAAGGTCCATGAAGCACATAATCACCCTCTGCAAAGGCCCTTATTGGTCTTAGTCTCCTGCTTGAGACATTTGGTTTAATTTCTCCAGTAGCTGTCTTCACATCAACCAAAATTTCAACATTAATTACCGTGCCTGTCTGCCCTTTTGGATCCGAAACAGCTGCAACGATGTCCCCATGCAAGAAACTCCTGTCAACAACCACAATATCTTCAATTTTTTCATTCGTCTCTGAAAGGTTTGACCAAATTACCCGTGCCTGATCCTCTGAAAGAGATTCAGCATCATCCTGATCTTCCTTATCACTGTCTGAGTCTGAATCACCTGCAACTTTAGTCACCAATCCAAACACACCATCTTCTGAAGCATGTTGGATTACATCTTGTCTGTAAACACTTGCAATAGTTGGTTTTTTAGCACCTTTCCGTGCAGACTTTGTCAAACCATCCAAAGAGCTTTCTTTCAACTGCCCTGAAGCTAACGAGCTTTCCCCCGATTGCCCAGCAGCCAAGGAGCTTTCTCCCAATTGCCCTGCAGACATAGATGTGCAATCCCCAATAGAAACACCTGTTGGCTCTAATTCACAGGCGTCTCTTGAATAACTATCAGAATCACATAAAAGGCTTTCTTTACACATTTCAGTGGTGTTAACGAACTCTTTCAGTGAGAGGACAGTATTCTCAGGTAGTGAGGCACAATCTCTGTCACCATGAACGTCTCCCATTGTAGCTTCGAAGAAAAAAAACCAAATTTGTGATGTAATATGAGTAGGGATATCTTTAGTTGTAAGCTTTGATACTTAGAAAGCTCCAACTACGTTCTGTTTTGGATTTCCATTGCAACAAAATCTTTGTCAAAACATTTTATTTGTGACGTAAAGAATCGACAGAAAGCACAAAATTATAGGAGAATTGACCAAAGAACAATATTAATCCTAGGAAGAAATTTTGAGACATAAATAGCAGCCATGAAAGAAGGGCAAAGCAGCATAAAACCATGTTAATTCTACAAATAGACTAGAATCTGCCAAAGAAATTTAGTGTGCATTGAACCTTTTAGTCCCAGTCTCTCATTTAAAACTGTGATTATATGCCATAAGAATTACATCACATAATTGTTATTCCAATGGACCAATATTCAAACCTTAAAATCATGGGCATATATTACAACTGAACTTTGAATGCCCAACAAGTGTTGTTATGTAAACTTTGAATGTTCAAATGAAAAAGAAGTAACTACCCCACCCAATTCCTATGTATTATTCTAACTGAAGAAGAAAAGCATTATGCCACACAATGTCACAAAGCTTGAAAGAAAGGGGGGGGGTGGGGTTGTTAACTTCATTAAATGAAAGGATGTCTAAACAAAGAAATCAATACCAGCAAGCATCATCATATATGCACTTCAAGAACTAGATATAAAATGCCATTGCAATCTTGTTTTATCTCTCACGCTCTCTTCAGAAACTAGATGATGTTTCAAACCAAATACAGATAAATATTGAACAGTTCTCATCTCAGGTATAATAAAATTCTAAGGACCATTGCATCTAAAGCTCTGCCAAGCTTGTTAAAGTTTTTACAGTTTTGAAACCTCTATATCAATTTTCTTATTTCTAAATTAAAAAACTAGCCTTAAGGATATATCTTTAATTTCAATACCAGAAAATAAAACACACTTCAGAGCAATTGTATTGCTTAAAACAGCAAGAAGAGCTAAGAGAAAATGAAGACCAAATAAGGGAATTTTTCCAAGACCATTTTTGAAGGATTTTCACCTTATAGGTTGCCAAAATACTAGGAGAAGAACAAGGATGCTGTCAGGCGGATTGCACCCTATTAGTCTCTCAATTTGAGCAAAGGTTCCTCAAATAGCCTCTAGAATTAGATGAGTTGCTCAAAGTTAACCAGGAATGGCAGAAGGGAGGTCTCCAGTTAAAAGGCCTTACCTTGTAATTCTACAAAAAATGGGTTCTTAAAAGTCAAACTGATCCCCAGAGGCTCTAAAAGAGATTAGCAGGAATATGGAGACCATTTAATACCAAATAAACAAGATTCTAGACAAACAATTAATACCAAATTAACAAATGTCAAAAACAGATAGACAGCACCTTGCTACTGAAAAATCCATCCTTCTATGGTATAATAATAAAACTATAGACAGCATCTTGAATCAACATTTTTGTCACCCCCTTTCAAAAAGAAAACTATAGCATGCATATAAAACCTTTGCAGCTATGATCTAGAGAAGCTTGTAAGGAAAAGCACCTATAGCAATTCCGTTATCAGACTAAAATCGACTACAATCTATGTATGCAGTTTTTACCTTTATTATAAACTTGAGGATCTAATTAATATTTTACAGGGAGCTACTTTTAAATTTTAATCATTCTATAAAGTTCCTCATATAAATTACTCGTAGATATAGGGTCTGAATGAAATGATCCTGTGTTGTAAAACATCTGGCACCGATTATTTATTTCATTTAATCAAAATATTAGTCCTTGGTCAGAATATACGAGTAACCTACTGTAAGTATTCCTTGATTCATATACTCCTATATCAATAAATTGATCCCAAAACCACTTAGTAAAAATCTGATTTTCTTTCCAATTTTAGCAGAGCAATCTGAATTCATTTTTCTTCAGTTTTGGACAGTTTCCTATTATTAGTATGTTGAGGTTAAAGTCAACGAAAATAGATGAAAAGGTCCATTGGGTTGTGGTCTAGTTGTAACCTGGCAGTACTTTCCACGACGATGATAGAGGTTCAACACCCGGCAGCCATACCCCTGTGATAATGCGGTCGACTCAATCTTTCCGAGGTGTGAAGTTGCGTTAATGTGCCAAACACGGGTTTCACGATAATGGGTAGAGATGCCGTTAATGGTGGCCCCTGTGATAATGCAGTATTTGTCAATAAGGCCAGGGCTATGTACTCGGTGAATTTGATAGAACAGATATCCCTCGGTCGCGGCATTGTAGCCGAAGGACATTCGATTGTGAAGCTTATATTGTCAAGCAGTTCTATCTCCTTCAGAGAGGGTTCACCGGGCAACAAAAATACAGATTATAATATTCTCTCTCGACTGCAAAATAGGCCTGGTTATTACTGAATCTTTATGAATTCATTTCCTTCTTCACCCCGTTAGATTCATCAATGTGAATTTCACTTAAATCATATAATTGATCTAAAACAGAATCAGTGGGTATAGGGGTTTCAAAACAGGGATCTGAAAGATCGACAGCAAATATTCGTGGAAAAATAAATAATTCACAACTAATGCCTGTAACATAAATTATCAAATATAGCAAACATTAAGAGAGGCCAAAATTGAGAGATAAAAATTGGCGATTAGCAAATCTAATTTTTTTAAATTTCAAAAACAAAACAAAACAGAGCCAAATATCGAAAAATAGTGCATGAGATTTTCAAAAATTTAATCAGTATCAGAGAAACGAAAATGTAGATATCAGTATCCAAAATTCTTTAAAATCTCATAACCGCCACACAAATCGTTCCCCCTGGCCAACATAAATATCGAAAAACAAATAAATTAACGACACAGCCAAATTAAATCATATGAATGAAATTCTCTTTTAAAAGGGCTCTGAGATCGATTTACCCACCCGGGCGAATCGATTGGTTCCGATGTCGAATCCGCCCAATTGAGAGAGGAGCTCCTGCAAGGCTGCAGAGACAAAATGAAACTAAAGAATTCAGAAACCTTCCTTTATAGATATATATATACACACACACTGCAGAGGAGCCGGATCGACCTTCCCTTCCAACGGATAGGTAATATAACTTAATTCAAAGTCGCCCTATACATACACCTTCTTAACTTCATGTACCGGATTTCAATTTCTTCTGGATTCTACTATAATTGTTTTCCAAGTATATATGGTTTTGTTAAATGGATTCCCTGTAAGTTTTGGCTGTCACGTTATAATTATAATAATAATTTATTTTTAATGATTTACAGTATGTTTGGATTTGAATGTGAAAACACATGTTCTTAATACATGAATTCTCTTTTGTTGATGTTGATATTTTTTTTATTGATACACGAAAAGATTGCTATATTAAATATTTGAATAGTAAAACATAGCATGTTTAGTGTAGAAATTTTTTGATTAAATTTTAAAATTGATATTGATGTTTTTTTAGCGATACATTAAAAGATTGTCGTATTAAGTTTTTGAATAATAAAGCATAGCATGTTTAGTGTAGAAATTTTTTGATTAAATTTTAAAATTGATATTGATGTTTTTTTAGCCATACATTAAAAGATTGTCGTATTAAGTTTTGGAATAATAAAGCATAGCATGTTTAGTCTATAATTTTTTTGATTAATTTTAAAATTGATGTTGATATTTTTTTAATTGATACACTAAAAGATTACTATATTAAGTCTTTGAATAGTAAAGCATAGCATGTTTAGTGTAAAAAAAAATTGATTAAATTTTTAAAAAAATAATATGGTGTTTTGATATTTTAGCTTTAAATCTATTAAGTTTTAAAAAATATTTTGAAATGTAAATCTAGTATAGAATCAAAGAAAGGATAATTTGGAGAATAGTAATAGTGGGTAGTGATATTAATAATTGATCATTAATAGTTAGTTAATTATAAAATATTACTGGGATGGCAAGAATGGGAGGAGTCCTTTATGACTCTGATGGAACTTGAATGAAAGACTATGCATGGGGATTAGGCAAAAAGACCAATAGCGAAGTTGAATGGCTCGCCCTGATTAAAGGACTTGAACTTGCTAGAAGTGCTGGAATTGAGGATCTCGTTGTTTTCGGTGACTCGTTGTTGATTATGAGGGAAGCTAGGAGTCTAGCAAAGTGTAGAAAGATGCCCTCCACCATGATTCATCATTTGCTGAAAAACATCGTCAAGGAATATAAAGCAATCAATTTTCTTCACATTCTAAGATCCAATAACAGAGACACGGATAAAATGGCGAATAATGGAGTTAAGTTGGCTTGTGGGGTCTTGGTTTGCAATCAACAAGACCTTGGAATTGCTTGGTTTCCTTAACCCCCATCGTTCCCTATGTCTAAGTTCAATCTCATTAATATTTTTTGGAATTGGCTTGGCATTGGCAATAGCCCAAGCCCAATTTCACCCATCCTCGGGCTCCTTAACGTCAACCTCGGCGATCTAACGGAGGCCATCCTCAGCGTTCTTTGGAAGATTCAGGATCAGCACACGCGCTCGACCCACATGGCTCCCATGCAGGGCGTAATTGTGCTCAACCCCCGTGGCAGAGGCCTTAAGCTTGGGAAGCACGACATTCTCCTCTCATTCGAACTCTGCCTTATAGAAGGTTTCAGGCTCTGCATCTGGTTTCGCAAGGTTTGTCAGCACTACAGCAAGCGCAGCATGGACGAGGATCTTTCCACGCTTTAGTCTATCCTCTGTGGGAAGCAGATTGTAGCACACGGGCGGCCTCATTTTGCTAATCTGAATCAGAAGGAACCGAGGGCAGCAGGTGCAGGAACCAGCAGTGCGCATCCCTCTATGCAGAATCTAGGAAAAGTCAAATTTCTTGGCCAAGGGCTCAGTTCGACCACCGACAGAATGGGGTTTGACAATCTTTCGACTGCATTTCAAACATACTTGAAAGACATGGAGGCCCAGATAAGAACAGTCAGTAATGAAAATTATGAATTGAAAAAGGCATTCACCCATCTCTTCTCTCTAGTGAATGCAACTAATGTTGAGGTTCGCAGCCTCAGTGCGAAAATCACAGGGCAAGTAGCCATTTTGGTGGAGGCAAAGCTTGAAAATATGGATGCAAGGATTTTGGCAGTCCATGGCACAACCAAAGTGGTGGCAGCCAAGCTGGACAAAATGAGTGCAGACATCGACAATCTCGCCACAAAGCTTAAAGGAACTATGGAGCCCAATCACTCGTAATCCGCTGCATCTTCATTTATATGATGTTCTTTTTTTGGTTTTTCTTGCTCGGTCTTAGAGTTTTCAAGGAGTAGATGTATAGGTTTTTATCTTTCTGCAAGTTCTCTCCCGTTTTTTTGTATAAAAATATACAATGCTATGCTTTTTTGTTTTTTCTACTAGGTCAGTTTGTAAGGAGCGTCAAACTTCCTAGAATAGGATCATTTCATGAACAGATTTGCACAGCTAAACCCAAACTTGCAAGCTTGGCTCTACCTCTTACCAAAGAGCAGCCCAATTGCATCTATTTTGTAAACTTTGTTCCAAATTTTATATAAAAGTCGCTTACTCATTTCTGTAAAAAATAAATTATAAGATATTAAAATAAAAGGGGAAGACACAGTCAAACTTAATCATCTTCATTTTGTATTGGGTTTTCCTATGAGAATAAGGTGATTCTATGTAAAAGATAGTTTTGGATATCTAAAAATAAAAATAATAATTTATTCTAGTCTGTTATTTTTTTGGGGGGCCACGATAGTTGGATTATATCCACTAACACTAAACATGATTTAACTTGCACAGCTGTGATGCTATAAGATGAGGATTGTGATGGCATTGTTGGTGTTTCAGTTGAGGGTAGTATGTAACACTCATTTTGTGGAAACTATCAAGTTGCATATAAGGTCAAAATGGAAGTAGAAGAAAGCAACCTAGGATATCTTCTAATCTAGCTAATAGCTCTAGAATTTCAAACACTACTAGTCCATCCCCAAGTTCAACACCTTTGACACCATCTACTCATATCCCATGGTTGGTGCATTGCGGCGTAGTGGAAGCTCCTCTAAGATGTTCATAATGTATGGATCTAACAAATCCAAGGCCCTTGCTTCACCATCCAATCCTCGAGTTGATATTGATATAAATTGCTTTGTGGAAGATGGGTCCTCATATGATAATGTGGAGCCATTATGTCTCGAGATGATACATATGATAGGGATACAATAGGTTAGTGTATGGATGTTAAGAAAGGGTTTTCATTTTCAAAGTTCATTTGCATTCGAGCTAGCACTAATAAATTTGTATGTTGGCACTTTTCCCCTGACAGAAAATTACTAGCTAGTGTTGGACATGAGAAGAAGGCAATGTTGTGGAACACAGACAATCTCAAAGTTGAAAGGTTCCCTTCAAGAACATTTTTTTTTATCATCAATGTGTAACGCAATCTTATTTCAATGCACTTGGCTACATCCTCTTTTGACAACAATCAAATTCTAAGATGTAGACAATCCAAACTATACCTTGCATACCTTTTATGGTCATCTTGAGACTGTAATGCCTCTTGATTTCCACCTGAGCAATGCATATCTTAATTGTTTGTGCGATGGGGAAAGTGAAATCCATTATCGGAATGTCAATCAGGGTGTATGCATGATCATTTTCAAGGCCGGTATGAGTCAAGTGCAATTTCAGCCATGTCTTGGCAGGTATCTCGTTGCAACAACTGAGAATGTTCTATCAATCTATGATGTTGAAACTGAAACTTGCTTGTCATCTCTACAAATCCATACAACTCTTGTGCTTTATTTTCTTGGATACAAAAGGAAATTATATGGCATCGGTTAGTGATAACTATGTGAGGTTAAAAAACCTTAGTTTTAGAGGTGATGGTGAGGATTTAATGACACTCTTCATTTTTGCAAAACTAGCATAACTGTAGGTTGGAGAGATTTTTTAATTGCACATCATTTGGAAGATAGTGATTGTTTGGTTTTCCAACCGGTCCATCCAATGAAATCCAAGGCATACATGATTAGAGCACCATGTTTTGAATTGACAATTACTTCAAATGAGAAACTAAACAACATTGAAGATCTATAGGATGGAAATCCATTCTCAATAAGGTAACACAACTCAACCTTTCTCAATATGTTTAAATTTGCATTTCTAGGGCTTCTATTATTCCCCCTCTGGATAATAGGACTAGTGATTAGGGCTTATATGCAAGGTTGGCACCTTAGTTTCCCTCATTTCAACTTTTATTAGTCGTTGGAATTGCAAAATGCTTGCAAACATTGGTTAGTAGCTACGTACTCGAGATTTCAAGTTGAATTTGAGGCAATTCTTCTCTATTTTTATATCTCTAATAAAACATATTTTTTGGAAGCATTTGCACTCATTTGGACCATTATGCATATGTTTTGTGCCATTCCACAGTACACAAGTTTATATGGCAGTCAACCCACAGTCACATTCTAGATCATATAGAGCCTTTCTTGAACCAAGGGAATAATTGGACATTGTCCACTTACACTGAGAGGAAATGCTACAAAACCCGAGAAAGGATGAAATGGAGAATATTAATGTTGTGAGTAATGTTGTTAATGATTGACCGTTAATATGTAGTTAGATATAATATATTAAAATAAAAAGGGAAGACATGATCAAACTTAACAATCCCCATTTTGTATTATATTTACGTATAAGAATAAGGCGATTCTACGTAGAAGACAGTTTTGGATATATGAAAATAATGATCTATTCTAGTTTGCTTGGTTCTTCGTATGATTTATCAAAACCCTTATTAATTTTTTTGCACCCTTAAAAAGTTTTGTACCTCTAAAGATTTGATCCCTCTAAATGATCAATATATTTGAGGTTAAAATAGATATAAGCATGTTTATATATACTTCATTAACTCATTAAAATGATCAACTTAATATATTATTTTTTATAATTTTTTGCATCAAAGAGCGATGCTTCTATAGCAAGTAAGGGGGAGATGTTGTAACATGGGTAATGATAACATCATTTAAGTCAACCCATTTAATATTGAAGAAAGAAACAACAACATTGTGAAAACCATATACGAGGTTGATCAAATATAATGAAACAATACAATACTAGTATGAATCAAATAATCTGATCCAGATGGATATCGGTGGCCACCCACCTATTCCACTAGCTCAAAACAGTTTCCCATTTCGGCAATTTTCTATTAATTTTTCTACGGTTTTTCGGGTCCTAAACTTCCGGGGCCATTTTGAGGCCCTAAATGATGTTTTTTGCGATCCATTTTCTAAATGTTAACTCAACGCTAACATTTAGTCGGACCTCTCATCTTGTAGTTCTCAGATAAACCTTTCCAACGAGCTATCGAGCGCCCAAACGGAGATCGTATGCAAAAGTTATGACCCCGAGAAGTTGACTGTTCAACTAACCACCTTGGGGCCACAAACTTTATGACAGTTCATCTTCTAAGGTTAGGTTTTTGGATGCTTGGGATTCTTTCCCTCATGTTTATGATAAATAGGCCCTTTCGGCCTCTTTTTGTATTCATCTTGGCACGAATGAGCAAAGCGGCTACATCTCTTCTCAGAGATAGCTACTACCATTCTAGCTACTTTTATTTTACAGTCTGTTCTATTTCCGCTATTTAATAGAATATGTGTTTACTGTATCATTGTGTTCTTTGCAATATATCTATGTATATGATTATGTATATGCTCTTTCATTTCATTCCCACATAAATCCGGATCGTAATCACGTCATGTACTCCGCAATAATCCCCCATCTTACTCTCCACTATGGATATATTAACACTTTTCTATAAAACACCATATTGGATTTTTTAAATTAGAAAAATAACATGATTTGTATGTATCAAGTGTAAGAGGGATCAAATCCCTTGAGTTGCAAACCTTCACTGAATTGTTTACATCTCGATAGATTTTATCCTTCTCGATGCTTGATAGATCTAGGATTAACATAATCTATGTTGGTTATATGTTAAAGGTAGACATGACATGAACATTGAGTCACTCACTCGTGAAAATCTACCTTAATTAGTGTATAAAATGTCTCTTTGTGCAACCATAATTGATTATGGAGTCATCAAAAATCACTATGACAATCTATCTCTATATAAACAAAGCTCCAACGTGCAGATTTAATGAACTATGGCCAACTTTTATGGCTCTTTTACAATAGTTTACTATTAATGTGTACAAATCATTTAAGGGGTTACTTTATTGTCATTATTAATAATGCAAAAGAACTAAGATTGATCATGGAATAAGAAATATAGTTATTGGGAAATGGTAGTCTTTTCCTCAAACAATGATTCTTAGAGTTTGACCCAATGAACATGTCTATATACATACCTAGTATGGGTGTGACTGCAAAATTTCCTTTCTTACATGTAGAACATCGCCACTTTGCAAGAGGTTGATAATCTTCTTGGTCTATTTTTAAAAATTGACACTATTAAGGTTGAGAGACTCATCATCACTACTTCTAGAACATGTGTTTGAGTTTGACCAAATTATAGGGTACATGTTCATATCATGAAATAGCGTGGTAATCATTGATGGTACTAAGTTTTGGATTATTAGTAGATGACTTTCATTGTCAAATTTGTTAACAAAATATCCCATTTGAAATATTCATGTCAAATATACTCAACTCCTCCAGGGAAGAGTGGTAAAGGTCATAGACCTAGAGGTTAGGAGCCAATGAAGAGGACACCTCCAAAGGCAATTCCAAGCAATCATGGTCTACCTCAATGACTTCATTGCCCAACCCTCCCTCCAAGGGTTGTGATGTGACTATCGACTTAATGTATTCCTCTACGATGCAACTAGTCTTGGTTGAAAGCCTCTTGAGTGGATTGAAGAGGCATTATGAATGAGACAATTCATATTCACAAAGGAAACTAATGTCTTTATCGAGTTCCAAAGCATCGAGGTGACTAGAATTAGTAAGACCATCACTAGTTGTAAACCTTTCTGCTCAATGAGGAGACATTAGGAAGAAAAGGGGAAAGGAAAAGCTAGTGTTTCCTCGAATTTACAACCATTTACTTCAAAAAAGAAGAAGATTAAACATTCTACATTTTCAGTATTTTTCAGTTTGTCACCATCAACATCTAACCACACAATCTTTATCAAAATTACAAGTTTGAACTGACGAAATCATTGTTTTTAAAACAAAAATGGATTCAACATTCTTGAATACTCCTAATATAACTAAATCATTCATTATTAATATCTAATCTTTACAATTTCAGCAATCCCAAATCATTTTTCTAAAATTTTATGCCAAAAATATCAAAGGTTTTGAATGGTAAAAAAAACAATTCACAACGCATATAAACTAATAAACTTATTAAATATTAAACACTATAATTATATTTAAAAGGAGAAAATTACAACCTTCTCTTTAGACCAACACATTAAGTATATCACAAGTTTACATTAACACGTTACGTATCTACTTTAAAAATAGATATTTGAATTTTTATACATTTCCATAATAAGCAAAATGTTTGAACCATCTCACCATAATTGTGGGCCACCTTATTGCTTTTGAAAAACAATATGTTTTTCAAACGTAGATTTTGCAAAAAGAAAAATAATAATGTATGAGAGGTGTTCCCACCAATGAAAACTCCATAAATACTTTTCCAATTTTTCATGCAAACCATAGAGGCATTTAACATTCTTTCTTTTCAAGCAATTTAACATTCTTTCTTGATGCAAGCCATAAGGGCATTTAACATTCTTTCTTGAGTCACATAGCTTAGCCATGGATATCTTGAGTCGGTGATATAAGAACATTGTAAGTCATCATTAGAGGAAAATTTAAGGAATTTCAACTTCAATATGATTAATAATTACCAATTATCTTAACAAATTTATGATGAATTAAATATGATAATTCAATTAAATATGGTTGTAAAATTAACATACTACTTTTTAGTTGATTTGGATAAGAATGGGAAGGGAAATTAATTTTTTAATTAAGAGTTTTAATTTATTTTAAAAAAATGAATTTAAGAATAAAATGAATATTGTCATGATGAATTTTTATACTAACACATTGTCAAATTAATATAAAAATATTTTGGAATGAATGAATTTATAGAATTTGTGATATAAGAATGATGAAGAAGAGTACAATTTATTTTTAACTTGTCACACTCTTAATAATATAAGACGCAATATTACTTAATTTCATATCTTTCTTATTTTTCAAGACCTCCTTGCTTAAAGAAATTATAATAATTTGGGTACTTTCATTTCCACCATATTCAAACATAAGACAACATTCTAGGAATATTTAGTATGGTTTGTTTTATTTGTCCTATAAATTTTATTGGTTGGTCTTTAAAGTATCGTAAACAACATTGCTAAATTGGGGTTGCCTTGATAGGCAGGGTGGTTGGGGTGGCTGGTTGTGGCCATCCCCACCCAGGTTCGAACCCCGACCCCATCCTTTCAGCGCCTTCCTATACACTTGGGTGCCAGTTGATTTACCTGCAGGAAAACAACATTGCTAATAATAAATGAAAGCTTTTGTAGTTGGACATATTGTCATTGTATTTTAGTTTTATTAGGTAAACAAATTTATGTGCCAATGCATTTCGAGTTAAAACTACATTCATCATCAAAATGTAAAATGTATAATAATAAAAACAACGTTGTAAATGATGAAAGAAGTATGTATATATAATAAGCTAACAAATGAGGATCCAAATTTATACACATCACCAATACAATGAATGTAAAAACAAGAAGTTAAAGAATGAATAAACAATCAATTATACACAACATCACAAAAACAATAGTGCGGAGATTTTATAGAAACCATTCCAAAATATTAAACACGGATATTTGAATGAGAGGTCAAAGATCACTACTCAGATGTACACGATGTCAGAACTTTTACTTTTATTTTCCCTTATATTGAAAGAATTATGTAATAGAGTTTGAACATCATTAATTTATCGAACCAGAAATGATTTACATTAATTATATTTTGTTTGCTTTATTTTTATTTTCATTATGTATTGATCATCTAGTAACACTTTACTTTAATTGCATGATATTGAGGAATAATTTATTTAATTTAATGACATATATATTATCATGATGTACTCATATTTATAGTTATGGTTTTCGTATGCAAACCAAACATCAACTCAAAATATATTACTAGTATTAAGAGGTAGAAGGATTGTTCTTCGGAGTTTGAGTGTTTATAAAAAAATACCAAACTACAAACAACCTAATTTTGTGCATGACTATTACAATTATTATGCACAAATGTTTAGTCATAATATTATCAATTTTGCATCAGGGCATTTTGACATTGCTTCGTGCTTTGCTTATTTAGATTATATGGAAATAAATAAATATTTTGAGTCAATTTGAATGGTTGAAGGATGAAAAGTTCTTATTTATTTGGGGTCGCTATTAATGTCTACATATATTTTATCGTTTGTCAATGTACACATATATTGGTGGAAAACTGCATATTTACAAGCAACTATTGATGTATTTATCCAGTATAGAGATAGATATGAAAAATCAAATATATTGTTCATAAATGAAATTCAATGCCTTTAAAAAGACAATATCAAAGAGCACTATCTAAAAAATCCATAAAGTTGGACCTTTGATGGTTTAGATGAAAGAGATATAAATATGAAAACATTGTTATGTTCATTTTTTAATCACCAAGGGCCTCGTCTAAACATGAAGTATTGGTTAAACATTCAAATTCATAAGACAATAGTGAGAAGAATTGCTCTATATTGTGAATAATTTGGACATTTAATCTTCATATGAAAGAGATAGATTACTAATATTGCGGGTTGTAATCTTCATCATAAGAAGATGGGGGAGGAAGTGCAACCGGTGGACTACTCGAAAGATGCTCTTTCCAAGGATCAAATATCCGTCCCTCAACCCAGTATCTTACATGTTGTTTGAATGCTTTCTAAATTCTTGGGGGTGACGAAGCAGCTCAAAAACCCAACCAAATTCCTAGGGTTGATGGGTCTGGAGGGTCATGTCAAAGTCCCGTGTGTGTGGAGAATGTACTGCAACCTTTGTAGGCTAGATAGATTTCTTGCCAAGATGACGTTAGCTTTGTAAGGGCACTTTTCGGCCCTGCTTTGGACATAACTTTTATTTTGATCATGGGATATATTTCCTCTCAGGTGGTGCCACATTTAACTTTGTTCAGAGGGCACTGGATCTCTACATATTCCCTCTGCACGGACTACTATTGTTCCTTCTCTACATCCAACAAAGCCACAATTTGGCTTGGGTGGTGTGGGTTTTGTGGGTGAGCAAATAGAACTTACGCATCTTCTGGGAGGTTGTTCACAACACGAGGTAACTCCTATAATTAAGAGGAGGAAAATAGTGAATAATAGGGGAGGGGGAGTTGCTTTGGTCATTGTGAAAGATATTGAGGTTGAATAAATCCTCGATTTAATGGGGATGAATTTGGTTGGGAAGTTCTTAGGAAGATGTATTGGCATGGAGTCTCTAAAACAATGGATGGTGAAGTTTTGGGTCCCAATACTAGGTTACGAACCCACCTTCCACCTCTTAGCTCACGGTTGGCTAGGGTTTGTCTTCCATTCAAAGGAGGAATCCAAAATCATTATGAAAGGGGTTTGGTTTCTAGGGATTGCATTGCTCTCATTGAAGTTATGGCATCCACATTTTGATGCTTCAAAGGAATTCACATAATGCACCCTGGTCTAGGTCAAACTACCCAACTTACTAATGGAGAATTGGATAATGCAGGGCCTTAGTGCAACTCAATATGTAATGAGTAAGACCTTACTGGTTGATGACTCCTTCTTGACAAGCTCAGCCCATTATGTTGCAAGAGTGCCGGTAGAGATCAATGACATAAAATGACTTTTTGAGTCCCTAGAACTGGTGGGAGAAGGGAGAAGTCATACTCAAGTTATGGACTATTTAAACATTCATTTTAGGTGTTCATGTTGTCATGACTACAGATATTGTCAAAGATTGCCTTTTGATCTTCACTAAGAAAGTTTGGTGAAAGGAGTCTATAAATACTGAAAAAAAAGGGGGAGTTTACCTTCAAGTCGACTCCTGGTCTAGAGGGTTCCCTAGAATTCAATCAGCCAATAAAAAACACTATTTTTGAGGTCGTGCCAAATAATTTGCATAACCCTCTAGTGGATATCTAAGGTGGAGATTATTCAAATCCCATGATCATGGGTTCAAGCCATTGTAATGAGTCAAACTAGTTTGTGGGTTGTTCATTGGACCCAGCTCCAATGGTTTTGACAAATTCACCTTCTTCGGGATGTAGCTTGAACTTGGAATTGAGTCGCCTCGAGAATTAGGTAAGTTATTTATTCATTCGCCTTGCAATAATTAAGTTGTATGTGTGGAAAAAAAGGGGGAATTTTTTCTTCGGGGAAGCCTAGTGTTGACAATATTAACAATCCTACAGGAAGGTCTTTAGGAGGAGGGATTAAGAAGGTCCCTATAATCCTAGCAGATGATCCAGATCATTCCTAAATGACTCCATGCCTTTAGGTGGACTTGAGAATTTTGAGGTAGTTGGGACCTCCAAGGGAGGAGATCACTATCAATTGAGATCTTTGAAGGGATCTTTGTCCATTGAAACTTCACACTTAGGAGGTTTGGGGACCGTTTCCTTAAAGGATGGTGGTCAATTGACTGTCAGTAGGAAATATGCATTGAAGAAGGCTCAGGAAAAATCCATAAAGGAGGTCAATCAACGCTGACAAAAATTGATTACAAGGGCCCTTAGAGTAGGCCAAGCCCCTTCTTGGGTTCCATTATGAATATCCCCCCACTCAACATTACAGGGGTAGGGGTCCAACCTAAGAAATTGACTCTAAATATATTGGTTGAAATCGAATGACCAAACATTGTACTACTCCAAGAAACTATGCAAATTGGGGAACTTTTGATTCCAGGCTTAATAAAGTATTGAAGGGTTGGGAGTTCCTTTCAATTGATGTTGTGGGACTCTCAAGTGGCCTTGTTACTTGTTGAAACCCTTCTATATCCCTTATAAATTGTTTTGCTCTGTCTTCAGGTTTGTGTATTGTGTTGCATTGCAAGAGTCTAGGATAGAGTTATACCGATCTTTAAACTGTCATGGATATTCCACTGGAACAGCTCATCACAAGAGATCTTATAACTTAGTTCTTTTTTTATTTGTTTATTAAATATCTGGAATTGGAAGGAAAATAACTAAAGCAAAGAAATACACAATTCACAGAAATAACACAAGATATACCTTGGGAAAACCCACTATGGAGTTACCTTTGACTTTGCGTCCAAAATGGCTACTGCATGAGCTCCTACTTCCTCTATTATGCTCTACTATCCATTCACGTGATGTCGCTAAGCTATGGAACAATCAACAACATCAAAAGAATGGAACCCATTCTTCTCTTAATGGCTCGGTATTTAACATGGCCTGGTAGCCATCTAGGGTTAATTTTAGGGTTTTTGCATGCCCCGACTCGCAATTAGGATTAGGGTTTTAGAAATTTGAGAATGTAGTTGAAAGTCCACATGTGTGAGAAATGAGAGTTGTTGTGGAATCCACTAAGTACCACGGTGGTCAATTTGATAGGTACGGACTCCGTTTGAGGCAATTTTTGGTCCGTTGGGAAGGTATCAGTGTGTAGAATATGGCATCTTGGTCCAAATTAAGGTTTGTGAAAAAACAAGTGCTACTTAATCCCTCAAAATTTCAAATTTTTCGTCTCCACAATTTTTTAGACAGTTTTTTACCCTAAATCTATAGAGTGAGGCCTACACCTAAAATGGGCCCTACAAGCCAATTCATCCATCTTAGCTCCAAATAGGTGACAAATTATATATTGATCCACTTCATATCATATACTGTGCTCAACATGTATGGCCCTTACAAAGGAAAATTTAATTTTTGGGAAAAACTCTTCTTTATGAAATGTCTGAAAACTAATAATCTTATATTGGGAGGTGATTTGAATTTTACTTTGAATGGGGATGAAGTTTGGGGTCTCTTGGCCATAGCAGATTAAGTTGTCGATTTTTTCATGCATCATATAAATTTAATGGGACTTGTTGATGTGGAACCTCTACATATCCAACCTACATGGTGAAATAATAGATCTAGACGGGGTGGCATATCCAAACAATTGAATAGGTTTATCGTGCACCATATTGTTCTACATCCATCTTCAAGATATAGATCTTAGGTTTTCTCAAACAAGTGCTTAGATCACTTACCCATTTTTTTTGAATTAGATCTAGGTCATCTCAAACCTAAGGCTCCATTTAAAATTAACGTGGGTTGGGTTAGAGAGATTGAAGTTTAGGCCTTAGTTAAAAGTAACTGAACACATTATAATCCTAGAAGTGAGGCATCTGCTGGTGAACAATTTTATTATGCATTACATTTAGTGAAAGAGAAGGTAGTTGCTTGGTCCAGTGAGAGTTATGAGAACAAGGACTCATCTATTCTTGAGGTTGAGAAGGATCTTAAAGAATTGGTTAACTCAATGGTGGTTGATCTTCATAAAGAAGAGGATACAAGTAGAATAAAATAGTTGGAAGCCAAACACACCAAACTTCTATTGGAGAAGGAGGGGGGTTGGCGCATCAAAAGTTGAGATACATAGCTTGGGTTAGGTGATCAAAACATAAGATTCTTTCACTCCTTTGCCAATCATAAAAAGAATTACAATGCTATTTGGGAACTAGTAGACACCGAATGTATTAAGGTTATAGGGTTTGAAGCTCTAGCAGGTTTGGGTGTAAGGTATTTCGAGGAACTATTTAGGGATCCCATTGGAACAAATATTGTTGTGATTACCAAGGCGACATCTTACTTCCAAAAGATGGTGAGTGAGGCAGTTAATGAATGGCTCTATAGACCTATTACCTTGGATGAATTGTGCTCTATACTCCATTTTTTTAAAAGGAGAGGAGCCTCAGTCCTAATGGGTGGACTGACGAATTTTATATCTAGTTCTTTGACCTCCTAGGAATTTATTTGTTGCGGGTGTCGATGGAAGAGGTGAGGATGACTAGGCATATATCGTGCAACATAAACTCTACATTCATTATTTTGATTCCAAAAATGGATTGTCTAGATTCCTTTGATGAGTTCATACCCATCTCACTTTGCAACTGTTTATTCAAAATAATTTTAAAGTTGATAGCAATTAGAGTGAAACCATATTTCTCTGATTACATTTTTGCAGAACAATTTTCTTTTTGGAAGGGATGTTAATACATGAAGCAATCAACACATAACAAGAAGGGATACACAAGATCAAATCCTCCCAACCCCCGATAGCAGTTGTCAAACTTGATCTATCAAAAGCATATGATTGTGTCTCATGGAAATTATCTTCACCTATTACTTAATAACTTGGGTTTCACATTACCTTTGGTGAGATGGATAATGGGTTGTTCTCCATTGCTTCTTTTGTAGTACTCATAAATGGATCTGCTTCCCACTTTTTAAAGCCACAAGACGTCTTAGATAGGGATGTCCCTTATCCCCCTACCTCTTTCTTTTTGTTGCTTAGGTCCTGAGCATATCATTGAACGAAGCAAGAAGACTAAGATTGATCCAGGTTGTGCAGGTGGGCAGAGGGGAATCTTTTTCATAGCTCTTATAATTTGTTGATGATGTGTTACTTTTATGTTTTGGCTTAGGTCGTGAAGACTGTTCCATCCATTCTATCATTGGGGATTTCATAAAGGAAACATGTATGGTGGTAAATGATGATAAATTTGCTTTATTTACGTATGGTATGAATGATGACTAGACTTTTGAGTTTGAGCATTATTTCCCTTTCCAACACTTGACCTTGATGATGGGGTTAAGTATTAGGGCTTCAACCTCAAGCCTGATTGTTATAATATCAAAGTAGATTGCCTCTCTTTGGTGACTAAAATAGAGTGAAGGATTGCATATTGGTGTAATAGGTGGTTATCCTGGGGCAGTCGACCGGTCCCAGTGAAGACTGTACTAGAGGCTATCCTACTCTCCTAGCACACATTGGCACATATTCCTAAGGGCATATTGGAAGAGATAAGAAAATTATGTTTCAATTACATCTGACAAGGAAGTGGTGAGTACAAGGGGTCAAATGGAAAAAAGTTGTCAGCGCCGAAAGCTTTGGGAGGATGGGGGCTCAAAAACTTACAACTATTTGGCCACTCATTAGCAGCTAATAACAAAGGATAGTTTATGGAAGAGGATTCTTATACAAAAGTATATTGCACCAGATAGTATTGTGGAGTGGATTAGAAGTGAACAAAAAAACACTCAAAACATTTCAAACCAATCAAAGGAAATGACACAATCCTTCCCAATCCTTGGTTCATTCCTATCCCGGAAGGTAGGCTAAGGGAACTAAGTAAGGATTAGGTCCGATGCAATCATGGATTGTACCAAAGAAATCTTCCTTCCTGGAGCTCTAGTTGTATACTTACAATAAATAGAGAAAATCACTCTCAATTAGATTGGAAAGCTTATAGAAACCACCATATGGAATCAAGGTTGGTTGAATTCCTTGGATCTTGGGTTGGAAGGGGATAATTCAAAGGCTGGGTAATTATCTGGTGGATAAAGCATTACCTTGGAGTCATTTCAATGGAGCTTGTCAAGCAGAGATTATATCCTGTGGCCTCGGTTTATTTTTATACATGATTGATAGTCATTTATTTTATTTTAAAGCTAATGTTAACTATGAAACTAACAATTTGGCAAAACTAAAAGCCCTTTTTTATCTTCTAAAATTTTCCCTTGACAAGGGGATTAACACTCTATAGGTTCTCAGTGACTCTCTTCTGGCTATTAAGTGGATGGACAATCATAACAAAATTTTAAATAATGGGTCGATTCCTCTTGTGGACTAACTGAAGCAAGTTTCCAATTTATTTCAAAGTATATCATTCAACCATGTCTTCCGTGAACACATTTTGATTATTGACAATTTCAAAGGAGGGTCTGGAGATTCCAATGAATCATTTTACAACTCAAGAAGTTTAGAATGGCACTTTCATTGGCCATATACAAGCTTTATTAAATGATTTCTATGTCAATTGCTACAATTTATTGAAATATGGATTGTAACATGTCACTATAGTCACATACATGTCATCTCAAGAACCAAGTTTATTGTTTCTTATAGCCACTATGGGAAGATTAGAAGATATCTCAGCTCGTAGCAACTTTATTTTGTTTCCCATTCAAAGTTTTTTGCAAACTGTGCAACAAGCAGCTACATATTGTACTTTCTTTCATCTCGAATAGAAAATATGTTTTTTTTTTTTGTAGAAAATGTGTTTTTTTTTGTGGAAAAAAATGAAAGAGATATAAAAACTTTTTTTTTTGTATTTTGATTATAATTGTATTTGTTTATCAATTAGTTATTGATAAAACAATATGAATGGAACTATGTAAGTGATGATGTTTTTGAAAAATTACATATCATATTTGTGAAAACTATACTTAATAATTTTAATCCGTGAGATGTAGAACAACTAGTGGCAAGGTATGGTTAAGACGCCCCCCTAAACGGAAAGGTCGTCGGTTCTAATCCCGCGGATACCAAAAAATCCAACCATGTTAAGGGTTGGTGCGATCCCCGGGTGATTTTGATGGCTTAGATGCCCCTGGTTTGTGGTAACTTAGCCAAAGGCAAACTTGCTAGTCAAGGAGGTTCCACCACTTTGCCAACAAACAAAAAAAGCTATACTTAATAATTTTGAAATGTACAAATAACAATATTAAATAGATTGTGTGGTTTATCTCCTTGTTTGTATATATAAGATTATTAAATAAATGGTTGACTATTTTTTGTAGGAGACGTCTAAAAGTTCGACGATTTGGGTCGGACGACCATTTTTTCTCAGAATTGGTGTTTTTTATTTTGCAAAATTGGAATTATATTGTGTTTTAATCACAATTTTGATGATAAAAATGGATTCAACACCCTCAAAAAACCTTGGGGCACCCAAAATTCTTGAACTTGACAGGTGTAACTTGGATTTTGAAAATTTTCGACCAGATTTTTCAAAATCGTGTTAGAAAAATACTCTTATTCCGACTCAAATAGTCGAATTTTTAGACTATGCGTTTTTAATATGAATGGAGTCTTTTTACATGCAATTCATAAAATATTATTGCCACGAAATCTAGACATTGTTAAAAGTACAAATATTTATTTTATGTGCCTAGGGTTTAGAGGATTCTTTAGACAATGTTTTAGTATTTTTGAGGTTGGTTTATGGACATCTACACGACAACAAAATGTGAATGAGTTTTTGCCATTTTTACTTGACAAAAATATATTAAAAGGAGAGCAATTTAAAGTCCTTCTAACATAATATGATTGTGACCCCATACTAAGAAAGGGTTATGTTCATGTTGGGAATCCACATGTATATCTCAAACCTTTAAATAAAGTTTGGGAGACCTTGAAGACTGGTTATGATGCTAGAAACATAGCGATTATAGACTATTTGAAAGAAAAACATGCCTCTAATGATGAAGGGAACTATGCAATTATAAAAGGCTACAATTGTGACAATAACAATGACACTTTTTGTTAGTTATAATTGTGACAATAACAATGACACTTTTTGTTAGTTACAATTGTGACAATAACAATGACACTTTTTTGTGAGATCGATTGTGGCCTTGCTTGCTAAACTGGAATGGTGTTAGTGATGTGAGATTTATTATAAAGAACATGAATCTAGTTGTTAAATAATGTAATCAATTATATTTCTTAATATTTTCTATGTTGGACAATGTGTTTGTGATTAATAAGGTCTATAGATTTAATTTATATCAAGTTGTATGAATAATTAATTAGTAATTGTGCCCGTGGGGGGCAGCTCAAGTGGTAAAGATAGAGAAGTTGTAATCGGTTGTAAATGGAAGGTCACGTGTTCAAATCTCCCCAAACTTCCCCATGCGCCATGGTTCAGGCCTTGTACCTATGGGTAATGTGGTAGCGAGATTGGATCCCTGGACCCCGTGTCACGCGAGTACCAACCCAACTCCAGTTGTCGATTCCCCTAGTAAAAAATAAAAGAGTATTAGTTGTAGATAATTTGCAACCCACTTTAAAAGCTATGATTGATATGATAGATTAAATGGAAGGGGTCTAAAAGTGCGATTTTTTTTCGATGATTTTTTTGCCTGAAGTCAACGATGTTTTTTTCAAGAAATATGAAATTTGTGTTGTTTAAATCGTGATTTTAAATGCATAAATGGATTGTGCACCCTCAAAAACCCCTAGCACCCTTTTTCTGCAAATTTAAACACTGTTATTGTAGATTTTAAGATTTCTTGAAAAAATTATGCCAGATTCAAGCGAAATCGCGTAGGAAAAATGCGTCGGTGATGGTCAAAATCATTGCACAATTAGGCAACTCGGATTAAATGTGATTGGAAATTAAGTGCAAATTTGGGTTTTGTAAAGTGACAAATTAGATTCTAATAGTGCCAATACCGGATTCCAAAAATGCAAAATCAGATTCTCAGAGTGCCAATAATAGTTTTCAAAAGCATGAAATCTTATGAAGTGCCATATCGGCTTTCAAAAGTGCAAAATCTGATTTTGAAAGTGAAAATATCATATTCAAAAAGTGCAAAATGCAGTTCAAAATGTATCATGTCAAATGGACATGAAATTGGCACTTTTGGAACTGGATATTGCACTTTCGTAACCCCAATTTTAGACTTTAGAGAGGTTGTTTTTTACCTGTCTTTAAAAAGGCTTTGACTGAAATTAATCTAAATTTAATAAAATAAAGATTAATTGATTTTTTTGAAAATTATATAAGCATGAGTATAGTTAGGATGCCATTGTAGATATGGTTTTGGTGAAATTTTACATTATAGTGGTTTCAGTGACCTTTCAATCACTAAACTTTAAACATCACTATACTCCTTGCTTTAAATACACTAGTAAAGTTAATTAATTATAAAAGTATTAATAATTATATAAATATAAGTAGAATTAAAATGTTGTTATAAATAGATTTTGATTTTTTTACATTATAATTGTTTTGTTTCTGTTGTATATTTGTTTTAAGAATTTCTACATACTTGCATTGCAAATAATATTTATTGATTTCACATTAGTTAAATATTATAATTTTTTGTTTTATGTTAAATGGTTTTTATTTTATCGCTTAAGTGTGTTTAATGGTTAAGAACATGTGTTTCCTCATAAGAGTTCACAGGTTCAAATCCGAAGGGGGGTATGGTATGTACATATCCATAAACTTTAGTAGTGAAATCCATGTACATAGGGGTCCCTTGTCTCACAAACAAGGAGATGTCATACACCAATTTGATGTTTAACTTGATCATAACCTTAAAAAAATATTATTATTATTATTTAATACATTGAATATCAAAACATTAAATAGCATAAACACAACATATTAAAGTATTTATAAAAAGTATTTGTGGGCATCAAAATAACACGATGCATAAAATATAAAAGATACTTAACTTTTGAAAACCAACTCCACCCCTAATTAGAATGAGATTCAAATTATAATCAATTTGATTATCGATTACCTCAAGCACAAAGTTAATAAAGATGACTTTCAATATGTACATGGAATAATTTGATCACTTTTATCATTATATCATTTTTTTTATTGAAATACTATCATAATTTTTTTATTATGAAATTGATAATTAGTTAGGATTATTTGGGTGAGGTCCAAGTTCAAATTCTATTGGTTATTACTATAACCTAAGAAAATATCCAACAATCCACAAGCTAGATATATTAATAATTGATATCTTAACAAGGGTCAATACATCTCGAGGCACACCCATAGGGACATCTATTCCAGGGGGTGCCTACCCCTCTAACCTGATCACAATGGACCAATATCTTATTAAGGATTTAAAAATAAATAAATAAATTTGAAATTTACCTCTTTACCATTTAAATTATTGACCTTCAACAATAAGCCCGATGGGTTAGCTCAAGTGGTTGAGAGTTGTGAGTTCTAAGCGGAAGGTCTCGGGGTCAAATCCACAGATGGCTACACATAGATATATAAGAACCTCACTTGATGTACCCATCGGGTTAGGCTCCATAATCAGAGCCGGTAGGGTGAGGCCCCTTTGGATGGACCCCTCGTGAATTCTTTCCGTAAACATAGCAATTCCTCTCCGAAATTGTGAACCACATTGAAAAACAAATCATTCACCCTAACAAAATGTTATCATATTTAACCAATAAATCTTGCAAAAAGTTAATATTTAACTTCTTCTTCTTTTTTCCAATTCCTCGTAACAACAAAAACTATTGTCATTTACATCATTACATCTCCATTTAAAAAAGTTAAATGATTTACCAATAATATAAATACTTTATTCATCACCCAATCTAATATTTCTGTTTAGGAGCAATAGGTTTCACATGCAAAAAGTGTGACTTTGATTTTATATCCCTCGTAGTGAGTCACATTGATTAACGCTCCATTTGACCATATACATAAATCAAATCGTGCAGACAATGTTGATCGGATTCTACTATAAAAGGAAAATATTTGTCGACATCAACAAATCTGGTTAGTTGGTGCTTACCCAAAATGAATAAATATCAATCACATCTTGTAAGCCCTTTTTAGGACTTGCTAACTACTTGCTCATATATATTAATATTAATCTAAATATATAGCGAATTTTAATAAATAAATAATATTCTTTTGATTATATAATAATTATATTTTCTAAATGTAAATATGTTAAAACAATACATATATACATATATATATATGCTTTTTAAATTTGAAATATTTTAGATTATACCGTCAATAGCTTGTATATGAATAACTATGTACTTTTTGATTTATAATGAATAGTAGAAGTACGTTTTTTTACTCTGAAAAATAATATAATTTATCCTCGTATTTATTTATATGAAAATATAATTTGTTATATAAGTATTAATTTTAAAAATTGATTGCATAGTATCCAAACATGATTATTGTTTATGATAACAACTATGTATAATTTATTGGAGGATTCGTATCTCTTATAGATCTTTGATATTTTAAAGATACTAAACTCAATGAAATTAGTATAATAGTCTACTATATATATAACATGGATACAATTATCCACCTAGCATTCATGTTCAAAATCAATTTACAAAATGTTATTATGACTAATTTCAATTCATTTCATTAACTCACAATTTGAAGCATCTTTAATCAAGTCGTTGGAATGATATTACAACTTATGCATGTTTCCAAGTACACCTCTTAACTTAATAGTTCCTTCCATAAGAGAAAACTCATGCAAAACAAGGATGTAACATCAATGCTTTTACTAGTGACTACTACTAGAACAATCATGAGATTAAAGAGGAGTTTTCATTGAAATTAGAATACAAGGGTGCATTACAAAGCTGATCTCCCTAAACATTTTCACATTGAGAGTCTATAAGCTATGAAGACATTTCATTATGATCTCACGATCATTGTACTTATGAATTTTATTCCTACTTTCATTATTTTGATATGTAAACCATACAACTCGAGTATAATGAAATATATTCCATAATTGATTTGATTATGAATATGTACCCATAAGTACAATCATATCATTATTGTATTCAAAGGTTTCTATTAACAATGAGAAGGTAAAGGTACAATGGCAATTCACTTATTAGGTTATACTAGGATAAGTGTTCTTCAAATTATTGGCATACAACTACTAGATCAAATATAGTTGAGAGACCTTTTATTCATTTTGACAAAGGATACATGCACTAGGAACACACTATTGTCACTAATTAAAATTTAAGTATCAATTGTATTCAAGGTTTAAAGGTTCAACAATCACTCTTCTTCCTATGTTGTGGATTAGGAAGAATCTTCTTCAAATCACTACTATAAAGACATAGAGCCATTACATTCATGGTATAGGATATCAAATATGTTTTCACTTGGTTAAGAAGATTTAAACACAATTCCATCACTATTATAAGGTAAATCACAGAAGTGAAACCCTACTCCCAAAAACCCATAAAAAGTTTCATGAAATTTTATGAAAACATGTAGATTTGATTGAATGTTTTTGCTAAATAAAGACCACTTCAGAATGCACTTGCGGATCCCCTTCAGGAAATGTGTCAGTGCTTGCTACTATGCCTTCTATAAAGTGTGAGCACCGCTGTGTGTGTGATTTTGTGCCTAGAATACATTGCATGCACTTCTACTTGCACCCTTGAGACTTGATATTTCTACCACGGATAAATCTAACCTTGACAAGTCCAATTAAGACCTCTAATACTATATTATAACTCTACATGTATTATATAATAATAATTATAATAACAAAAGAAATAAAATATCCAATAATTGAAAACCTAGTATTTTTTTGCAAAATAAATTGAAAACCAAGGAGGGGGTAGTTTCCAATTTTTTTGAAAGTGACTACCTCTTGATTGCAAATCTCCAAGTTTACTACAAGAATTTGTTCCAAAATTATCCTATTAACCAATTTGAGCTTATCAGTTACCTTCCTTTTTTTTTTTTAACAGAAACAGAGTATTTTATATATATATATAAAAGGTTGTGCACAGCCATTCAGTACAAAATTTGAGCCATAAATCTGCTTCAAAAGGAGGAAAATTGCAGATTTTACAAGGAGTTTTTCTCTGAAAATCTTTGCTCCTAATTATCCTGAAGTTCCTATTCATTCTACTGGGATATATCCTTACAAACTGGCTACATAACAAAATACAAAAATACATTCATAGGGAAATAATTTTTAGAGAAACCTGCAGAGAGCATTCCAAAATTTCGGAGAAGATAATCTATCGATAATTCTGCTGCAAGAAGGAGGCAGCTTCCATTCTTCCCTGGTTAACCGACGGTGCTTCCTGCATCTGGCTTTACTGAGTTTTGTTAATGAAGACTGAGAGGTCCTCCTTTATGCTATCAACCTTCCCAAATAGCTCTATAGTGTTTCTTTCAACATCGTCCAGGTGGGACTCCGCGCAAGAGAGACGAGAGTGACTATATTTAAACTCTGTGTTTTGTTCCTTATTCTGATCCACTATGTTGCAAACCGCTGAGTATGTCCTGCAGAGATAGACTTTAACCTCTGATGTAACCTGACTGAGAGTGGCAATCGCTTGCCTGATCCCCTCCATTGAGCTGCGGCAATGGGATTCTTCAGGCTGCCGAAACTTGAACTCTGTTGCTGAAATGCTGAGCTGCTGAAGGCTAGGGCCGAGCGGAAGACAATTGTGCTGATCCATTGCGAGAGAGGGCCTTCTATGACCGCCCTGCAGCAATAAATGCTGGGGCGTGGGAGCTCTAGAGTTAGGTGAGGTGCCACCTGTCTTGGTACTCGCCACTTGTTGGGGAACGCGAGCCCAAACTACCATGTGCCTTCCACGGAATGCTATCCTCCATCCCGAGTAATTCAAATTTGAACGCCTTGTTAGGTCGATGAAATTTATGACATGATAATTATGGAATGAACTTATGAATTGAGACATTGTTTTGAAGAAGCTGGCCCTTTCCCAAAGTGGTTCCAATATTGGCAAGCCTGTCGGCAGTTGAATTGAGGCTTCTTAGAACATGAAAAAAGAGAATGTCGATTGGGAGGGGAAGATTTTCGATCCTTTTCCGGAGATTTTGTCGATTAGCTCCTTTCAAATTGTTATTATTTTTTTTCATGCTCTGGATTACATGCCTGGAATCGCCAATCACTTGTAACTTTACTATGTTTAAAGATAAGGCTAGCTCAAGAGAATAATATAGCGCCAACCACTCTGCTTCATTGTTTGTTTGTGCACCTAATCCCCAGCTAAAGTCTGCAACTTTTCTTCCTCCGGGATAAAAAATAATCCCTCCCGCACCTGCCTCCCCGGGGTTTCCTTTGGAAGCCCCATCAAAAAAGATTGTATATCTTTTTTGACTTCTCCACCAATTGTTGAAAGTCTGTTTGTCTTTTCTTATCTCCCAGTCTTGTAGCATTGGAGGCAATTTGGACTGAAGTGAACTCTCAGAAATGAAGGTTTTACACCACTGGTATTCATCCCAACTTAAAGCTTCTTGCTGTTGGATTGTTATCCCTTTTGCCCGCAGGGATTCTGAAGTCAGGGAAATGACTTTGTTGGCTATTCTATTTTCTGACTTAGCTTTTCCTTCAAAAATCCGTTGATTCCTTTCCAACCATAACTGCCAGCAAATGTTCATTGGAAGAATTTTTAAAATTCTGACTAAGGTTGGTTTATTCTTCCTGGCGCCCTGGAGGCTATTAGCCCACTTGTCTATCATTTGTTGGATCTGCTTAGGCATTGAGATGGCGTTTGAAAGAGAGCCAAGGACCACCTTCCAGACTTGCTTGGCATAATTACAATCTAAAAATATGTGTTGGGAATTTTCCTCCGCATTTTGGCATAGATGGCACCTAGAGGGTCCTTCGATTCCCCGATGTTTTAGATTGTCAGCAGTCAATTGTTTATTATGTGCCAGAATCCAGTAAAAATGGTTGATTTTTGGAATGCTATCGGGATTCCAGACCTTCTGCCAAATTTTTTGAGTCGGAGATTGATTTGTGGTGAGCAAATCATATCCAACCTTGACCGTGTATCTTCCAGCTTTTCCCCATCCTCTGACATCTTTAATCCTGGCGTTGATTGGAGCTTTCCCATGTAATAACTGTAGGAAAGCTTTGTAGTTTTCAACAAGATTCTCAGGGGGTTCTATGTTTTTCCAGCCTTTCCACCTCCCTGTTGATGTCCAAGTTGCCATGTCTGACAACTTCTGTATCCCTTAATCTTGAAGCCAAATCTTGATGTTTTGGATCTCATTGATTTCTCCTAAGGGACGCTCTCCTTTGATACTGTCTTTCCAAATGTTGATTTTTTCCCCATTGCCCGGAATCCAATACAATTGTTCTTTTATTAGCCCAGCTGAGTCCTGGATTAATCTCCACGTTGCTGTTCCATTCTTCCTTTTCAAGTTGTTCAAGCATCTTTGCCGGGGTCCTCTGATGTATTTTTTCCTTATGGCCTCCTTCCACCACTCTCTTTTGCCAGTTATCATTTTCCAGACTAACTTGGCTCCCAAAGCCTTGCTCATTGGTGCTGGATCTCGTATTCCCAATCCTCCTCTTTTACGCCTTTCTTTTACTGTTTTCCAGTTGACTAAATGAAACTTCTTACCCTGTGTTTTTCCTCCCTGCCATAAAAACTTTCTGATTTCCAGGCAGATTGCATTTTTAACTGATTTGGGAGCCATTAAAATAGCTCCAGCGAAGACAGGGAGTGAAGCAAGCACAACTTTAATTAATATAACTTTGCTTGAAAGATTTAACCAGCGAGTCCCCCATGAATTTATTTTGCTTTTGATTTTTTCAAGGATGGGAGTCCAAGAGGACGAGGTTGCTTTTCTTAGGGAGATAGGGATACCCAGATATTTAAAGTGATTCCAGTCAAAACAGGGCTTACAATCCAAGATGTTGGCAAGATTTCTGAGTTGAAGAAGGTTACAGTTCCAACCATAAACATTGCATTTTTGGTTGTTAGTTTTCCCCCCGGATACTAGCAGAAAGATGGATAGAGAGAGTTTGAATCGAGAGGCAATTAAAGGAGAGGCACTACCTAATAAAATAGTGTCATCAGCAAATTGAGCATGATTTATTGGTTGGACGTTTTTGGCAATTTCTAATCCAGGGAGAGATCCAGATTCTTGAAGCCTATTTAGAGTTCTGCTAAGAGAGTCTGCCATGATGTCAAAAAGATAAGGGGAGAGAGGGCATCCTTGCCTTAAGCCACGAGACAAGCGAAGGAAGGAGGAAGGTCTGCCATTTATTAGGGGTGCTATCCACGGTGATCCAATGCAAGCTTTTATCCAGCTTATGAACTCTTGCTCAAAACCAAATTTCCTCATAACTGTGAAGAGAAATTCATGTCTAACCCTATCGAAAGCATTTGCCATGTCAAGTTTAATGGCCATACCTGAGTCCTTCCTTTGAATGCTTGAGTGGATAGCTTCTTGCACTAGCAGTATGTTGTCATAAATTTGGCGACCCGTGATGAAGCCTCCTTGGTTTGGAGAGATAATTCGAGGCAGATGCCCCTTGATTCTGTTAGCAATGACCTTTGTGAGTATTTTGTACGAAGCATTACAGAGCGAGATTGGTCGGTATCGTCCTAGGGAGAGGGGATTTTTGTCTTTGGGGATTAAGGCAATGAAAGAGGAATTAGTAGCTCCCCCTATCCTTTCCCTTTTCCTGGTCCAGTTTAGCATTCGTATGAGGTCTTTTTTTAACCAAAGCCAGCATTTCCTGTAGAAGCTTATTGTGAAACCATCCGGGCCAGGTGCTTTGTCCGGATGAAGTGACCAGATTGCCTTTCTAGTCTCGCTTTCGGTGATCTGTTCCATTAGTTTTTTGTTGTCATCCTCTGATATAAGACTGGGGATCTCCTTGCTCATATATTCCATGTCTTCTTGAGACACCACATCGTTGCTATTGTAAAGCTTTTCAAAGTGGGCTTTTGCTTCTCTTAAAATAAGATCCTGACCCTCTATTTTCTCTCCATCCTCCTTAGTGATGCTCTCGATGTTGTTCTTCCTGTATCTCTCCTTGCATTGTGCATGGAAAAATTTTGTATTTCTGTCCCCTGCCTTTAACCATAAGCTCCGAGACTTCAGTCTCCATTCTTCCTCCTCTTTTCTGGCTGCCTTCTGAATTTTCTCTTCTATTTCTTTTTCCTCCCTAAGCATATCTTCGGTGACTGGATTTTGTTCCATTTTGAGCTGAAGACTTCCTAGGTCTTTTTGCAGATTCTCACACTCCTCCCCGGGCTTTATATAATTCATTTTAGCCCAATTTTTTAACGTGCTTTTCACCAGTTTTAGCTTTGTTTCCCAGATAAACCCTGGTGATCCAGGAATGAATTGCCTCCACACAGCTTTTACCTTCTCCATGCATTCCTCATTATCAAGCCAGGCAGGATTAAATCTGAAAGGGAGGGGGCCAAGATTCCCAGGAGAAGAAAAATATAAAGAGATTGGTATGTGATCCGAAGCTGCCGAGGTGAGGATGTTTGAGTTAGGAAGCTTAGAGCCGGAGAGGAAGAGATTGCTTATTAAAAATCTGTCAAGTCTCGCTGCTATGTGGTTTGGTCCTATTCTTTTATTGCTCCATGTGAAGGAACCTTGCTTGGGCTTGATGTCAATAAGATTCCAAGCAGCCAGCAAATCCTCCATTCGTTCTCCATAGGGATCTCTGACTTTCGATCCCCCCTTTCTTTCATCTACTGAAATGGTGACATTAAAGTCTCCCGCCAGAATGCATGGGTGTCCAACTAACCTGTGGTTCAGCCCTATTAACTGATCCCAAAACTGTTCCTTCTGTCCATAAACAGTGGGGCCATAGATATTTCCTATCCAAAACATCCTATTGCTTGCTATTTCCGCTATTTCAACAAAAATCCAATTTCTATAAACAAATGAGGATTTACTTTGATACATACCCTTTTCCCACCAGGTGATGATTCCTCCGGAAGCCCCTGAGGAGCTCACAGCTGTTCCTTCTCCACTAGGCCAAATTTTTTTCATGAGTTTGAGACTTTCTTCCTCTTGCATTTTTGTCTCCTGGATCAGAAGGATTGAGAACTTTTCCATTCTTTTTATTCTTTTTATTGCTTCTGCTTTTTGATGTCCTCCTAATCCTCTGCAGTTCCAGGAGACTATTTTCATTATTTCTTTGATGGTTGAGGACTTGCTCTGTCCTTTCTTTCCTCTTGTACTCCTTGCTGTTGTTTCCCATTTGAGATTATCCTTACATGCTGATCCAGGCTGGTTTGCTTACCCGCCGCCTTTTCTCTGGCTGCTTCTTGTTCTCTTATTACTTTATTGTATCTTCTTCCTCTTTTCGCCGTTGGTTCCTGCTCCTCTTCTTTGCTCTCTGAGGTTTCTTCCTGAAATAGCTTCGCTTTGGCCCGTGTTACTGACCCTCCTGAGTTTAATGTAGAATCTTTTCCTACTACTGGAGACTGATGTGCGGCGATGTAAGCTTCCTCATTTCTGGTGTCTGTTTCCTCTTTTTCTTGAACCTGTTCTGCTTGCTTTTCTTTCTCTTGCTCCTCTCCTTCATCTTCTATTGTCAATACTTGAAACTTGTTTGTTTTTTTCTGCGTTTTTCACCGGGGTTTTGGATGCTGGGTTGGTTTTACCCCCTTTTTTCCTTGTGACTTCATTCCATTCCCCTCCTTGGGTTTCCTCTTCTTCTAATGTTTTCCTTTTTGGGCACAATCTAGCGAAGTGACCATATTCATGGCAAGCCTTACATTTGAATGGTATTTGCTCATAATCGACTGTTTGTCTGTGGCTCCATCCGTCCATAGATAAATTTATTGCTTCTGGTAGCCCCTTTTCCAAATCGACTTCTACACATATTCTTGCACATGAAAAAATTGGGGGTTTTGGTTCAGATTTATCAATGTATTTTCCCAATGAGTTCCCTATGGCTCGAAGATCCTCGTCATTCCAGCAATGCAGAGGAAGGTGAGGTAGTTTGACCCATACTGGAAACGCAGAAGAAATATCATTCTCTGGGTCAAACCCGAGATCCCATTTGTTTAGATACATTCCTCTTGGCCCCATAAAGTAGGGGCCATTCCTGAAGATTAAATCTCTGTCCTCTTTCTTTTCGAAGTAAAAAACGAAGAACCCTTTACCACAAAAAATTTGTTGCACTTCTCCTTGAATTAAAGGCCGCCAGTTTTTGTTGAGCCACGTTTCTATTGAGCGGGGCGATGGCCATAAGCCTGTAAAATGTCCGACCAAACCCTTATCTGCTAGAGCCACGGCCTTGCATTTTGAAGCAGTCGAAGACAGCTTTACTTCTGGTTCCTCTGCTTTTTTCACAAACTTGGATTCTTTTGCTGCGGCTGCTCTAGGAATAGCTGGTTGGGAAGCAACCAACGATTTGAAACGTTCCGATATGATGAATCGAGCTTCAGCCGAAGTCTCCTGCCCCGGATCTGGGGGCGGATCCATGCCGTGAGAAACCCTACTTTCAGAAACCCTCAAGCGCTTGTAACGGATCTTACACCACTATGGCTTTTTTATTGTGTAATTCAGTTACCTTCCTATCATATCCATAAGGTATTATTTTTCCCTTGGACCCCCTACGTTACAAGTGTTGTATGACAATGTGTACAAGCTAACAATAATGAAGGGGCCTACCTACCTCACTAACATATTATGCAACTACCAAAGTGTTATGGATTTCCTACTCCTAAGCAAAAGCATAATCATGGTTTAGCACAATCAAAACCAAACTCTACACCATTTCACCATAAATATTTTCAGTATTAGAATAACCATCTAGCATTAGGGAGCATATGGTGATAGCCAAGGCCACCCTCCCTTTCTTCTTGTACTACTTGTGCAAAATGCCACATGTATTCTCCTGCAAAATTCATAATTATCAATTCACTAATATGCATAATATTCCCCAAGTATGTCTCTTCCATGCATAATTCTATTTTATAATTATCTTAAATGTATATTATCACCCAAATCCCAACTACCTTTCCATATTCCACTCATCCACGTCATATACATTGTGGGGAAAATTATATGATATAATTCAACACATTAAATTGTCAACCCGGGGCTCGTAAGCTTGTGAAGGGCTTGGCAAAATATATGTAGAGATAAATCTTAAAGTGCTTCAAAATCGATTACTAAGCATTCCCTCATAACATAATACTATCCAACATAGCAGTATCAGTAGAGTGCTAGACTCCCTGTTAGCTTTTGAACAGTTGATATTAGGCTCCAAAAAGGTAAAATCAGAAACCAAAGAAAATATGAACCAACAAAGCGGGGATCCCTCACACCCAAATAAAATATTCACACAACAATCACTTTCCTTTGGAAATTAAACATTATCCAACATGGTTATATAAGCAAAGTACTTGGACCCTTTGTGAACCTTTGAACTGTTGATGTTAGTCCCAAAAGAGGTTATTAACACACCAAAGAAAATATGAAAACCCTTCAAGTAAAGTCTGGAATCTTTTGGAACCAATACTATTTCAACATGGCTATGTAAGCAGAATGCTAAATCCTCTGTGAGCCTTTACTTGTTGATATTAATCCCAAAAAGAACTTAAACCAGCACACCAACTGCAATCTGCGTTTAAAATGAAATTATGACTACAAAATCGAAAGCTATAGGTTCCTGCAGCAAGGTACTACAGGTTCTGCAGTGTTGCAGGAACATAACAATGTCGCTACACAAACTTAAAATAAAACACTAAATTGATGCACACATAAATCTACGATCACACAACTAAAAAGAGAAATGAGGGCAACATATACCAGAGGGAGGGGGCTCTATTTCCCTTGGCATACACTACCAAGAGAGACTATAAAAGTAAGATTACAATATTCTTTATTCCAGCATGAAAAAGTTACATAATGATCTTACTCTCCAACTTCTCCTACCTCCAACCTCTTCCCTCTACGAACCCCCTCTAATCTAATCTAATGAATATCACATGCTTCTATGCTCTCTTATTTATACATAAAGCTCCCCTTTTACAAAAGGAAAGGAGTTACAACTAGATCCAAAAAAAGTGGATCCACAACCAACCCAATCATGGACTTAATTAAATTAGGACAATGACAATTATTTGAATTGGTTTTAGATAATTGAGAGCATAACAAAAAATATACATATCCCCAAATTCGTTGATGGAGAGATCAAGGTGAATTGCTAGCCGAAATTAAAAGAACATACAGTTTCTACAAGATGAAACTACGTTGCTGCAAGATGAAATTGCGTTGTTGCAAGATGAAACTATGTTGCTGCAAGATGAAATTGCGTTGTTGCAAGATGAAACTACATTGCTGCAAGATGAAACTAGATGACCAGAAAATAGGCTTGAAAGATCTGATCCTTAAGCCACTTGTTTCACACTTTCTGGGGAGTTTCCTCACCAGTCACCTAAATAAGTAGATTCTACAAGTGGGTTTTGCAACAGAATTTCAAAATTCCTGGCCATTTGTTTGGAAATTATGTGGCAAGTTGACTAGCAAAAACTGTCATCTACATGAAATTTGGTTCATGCAGCAACGTGGAAATCATTGTATCCTGCTACATCTTCAAGGATTTGGTTAAGAAACAAACTCATATGCTCCAAAGAATCATTAGTACATGGAATATTCATATTTTTAGCATTATTAGGCATTTTTAAGTTCATATGAGTGAAAATGGATAATGAGGGATGAAGTAGGTAAATATGTGACAAGGAAGGCGTAAATGAGTGAAATATATAAGAGAAATGATATAAAACTTTGTAAAATAATCCTTCAAAATATGTCAAATCCAGAGCTCAACATACATCATGGGCCTCGTGGGCCATACATACAAAAAATGTGCCTTATGGGGATACATCAAAAGCCGCCCCTCCCATAGGCTATTCCAATAACATGTATATCATGGGTCTCCTAGCCCTATATAAAAATACAACCTATGAGTACCTTATACTCAAGGAATCTCTCAGTAATGGATCACAAGTCCTCAAAATCACCAGAGGGGGCACCACCTACGCACACACGCTGGTGGAATTGGAGGACCCATAGTTGGCCTTAGACCTGGAGTCGGGGTTGGTCCTGCTAGTGGAGGATCCTATCCTCCATGGGCTCCTCATGTGGCATGTCCCTCCATCGCAACCTTGTGCATCACCTGGTTGCACATAGGACCACACTCTGTTGGAAGCCTGACCACCTGGGATGAATGCTCATCACCAATAGCACCCAATGGATGCTCATCCACGCCCATCATCAAAATCAACAGTCACCTCTCGAGGTTGACTAGAGCTACAGTATCGTGGTCCTCTAAAGCAACCCCCTGATAGAGGAAACACCACCTCCTGCTCCCCCTACTCCCTTAGCTACCTCCTCGTGTTGCTTATGGTGTCAATCCCCTACAATAGGCGACATATCTATAGCTGTTGAGATCACGGTTGATCTCATGGGCCTGACATATGCATCACAAACAACAACCGGTATCAGCACCTAATATACATATACAAAACATGTGCATAAAACAATATGAACAAAACATGTATAAACAATATCATATGTACCTCAGGAATCCCAACCATGAACATGCATTGGAACCTCAATCACTTGGTTCAGCTCATGATAATGGTTCTCTCGCCACTCTACATATGCCATCATCACAGTTGGAGAGAGCCTACAAGTGTAAACAACCCAAACACAGATTCAATTTCAACATTCTCCAAATGAAAAATAAACTCAAGTTATCGCGACCTTTTCTATAAAGAGTTACGTTACTCACATGGCCCTACCATTATACACCTGTGTGCTATATAAGTGTGGGATCAACCACTGATTAGTTGCGCTTAGCACAACTATCCAAGCATACAGTCGTGCTACATCACCATGCAGGAGGTTCATGGTTCGGCCACGCGATGCTGTGACTGTTCAACGAATAGTCACGTGAAACTCCCATGTTATGCATGATTGTTGAAGGGAAACTCGTGCAAGGTACCGCGAGTGACCCTTTGAAACACACAAAACCTGCCGAAAACATGAATGACCGATTGCATGACCTATCTAACCCCCTAAGTAAGAAATTCACGGAACATAAAATGAAGAGGATGAGTTCAAGGCTTAACATGAACTCGCAGAATCAAAATTTGATAGTTGAGTCTCCCATAAACAATAAAATAATCTCTAGGGCATCAACACATCAACCAGTACAAATGATTTTGAAAAGTGGACCCCACCCCTATTTATAGTTAGTTGACTTGGTTTTTAAACTGCCCATATGCACAAACCACAGCTTCATTTGGAAAATTATTAGCATTGCATATAGTCTTGTCATAATCAATATTACGCTTGCGTATGTGCATCTCGTGTGTAGGATTACCTAATAAGAAACAACTTCCAATTTTTCAACAATGATGCATGGACTTCAATCAAAGGTATATCATCTCGATCTAGTATATATGCAACAATCTCCCTTTGTTTACATTGCATTTACCTAGTACTTCCGTTGATAACCACATGGTCCTAATTCTAGATCACGACACACCATCAATGTCATCACCGAGAAGAGCATGTTACCCCATGGGTGTGTGCATCATTACAACCCACTCATACATTAGCAGCCATGATGTTGAACCCCCGCAGGTCCAAGGAATTTGATCACTCGCCTAGTTTGTCAAGTTGAAGCTACATAATATGGCCTTGCATTTTGCTCGTCTCATCCCTCAAATTCCCCACCACATGTTACGATTATGATTTGCAGATAACCTCGTGTTCCCCCCATGAGCAATATACCATATGACAGTTCCTCTTCATATCAACAACCCTTGAGAAGACAATAATGGGGCCCCACCCTCCAAAGATACCAATCCCACTAAGTTATTCCCGTAGGAACATTATGCATGGCATTGATTCACAGGGCACCTGTCTTCTCATCTGCACAAAATTATCCCATCATCATCAAAATAATTCCCTAACTCACTCAAAACCATGGGAATCCCTCCCATATAAATGTTTGGTTCCCCAACCCACTCAAAACCATGGGAACCACGTCCATAATTATTATGTACAAATCGTTCCCTAATCCACACAAAACTATGGGAACCCCATCACATCATTATTTTTGGCAGTATCCCTTGGTCACCCTTGATCGTTGTATTTGAGTCCACTTACCCCCATCATTATTAGTTTTTTCATTCACATCAACATTATGTCTCTAATATATCCCTTCATCTACAACTTGTTTCCCTCCATTACACCCTACATCATCATTTGAAGAATGTTGTCGTTAGTCACTCACCCCTATATACATTGATCAAGAGAAGTCACGAGCCCTGCGCTCATCAATCGGTATTATGTCAGGTCCGACAGTTTCCCAATTGGTTAAAAAATTGTCTTGGTTCTTGAGATAAGGCCCTCATCATATAACATGCTTCAACTTTCATTGACGTCATCTCACCCTATTCTGAGAGTTTCTATGGTTACATTTGTACCTTGGGGTCCCTTCCCATCCATAAGGGATTGCCTTAAACTATGCAGGGATAGTCATTAGTGCTCCCTAACTTAGTGGTCGCCCCTATGCTCGACACCAACAATTCTATTGCATCAGGGGGAGTCATACATTCCGATGGTAGCACTGTTCACATTTATGATTCATGGCACCATCACATATGGTATATTGAATTTATCCTAATAACTTCACCATTATTCAAGTCCCCCACCCCAGTGGGATGTTTGTGGTCATCAACAGTTCCGTTTCTTCGGCACCAATAACATCATTTCCAGGATTCATTTCCTCATATAAGGATCAGAGCTGCCTTCATCCTTGCAACAATAGTATCAAGAGTTGTCCCCTCGGTCCCCTCTTATTGTAATCCATTTTGACAGGTTTTCACGAGCATACATATGCATGTCTCGTTTGTATAAAACACCATATAGTCTTTACAGCTTCAACGATCATCACCAACAACCTTCCCCTATGGGCAAGTCCTTTCACCCAAAAGTGCTTGATAATTGATTCGAACATGGAGAGAGAGAGAAACGATAATGCATTTCAGTCCTACAATACCCTCCAAACCTCATACATCAAGGGGCGTCTACTAATGCTTAAATTTCATATACATACGATATTTTGGCTAATCGTGTAGAAAGACATCATCAACATACAACATGTAACTCACCAAAGACATCCTCATTAGATCCAAAAGACAAATTAAATCCTATATGTCAAAGGATGTTGGTATGGAAAATCGTGCAACTAAAAGCACTGTACACTTGCACTAAATAGACAAAACCACACAACTATCAAAATGATGGGACCACTTCATTCTGTGGTACATTTAAAGCTCAAAATGGCTCTCTTGGCTCCAAAATTCGAATGAGAATCTGCATATGCTTGGGAGCATTCAATATCCCCCCTCATGTACTTGGAGAACTAGTTCAAAGGAAAGAGTGTTCACATTTGAATCTAGATGTTTCTCATCCTCCATTTGGCCTATAAAAGGAAGCCATGGGCATGCATTCTATAAGAAAAAATCAAATCAAAGTTATGATGTTGGAATTACATTAAGAGCTCATCTTTCAATCTATTTCCTACCGCACATTGGCATGCAAAATCTCCCTTACCCTCTTCCCCTAAGAAGCAAGTGTTTGTACATTGTTTTATGTTGGTTACCTTGCAATTGTGTGGACAAAGAGAACCTCACTAAGGGAGATTGTTGGTTTACCTTGAAGCTTTCACCTCCTAGGTGACACCATTGTATTTAGTTGGACTATTGGGCAATCAACATTTGGCTTGGCATACTTTTGTTCCATTTTATTTTGCTTAGCACTTGTCCCATTTCTTTCTTATATTTCTTGTTAGTTTTGTTTCATTTCTTGTTTAGAGTTTGCTTTTCCAATTGGAGTTTGGGATACTAATCTACTAACACGATACTAGGTCCTTGCTTGTAATGTACCCAACCCCCAACCAAAGTCACAGGCGCATGTAAACCCAAAGGAAGGCTGAATAAAGGTATATAAAATCAAATTAAGGTTAACCAAAGGCTATGGTGACATACCATCAAGCCAATTAAATCAATCATACAACCTTTAAAATAATTGCGATACTTTAAAAACAATTATAAAATTCTCCAAGAGCTCATGCAAGCATGACAATGTAACCAAATTTACAAAATTTAATAAACTTGGACCTTATAATTATTAAAACATTAAAGGTGACCATAATCAACCCAATAATGATAACTAATCATATTTACTGAATTATGTGCAAACAATTACAAACTAGACCTTTCCACCATAAAACTATGCAATTTATTGCACTCATGTCAATCCAATTTATGACACTTTTATTAACAGTTTTACATTACCTATCGGATCATATATGAAGTTAACATATACAGCCATTTAATAATGAGTAACAACAAGTACGGATCAACCATCTACATCCCATCACTCATACAGGACAATCATATCTACAACTAGCTATAGAAATCACTATCGGATCATCCAATAAGCATCCAAATCTCTACAAACCAACTGTAAACTTTAAATAAAAATCATATCAGCTATATGGGGCACTCTAAAGCCACTAAGGGCACATTAGAGAATTCATATACAACCATACAACATCAAATATTCAAATACCCAAAGAAACTATCAATTCAATATAGTTTCCAAGCAGAAAAACCCATCAACTAGTGGTCAAAACTCAATAATTTCAACTGTGGACCCATGGAATAGATCCGATAAGCCATGGAGGGCACACTTGCAGATCATTATACAGAAAACAAGACATTATTAAACATATTTCAAGTTTCCATTAAGATCATATCTCCAATAGAAGAGAAAAACACCAATTTTCTAAGTAAGATTCCTCAACTATAGTTCCAAAAACCATGCAATTTCAATTACAAATTTATCTACTGATGTAATCATCCATACAGGGCACATTTACAGAATAATCTACAGTAAATAAACACATAAATCACATATGTCAAGCTTCCATCAATATTAGATCTCAGAGTCAAGAAAAATGTACAAGTTTCCAACAATTAAACCATCAAATCTGCATCCAATCATTGATACAAAACCATATACATTTAACTATGAATCGATCATCCATCAAGGGCGCTATAGCAGCAATGGAAACATAATATAAACATATGAATTTACATAAAATAAACCACTTATCTTAATAATTTGCAACTGACATCATTTGGACCACGTTCCACCCAACCATAGGCATTGCCAAGCCAAATCCTCTTGGATAGGCCACCCCCAAGTTGAGGTTGTTGATCCACAAGCAGAGGTGCACTCAAGAATATCTCAAGTGTTTGTTTGAGAATCCACAACTCAATTCCTCGCCACCTACTTCTCCTCCACCTCAATACCAAGTGCAATGGTAATCCCTTCACCCCTAGGTCCCTCAGGAGATCACTATTGACCATTAGGATTTATTTATGTGCAAGTCTAGGATGGAGAAAAGCAGTGGACATGGAGGAACTATGCCAAAGTTGTCCACAAAAACCATACAAGATCACAGTGCTTCAATCAAAAATTTCATTCACATAGCAGAGCATACATGGCTTCCCAAGCTCACAAGCTTACCAAACTCTCACCATCAATGGTATGAACAATCAACCATCCAAAAGAACCACCCCCCCAACCATAGACAAGGATATCAACCATGGATTTATATACCAAAGAAGTTAATTTCCACCCAAGGGGTAAAATCAAACCAAGGTAATCTAACTTGAGTCAATCCAAGAGGGGCGGTAACTGTCACGTCCCCATTTTGACCCCCTTCGCATTAAATCGTAAATGATGTAAATATTGATATTTAATCATGGTAAGGAGCTCAAGGCCAAGGCCCCACCATTGATTTAGCGTTTTATGTATCGGCAATTAAAAATAGATGCCTATGGTTCTTGTGCTAGATAGGCACAATGTAAATTAAGACATCATGTAAATACGAATTTTAATGAAAAACCCACAACTAGCTATGCAATGCAACAAAGAGATGGGGGCATGATTTCTACAAGGAATAGGGAGGGAAATTATTCAAACCCTTGAGCCAATGGTGTTAATCCATGTGTCAATGAGAAAACCCAAAAACCACTAACTACCCATTTTGGGTTATGGACCCAATCATTTAATTCTTCCAAAAATTGGTTGAGGTAGTTAATGCCTTGGGAATGAAGAGGTATTGCAGCCAATTTCGTGCATGGGCAAGCCATCAACCTGGGAATTCGTATTTTTTGCTTCTTGGGCAAGAAAACACCCACGAAATGGTGCCCAAAGCCATTCTGAACAGATAGTTTTTCCTCTCTCACGCAAATTGAGATTGTTGGAAGTTACATTCACGTTTTTCATCAAAAACGCAGGGTTTTCCCTTGCCCATAAACTTGTTTTTGGTTTTGGATAATAGCTGGGAAGAAGGGGCTGCGATTTAGGACCGTATGGAGGTCATTTTGTCCCAAAATTGCCATGGGCATTTTTCCTAGAAACGATTTCTACTTCCTGGGGTTTTCCCAAAAGCTCCATTGTTCATTTTTAGCCTTCCCATGTTTTTCTGAAGCTCAGGGAATCATTTTCATGCTTATCACTGTACAAATGTTTTTCTCCTATCCAGCCATTGTAGTTAGCTGATCGTCTACATCCCTGTTTGATTTGGAGACTGTAAGCAAGAGATTGGAGTGGTAGTGGACAGAGAGGGCTTGATAAACCTAGTGGGGGAGATAACCTCTCAAGAAGATCAAGAGGGCTTTGGCTACTCTTCTATGCACACCCTGAGAGCACTAGATGGGGAAGGTATGGATTGAGGGACTATACAGCAGTGAAAAGAATACTTCCTTGTGCTGGGTGTGTAGGTATTGTGGGTGCCAAGCTAGATAGATCTTGTAAGGTTACCCCTGGCTCTGTGCTTGAGCTCACTAGCTTAGCCACTCTTCCTTTCCATTTCCTAGCAGCCTGATAAACCCAATTGTAGATTGGCTTGGCTCATCTTGGTGTATGCTTGGCTATGTGTGAGTCTGTTGTTCCCTGATTCCTTCTAGAGATCATGCCCAGCTCGAGGGTGGCCGTGTGTTGAGATATTGATGATCACAACTGGCCTATGGTTGGGTGGAACGTTGCAGTTGCATAGCCAGTTGCTTGGGACTACTTGTTATAAGATAAGTACTCTATTATGTTAACTTTGCATTTATTTATTTGATGAATATCGTGAATGTATGATGGATGTGTTATTGATATTATTTCCGCTGTGTTTTTCTTATAGTTATACATTCCATATGTCTTTTTATATTATGTGAATGCTTATTTAAAAGTTCATGGGGCTAGATGCCCGGTTTTAGCATCACGATCCTCTCCATCGCACTGGTATGATGGGAGGGGACGTGACAGTAACTCAATCACAATAAGTTAACTCTAATCAACCCAAGCAATTCGAATTCCAAGGAGAGTGACTCCAAACCACTCTACCCAACTCAAATTAATGTGTGGACACATCATCCATGGAGAGGAATCAATATTAGTGAGGTGAGGAGTTACACAAACCAAGGCATCTTCCCATAATAACAAAGGAGGGGTTACATAAGGAGTTATCCAATGTTTGAGGTGTCCAGGCTAAAAATAGTTAGTGAGGGCACACTTGTGCAAATGGGGGTTACAAAACCAAGTGCAGCCACCAAAAAAGGAGTTTCAAAAATACCAAAGGGGCTCAAATGACAAGTGGGATCCATCAAAGCATCAAGGAGGGTGCACTCACCAAGGTAGACCCGCTAAACCATGATTTAGGCTCAATAGTACCAACATAGGCTAAAATAATCAAAAGTTGGGTCCATTGTACATTGTTTGGGTGACCATCAATAATAAAGTCACCAAAGCATAAATACGGACCAAGCTCAACCAAATAAGTTATAAAGTGATAAGAATGTCCCCATTCCCCCTCACCTTGTGGATCTACGCCTCCCATACTCTTTTGTGGTCTCTGGTGTGCCAATTGTTTTCATTAATTAATTATTTACAAAATAATAATAATAAGGTCTCTAGGTCCTTAAAGACCCTTGTTCCGGCACCTTATGCCGCAATAATAATAACAATTATTACATATGTTTGGGGCTTAACATACAGAGCATTACATCCCCCACTCCTTCAACGATGCATCGTCCTCAATGAATAATACATGCATGCCTTTACAAAAGGATAACATACATGCTCATGCATGTATAAAAAATATAATATCTTTCTAACCACAATACTTTCATGTCCGTCTCCACTTCCTATGGGATATGACCTAACTCGCCATTCCCATTTCCAGGATTTTTGTATGAGAAACTTGGACTAGTACTCTCCTGTCCATTCTCCACTTTGTATGAGATGTGACCAAACTCGTCCATCTCATGTCTTATCTTTTTGTGAGAGAAACCTGGACTAGTACTTTCCTGTCCGTTCTCCATCGCAAGGCTCGATCTTCAATCCCCATCACAAGATCTTCAAACCTCTTTACAAGGCCTTCAAACTTCAAAAATGATACATCCACCTGAAAATCATATTTCAATCACCCATATGATTAACATCGGACATAAAAATATATGATACATGATATTCTTCAACAAGGATGCTTTCTTCACATTCCAACAAACACATGGTTAGAAACAATATATATATATATAAGATACATAAAATACATCTTCAAGATTTTTTTTTTCCCAAGTAAAAAAGCTTTTTGTATTATCATCAAAGAGTGTCATGATAACATATGTATGCAAGCATACAGCTTTCGTAACAGTGCTATGTAAGCATTCTGTTCGAAATATCAAAAACCTTCACTGTAATAGTGAGTGAGCTTAAAGTTCTGATTCATGAAAGAATCCAGTGTCTAAATAGCTTAATTACAAAATTATCCGAAAGGATATTCCATGAAGTGCCCAAAATTGTCATTTTGGAAAATAGAAAAGTTGTGCTAGTGAGAAAGAAACGATGTGTTTACTGGAGGAGTTGATTTTCTATAAAGGGTCTATGAAAATACATCTTCAAGATACATGATGCATGAAATAAATCACATGAAATACATCAGTATATACAAGGTACACAAGATATAGATACTTCTTCAATAAAATACTTGAAATGCATCTACTTGAATCTTACACTAATCAATTTTAGTCATATGAAATGCATAAGGTATATCAATCAATTTCATGAAGTGCATCAAGTATACCATTTAATCTCATGAAGTGCATCAATTGTGTACTCTTTCTTCATGAAATGCATTCCAGTCAATCCTACAGATACATGAAATGCATCATGCATATGCTCTATCAACAAGACACGTGAAATGCATCTAAGATATATGATATGCATTCCAATCAGTCAATCAGATGCGATGCATTACCAAGATGCTTTTACATGATTTATCACCCAAATACTTTCCCTATAGGGATGCACGAGATTCTCCATGGTACTTTACAAAGATGCCTTTCAACAAAGGTATTTGATATACTTCAAGGATACCTTAACAATATACTTTCAGCAAAGATCAAAAGGATACTTTTTTCAGCAAGATCACTTAGATAGTTTTCTAACAAAGATACTTGTATCGCGTTCTACATGATTAGTATTGGATATATAAGGATACATGAAGTACATCTTCAACAAAGGTACCCGAATAATACTTTAATCAATCACATAGTTAGTATATATATATATATATATATATATATATATATATATATATATATATTACACATAATACCTCTAGATACCATACCTCACCATACAAACATCAATCATATATCAACCAATAGTAATCAACAACAATCTGTACAATCATACAAACATTGGCCATATATCAACCAATAACAACTAGTAACAACTAGTATCATCTAGTATCATCCAATAACAACCAGTAACAACCAATAACAACCAGTAACAACCAATAACGACCAGTAACAACCAGTAACCACTGGTGGCATATCAATAACATCCAACAACAACTAATAAAAACCAGTAACCACTAGTAACAACCAATAATAGCCATTCGAACATCAACCATAATTCATCAACCAATATCAATCATACATACATCAACCAACATAAAATAATCAAACATACAATCATCAATTCATAATACATACATCAATCATAATACGTCATACGTTCGTTAATCATGATACATCAACCAGGATACCATACATCAATCAATCATACATTAATCACTAATATCAACCACCGACGACCATATCAATCATATCACATGTGATGTACCATTAAATCAATTGTACAACAAAAGCATTTCAAAATTAATACATTCAATGAGTAGTAAAAGAGGCAATGCACGATGAACAAGCATCGACCAATCAAGTCATTGAACAGTAAAAGAGGCAATGCACAAGCATCGACTAATCAAATCACTGAACAATAAAAGAGGCAATGCACGAGCATTGACCAATCAAATCACTGAACTGTAAAAGAGGCAATGCACGAGCATTGACCAATCAAATCACTGAACTGTAAAAGAGGCAATGCACGAGCATTGACCAATCAAATCACCTTACAATAAAAGAGGCAATGCAAGGTGAACATGCATCAACCAATCAGTCTAGTGAATATTATATATGCAATGCATAGTGTTTGTGCTAGAAATTGTCCCTAGACTACAAAGGGAACAAGCTAGTACAATCTCAAAATAATCAATAGAAAATAAGGTTTGTTTTTGTGATTTTGTTGGTTTGAGGGTTTCATAATCAAGAAGATAATCAATCATTCAACCAATGCAAAATTAAATCATGTAAATCCAAGAACTGAGATATAACAATGTAATATGATAAACATAAACCCTAAGCATTCATTTGCACAGTACTGGTTCAGTCCACAACACATGAGCATTCGCATCAATAAAAACCTTAAACAAGGAATGAAATCACAGGTTCAGTGGTCAAACTGGCCATAAACAAAATCAATAGATAGATAAAAGTAGCTTATATCCATATATAGATCAATCTCAGTCTTTCAAACTTACAAGAGAGCCATATGCATTAGTCTGAAAATGTATCCAACTTCTCCAAACTGTATAATGCTTCTTGAAACAAAAGTCCCACCTATTACATTTTGAAAAACAAATTTATACTCAAATGCTTCATGAGCAAACCCTAACTACCCTTCCTAACAATAAACAATCGATACTGAAATAATAACAATCATATAACTAATCACTACTTTACAAGAATTAGTTTTTTAACCATAAATGACAGAAAATCTAGAATGTTGTTTTGTCATATCTTCTAAGGTTAAAAGATGACTGTCCACTGTCTCTAACTATTCACTTCTTCAATTGCTATTTATTATTTTTCCACCTATTGATGCTCTACCTGGAATTCTGGGCTTTCGGGGGTACTCCACTCCTCTGCCTTCTGTAAGTAAATTCTTCAATCTTCTGTCGCTAGCAATCTCTGAGAATGTCTTGTCGCCTACTTCGTCTTCCATTCGTCCAGAAGCTTCTGACTCCGACAGGTTCCAGAACAAATGTCAACTTCCCACGCCGATTCTTATATATATAACCTTTTTATCTTAAGCTTCAGTCTTCTTTTCCAACTGTCCATCTTTTTCATCCGTTGATTTATCGTTCTCCAATCATAGCCGTCAGATTTGATGTTCTTTTAATTGATTTGACACCGTTCTCTATCCATCATCGGATCATCCTTTATGTTCTGATCTCCGTCGTTTATCCATCAACACAGTGTTGTCGCATTCCTCTAAAGTGGTTTTCATTACCGCTCATCCTCCTTGTGACAGAGCCTGGCGTTGACACCTATCAAGTGGTTTCGTTTTATCGTATCCACCAATATCTTTAACCATCGTGCATCTTCTCGGTGCAACGATCCTCCAGGACCATTGATCAACTATAGGACAATCTGGACCACTATTTCCTAGCTGCATTCACGCCCTTTTTAAACTTTTACCTTTTAACCGTAGGATTTCCCTTGGTTCATCTAAGCGGTCCACGTGGCCTACAACACATCCCTTTACTTTGGCGGTATCGCATCATCTCCGGTTGGTTTTACATACCACTCTATCTGCTTACGACATTATCTGCATTTGACACGTAGCGTCCGGTTTTCCCTGTCGCAACCACTTGCGCCCTTTTTCTCCTGCGCATTTTGGCTATGTGACGATCAACAAGGACCGTTGATCTCCCATTCACGCCCAATCAATGGTACAACATGCGCCATAGTTAATCATTCACATATTTTTCCTTCGGACTATAGTTTTGGTCCTTTCTTTTGATCATTTTGGTCATATTTTAACACTTTCTTTGGAATTCCTTTGCTTTTTCTCCTTGGTATCTCCATTTACAGTCTTTAATAATCTTTTAGCTCATGATCAATATGCAATTTTGGCATATAGGCTAAAAAACAAAGGTTTAAACTTTGGATTTAGCATAAGCATATAGGTAAGTAAGCATTTTGAAAACCTTGAAGAGAAATATAATATTTGATAAGCCACTAAGGATGAAATTAATTAAAACAAAAGAAAACTATAGCATTAAATTAAAAGAAAATCAAAATCATTAAAAATGAAAGGAAAATAAAGGACAAACAATTTAAAAGAAACACATAAGAATGGGGAACAATTTCAGTGTTAACACATAGTACTTACCAATCGATCTATTGAGCAATAAATATACAAGGTAAGAAACATGCAATGCATCATAAGTAACCATTTATCCAGGCACATGCAGATCAAACCATTATATTATCAAATAATGCCTAAGAGAACATTCATGCAATTTTATCATCGTTACTAAGCAACACACATACATCAATCAATAACAATCACATCTAAATTTACATCATATACATATTGCTATAAAGCCTATATACTATACATACAATGGTGCATGTATACTATAGCATTCACAAATATGCAAATATTCTATGTCCTAATATATATATTTACATATATGTCATCACACCTTATTATTAATCTATACCATTCACCCACAAATGATACTGATACTTATTATATCATCAGGTATTTTTTGATACTTAAGTTGGGTGATATTTGATATTTGATATTGTTATACCTTTGTTAGATATTAGTATGAAATTATGATTTCTATTTAAATGCTAAATAATATATATATCAATTCAAAGATCAATTCAAACAGTCGCAAGGATCATCCAAGAAGGGAAATCAACATTTCAAAAGCATAGATAAAGGACTAGTGCTCTTCTCTAGGGAAACACTACTTAAACAACTAGAAAAAAATAATATATAAAGAATCTATTTTATGCATACATTTAGGAAATATAATTGCATTGAATATCGATTGCAACCATCAAAGGAGTCCAAGAAACATAGCAAAAGAATCCAAGTAATCCAACTAGTGAAAGAAATCTAAGCAAACCAAGCAAACCAAAGAAGGAAACCAAGCAATCATCCGAGGAATCCAAGAAGAACAACAAAAGGAAACCAAACATAGGGTAATGCAATACAATAGTTGAACAAATGAAATAATTAAACCATTGCAAGATTGGAGCTATGTTCCCTTTAGGGAGACACCCTCTTCAACTTGGCAATTCAATTTACTAAAATTTATGATATTTCACATAAGAGGTATTTCAGGTAAACATGCATCACTCAACCAGAACCTTCTCTTCATATATATAGATTTTGTTGATCCAAGATGATATTATGCTTATCCAAAAAACTTGTTCTTGTTGAGTCTTAGTTATTTACTAGTTAACTAATACTAAAGCTGTGATGTGATCATTTTCAATCTTTGTTAGCAGACAAATTCATTCATTAATCATATTATTTTCATCTCAATACATTGCATACAAATTCTTTAGAAAACAATCAGAAAGGCCATTGCATGCATATTGAAAGAGTACAAATCATACTACTGACAAGTGACTCTGATCACTACCACACTTCAACATTACTCCATTTTAAGCCATTAAAAGCTGAGTCTCATCTTATTTGGACTACGTGACTGCAATTATTTTTAAGAAACTATTGTTATGATTTAACTGTGGCAAAGTAATTTAATTTTTAAAAAATTTCAAAGGGAAAATCACCCATGAAGATTTTTCTAATGTATACTCATTCCATAATCAGTTCAAGACATCTTTGCATAGTTTCCAAATTTAGATTCAAAACGTTTCAATTTTTCAATTGCCATCTCCAATTAAGAGGGCGACTTTGAAGGAGGTCTGCTTATGAAATTTTCAAGCCTTTTTAAATAAGTACATAATGCAATCCTAAGATAGTCATATAGCCTTCCAAATAAGAATGCAATTTCATATGAAAATCAAATTTCATCAAGCCAAAATATAATAACCTAAGCTTAAATCTCTTAACTTCTGAAATTTAAAAAGATATAACCGAAGTGATCTTTGACGTGAGACTTCTAATTCTTCCATAAACATAAGAGAGGTTAAATTTCTTTTACAAGACTCATTTATAAAATCCAAATGCACATATACAAAATATTTATAACTCTGTGGAGGCCCAACAACCGAAATGTTGGAGCCTAAGCTCTGATATCACTTGTAATGTACCCGACTCCGAAACCAAGGTCACATGTGCATGTAAACCTAAAGGAAGGTTGGATAAAGGTATAACACAACAGATTAAGGTTAACCAAAGGATATGATGACATACAATCAAGCCAATTAAATCAAACATACAACCTTTAAAACAATTGCGACACTTTAAAAACAATTATAAAATTGTCTAAGAGCTCATGCAGATGCAACACCATGCAAGCATGGCAATGAAACCATATTTACAAACTTTAATAAACTTCGACCTTATCATTATTAGAACATTAAAGGTGACCATAATCAACTCAATAATGACAACTAATCATATTTACGGTATTCTTTGAAAATAATTACAAACTAGATCTTTATGCCATAAAACTATGCAATTTATGGCACTCCCATAAATCCAATTTATGACACTTTGATTAAAATTTTTGCATTACCTATTGGATCAGGTATGAAGCTAACATATACATCCATTTAATAATAAATAACAACAATTACAGAACAACCATCTATGGCCCCTAACTCATACAAGACAATCATATCTACAAATAACTATATAAATCACTACCAGATCATCTAGTAAGCATCCAAATCTCTGGAAAACCAACTGTAAACTTTAAATAACAAGCATATTAACTATATGGGGCAATCTATATCCACCAATTTTTCACTATATAATTCATATACATCCATACAACATCATATATTCAAATCTCCAGAGAAACTATCAATTCAATCTAGTTTCCAAGCAGAAAAACCCATCAACTAGTGATCAAAACTCAGTAATTTCAACTGTAGAATCATGGAACAGATCTAATCAGCCATGGAGGGTGCACTTGCAAAGAATGCTACAGAAAATAATACACGATTAAAAATATTTCAAGTTTCCATTAAGATCATATCTCCAATAGAAGAGAAAAACACCAAATTTCCAAGCAAGATTCCTCAACTAGAGTTCCAAAAACCCAACAATTTCAATTACAAATTTATCTACTGATCTAATAAACCATATAGGGCACATTTATAGACTAAGATACAACAAATAAACACATAAATCACATATGTCAAGCTTCCATCAAGATCAGATCTTATAGTCAAGGAAAATGTACAAGTTTTCAACAGTTAAACCATCAAATCTGCATCCAACCATTGATACAAAACCATATACATTTAACAGTGAATAGATCAGCTATCAAGGGCACTATAGCAGAAATGGAAACATAATATAAACATATGAATTTACATAAAAAAAAATACTTATCTTAATAATGTGCATTTGGCATCATCCGGACCACATTCCACCCAACCATAGGCATTGCCAAGCCAAATCCTCTTGGATAGGGCACCCCGAGATGAGGCCACTGGTCCACAAGCAGAGGTAGATTCAAGAATATCTCAAGTATTTGTTTTAGGAGCCACAACTCAATTACTCACCACCTACTTTCTCCTCCACCTCACTACCAGGTGCAATGGTAATCCCTTCTCCACATAGGTCCCTCAGGACATCGCCATTGACCATCAGGATTTATGTGCAAGTCCAGGATGGAGACAAGCAGTGGGCATGGAGGAACTGTACCAGAGTTTTCCAAGCTTACCAAAAACACCATACAATACCTCGGTGCTTCAAGCACAAAGTTCATTCACACAGCAGAGCATAAATGGCTTCCCAAGCTCACAAGCTTACCAAACTCCCACCATCAATGGTATGAAAAATCAAGAATATTCAACCATCCAAAAGAACCAACCCCCCGAACCATCAATAAGGAGATTAACCATGGATTTATAGACCATAAATGGTAATTCCCACCCAAGGGGGTAAAATCAAACCAAGGTAAGCCAACTTGAGTCAATCCAGGGGGGGTAACTCAACCATATTAGGTTAATTGTAATTGACCCCAACCAATTCGAATTCCAAGGAGAGTGACTCCAAGCCACTCTACCCAACTCAAATTCATGTGTGAACACATCATCCATGGAGAGGAGTCAAAATTAGCGAGGTGAGGAGTTACACAAACCAAGGCATCTTCCGAAAATAACAATGGAGGGGTTACACAGGGAATTATCCAACTGTTGAGGTGTTCGGGCTAAAAATAGTCAGCGAGGGCACACTTGTGCAAATGGGGGTTACAAACCCAAGTGTAGCCACCAAAAACGAGTTACAGAACCACCAAAGGGGCTCAAATGACAAGTGGGATCCATCCAAGCATTAAGGAGGGTGCACTCACCAAGGACCACTAAACCATGTTTAGGTTCAATAGTACCAACATAGGCTAAAATAATCAAAAGTTGGGTCCGTTGTACAATGTTTGGGTGTCTGGCAATAATAAACTCACCAAATCATAAATACAGACCAAGCTCAACCACATAAGTTCTAAAGTGCTAGGATTGTCCCCATTCCCCCTCACTTTGTGGATCTAGGCCTACCATACTCTCTGTGGTCTCTGGTGTGCCAATTGTTTCCATTAATTAATTATTTACAAAACAATAATAATAATGTCTCTAGGTCCTTAAAGATCCTTGTTCCTGCACCTTGTGCCACAATAATAATAACAATTGTTACATATGTCTGGGGCTTAACATACGGGGCATTACATTGCTACAACCTCAAATATTGTCTCTAAGCAAGGTGGGAGGACTACTCACCCTTGTGGCTACTTTTCCCACAACATCCATCTTGTAATCCAAGCATACCTTGATTTTTTCTTAGAAAAAAAATCATATACATGCGAATGAAGATTGTTGCTACAATTCTTGTACGTTTCTTCACATTTGAAGTTGTTGAAAGTAAGAAAGTGAGATATTGTCCCTCACTAACACTCCATATGACTAAATATGGACTAAATCTAAGGGTCAAAATTATACTCGATCTCCAAGCATAATTTTACTCGATCGACGATAGATTTTTAATATACAACACTGTTGTTTAGTGTTTGTTGTTCATAATTTGAAAATTCTCTAATCTGACTCCAGGATTTGTTGAGGTGAACAAATAAGTGGCAGACAACCAACTTTTGTAGAGTTTAAGAATATAATTGTTCCTTGTCATCCGGAGGCTATACTTTTTTTCCATGGTGCAGTTGACTAAAATACTAATTAGATTTAGTCAAAATCTTAAATGTGCCTATGGTGACATCATCATCCATTTGCATAGATACATATGGATTCAATTACTTTGGAAGCTTCTTTTTTCAGGTAAGGGGTCCAAGGAAATTCACCTATTCTAAAAACTATGCCATAACCATATCATAACTTCTATGTGATTATCATATTTCCTAATGTCAATCCCAATTAAATTAGGAGCCTAGTTAAATGACTTAATTATCTCCTGTACTCAATAAATTGCTTCTTACTTTGAAGGAACCAAGAAAGGAGTGGAGAGAAGGCCCCTCACTCTCGCACATTCATTTATTAAAGAAGGAGAAATTCAAATTAGGAGGGGGTAACATGGAAAAGAAAAATCATCTCATCTCTTGTATGATCCATGGGGATATGGAAGAGGGATTATAGTATGACAATAAGCACCAAAAATGAGTAAGTCATCTTCTTAAATCCATGTATATTGCTAGCCATTTTTGGGTCTCCCGAGATTTGAAAACTTGTTGTCCAAGAAACGGCATATTGTTGGAAATGAAACATGAAAGTAGACAATGACTTGGACTCATGCTACACATATTAGAGAGTATTAATTAGGCACTACATAGCAGAAAATGGGGTGTCCTATATTGTAGGAGGTAGTAGAGTGTGTGCCAACATTATTCTAGCTAAAAGATTGAATAAAGACCTAAACATAGCTCTTTGGTTGATATTGAAGCTTTTGGTAAGAGAAAAAGTGACTTGAAAGTATTGAAATTGTCTTCTTCACGTTGGTGGTCTCATAGCCTAGGAAGGGATAACATCCACAAAATACTTGCTTATAGTTGGAAGGAAAATTGATCACACCCGATCAATTGCTTTGGAACTCAACTTTAAAAAAAACAGTCATTTCTCCTCCTTTGTTATGAGTATAATGCTTGTTTGTAATTAACTAGTTTGAAACATGTGTATGGGTTGGTAAAACATTAAAATAGAGGGTTTGACCCAAAAAAATATCAAGGGGGAAGGGGTACTTTTCTCTTTTAATATTATAATAAAGAAGTTTTTGTTTTCAAAAATCCAGTTATTGAGTTGTTAATAAGTTTCGTTTAAAAATTGGAAATCCGAGAACCCTTTTTCCTCTAGTGAATCGATTTGGTATATTCTCTTCAAATTGTTGTGAAGAATGCATTAAAGCATGCAAGTTACTTGATTGCTAAAATGTACGAAGCATGAATTCTCCTTTGTCCATTTGGTAAAATAAGTTTCCATCATTTTCCTTCATGAGCAATAAATATTACTTCTCAAATCAAGGACACCAGCTAGCGCAACGATCTATCCCCATCATGAGTTGAAGTGGTATTCTTGGCAATGCTACGCATCTCGTCAAACACATACTCAATTTTGGAATTAGTCGTGAACTAGAATGTTTGTTGCAACGGTGATATGGTGATATCTCCAACATAATGAAGGGAAATGGGTGGGAAATCGACCTCTGAACCACCCATCATTGTCCATTTTCGTCCCTTGAATGTCTTGGGTGTCAAGTCACCAATTTATGAAAATCAACTGGTTTGGGATGACTTTATAGGACCTAGATCTGGTCAATTGTCTTTTTAACTATTAATCAAAGACTATGTGGAAAATATAAAAACAATCAACATGCATGAATGACTTTAATTGGATTGCAAATACCCCACTAGGCTTTGTTTTATATGAATGCAAAAAAAATCTCTAGATAATGTCCTTGCTTGCTCCAATGCTTGCTCCTTGGCACACTAAATTTTAACCCCACCTATTGATGTTTTATATCACTTTGAAAGGTCAATTTGCAAATTGCATTTTGTAGTGAAAAGTGATCGGGGAAGATGAATTAACAAATCTCAAATACGACTCAAAAGAAATGGAATGTGATTTATAACCATTGACATGTCATAAGCCTCTTTTCAATGCAGTGAATTACATTGGGAAGGATTGGGCACATTACTTGGTCATCTTATTCTCATTTGGCTTGGGGTGTCTAATATAGTTGGATGGGACAAATACTGTTAATTTGAATTATTGTTTGTCTTTGGGAGGCAATGTTGCAAAACTTGGGTATTCCAAAATAGTAGTGGGTCCTCTATTATATGCAACAACTTCTATTATCTTGGATATACAAAGGCTTCTAGTCATTCAACTTTGGAAATTCATTCACGATTTGGCAGCATGGAGAACCATGACCATCCAAACCAATGTGCATTCTATAAACATTCTACATCCCATGACTCAGTTTGAAGGTGTGAATGTAATAATGATGACAACCAAGAAAGCATGTCCTTGGCAATAGGAAGATGGGAGAACTAGAAAAAACAATGGAAACAAAATTATGTTGGGGACTAAAAGCAACCAAAAGGAAACTAATAAGGATTAAAGCATATTTGGAAAGGAAAAAAATAGAGATTGTCTTGGAAATTAGAGAAGAAATTAATAGAGAAAATTGGAGGAACGAGAGGACACGATAAAGGAGTTGCAAGAGAAAGTTAATCACTTGGAGTTGGAACAAACGCAAGGCTTTGAAGAGTTGAGGAAATATGCTTCCCCGACAAGCTCAATGAGTTCAATTGGATAATACCAAGCAACAACTATGGAAGAAGACATAGTTGAGAAACAGACAAAATAGATCAATAATACAAACCCCTTTTTATTATCTCTAATGGTAGGAAGAAAAAAGAATGTCCAACCAAAATTTAGACACAAAATTGTTTAAATTCTCTAAATGTTTTGTAAAACTTTATTTTTTCTTTATCAATTTGTAAAGCTATATACAAGAGAGACATTACTAGCTGTAGATTTTGGAAAATAGGAAAGATAGGACTTAGTTTACAACTTTACTTAAACTTTTTAGAGGCTTTTTGGAGTGATGACTATCCTTTTGTTTGTATTAAATGGTTAGATGGTGCACCCATAACCATCTTTGTTTATATATTAATACAAATTTTTTAAAAATAATAATAAATTAATACAAGTTAAGTTGAGTTTTGCATTCATTACATAAATGACAAGGCATATTAATTGCGTCGAGAGCCGCTCTATAGCCGAGTATGAGGGAGATCTTGTAACGTTTGTCCATGTTTGTCCTTATTGTCGGCCATATCATGTTTGTCCTTATTGTCGACCAAAATAAATAACGTTTGTCTTTTACACCAGCCTAGATCCAAATCCTAGGCTCTATCAAGCGCCGAGAGTGATCAAATCTCCCGAGGTGCAAACCTCTCCTTGAATAGCTCCTTGAGTGCAATACCTGAGCCACCTAATCCTAATCTCTAAAGTCTCTAGTTTAAGTTTCATATTTATTACTTTTTACTTTGTATTATTATTTTTTGTTTACTTTGTATTATTTTGTTACTGGACAAACACTCTAAAGTCTCATATTTACTTTTTATTTTGTATTAAAAGTAAAAAGTAAAGTCTCTAGTTCAAGTCTCATATTTACTTTTTACTTTGTATTATTCTTTTTTGTTTATGGCCGACATAATATTTACCACCTAATTCTAAGCTCTAAAGTCTCTAGTTTAAGTCTCATATTTACTTTTTTACTTTGTATTATTCTTTTTTTGTTTACTTTGTATTATTTTGTTACTCTACAAACACTTGACAAACTCGACAAACACTCGACTCACAAGATCTCCCCCATACTGGGCTGTAGAGCGCCTCTCGGCGCAATAATAATAAAAATAATTAATATTATATTGACCATTAATAAAAGGACGTATATTTTCGTTTGAATGAAATCCTAGGCTATATGATAAACAGAAGCAAAGAAAGAGAGTGCCAGATAGGGGATCTTCCCAAGAGGTTAGGAACCGAGTGCCAGCTCCCCCAAGAGGTCAAGGATAAGGATCCAAGTCAATTACCTTCGAGAATGAGCTCGAAGAAGCTATTTTTTCCCATTAACTAACTTCGTCACACCCTGCAATGGAGCAAGATGCGACGTCGCAGGTTGCATGAGTGCAGCCTGCGACGACCTCTCAAAACCTAGCATAACTGCAATGATGTCCCTTCCAGGTAAATGACTTAGCCAATAACACTTCAGGGATGTATACACTGAATCTGATGATGGTAAGATTTTAGGTGTAACAGAATGCCCCCTAAAGCATGAAGTTGTTGAAAAATTGGACAGGTGAAATGCTTTGACAAAAAGAATGGAAAATGGACTTGTCGGATGAAGGACACTGCTGCAGTACAATTGACTCTGAATTGACAGTCTCATATGACGTACAACATGGCTGCCGACCAATACAATGTAGATCCATGGTAGTAATGACCAACTAAACACAATCATAGCTACTAGACACAAGCGTAGATCCATGATGAGATGATAACACAGCCATGACCAATACAAATGTGGATCCGTGTAATATGAATCAATACAAACTCCATCGCAACTTGGGTAAACCATGACTCCCCAGGGTCTTCAAGCTGAACCCTCAAGGATAAGAATCTATCCATGTGATTACAAATGTCTTGACGTTGAACATGGTAGAAACCACTTGATTACCGGTCATTCATGTATACCGTTAACAAGTGCAAGGGAAATCACCATTAATGTCAATGATCCCAAGGTATCACAGTACATATCACCAAGAGTGAATAAATGAGTTGAAGCCGAACGCAAGGTGAAATATTTCGATCAAGAGTCAATGATGTAAACTCATGCCGAAAGCGAGGTAAACTGCCATTGAGGCATGTAGGGCCAAGGTACTTGGTTGGTTTCTAGATTCAATCCTTGGATGGTGTGTTGAAGTCGACAAGGATGAATCCGTCGAAGGAGGGCCATGATGAATCCCCCATCATTGACACAAAACACGACAAAGGATGTGTAGAGCTAATCGGATAATACAGTAACATGTGAGACTGACATGATGGAAGGTGCACAGACTACAGATAATGAATAGTGAGAGTATTATTGAACATGGACATGGCATGACTTGGCAATATTGACATGACGAGTATGACACCAACTCCTAATGTAACTAATGATGGAAGTTTTCTTTGAATGACTCAAAGGAGTAACAAGGCTCATGAAGTAAGCGAAACTCGAGGACAAGCGGATGATCCAAGTACAATATGCAAATGCAAATGAGTGCCATGTTCAAGAGCGACTAGGTACTGCCACGGATAAAGATGTAATACAAAATCTTTCCTTTTTCCCCATCATGGACGATGAGTGCCTCATGTGTTTTTTATGAGCTTGATGAGGGTAACTAGATGTTCGGTATAGCTCATCTCATAGATGAGTCCAATCCCAAATATTTTTCGAACTTGGGATAGGAGGGGTTCGTCCCATGATGGTCCCTTCAATGTGAAAATTTAACGAGTGCATAGAAGGTAAACTCGGTCATCATTTCATGTTTAGAGAGTCTAAAAAGAACTAAAGAAGACTCCAACGGTCCTTTTTCGTAAAGTTAGCCTCATCGCCCGAAAAATGGTAAAACAACGCGGGAGAGGACTCTTCCAATCATGATTGGCTGGAGTATACCTTTTTCGTAAATAGTGCCCCTTGGTCTGAAAAAGGGGTAAATTATCACCAGGAAGACGACCATTCAAATACTTTAACAAGCGTGAACGTGAAAAGTTCGCTTGGCAACCTTTTCGTATTTCGAGAGCCTGAAAAGAGCTTAAAGATAGACTCCAGGGGGGTTCATTTTCTGTAGGAGTTTAACGTGCCCAGAAAAGTGATAAATCGTAACTTGGTAACGTATTCTCATGGTTTAAAGAGCACGAGAAAGAACAAAGAGTAAGCTCATCATCATTAAATAATCACAATCTAATGAATGGAAAATAATGACAAAAATACACACAAGGGGTGTTCATACCTAAGATGGTCGTTCCAATGTGAAAATGGTGTGAAAAGACACTTAACAACTCCTGCACACTCGGAAACTAGGTCAAATAGTCAACCAAGCATTCAAACGTAATAAAATCGATCTAAACTATAGCAAATGACCTAAAGGCATCAAATATTTGAAAAAGGGATATTCCATTTTGTTTATAAATAGAAACAAAAACCAAATATAGTCACCATTGTTTCAATTGCCAAATTTGGGAGGAGAAGTGCCATTTGGAGCCAAAACTTCACTTGTCGATTCTGGGAGCTCCGAGCAGCCATTTCACCCACCGTTCGGAGCAAGTAACTCTAAACTTCACCCAGCATAATTGTAGTGGTTTACATTTTTTAATTTCATTCATTTTTTTGGGTTTTAGCTCGGTTTGTGAAGGGCCATTGCGTCCTCAGGTCGTCGCAGTCTGCCCTTTCGGGAACTGCGACGAGACTGAGTTATCACAAGGCTCGTATGGCTGGACTGCAACGACGTCGTACTGTTTGAAATAACGGGGTGTGACGACGAAAACGTCCAACCCCAAACACAAACCATGCCCAAAAAAAGAACTTTTGGTGATTGAAGCAAATGTTAACAATGTTTAAACTCTCCTATTGGCAGGTTAGTGGCAGCCAGAATGGTGTTGGAGTGGCATGAACGGGAGCATGAGATAGATGACATATAGGCTGCAAATGATCCACAATGTGTAGAAGCATTGAGGAACTATGGGCTCCTCAAGTTATTCGAGATCCAGGGCATGAGGGCCCAAATCCCATTATTGACACATATGCTCTGATGTTGGGATGCGGCTCAGCAATATTTCGTGATCGGTGAGCACGTGCTTACCATAGATGTCGAGGACATCTACTTCCTTCCTGGATTGTCCCGAAGAGGGGACAATGTGCTTCTTGCTGGATCACAAGGAAGTGATCAGATTGTGGGTGACATGATCCTACAACACTGTACTCCCAACACCCATGCTTCTAGTGGGAATATTCCCATCAAAGAAGTATAGGAACGTCCATTGCGCGCCATACTTTTCACCATTACGAGGATGGCAGGGAGCCAAGCTCCTCACTTAGCCACCAAGTCTCAGATGCTATACGTGGAGGACTGCATGTCTCTGAAGATCTTCAATTGGTGTGAGGGACTCCTCGCAAACATGCGAGCTCAGCTGACCAAGTGTCGACGAGGAGAGCTCAAACAGTTTGGCTATGGTTCGATAGTGATCTCGTTCTTATTGGAACGGGTTCCCCTTTTGCGCCCTCAGGTACCACTGGAGGACAAGGATCCTAGGGATCCACACCTGGCTAGGTGGATAGAGGTGATGGCTTGCATGGTGGGGGACCCATTATCGGGTACAGTCCTGAGTTCTTCACTTGGCTAGAGGGCCAGTTACTAATGGTAGAGGACTTCCCGTACAGTGGTATGGACTTTAGAGATGACACAGACTTGCTGCTGCCCGAGGGAGCAGCATGGGGAGACATGGGTAAGAACAAATAACCCTTGTACTTTTTAAGTTTTGTGCATTTATAATTTTTTTAAAGTGCCGACAAGTGAATAACATGTGTGTGCAGACGTGGGACCCATACGACCAGTAGGAGTCTCTCTTCTTGCAAGGAGAGAGAGAGGAGAGGGAGCAGTCATGGGTCCATCTGTACATGCCGCCATTGCAGAGATGGATGGAGTCTACGCCAACTTGAGTGGGTTGACGTTAGATGTTCTTGAGCCGACGGTAGATGAGGTGTCGCGGCCCATGCAAGTGTACACGGTTGGAGCGACTGTGCGCTTCAATGCGCTGCTCCGCAAGGTTGCAAGAGCAGTTGGTTGTTTCCACACTCAGCAGGCTAGAGCTACTAGACCTAGGGTTGTATGGGCCAGGCGATAGGCCTTATGTTGTTAATATGTATGTACTGAAAGCTTAGAGGCCTAAGATGTTTGTACTTACTGAAAGCAACGAGGCTTCTAATTTTGTAGAGACTCACTGGAAGCCATCGTGCTTCAGACTTTTGTACCAGCACTACTTTTTGAGATTATATATATATATATACAGACATTCCGGTGATTTATACATTATGTGTTTCAAATGGATGAATGATGTGGTCTTGTTTATGTGTTTGCTTATAAAATGATTTATTTACATGTTATGTATACTTTTAACAGTTCATGAATATGCTTATGTGTGCGCGATGTACCAATCTAAAATGAAGTTGGCCATGGAGTCGGCAACTGTGTTCACGTCTCGTGGAATGTGCAGGTATTGAATGGACTCAAAGGACCTTTCCAGAAGACGGACTCGTCGATAAAGACGGAGTAAGGTAGGATCGCGGATGGCGTAGACTCGGTTGAGATGAGAGACCACTAGTTGAGAATCCATGTGGATGACAATGTGGTCCATACCCAAAGAAATGGCGTCAGTTAGGGTTCCAATGACTGCTTGATATTTTGCAGCATTGTTGGTCGCGAAACCTAGACACATTCCCCTTGAGCTAATGAGCTCGCCAGTAGGTGAATAGAGTACCCACGCTGTCGAAGCAAGGTTGCGGGTATGTCGACTGGCGCCGTCTACAAATCCGAAACAAGTTTCCATCTGCACACGCAAACAAAACCTGGTATAAGAAACGAAACAAGACCTAAACACGCAAGAAATCAAAGCGTAACACCACACAGAAAACACACACACGCACTCCATGTACAGTATATACAAAAGTACTCATGCATGGAAGACTCAAGCATAGTACCTCTTCAAGTAAAGCCCATTGCGGGGTTCACCCAAAGATATCCTGTCATAGTCTTCAAGCTCATAAGCTCCCTTCTCCAAGACACGTTTCACTACGTAAGGTCCATGCCACATGGACTCAAACTTTCCTACCCCTAGCTTATCATGTTTTTGGTCGTACGTGAGGACCAAATCTCCTTCGCTATAAGCGCGAGGTTCTATCGACTTGTCGTACTGTGCTTTGATGCGTTTCTTATGAGCCTCATTGGCAAGAGCGGCATCTTAACGAGTCTCATCGAGCTTAGCTAAGTAGAGGAAACATTCTTCCTCGGCAGTAGTGTTTGGGAGAAGTTCGATGGCGAGCTTGAGAGACGAAATCTCGCACTCAATGGGAAGAACTGCCTCCAATCCATACACTAGTTGGAAATGAGTAAATCCAGTGGCGGTTTTAACGGAAGTTCAATAAACCCAAAGTGCGGAGAAGAGCATTTTATGCCAGTTGGACTTATGTGTACCTACCATACGTTGGACCATAGTTTTCAAGACCTTGTTAATGGCCTCGATCTATCCGTTTCACTGTGGGTAGTACGGTGTTGAGTTTTCATGGCGAAAACCCAATCTATTGCTCAACTCGTCGACCATGTGGTTCATGAAGTGGGAACCATGGTCCGTAACTATCGCTTGAGGAACTCCGAACCGCGCTATAACATGATTGAACATGAAGAGTGCGTCGGTCTTACCGTCGTTCGTGTATGTAGGCATTGCCTCGACCCACTTTGTAAAGTAGTCCACAGCTATAATGACGTAACTATGCCCCCCGACCGAGGTAGGCTTACAATGCATGAAATCTATGCCCCATTTTGCGAGGTGGGTGTGCTTCTTTGTATGAAAATGTTGACATGGAGGACATTTTTTGACAGCCTCGATACAATCTTTAAATATAAAAAGCCAATAATATCCCCCGCGAAGAATCTTATGGGTTGTAGCCATCCCAGAGAGATGACCGCCACACGCCCCAGCATGACAGTCATTTAGTACGTGTTCAACCTCATTATGAGTTAGACAGCGTTGAAGAATGGAATCGACACCACGGCGGTACAAGGTATCACTGATGATCAAGTAATACTTGGCATGGTGACGTATGCGACGACGGTCATCACGAGACAATTGAGGATTGAAACATTGGGTTTGAAGATACAATGTAATATCTCCACACCATGGATCAGACGTACTAATAAGAAACAATGATTCATCTAGAAAGGAGTCATTGGGCTCAGAATCTACATCAGTACGGGGAAGGTCGCAGATAAGCTCAACAAACACCAAAGACTTTTTAGACTTAGCTTTTGCGAAAAGAAGATCAAATTCTTGTAGTATCACGATCCAGCATGAATACTTGCCCCCAAGCACCTGACATGTTAGAACGTGGTACATTGGGTTCGAATCGGCAATGATGGTGGTGGTGCGAAGCAAAATGTAATGTCGGAACTTCTCCACGACTATGACAGCTGCGAGAGCGAGTTTCTCAACATGTGAATACCGGGTTTCAATGTCAATGAGACCTTTGCTGGCATAATATATCACATGTTCTTGGATGTTCTGGTCTTCCTGCACCAAAACCATGGCGATAGTGGTGTCGGAAGCCGCGAGATATAAAATGTAATCTCGATAGTAATTCGGCGATTGGAGCACGGGGGCATGCATGATGGCATGCTTCAAACTATCAAAAGATTGTTGAGCTTGGTCATCCCAAATGAACGTGACGTTTTTCTTCATCAAACTCATGTAACCTTGCGTCTTTTGCGCGAAATTACAAACGAAGCGCCGTAAATAAGTCGCTCGTTCTTGCAGACTCTGAAGTTTTGTAATATTGGTTGGAGGTGGAAGAGCAACGATGGCTTCCACCTTCGAGGGATCAATGTGGATCCCATCCTTCGAGACGATAAACCCTAGGAGGTGTCCTAACTCGACACATAAAATACACTTATGAGGATTCATACGGATACTGTACCGTCTGCATCTGAGGAAAATGGTCGTCAGATGATCAATGTGGAACTCACGCTGCTTTGAATGGGCAGGGAGATCGTCCAAGTAAGGTTCCACAAAGTCCTTTACATCATGGAAGGCATACGACATGACTCGCTAGAATGTGGCACCAACATTTTTAAGGCCAAACGAAAGTTTACGATATGCAAACATTACCCAAGGGCAGATGAAAGCAATCTTGTGTTGGTCTGCAGTGTGGATCTCAATCTGGTTGTATCCGGAAAAACCATCCATAAATGAAAAGATGACGCTTCCGACACAATTGTTGATAATCTGGTCAATAAAGGGAGTCGGGTAGTTGTCCTTAGGACAAGCTTTGTTGAGCTCCCGATAATCGACACAGACGCGAATGGTACCCTATTTTTTATTAACAGGGACGACGTTGGAGACCCACTCTGTCAATGGGACAGGGTAAATGAAGCTGGCCTTCAAGAGTTTCTCAATTTCTGCCTTGATTGTCGCAGTCTTCCAGGGGTGTACCGATCGCAACTTTTGGCAGACAGGTTTGATGTCCGGATAGGTTTTGATTTCGTGCAAAACAATGGCGGGGTCTATCCCAGGCATCTCCTCATAGGTCCAAGCAAATACTTCTCGGAATCGCTTGAATAAGGCCGTAAAAGCAATGACTTCTTCAGGGGAACACTTCTGGCCTAACTGAATGTGTTCCACTACACCAAGTGTGACCGAAATGTCGATCAAAGTGGTTGGCTCAATGTTGGCTAGGTTGCCTTCAGAGTCTGTTTGACATGCGAATATCAAGGACTAAGAGCCAGAGTAGACATCCGGTGTGAAGATGGTGCTGATGCTATTCTCCATAGTGTCCAAAAAGGGAAGGAAAGATGATCGATGATGAAGGTCTTCCCACAGAGGATCATCCGCGCTCATGATTTTCATTCTGGACTCGTCATAATGAAAAGTCCATAACAGAGGGTCGAATGATGTTCGTTGTAGAGAACAGGAGGGGGAGGCCACAGCTAAGTGGTCCTCTAGTGCTGACTGGATAGCCTCGTACATGAGTTCAGCGGGTGACAGAGGCATAATGTCTCCAATCAGGTGTGTGGTCGCTTCGTTAGGTACAAGCCATGAATCAGTGGAGTTGGGAATAAATGAAAACCGCGAGGAGATCATGTTCACCATGGCAACATAATTTGGGGGATCCGAAGTAGGAAAGACGCCCATAAGGGATGAATCCTTAAGGAGGCCGACCCCCACACTCTCATACTGATGTGAAGATTGTCCAATGGATGGAACATTATCGCCCGGGTGAGTATAGGTGTCAGGTGTGCAGAAATCCAGTTGGTCGACTGTGACAATTAGGACTTGATGGGGGAATTGTACTATGCGGAAGACAGATGATGCGACCGCAGTCATGGCGTAAAACCAATTACAACCAAGCAGAATGTTATAATTTAACGGGGCAGCGACCACTTCCACGTTAATGGTTGCGGTCTTGCCCCCCAGCTCGACTGGTAAAGCTTGTAACAACCCATGAGGTTGAAAGCCACATCCGTCGAAGGCTCTGAAAGTGGTAGGTGAATGGTTCAACTCAGGAGAGCCAATGGCTCTCCAACATGCAATCGACATGACTGACGTAGAGGCTCCTTTGTCTAAAACAGTACGATGGATTATCTTCCTAGAAATGTTTGTGGCAACTTGAAATGCCAGCTGATGGGAGAGCCTCGGTTTGAAGTATTCTAGTTGGAACACAATGGTATTCGATGAAACTGAGTCAATTGCACCGACGGCAGTGAGGAGAGTCTTGCGCTGATTAGGACAGTTTTGCAAGACCTCAAGCGTCGACATAGTACAAGGAGCTTGTGCTAGGTCCTCTACAATGTTGTAGTTTTGAGCAGCCTGAGCATTAGGATTAAAAACTGATTTTCTAATCGTGCTCTTGGGTGGACGCAGTACTGACTCGAGAGAAGGCTTCTCTATAGTGAGAGGAGTAGCCGGTACGGTGACATCAGGTATTGAGGTGGAAGTTTTTTCAGTATTACTTCCAACAGGTTCCTTAGCTGGAACATAGTCATACGAACGAGAACGGGTGTTCAAGTTGATGGTCTCGTTGCGCACCATGAGAACATGTGTGGTGGTGGATGGTTCTCCCTGGGAAGGAGAAGTGTGAGCAATCATCTGCTGATTTTAAGAAGGGAAGGGATCGTTGAGAATTGCGGGTGTGGGTTTTCCCTTAAGAAACTTTTGAACTTCGTCTCTATGGAGGCACTCCTTAGAAAAGTGGTCGTCACCACACAGTAGACAAGGATATTTTAACTTCCTTTTTTGTTTAGTGTCATCAGGGGTGCTCTTTTGTTCTTGCTAGGTGGAATATTTCTTAGGTTTCCCCTTGTTCTTCTTCTTACCACTGGACTTTTGAGGTGAAACTGATGAAACATAATTCACTTCTTTGGTGACAGCAGGAGTGGATGATTTGGTGGTGTTGTGACCAGCCTATGTTGGTGGTGGGGAAGAACCCTGGGGGTTCGACGAACCAACAATTTGAGAGGAACGTTGGGTGCTAAGGGATCCAATGATGCCATCGGCTTGGGGTCCCTTGGGTGGTTTTGCGGGGTCGTAAGTGTTGCGGGGCGCATCAGGAAGAATATCAAACAATGTGTCAGACTGAGCATAGACTAAGTCTAGTAAGTGGGCACATGCGATGGCTTGTTCTTCAGTGACAGCACCTCCCATGGAAACATCTCGTGCTATGGTTGGGATGAGAGACTTCGTAAACCAGTCTGCTAGCAGTTGATCTGGAATGGGAGCTTTAATGAGACGTCGTCTCCTTCGCCACTTGTGTATATGATCCGAAATGTGAGTGGCGGTATTCTGACGGAGCGAGGATAAAAGATCTGTACCAGTTTCGTACTGTATAGGCAGCTGGAAATGAGTCAAGAAGTTCATAGCAAGAGAACCAAAATCAGGAAAAGAATGGGGTGGTAGTTTGATATACTACTTGGCAGCCGAACCGGTGAGAGTCCTTTGAAACAATCTAAGACGGATCGAGTCGTCCATCAGGGAGTTGGATGAACACCATAAGTGGTATGTCATCACATGATTTTTAGGATCCTCACCTGACTTACAATCAAATTTCGGGATATCTAACGAAAGTTTCACCGGAATGGGTGGCCAATTAGTTCCGTGGTAGATGGGGTCATTGGTTAAACGAGACAGGTCAGGTAGGTCCAAAGTAGCCAAAAAGGGCAGCTGTGGATCAGGATGTGAGTACTGATAGTACGAATAAGGTGTGTAATGACCAAACGGACCTTGGATCGACTGACCATAAGGTGTACCAGGAGGAAACTGGCCGTAGGGGTATGCGCTACCCGGACCAAATGTAGGTCCGCCACCATAATAAGGTGGCCCATTACCATAATAGGGTGGCCCATTACTATAAGGTGGTGGCTCGCCTCCACCGCCAGGAGGGGGTGGGCCACCTCCAAATGGTGGGGGTTCGCCACCGCCTCTTCCAGGAGGAGGTGGTGGTCCACCACCACCACCGGAATAGGATGGGCCTTCGCCACCTCCATTAGGAGGGGGTGGTGGGCCACCGCCGCTTCCAGATGGGTAAGATCCTCCTCTGCCACCTACACCATAGTAGGGTGGTGGTCCACCACCACCGCCACTAGGATAGGATGGTCCTCCACCCCCACCGCCAGGATGGGATGGTCCTCCACCACCTCCGCCAGGAGGGGGTGGCCCATGATGACTGGAATGAGGTGGTCCTCTGCCATAAGGTAGAGGTACGCCTCCTCCAGAATGATGTGGGGGTCCGCCACCTCCAATGGGGGGGTGGACCAAACGAGGGTGGAGGGATTGTAAGTGGGGGTCCATGCTGTAAAACATTTTGCTGTCCCCATAAAGTGTAAGGATTGCCGGGGTAGGGTACCCCGTAGAGTGCATTTTTGGGATTAAGTTGACCCGGCACAGGGTTAAAATGACCTGGATACGCTTAACTCAATGGTGGTTGAATTACGTTGGATGGTCCCTCAACATGGGATAGTCCCGAAGTGGAAGGTCCAGGAGGTAGGGAATTTCCAACGGAAGGACTGATGGGAACTCCTACTGCGGTATTATGGTTTAGAGACAGGGGTTTCCCCCCAGTAACAACTTACTAACTACCAGGTAAAGGTTGACCCAACACTGGTTGTTGATTATTCACCGTCGAATTAACGTTCTCTTTAAAAAGGGTAGGGGGTAAAGAGTATCCTCCCCTTGAAGTTTAGGGTGGGAGAGGAGCAGGTAACGTAATTGTGGTGGTCACAGGTGTGTTGGACTGTTGTTGTTCAACAAGTTGGGTAGTAGGAAGTACCGAACTGGTCTCCTGTCTAGGAGATGCATGTGCAGGAATGGATGGTTGACCAGTTTCAGAAGTGGTCACGTGTTGCGTGGATGGTTCTGGTGACTCGAAAGATAAAGAGCGACCTGGGATTGGTCGGTCGTTGAACCTTATTTGAAAGTTTCAATTTTGAAACTCCTCACCCATAGCACGTAAATGATCCAATTGCTCACGATAAGGTGTTAAGCGGTCGTCGAGGCTAGCCCAACTAGGTGGGGGTGCAACGAAAAAATGGGCTATTGGGTGGCCTGTAGAAGATGTCCAATAAGTTGCTGAAGGTCCAGCAGCTATTGTGGGGTCGTCCTAGGGTTGATTTAACCATTCCAACGATCCAAGCTCTCCCGGCGAGACGAGAGGTAAGTCTTGTGAAGTGGAGACTGGGGCCTCTTCACCCTGCGAGGGGTGGGAAGCAGGTGAATTTGGAGGAGTATGAGGAAACAAGTGTCCTCCAATATTCAAAGTGGGGTTTTCCACTTCATGTGAGTCGACCTTGGCTTGTGGATCCATCCTTACCCTCGAAAGTACCTCCTGGTTAAGGGGATATTCGGGTGGCAAGTTTTGGATTCTACGGGACCTTCTCTAAGGAAAGTCAGCCAGAGTGACTGAAACAAAAAGTTTCTCCTAAGGCAAGCTAAAAGAAAAGCAGACCAGACAAAACCCTACACAAACTAAGGCCACAAGTAAACTTATGTGATAAGAGTGGATTCAAAGTATGGATCCTCACAAGATTATCAAGGCTTCGCAACTCGCGATATACCGCAGGGTCCAACAGTAAAACACAACAAGGAGGATTGGGACCGTACCCTTGTCTAAATACTCGATTACCTGGATGGTACGTGCGTAGTAGCTCCCCGAGTGTTGTTCTTGGTGTATTGCTCCGCTAAGACGGCTAAAAGGTTAACTCAGTTGGTCTCAGGAATCCTAGTGGTGTCTCCCGATATACGCAAGGTACGTGGGAGCTCAAATCTGTAGTGGTGCTGTCTAATGCACAACCGTTCGGCGAGAGACCTTCTGATATACTATCGAGTATGTGAAACACCTTTCGATATACGCCAAGTACTCAAGGTGACTTGGTGGGTACGTGAAAGAGCTCGATATACCGATAAGTACGTGGAAGACTACAATACCCTCGGGATACAGTGTTGGCAAATAACGACAGCTGCCACGCTTAACGACGTCGGAACACGTCTCTAACTTACACACAAGTTACTAAAATCTTTACCCTAGTTCTACCGTTAATTTATCTGGATGATTAGGTGAATGCATGAGGTGAGTACATAATCGGAAACATAATGCAGGCCCTAACTACATGCAAAAAGTATGCTTTTCTTTCGATGAACGCTATGTATGGGAAGGAGAAATTTTCTTTTTCTTTCCAACAATCTTACCAAAGCAATGCAATGAAACACAATCCCAAATCTACGAAAAGTGATAATGAAGTATTCTTTTCCTTTTCAGCGAAACATAAAAATCAACACAACACTACTAAGCCAAATCAAAGCATGTTTTTTCTTTCTTCTTTTATCTTTTCAAAACGAAAATGATGCTAAGTGATGAAAAGAGAGAGTTTCTAAGCAGAGTATGCAAGCTTTTCACTTTCGCTATGATGGCCTAAAAGCATAGAAATCAAAAGATACAATGCAACTTTCCAGGCATGGAACTACTTTTGCAAAACTTGATGTCTATTCGAATTTTTCAAGAAAATGAGCAACTCATAATTCATGAAAAATAGAAATAATGCAATTTTCTTTCAATTTTTCCATTAGATCTAGAAATGAGACATTCCAATGCATGTACAATTTTTCAAATGAGCTTGAAAAATGATGGAAATTAAGTACTTTTGATCTTTCAATGGATGCGTCAAAATAATAATTCGATAACAGCTACGCTTTTAAACATGAATGCTTGAAATGAAAATATCACTTGCAACACTCTAACAACTCAGGAAATCTCAAGAGAAAGCGAGCACTAAATGGAATGAAAGTACACATAAACACTCAAATTCAAACAGTAACAAGCAGGACTAAAGCAAGCAAAGCTCACAAAATGTATGCAAATGAGGTCTGGAAACCGATCCAATACACTTGACCAGATCTAGCTAAGAGAGGAGGAAATGCAAGGGTGATTGGATGCAGGTGGGGAAGACAAGAATGTCCACCAGTACCAAATCTCAAACTTGTCCAAGTTGGAACCCAAAACAACTCCAACTACAAACCAAACAACTCAATCACACAAATCAAAAAGGGATCTCTGACTGGATCTCACAGTACAGAGGGAGTTTGCACACAAACCAAACTCAAAACAGAAATGGAGAATGGGTGCCTGCATGGAAAAAATGGCAAATTGGCGCACTCTGTGCTTGTACATAGTGTGATGTCGCAGTACACCAATGCGGGGAGTGCGACGGTGTCGCAAAAGATAAAAGACAGGGTTGCGATGACAGGCTTACAGACAAAGAACATAGATCAGGAATGACACAGTGTTGCTCTAGGTACACTGACCAAGTGTGACAAGCGAGATCTGAGTTCAATAATGAACCAATTCTCCAAACAATGAGCAATGAAAAGGTTTGAAAATGAGAATGCAGACTCAAAGGAAGTTAACCAGACTCTTCAAAGTGAAGATATGATGGTGAAACCAGCTTAAGAAGGAAATGACAAATAGAATGGCTTGGCACAAGAAATCAACTGAAAAACCGCATTCAAATTGACAACTACAAAGCAATGTTCTTTCCCCAGTATGGTTGCTAGATTTGTTTGACGGACAATCCACTCGAGTGGACATGAGCCGGATCTCCCTAGATCAATGTGAGTCTAGAACAAATAATACAGACTACAAACGACTTTCCTAGATCTGATTAAGGATCGAGTCACTAGATGCCTTGCCTTAAGTTCGCAATCCTTTCTCCTGGATGCTGCTCCATGCCTCGCGGTCGTCAGATCTCAGCTACAAGACCTGTCAAGACACATAGAACAATGCAAATGAGTAAAGAGCATCTATACAATAATAGATCTAAGTAAACAGTTAAGCAGGTAAACTACTCAATATCATCACACAGAAACAATATTGGTGGAAAGCGTTTATATTACTGTAAATCGGGAAAGTACATAGAAAATAATAGGCTACAACCAAGGCTTAATGTAGCAACCCTTCTCCATCCAAGCCAAATGCCATGCCCTCCCAAGGAAGTATGAATCTCTCAATGGATGAGTAGAGATCTCTCAAGGATGATTTCACCAACATGTAGACATTATAGACTTTCTCCTTTTGGAGAGGGGTAGAGCTTCACTTATATAGGACTAAGTGGATAGGGTAGGTTGAGATATGGTAGGAGAGAGATAGGGGATCTTCCCAAGATGTTAGGAACCGAGTGCCAGCTCCCCCAAGAGGTCAAGGATAAGGATCCAAGTCAGCTACCTTCAAGAATGAGCTCGAAGAAGCTATTTTTTCCCATTAACTGAATTCGTCACACCCTATAATGGAGCAAGATGCGACGTCGCAGGTTGCATGAGTGCAGCCTGCGATGACCTCTCAAAACCTAGCATAACTGCAATGATGTCCCTTCCAAGTAAATGACTTAGCCAATAAGACTTCAGGGATGTATACATTGAATCTAATGATGGTAAGATTTTAGGTGTAACACTCATACAAGTCCCCTCATAGCTCCTCTGGCTACCACCCTAGTATTGCTCGCTTGCACCTCGGCCCTCTGCGCATTCAAGGCTGCCATCCCTTCGGCTCTTGGCTCCTTCATTTCCACCCTCGGCTCTTAATTATGGCTCATGTGAACGCTCCCAAAGGTTTTCATCCCCCTCGCTCTTTAAATGAGCCCTTATGCACCATTGATGGCACTTAGTCTGCCACCTCGAACATCTAGTTCTGCTTTGTGCACCCTCGCATTCATCTCCACTTCTGGTTCTAGACCCTCACGGCCCTGTCCGCCATGACTAAATATCGTGGTCTGTCTCACCGAGTTGGGGGGAACCGCTGCAAAAGCCAAACTACCCCGGGCTCTGGGGATGGCTTTGATACTGGCATCTCTTTTTCCAGTCGTAACCTGATTGAAGAGTAGGAGGGGCAGCTGGTGGCGGACCACTTGGCCTCCGGCTCCAACGGTGGTGCCGTCAACCACTACTGGCTCATGAAGAATATGCTAGGAAAAATCCTGGATGATATGCTGGGAAATTGGGGTTCCACGAGGAACCAAATGTTGGCCACCAGGGCCAAACTTATTGTGCTGGATGAGAGCTTGGTCAGTCTTGACGCCACCTTCTCCTGGAGCCAGCACGCCATCGTTAACTGAAGTCTTGTTCAGACTGACCCTATTGGTAAAGGTGAGGGTGGCCCCATTGGTGTCTCAAGCGTCCCAACTAAAGGGCTGGTCACTGCTGCTGTTACGGAATCCTTGGATACTTTCCTTGCTGCTCCTGCCTCGCCTGCGGCTCCCCCTGTGCAGTTTTAGATTCCTTCTACGATGGGCTCTCCGCCCTGCAAACAGCTATGCAGCCACGCGGAGCTCGATCTCCTTGCTCCAAGAAAGAGAGAGCCGCTTCCTGTCAAATTGCCGGAGGACGACTTCCCGGGATGCTGCCCCATACTGGAAGATTTCCCGCCTGAATGACTTGTTCCATGACTGCTTCGGAGCTCGTCGAGAGGACCAGTCTCTCCGCTCTGGTTTTTTTGTTTGTTAGTTTCAATTTGGTTATTGTATGTTTTGTGTTTTGGCACCTATGATAGGCCTTACTCAGACAATCCTTTGTTTTCTGGTTGTGCCTTGGATGGCAACTCTCTGTGCAAGAAGCAAGATGAACTCTAACTCCCTGAATTGTAATGCTATTGCTCCTACAACTATTTTTGTTATGCTGGGATTGATCTTTCATCCCTGGCCGCTCTGTAATCGTATCTTCATACTTAATTAAATACTATGCAATTGAACAAAAAAAATAAAAAATAAAAACGAATAAATTTAATATATTCAATGTTATTAAATTTAAATTTAAATTAAATTTTAATATAAACTATTATAAGTTAGTAACAACAAATTTAGGGTGTGTCCCATTGGTAACACATTGTGTTGGTCATAGGTAGGTCACGGGGTCAAATCCTGTTGATCCACCCTTCCCCCATTTTCACCAAATGAGATATTATTCAAGTTGATATATAAGTTCTTTACTATTTATAATAAGAACTACCTGTGGTATAGTGGTAAGGGTGTTGGGTTAATGGGTGTGAGGTTCAAGGTTCGATCCTTCCAAATCACATATTGTTTTGAAAATATTCTGAATTTTAAACTTGCATAATTTCAATGTATGTTTTTTTGATAATTTCATAGATTTCAGTGTATAATGTTTAGTCATTGCATAAATTTCAGTGTATAGTGTTTAATCATTGCATAAATTTCAGTGTAGCTGTTATTCCTTGCATGCATTGATTTCAGTGTAGATTTCAGTGTAGATTTCATTGATACAAAACTTTCAGTGTATATGTTAATGATTGACATTTTTTATATAGAGTCTGACCTAGAAATGGAAGATGTGCATGCGGAAGATGTTATGAGACAAACAGGAGAGGGACAAAAAGTACAGAACGTCGAACATCAAAAAGCATATCAAGGAATAAAATCTAACGAAATGACATCAAAAGAACAAGGAAAAAAACTTGAAACGAAAAGTAGAACAACAAAAAGAATATGTGAAAAAAAAATTGGACGAAATGACAGCAAAAGAAGGAGAAGAACGAAAAAAACAAAAGGCAGATCGACAAAAAGAATATCGAAAAAGAAATTTGGACGAATTGATAGCATAAGAACGAGAAGATCAAAGAAAATGAAACGTTGATCGACAAAGAGCATATCGAGAGAGATAATTGAAGCAATTGGAAGAAGCAAGAAATCAATTAGTAGAACAACAAATAAATCAAAATGTCGAACAACAAAGACAAAATTCAAGCAATATACCAGTGGAAGCAACTGTGGAAGATGCTCAACGTGTAATGGTTAGAGAGCAACGTGTTGATGTCATGGTCCAATTTCAAGCAGTTCCAATTACTAATATGATCCAAGATTAGGAGATTGAAATGGATGATAATAGGTCGGTACCATGTGAAGAAATGAAATCAAAACAACGAGAAGAAGACTTGAAATGAAAAGAAGAACAACAAAAAGAATATGTGAAAAAAAAATTGGACGAAATGACAACAGAAGAAGGAGAAGAACAAAAAAACAAAAGGCAGATCGACATGCAAAGTCTTACTCAGTTGATAGCATGGGGTATAAGCAAAGAATCACATACAATGTTATCCTTGAGCATTATAGAACAGGTGTTGATCCACTACGCATGATAATCCAAGGAACTGTCGGTACGGGAAAGTCGTATTTGATTGGAGCCATTAAAAATACACTTGAAAATCTCTTGCATCCAGGGAAATGTCCATTACTTCTTCTAGCTCCTACAGGGGTGGCAGCTTTCAACATATCTGCAACAACAGTTCATTCTACGCTTCATATACCGATCAAAGAAATTAATCCTTTACGAGGACCGACTTTAATTAACTTACAAGAAGAGTTGAGTAATGTGAAATATATTTTGATCGATGAAATGAGTTTTATTGGAAAAAATATATTAATCAGAATAGATTCAAGACTTCGCCAAGCCTTGCCAGAAAATGCTAATATACCTTTTGGTGGAAGATCAACTATATTGGTTGGTGATTTGGGACAATTGCCACCTGTCATGGATAAGCTTGTATATGCATCGGAAGGTATTTCAAAAGAATTGTGGAACACATTCACAACAGTTGTAACCCTTGATATTGTGTTTCAACAGAATGGATAGGGCAATGGACAAATATATTTTTGTAATTTGTTAATGAATATTAGAGATGCAGTTCCAACAATAGAGGATTGTAAATTACTGATGACTCGTACAGATACTTCCTTGCGTGCTTCAATGAAAAGTCATTCGATAAGGCGATACATTTGTTTGTGACAAATGATGATGTGAACTGTCATAACAAGCGTTTAATAAGAGGCCTAAACTGTCCCATTGCGACCAGTATTGCTACATCTGTAAGAAGCAACTATTCTACGGAAGGAGATGAAGAAGGGTTGGAACTTGAATTACTGATAGCCATACGATCAAGGGTAATGTTGACATCAAACCTATGGACTGATGCAGGACTCGTCAATGGTGCTCTTGGAGTTATACAACAAATTGTATATAACCCTGGAAGTTTGCCTCCAAAACCACCCACGTATGTTTTAATAAAATTTGATAATTATCTGGGAGTACCATGGGATGAATCGTTTCGTTAAGTTGTTCCTATTACAGGTATCAAAAGAGGTAATAAAAAGCAACTTCCATTGAAATTCGCTTGGGGTTTAGCAATCCATAAGTCACAAGGATTGACATTGGACAAAGCTACTATTAATATGGGAAAGCAAGAGAGGCAGGGTATGACATTTATAGCAATATCTTGAGTTAAAGATTTGGCAGGTCTACGATTTCAACCTCCATTCTCATATGATCGATATGAGAAGATGTCAAAACTACCAGGTGTGAAGATAAGAAAATATGAAGAAGATAGATTGAGAATGATCATGATGTGAACCATTTTTTCATTTATTTAATCCTTACAAAATTATTGTCTCTATTTTCCAGTTTAACAATTTATTCAATCCTTAATACTTATTACTTACATTGAGATAATCCTCATAATTCTATCTGTGTTTTCAACTTAACCCGTTCCTTACAATGTTGATCAAACTCCAGTTGATAGATCCAAAAAAAAACCAGCCTAGATCCAAATCCTAGGCTCTATCAAGCGCCGAGATGGATCAAATCTCCCGAGGTGCAAACCTCTTCTCAGGTATTGCACTTAAGGAGGTTTGCACCTCGAGAGATTTGATCCCTCTCGACGCTTGATAGAGCCTAGGATTTGGATCTAGGCTGGTAATAAATAAAGTCAAGTTGGGTTGACTTTGGATACATATGTATGACTTTAAGTTAGTTGAATTTTGTAGTAGTTACATAAATGCCATTAGATGTTAATAATGAATGTCCAATCTAATTCAAGATAGGTTGTTTTTTTCATATATATGTTCTGAGGGTGTTGGATTATAGAATTTAAAAAAGAAAGTTAATAAGTGGATAATTTTATTATTATTATTATTATTTATGATAAAGTCTTTTTTGGTAAGTTTAATTTGTTAATTGGGTGTGGTTTAAATAATTGAGAACGTAACTTATTCTTTTCTAATCTTTTATAAATCCTACTTTGTGACATGTTTGCTTTTGGTTAACACATAATTGTTAAAATATTAAAAATCCAATTTAATTTTAGTATTATCTTTTAAAATGAGGATAAATACCAACTATTTCCAAAGAAATATATGGAGTAAAAATACAAATTTATAAATCCACTTTTTTATTAAAAATTTTACTTAAAAAAGTTTACTCGAGATTTTATACCACTTTGAAAAAACCGAAATCATGAAATGTTCAAAAATAAATGGAAGGATTGAATTTTGGTTGGTATGAAAAAACATAAAAAAAATATATGTGAGTTGGTCTACTTTCTTATAGTAAGTATAAAACCTTGGATATTAACTAATAATACATGTTGTCGGATGTATAAATATGCATGAGACTTTTTCGTTGGTGAGTGGCAAGTTTTTTTTTTTCATAGAAAAATTCAACTTACTATTAATATACGAAATAGTAAATATGTCCAACTGTCAGACCAAAGCAAAGGCATACAAACCCTGTCAAAAGAAGGACCAGGGAGAAACCGGTCACAGCAGCAGCATGTGCCATCAAAGTAGTTCAGAAAATACCTACAAATAGAGCCATATGTCCCTAAAACATCCAAAAGACAATACAGAAATACATCCTGAAGCATAACAGTAGCTATATGTCACATCATCAAATATGTACAGATCAAAAAATAATAGGTCCAAAGTATAGACATCCGCAAATACCAATCACCAATGGTACCGCCATCAGAAGAGTAGCAGATAAACAACTCAAAAAATATCAGCATATAGCGAAATGTAAAGACGAGAATACATCCGATCTGAATATACCATGCAGCATCTGCAAGAGGCTGTAATATAAGCCGCAAAATGTGAGTATAAATAAGCGCCCAACAATTAGTTGGACTCAGAATATTTTAAGGATTTGCACATAGAACTATAAGCCATATAAGATTAATAATGCCGCATAAAACTGGAAAGAAAACAAAAGAGTGAAAACAGTAATGGCTATAATCAACATGTCCAATGTAACTGATAAGAACCATGTGTAAAAAGAATATCTTCCCGCCATTCCTGCCACATGATGACCCCCGCCTGAGAGTTAAGAGCCCGTTTTGAGAGCATATCCACCTCCATATTCACCTCTCTGAAGATATGATCAAAATGAATGTGCTCAAATTCAAGAATAAGCTTTCGAGCCGCTTCCATCCAGTGAGTAAGTTGTAGAACATTGAGAGGTGATGTGCCCCTAGCCCAAGAGATGATAGATAAAGAGTCACCAAATATTACAAGGGATGAGATCTTTCTCCAGCGGGCACAAAATAGTAAGAGCCATAGAGCACATATCTCACTCCTTGTATTGGATCCATTTCCCAGATTAAGCCAGATATGAATAGAGACAGTGTTGGATATGTGAATTGTTGCACCGGCCCCACCTAACCCATTCCGACACACAGCAGCCCCATCAAAGAATCCACATGGGAATACCAGGATTGGAGGAGCCAATCGGTATTTCTGATTCCGAGCCTTCATGCCATCAACAGCTCCATAAGTTGTTATATACTCCTTATGTGCAGTAATGGTTCTATAGCACAACCCAGCACAGAGTGGTGTCAAGTTTTCAAATATTCGAGAATTGCGAGCTTTCCAAACCTCCCAGATCATAAAGTATGGGAGCTCTATACAACCTGTGGAAAGACGGGACCAAGCCTCCAGACATTCACAGAGGGTATGATATCCCCATCGGAATTGAACACCAGCTTTATATGCAATATGTTCCCAAAGATCCCTGATGAAAGGGCAGGAGGAAAAAAGGTGATCAACAGACTCCTCCAGTGAGCAGCATAGGGGACACCAACCCGGACCAATGAAACCTCGTCAACATAAGTTGTCCCAAGTAAGTATCTTATTACACAACGCTAGCCAGATAAAGCACTTTATCTTGAGGGGAATGACCAGCTTCCAGATAGTTTTTTCCCACCAACGAACCTCAGAATGGGACTCGACAAACATTGCATCATATGCCAATTTAGCTGAGACATTGCCACAAGACACATCCCACGACCAGGCTAATCTGTCTGCAGAATTAGATAATTGTAAGTTTGATTGATAAAACGACCTGATATATCCATCCCATTCATTTCCCAAAGTACCAGTTAAGCCCAGCTGTGAAGTCGAGATCCAAAGTGACCGTCCATCTTTATACTGACCAGCCGCATGAGCCAGAGTGCAAAAGCCATTTGATCTGAGATGAGTCCTTAATTCCATCGATAGGATATGCCCCGTCGGCCCCCCCCAAGATCGGATCAAGCCCCAGTTTAATGTCTTGACCATTGCCAGGAATCCAGGCAATCCATTGCGTAATAACCTTGAAAGATCCCATCAAGCCATTCCAAATATTTGAGACGCCCAATGTAGTAGGATGGTCCAATCTAAGCCAGTTTGCAACAGAGATATTTTCCAGGTACTTAGCTCTAATAATCCTTCCCCAAACATAATTATCGAAGATGCACGCCATAGGCTTTTTGCATGCAGGGCCTTTACAAATAGATCCAGGTCCTTTATATTCCATCCTCCCAACTTCTAAGGAGGGGCCAAAACAGACCATTTTATAAGATGAAATTTTTCATGTGCACCACTTCCCAACCATAAGAAGCTGAACAGCTTCCGTCGAATAAGACAGAGGATGGATCTTGGGATTTTACATAGTGAAAACCAATAAACTCCTAAATTCTGCAAGACGGCTTTTGCCAGCGTAAGTCTGCCCCCCAAGGATAAGTGGCGAAAGCTCCAGTGACTTATACGCCTTTCAAATCGTCTAACGAGCCATGTCCAATCATTCTTCAGGTGATTAGCAGGCTTTATGAAAAAACCAAGGTATTTCGTTCCAGCATCCATCTCCTTAAATTTTAATGGTAGAACAGAGCTTATCGAGCATTCCTCCTCTATCAATATGGAATGTTTCAAAAATTGAGATTTTATATAACTGATGATCATACCAGAAACCGAGTAGAACAAGTCAAGAATCCTCTTATATTGAATCCACTCAGCAAGGATACCCTTACCGAAAAGCATTACATCATCCACAAACAAAGAGTGTGTAACAGAGATATCTCTTGTAATTTTAATGCCATCAATCAGTCCTGCCCTTCTTGCCTTATGAATGGATAAACTCAGTCCTTCAATGACCAATAGGAAGAGGAGCGGCGATAGAGGACATCCCTGACGAAGTCCCCGGTATGCCTTAAAGAATTCCATTGGATGTCCATTAATCAATATAGCATAATTAACCGAAGTTATACAGGCCATAATCCATTTCATCACCTTCCATGGCAAACCTATTTGAATCAGAATTAATCTCAAGAAATTCCAGTCCACCCTATCATATGCTTTCACCAAATCCAATTGTAGTATGAGTGCATCAAGTCTCTTTTGTTTTACTGCGTGAAAAATTTCCTGTGTCACCCCCACCGCATCATGGATCTGACGGCCCTGCAGAAACCCATACTGCTCCATGGAAATGTGTCTGGAAAGAAAAGGTTTGATCCGATCTGCAATAATCTTGTAGACTAAATTGCAGAGGGCAATAGGTCTGAATTCATTATAGTTATTTGGATGTGATGTTTTCGGAACGAGGGCCAAATATGTTGAGTTTAATGCCCCGGAGACCGTGCCTAATTTTCGAGACTCATCCACAGCCATTCTGATATCCTCCCCCATTATATCAAAGAAGTGGATAAAAAGTTCCACCGACCACCCATCCGGACCAGGTGATTTATCTTTAGCAAACCCTCGCAATGTGTTTTCCACATCCATCAAAGTAACATCCATATATACATCATCCCCCTCCTCCTCATTAAATATTCGAGGATACTCCATAATAATCTTAAATTGTTCTGCCAGAGATGTGTTTTTTGGGTCACAATAGTATTCCTGAAAGTGACGGGTAGCCTCATTCATCAATTCCTCCTCCCCCCAGATCCGCCGGCCCCTGTGATCATTAAGATCCCAAATAGAATTTTGCATCCTTCTAGAATCCGCATAATGATGAAAAATTTTTGTGTTCTGATCCCCAGCTTTGAGCCATATGGCTCGACTCTTCAGCCTCCATGTTTCCTCCTGAATAAGAAGAATATTTAATTTTCGGCTCTCCATTGAAGAGAGTTTTATCGCATCCTCAGGGCTTAGCCCAGAAACTACTAATCTCAGCATCAATGTCTTCATTTCCTTTTCGATCTCAGCAAGTTCTATTCCCAACAAAGCTTTTTTATTTTTTTCCCACAAAATAGTATAATCTTTAATAGCCTTGAGTTTCACCGCCAGCTTGTCCATTGCAGATCTCTCCCCCGGAACATCTATCTATTGCCATTTAGTCCTCGCACCCGAAGTGTATTTAACATCCGAAAGCCATGTGGAATTGAATTTGAATGGGAAGGGTTGGTGTGAGGCCTCCACATCAAATTGTAGAATAATAGGGAGATGATCACTGATTTTTATTTGATGAATCCAGGACCTGTAATTCTGAAAACAATCCAGAAGGGATTCCGATATAAAGAAACGATCAATGTGTTTCTGAATCATCTTTTCCCCCATTCTGCCATTTGACCAAGTTGGAGCCATTGGCCACGGAGCCACATCAACTAGGGAGAATTTCATGAAGAGATTACTGAAATAGGAACCCAGGGGATCCCGCCTAGCCAAAGTGCCCCAAAACTCCTCATCCCCCCAAGTAAAATTTAAGTCCCCAGCCAGAACTAAATTTTCCAATTCCAGCAGATGACCCGAGACAGCCATATCCCAAAAAGCCACCCGGTCACAATAAGGTCCATAACAGTTGATAATATTTAAGTTTTTCTCCGATCCCCTGATATTGCCAGACAACAAAATACCCAGAGAGATGATAGATGGATTTAGTCTCAAAACCAGAGGGTTCCAAGCAGCTAAGAGACCACCAGAAAGACCAATAGCATCCACAGTGCAAACCATCCATCCCGGCTTAACTTTATTAAAAAAAATGCGGGCCTTCTCACCACAAACCATAGTTTCCTGAAGAAGAACCAAATCTGGGTTGGTAATTTGTAGGACTCGCTTGAGGGCCAATTGTTTGGGTAGACCCCCCACACCCCGGATATTTAAAGAGAAAAAAATCATTTGCGAACCCTAGCTAGGGCTTTCATTCCTCTAATAGCCCGGGTATTAGAAGAGTTGGGGGAGTTTAACACTTGCATATTAATAATAAATGTTCAGCGAAGAAACTTTACTCAAATTAGGTTGTCATTGTCAAGTTTATTTGGAATCGAATTTGGCAGGCTATCCCCAAATATGTGTGCCAGAAATTATGGTTGGCCAAAAATGATAAGATCTTTAATATCTTTTCATGTTCTTCTTTAAAGGTGGCCGTCAACGCTAAAGCTTCCCTCCTTGAAACATTGGCTCACCTTACCTATAAGAAAGACAATTCTATACATCTAGAAGAAAATAAATGGTTGGGAACTTTTATTTTCAGGGATAGAAATAAAATTATCGTTTGTCACTATAACACTATAGGATGGCGATTAAGAGTTCCGGATCCAATATTCCAAGCCTGGTGGAGGAAGCAGGGCAAAGTTTCTATTTTCTTTGACGGAGCCTCTAAGGGTAACCCAGGGACTACTGGAGCAGGCGGAGTATTATACTCCTCGAACGGTTCTAGAAAGGATAGTTTCAGTTGGGGTCTTAGTCAGAGAACTAATAATCAGGCAGAACTCCTCGGGCTTATAAAAGCTTTCCAGATAGCTCGAGATAATGACATGCAAGAAATTCAAGTTTTTGGAGACTTGGAAAATTTTGATAAAAATTCTAAATATAGAGGATCATTTCAACAATCCTACTCTCAATAAGATTCTGCAAAGGCTGCGATATTTGTTTCACCACTTCGTCTCCTCTCATTTTTTCCACATTCTTTGTGGATCAAATACGGAAGCAGATCTCAAAGCAAACCTGGGCTATCTCCTACCTCAAGGAGTCTTCAGTAAAAATGATGAAGCTCCCTCAAAGGTCTGTATTCCCTGAAATAAAGCTTTGTTTGGAATTGAAATGTGTTCTTCGATGAAACTGGATTTAGTAACTTTGTAACCCCGATTGCTTTGGCTTCGGCCCAACCACTTTCTTCTCAATACAAATAACCGTTTCAGTTAAAAAAAAAAAATTAGGTTGTCATTTTTCATTGATGGAAACCGTGTTTCCGAGTTTTAGCTAGATCCACCATGTACTATAATACATAAATGGTATTGGATATTTATAATAAATGTTTTCAAAGGTAGCATGAGTTAAGTTAGGTTTCCTTTCGTGAGGTGAGGCATTTGTTTATGAAAAATTGTTGTTTAACCTCTTTCTAGATTTCAAATCAACACATAAAATTTTTAGGAGGTTTAAATTACCTTTACATACATGAGGAACATCCTCTCAATTGCTTTGGTTGATCCAAAAGTCTTATCAAATTTTGCAATGAATTCGAGCAATGAATTGTTGCCTCTCATCAAAAGCCAAATCTTCCAATGGTTTGGACATCTCCTTGTTGGGTGAGTGAGCTCAACTACATATGACATATCATACTTCTCCACCATCAATTTTGATTAAGTATACAACATTGGTATTGGCCAATCCCATGCTCTTGAAGGGATTAAAGAGGTTGAAATATACTCTAATGGCGATGAGGGCTACCTTGGCCAATTCGACACCCAAGTTGTATAAGTTGGAGAAAATGTTGGGCATCATTGGACATCTTGCCATCTATTCTTGAAAGACTTTGAGCATGCACACAAAATGGATGCATAACATCACCCACCCACCCTTAATTACGATGTCATGAAGCATTTCATCTCCATCGAACTGATGGTGGTCAACGACAATTTCATGCTTCGAGCATTGCAATGAACAACACAAATAAAGAACAAGAACCATGTATAGAAATGATTGGCGCTCAACAAATACAGAGCCATTCTCTTGGAGATTTCGAAGGCCAATATGAAGAATCATCTTCTACAACCAAAACAAACTTATGCCCATATCCAAAGTATTATCCCTTTAGAGGTGCCAAACCATCACCTTCCAAATTATGAGGATCAAAAGAGGGAATTTTGTATGTGCAATTAGGGAAAAGCCTTCCTCTTATCCACTCCACAAATCATTGACCTTCTGCAGAAAGAGCTACTCATTTAGAGGGGAGGAATGTATTTTGAGTGTAACAAGGGTTTTTGAATCTACATCGGTTTACCCAATGTCAATATTAGTTCGTGATGAGAAGGTCAAGGTTGGAGTAGAGGTTGAAGCACTTAATGAGCAGGGATGGAGATGATGTGCAAGTCCTTCAATATATTCATCCTATGTTATAAACAATGGATTAATATCATGCATATAAGTGGAAAGAGCATGTTGGACAATTATTGTAATTTACCATGGATTAATGAGGGAGTAGAATGAAATGGGAAGTCTATGATGGTTTTGCTTGTTTGAGGGGTGAGAAAAGTAAAGAACCAAGTGGAATAGGGCTTACTCTCTCCCATTCTTAGTGAAACTAAAGTCATAGTAGAGAGGGTAAAGTGTACTTCCTCTAGAAAGTGTGACGATATAGTGCAAAGAAGCGAAAAAATGATAGGTATTCCCAAAGTGCCTCCACGAGAACCCTTGTAACCTTGTTAAGGAGGTTTGAAGGAAAGTTGAGATAATTAAATTAAGGAGGGAGAGGATGAGACTAAAGATGGATTCAAAGATAATCTCAAAGTGAACGTCGAGGTATGTAGAGTCATTCTTGATTTAGCACTCTTCGGGTACCAAATTAAATGATGAAAGCTTGAGGTGGTAAATGGTACAAAGGGAGTGGAAGGAATTCCTAGGATATCAACCACATTTCTATTAAGTGGATAGAGACTATATCACTTTCATCTTCAAGTTAGTTGAATACAAGGATAATATATGCATATGAAATTGGTTTTGGGAGACTTTCCATCTTAAACTTAATCAATAGATTACTGGGTTTGATCATTTGAAATTTAAATCCAACATTGTCTCTATGGGTGGAATTCCCTTACTTGCCTATTTGACTTTGGATGTAAACGATATTTAGATCCACCAAGAACTCTATAGGAAGGTTTATAACTATAGAAAAGAACACAAGAAAATGGAATACTTAGCATCCTCAATGGCAAAAATTTGTGTGGAAATAGACTTAGGAAATGGTCTTACAAAGAGCATGGAGATAATGGTGGATGGATTGGAGCATTGACAAATTCTAGATTATGCTATAGTCTCAATCAGATGGAGTGAATGCAAATCCCACCAACATATCAAGAATGCATGCCCTAAAAGGAAGGACAATGATATTTTGGATTGAGATGCTCAACAGATTGGTAACAGAGAGAAGTATATGTGGGGATATGCAAAAAAAGAGTATAAAGGAATATCATAAATGGTGTACAAATGTGTTGATCACTTCTTCCTAAGGCACAAATCCTTAAAAACTAAAGAGTAGGTAAGAAGCCCTAAAATTAGTGAAACAACCTTAGGATTTGAGGGATGCTATTTATCTACAATATGAAATGGGCATGGAAATAAATCATAAAGAAAAGGGCAAGGAGAAAATGGTAGAGCCCACCGCATACACCCTTTTAAAATTGATAAGGATAATCGAGAGTTGGATGGGGTACCCATTCATGAAGGTTTCACTTGGAAAGGAATAGAAGAAAAATAAATATAACAAGAGTATAAGAAGGTGCAACATTTTTACAAGGCAGGGAGGGTATTAGATGGGAAAATTCCCATTCACACTTCCTCCTCTACCCATGGTACCTAAGCTAACCATATAAAATCAAGGAAATATAAACTCTAGTATATGAAGAAAGACCAAGGAGATGAAAGGGAGAGAAATACATGATGCCTCAAATAAAATGGATGCATATCAACTCATAAATTTGTAGACAGGAAGTCCTTCATTTAACATGTCAAAGGGAAAGTAGAACAAGGGGTTAGAGACTCAGATGGAATTAGAATTGTAAGTACATAAGTCATTCTTCATTCAACTTAGTAATTATTTGTTCCCTTACTGTGAAGTATTTAGATAGAGATATAAAACTTATGAATTTAAATGACGCATATCAGAATAGGAGGAATTATTGGGATAAAATTTTAAATGAGACAACCTTCCATGATCAAATAGTAGGGAGAGGATACTTGTACCTCACATTGAGCGGAGGGTAAGTATGGGGATTGAAAGGTGATGGGATGATGTTGGGGCTGCTTCAAATTTTTTTTTGAAAGAAAGAACCTTGTGTGTGTAGAATTAAACAAGTTAGGACCTACCTTGAGAAATAGGAGAGTAGGGAGGGTTGCTATAGCAAAGAGGTTCAATATATTGTTGGTCTTAGATAGCATCCAAGCTAAAATGGGTAGGTCTAGGTATTGGGTTGGAATTAAAGGAATTTATGATCATTTCCCTTTTTTCTTCAATTATAATCAAGTGGGATAAAGGCTTCCCCACTCCAAATTCAACCCTTATTGGCTCCATAAAGAAGAATTAATGAATATAGTCAAAAGGCATCGCGTCCAACCATGAACCTAAGCAATGGTTCATGCAATGCAAGCCCTTTGTGATAATTTCAAGAGAGTAAAGAACAATGAAAAATCATATATTGGATATCACAGTGACATGAATATGATGGATTTATAAGAGGTTGAATAGAACACGAACACACTATATGACGAACTAAAGGATAGAGGTGCGTCAAAGGATATTAGAGAGAACATTGGGAAAATATAGTAAGAAAGATCCAAACTCCTCTCATGAGAAGACACATTTTGAAGATAAAAGAGCATGGTTGTGGCTAGAAAATCAATGAATACCATTTGGGGGTGAATGATAAAAATGGGTCAAGATAAAGGGACCAAGAGGGCATGAAAAGAGTTGTCGTGGAGAATTTATAGGGCATCTCTTTAGACCCTGGTAAACAAAACATATATCAAATGCTAAAAACTCTTCCCTTGTTTAATTATCTTGGATTAGCAGATCAAAAACACAATTTAATTGAAACCCATAACTCAAGATGAGTTAAAGGAAGTGATTTTCTTTTCTTTCACATTTTGTTGTTGTTAGCTACATGAAGTTAGATACTTGGAACTATGTCTATGGAATTGTTAGCAATTTTGATTATGGTTCAAATGTATTTGGTAGCTGTCGCTTGAGGCATTATAATTTTTTTATGTTCTCAGACATTGACCTCTTTAGTAGGTTCTTTGCACTCCCGTGCATGGGCAGTCCTCTCCTGCAAGCTTTTTATGTTATCCTATGCATGGGCAGGTTGCTAACAGTTACTAGTTTGATGTTTTGGTCCCGTGAGAAGCCACATTGGGCTCTCATACATCATGAATCTCTTGTGCCTGTACTATTTTTTGTATTTTAATATAATTTTTCCATGGAGCTTAAAAAAAAAAAGAGTTAAAGGAAGTGATGGATTCTTTCCAATAGATAAGCCCCCTATCTATGATAGAGTTTTAAAAAAAGTCTTTTTAGGAGTTTCTAAAGACAATCTATTGGCAATAGAGGAATATAAAAGGGCATGGAAAAATTATGGGCCATTGAATTCTTCTTTCATCTCCACTAGCCCTAAGAGTGACAATCCTCTTTCTTTTGACTCTTATAGGCCAATCTCTTTATGTAATTGTGTATATAATATCATAGCAAAAGTCATGGAAAGAAGAATAAAACCAAGAATTTTTAGAAGGCGGGCTTATAACTGATGCCACTGAAGCAACACAAGAGACTTTACACTCCATAAATCAAAGGAGGTTTCTTCATTCACTAGTAAGTTGCTTATTTCTAAAGCCTATGATAGGGTGGATTGGGCTTTTCTTAGGCTTCTTTTGATTCATGTTGAATTCAATCCACAATAGTTGGATTGGATAATGCATGTAAGTTGTATCGTATATGGGAACCCAACTAGTTTCTTTCATCCTTAAAGAGGAATAAGACATGGGTGTCCTTTATCCCCCCTCCTGTTTTCCCTAGTAGCAGATGCTATGAGTAGGATTTTATTTGATATGAAGGATAAGTGGGAAGAAAGTTACATATTACCCACTTATTATACATGGATGTTGTACTATTATTTGGGGTTGGAACCTTTGGGGAGGCACATGCAATGAAAAGAGGTTTGGAGTTCTATTATATAGCAAGAGGAACATAAATAAACTTTAGAAATATACTATGGTTTATCGCTTGATAGAAGACACCTTACGTATTTGAATAAAAAAATGCCTCCCATTTCAAAACAAAGAATTCGTGGATATAATGAAATATTTTCGATTCCAGATATAGGCCAACAATTACTCTTGTCAAAGTTGGACATGGTTTTTTGAGAAGGTAGAAAAAAAATCATTGGAGCAATAGGTAGATATCCATGGGATGTAGGGTGACCTTACTAAAGAGTGTCATTGAAACCATTATTGTGTTTTGGATGACAATGGCATACATACTAAAAGAGATTTTATTGAGAATATGGAATTTGTCATTAGATAACTTTGGTAGGTGCAAAAGAAAAAAAAGAGTATCCCCTTGGTGAAATGGAAACAAATATCTAAGCTTAAGAGGGATGGTTGTTGGGGTTTGGAGGATTTACCTCTATTTGCAAAGGCCTTGGCTATAAAGGAGATTGGAGGATGGTGACATCTAATGGTTTATGGAAAGAGATTATGTTACATAATTACCATTAAACCTTTGAGTTGAAAATAATGGATTATGAGTCTAAGAAAGAATGCTAGAAGGGACCCATTATATGGAAAATAATGATATATGCCTACCTTATTATTGAGAACAATTTGTCTTGACTAGGAAATGAGAGATTGTGAGAATATGTATAAAACCTTGGGTTGGAGAGAATCAACATCTCATGTCCCCTTGAATTTAACAACACACCTTCATTGCCTCAACTTATTCCACCTTGTAAATGTATATGATAGAAATGTAACGGGTGAGTGGTCATTTGGGTGGATTGAAGCCAACCAAATTGGTTTGGAAGGGGTCTATGTTGAGGATTGGAATGCATTACATGCTCTATAAAAGTAGCTTCAATCAAACTACGAGACCGTCGTGATAAGATCTCATGGGAAATAACCAAGATAAAGGGAACCCATAAAGTAAAACTAGGCTATCTCATAGATAGAGAAAATCAAGGACAAGAGCCATGGAGTTAGTACGTGTTGTGGAAATTTTAGGCACCCGTGAAAACAAGAGTCTTTATGTGGTTATTCATTAACATTGAGATACTTACATGGGACAAATTATGTATGATGTGTTGGCAGGGTCCAAGTAGATGCCCTTTATGTTAGTGATTAGTTGAGAGTGTTTCTCATCTCTTCATCAACTGCCATTTTTTGAAAGAGGTATGGTTAAAAATTATCACTATGATAGGTGGAATATGTAAATGGGAGGAAACATAGTGGAATAAGCCCTTGATGGATGTGAAGAGGATAGAAGCATCATTATAAAAATGTAGCGTATCCCCATATTTGTGATCTAGGCTACATGGCTTTCCAAGAATGAAGCACTTTTATAGGGCAAGAAAGTATCTCCACATGCTTATTTTTATAGGCTAAGAGGTGCATTCTTACACTATGAGCAAAATAAAAAGATAGCTAACGTTCCAAAAATAGACCCCTTGGATATTGATTTGGAGTCTCCTCATGATGTTTTTGATGGCGCAACTAATGTGAATCCTGAGGTGAGCAAGGAAGGGAGTTTACTAATAATTCCTCCATTGCTCAAAATTTCCTTTGAATGTGGATTAGAAATTAGGACCAATAACAAAGAAGAGATAAAAATAGTCGATATCTTAATGCAAATTCCTAAGTATTAAGGAGTGGACAAGATTATTGTGTATGGTGACTCTTAGTTGGTGGTTGATTAGCTTAAATATGGATATAGGCAACACACAATTTTTCTTTCATTGGAACAACCTTCAACAAGTTCGGGAAATCAAGCAATCATACACTAAGATAAGTTTCAAGGAGATCTATAAGGAGTATAAAATGGAAGCATACATCTTATCTTAGTATGATGTGAGGAGGGCCCAAGCTCTCTTATAATCAAGTTGAGTATGGATGGAGTTGAGGAGATTGTACCTTCTTGTTCCATTACTTTACAATACTCCTTGTTTTAGGAAAGATTTTTCCATATTTGAAACTTTTGATTTTTAAAAGTTTTGTATAATGTTTAGAATGACAATTTGGATAATTCAATAAAATTGTCATATGATGATATTTAGAACTAGCTCCATGGCTTAGTTGGTAGGGGAAACTCACATTTGATCATAATGCCTTAGTGCTCAAGTAATTTAAAAATGTGATTATTTTATTTTGATGAATGCCAAAGTTAAGATTTTTTTTTAAAGATACAATATTTTATATAAATTATTTCCATTCACTTTGTGGTCTATTAACAACGTGAAGGAAGGGTTTGATGACGCAAGTGTTTAGTTTTGTCCTTGTAAGTAACAATGATGCTTTTACTTTGATTGTTTTGTGTTTATTATAATTTATATTTAACTATGGTGGTGGGTTCTTATGCTTGGGCACCTATTATCAATTGTTAATAGTTGTTGTAATCATGTTTACTATTAATTATTATTATTATTATACTTTTTGCTACTCATCTAAATATCTTGTCATTGAAATGTTTTTGAACTAATATATTTCAAATGAAACACTTACTCATTATGAAAACACCAATTAAATACTAGATATAATCACACTTACTAGTATGTACTGCATTACTTTCCTCGATAAGCAATTTAGAGAAGAAATTAAAAGTGGGGAAAGGGGGGTTAATCACTAGGATAGATTGATAACATAACTCCAAATAAAGTATCAAATTACACTTATAAGACTTTGAATAATACTCTTAAAAGCTCAACATTAACATTGCTTTAACTTTATACTTTCACCTTTTGCTCAATTATAGTTATATAAGATGAGATCAACCTTTTACCCTCACGACAATATATTTTTGTACCGATGTAATTAAAACTCTCTTAGACCGTCACACATATCTTCTTCATGGCTACTTCCCCTACAAAACACAAAATCAATAAAAAAAAATAATAAATCCATCATAAATATAACAAACTAACAAGAAGCCAAATACCCACTAACAAAACAAACATTATCAACACCACAAAGCACGTCAAATTAAGAATATAATCAAAAGCACTATTAGGAGCTTCTGTGGTTCGTGCATATGGGGTGGTGATATTCTTTCATTAGGGTTCAATTCTTCATAACACTTACATATTTAGTTTTATAAGATTGTAAGTTCCTTCATTACTATACACACAAGTTGACATTGCAATGGACATAGTTCTTAGTTCCAATGCCAACAAAATATGATTAAAATAACATACAATTGATGCTCATTAACAAATATTACACCTCTCTTTATGTGAATCTAAGATGCCATTGTATTGTAATTAGTGGTGCCTTAATAATGCAAAGAATAATATTGTAAAATGTAGGATTTACTAACACACATGTCTATAGGGTTGTGGTTTAGTGGTTAGGATACAACAATAAATATAATTCAGATTTAAACCTTGGTATATGGATTTGAAGGAGAATCGAGCGCTTAAGAAAATATGTTTCTATGTTGGATGTTATAAATTTGAATCCAAAGAGGATAAGATACATACATTTTCATAAATTAAATAGTTAAATTTTTGTTTAAAGGAGATCTCTTATTTTATAAATAAATTTTGATATAGAAAAAAACTTTATTTCAAACTTGATTTCATAAATAAAAGAATTTTATATGTCTATGTTAAAATCTTAAAAAAATCATATAGATTCTTTTTTTTTTTTCATAAACAAAGATCAAAGCTGCGATGCAGCATGTCCTTGCCTTCACAACAGAAAATGTAGATTCTAAGTGTAAACATCAATCCTGGAAGATGCTAGCACCCTAATGTCTATGTTTCTCAGCCTCATTTTCCTCACCTAAACCCACAGTGATAGCCCATAAAATCCAACTGACTCAAGAGCGCTCAAGGTGAGGACTTTTAAGATACATTGCTTATTTAAAAGTATTACTATTCTGAGATCTGACAAAATTTTAAAAACAATGCTAAATGTTCGCCTTTTTATCTAAGGAAGATCGACCATTTTTGTTAAAAAGAAAAGGATTTCACATCAATAAATGGAGCCTCTTTCAGATGGTTGAATAATAGTGGTGCATAGAATGGAGCAATATTTTTCAAACTTCAAATATTAAAGTTAAGAATATGAGATGACATTTTTTTAAACTTCAAATATTAAAGTAAAGAAAATGAGAGAGCATTTGCTTTGCAAAAGCCACCTTACAATTATGGTCATGCCTATGTTTTCAGAGGTGGTGTGCATTGTCGATGGACTATGCCCAAGTTTTCATTGGTAGACTACATGAGAAAAGTATAATTAACTAAAGACATTGGATTTATGATACGTTTCTATAACATTTTGACTGAACATGTAGCCTGTGGAAAGTGTAGAGAAAGTTGTGGATTGAAAATGGAATTACTGTACACTCATATTGTTTCATTTTTCTACTATATAACCACACTACTATTAGGGTTATCACAAACCATCACCGAGAGTAGCTCAGTTCCTACAGCAACTTTGTAAGAATTGAGAGTTGTGATTTTATGCTTTGCCATGGATTTACAGCGGTGTTTACCACTGCAGATATGTGAACTCTTGGCTATCTTATAGTGGCCATTGTATCCACTAACGTGATTTACAGGTGACTCCGCCCCTCTATGAAATTGTCGCCCGGTCCCTGTGCTTGACCCATAATCGGCCAGCTACATCTCATGGCGAACAGAATATGACCGCTCATTGCGGCACCAACGATAAGGACCATGCTATCGACATAGTTTATGGACATGGGATTGTTGACCAACATAGATCATAAGAGTTTTGGAGCGGCCTCATATTCTATTTTCTCATTTTAGCTATTCTTGGGACAAAGGCGTCCAATCAGGTTTGTTTGAATTTCAGTCATCTGGCCTTTATACATTGTCAGAATTGTAAATTCGTTGTTCTTATATCCCTGTCTCATAAGATAAACGCAACGTTCCACAACAAGTCGAGCTTCGCTTACGTTAATCTTGTTGTTCGTATCGATGATCTGGGATTCCATGACTTTATGATCTAATAAAAATACATCATTTCTAATTCCTTTGATGTTTTAATACTTGGCGACATTACAGTGGTAATGCAATGAAGGATAGATATCATATATTAATCTTGAAATTGTAGGCGTCATTCTTCTTTGACATCTTAGAGTCACATGCTCGATCCCTCCACCTATCAATCTCTTAAATAGGGAGACATCCGATTTGTATTTTGTGCCTAATTCATATTCTGTAATAGAAGGACGCAACTGCAAGTGATCAACAAGGAGAATGAGATGTTGGGTGAAGGAACTAATGCACGATAGAACACGGGCCTTCAATACTTGGGTAACCTCCTCTATTACCACTATTTTTGCTCGTAATGCCTAGAGAACGTCTTAATTTTTAGCATCTTCGGTGGTTGTCATTCCCACAACTTTTTCTCCGCTTAAAATTTTGAGGCAAGTTTTGCGATCATGTTGAAGTAGCGCATCACATACAACTTTGTATCTCTCAGATAAATGATGCAGTTCCTCCTCAACCTTTCCTATGATTTTCTGCAACCAATGATTATGGAGGTTGATCCTTGATTTTTTGGGTAACAACCATAAATCCTGGTAGCTAAGGATTTTTGAATAGTCTACAATCCTCGGGATACAATGCAAAATCCCAAAGAGAGGGAGACAAATTCTCCTGTCAATTGGAGCAATTAGCTAAAGAGAAATGTTGGAATTTGTAAGGTGTGTATGTGATTTACATACACATGAAGACTGTGGGTTTGGTCAAATTGAGAAATTAAGAAAGTAAATCTCCACGTGGATATTGAAAAAAAATTGAGAAAAACATAACCTTGATGGGTAGCCCAACTAGTCAAATCCGGCTCTAGCCTAGATCCGTGAAAAAAAATGAAAAAAAAAATTGATTTTCAAAAAATACAAAATATATTTTCTATTATCCAAAAAATCAGTTTAATATGCATTTTTCCAAAACATTATGAAAAAATTATATTAGCATTTCCCAACTAATGCAGAGTCACAAGCTTTGATTATCAAACGATTAGTATATATCCCTACCCAAGCATGGACACAATAACAAAATATGGCGTTGGTAATTATATTCAAATGAAAACTGCCCTAGAATTGTTAGAGACTAAAATAAAAATATATAGCCAACTTCATTATATATAATGATCAAAGTTTATGTTTATATATATATGATTACTATACTATATAATTAAATAATAAATATAATTGGTATAAATGATTTAACTTAAAAATAAATAATTTCACTATGGTGCAATTAAAATCGAATTTAAGTAAATTTGATAATTAAGTGAAAAGTTCTTCATATATCTATTGGTATATGTAGAAAAAAGAGTTAAATCATAAATAATCCTTCACATGTTTAATATATATTTTTGTATTTTTATTTTCACAGAAAAATGCAACTTACTATTAATATACGAAATAGTAAAATATGTCCAACTGTCAGTCCATAACAAAGTCATACAAAGCGGTCAGAGGTAGCCCCCGGGACATACCGGATACATCATCATAATGTATCAATAAACTATTCTGAAAATGACAAAATAAGATGCCACAATACCCTAAAATCTCCCATAAGACAAACCAGATCTGCGTCCAATACCATAACAGAAATCACATGCCACAGCAACAAAAATACATATGTATCATAATAGGTCCAAAGTATATATAACCACAATATCAACTACCAAAAACATCCCCAGCAGATATGTAGACGCCAATAACGAAGTGTAATACAGAGATTACATCCGTTCAGTGAACCGAACAGCATCTGCAAGGGCTGAAATATAGGCCGCAAAAAAAAATATGAGTATATAGAATGTCGAACAAGAAGTTGGACTCAGCGGTTTTTAAGTATCTGCACATAGAAACTAAAAGTCATATAAGTAATACATGCCGCATATAACCAGAAGGAATACAAAAAAGAACGAACAAAAATGACAACAATCCTCATGTCCAATGTAACAGATGAGAACCATGAGAAAAAAGCATATCATCCCGCCATTCCTGCCACATGATGACCCCGGTCTGAGAGTAAAGAGCCCGCTTAGAGAGCATATCCACCTCCAGATTCACCTCTCTAAAGATATGTTCAAAGTGAATGTGCTCAAATTCAAGAATGAGCTTTCTGGCCGCTTCCAACCAATGAGCGAGCAGAAGTACATTAAGGGGAGAAGTACCCCTAGCCCAAGAGATAATAGCCTGTGAGTCGCCATAAATAACAAGGGAAGGAATCTTCCTTTGACGAGCGCAGAACAGTAAGAGCCAAAGTGCACATATCTCACTTCTAGTATTTGAGCCATTTCCCAGATTTAACCAATAGTGAACAAAGATAGTGCTGGACACATGAATTGTTGCTCCCGCCCCACCTAAGCCATTCCGGCACACAGCGGCCCCGTCAAAGAAACCACAAGGAAAAACCAAGATTGGTGGAGCCAATCGGTTTTATAAATTCCGATTCATCTTGCCAACACCCGCACCAAAAGTAGATGTATATTCCTTATGTGCAGCAATGGTCTTATAGCATAAAGCTGTACAGAGAGGTTTCAGGTTTTCAAAGATTCGAGCATTACGAGCTCTCCAAACCTCCCAAATCATAAAGTATGGTAGTTCGGCACAATCAGTGGGGAGACGAGACCAAGCCTCCAGACAATCACATAATGTATGGTATCCCCATTGAAAATGAACACCATCTTTATATGCAATTTGCCCCCAAAGATCCCTAATGAAAGGGCATGTCGAAAATAGGTGATCAACAGTCTCCTCCAGAGTACAACAAAGAGGGCACCTACCCGGACCATTGAAGCCGCGACGGCATAAATTATCCCAAGTGAGGATCCTGTTAGACATCACAAGCCAGATAAAACACTTTATCTTGAGGGGAATGATCAGCTTCCATATAGATTTTTCCCACCAGTGAACAACAGAAACATATTCGACAAACATTGCATCATATGCCAATTTTGCAGAAACCTTTCCACAAGACACATCCCACGACCAAGTCAATTTGTCAGCCGAATCAAATAATTGTAGGTTTGATTGATAAAAAGCCCTGATATAACCATCCCATTCATTGCCCAAAGTACCAGATAAGCCCAACTGTGGAGCCGATATCCAGAGAGACCGCCCCTCCCTATACTGACCAACCGCATGTGCCAGAGTGAAATATCCTTTTGATCTGAGATGTGTCCTTAATTCCATCAAAAGGGTATGCTCCGAAGGGCCCCCCAAGATCGGGTCAAGCCCCAGCTTGATGTCACGGCCATTGCCTGGCTTCCAAGCAATCCATTGTGTAATAACCCTGAACGATCCCAGCAGACCATTCCAAAAATTAGACACACCAACTGTAATAGGCCGGTCCAATCTAAGCCAATTTTCAACAGAGGTATTTTTCAAGTACTTTGCTCTAATAATCCGGCCCCAAACAGAATTATCAAAGAGAGCACGCCACAGACTCTTCGCATGCAAGTCCATTACAAAAAGGTCCAGATCCTTTATATTCCATCCCCCCAATTTCCAGGGTCGAGCCAACCTAGACCAATTTATAAGATGATGTTTTTCATGACTACCACCTCCCGACCATAAAAAGTTAAACAGCTTTTGGCGAATTAGACGAAGAATGGATCTTGGGACTTTGCACAGTGTAAACCAGTACACACCTAAATTCTGTAAAACAGCTTTTGCCAGCGTGAGCCTGTCCCCCAAAGATAAATGGCGGTAACTCCAGTGACTAATGCGCCCTCCAAATCGACGAACGATCCATGATCAGTCCTTCACCAGGTAATTAGTTGGCTTTAAGAAGAAGCCAAGATATTTCGTTCCAACCTCCACCTCCAAAAAATTTAATGGGAGAATTGAGTTAATGGAGCATTCCTCATCCATCAATAGAGAGTGTTTTAAAAACTGAGATTTTATATAATTGATGATCATACCAGAAACCGAGCAAAATAAGTCAAGGATCCTCTTATAATGTACCCACTAAGCAAGGATACCTTTACTGAAGAGCATTACATCATCCACAAACAGAGAGTGAGTAACAGATATATCTCTAGTAATTTTAATGCCTTCAATCAGCCCATCCCGCTTAGCCTTATGTATGGATAAACTCAGTCCTTCAATAACCAAGAGGAAGAGGAGCGGCGATAGAGGACATCCCTGACGAAGACCCCGAGAGGCCTTAAAGAAATCCGTAGGATGTCCATTAATCAAAATGGCATAGTTAACCGAGGTTACACAGGCCATAATCCATTTCATCACTTTCCATGGCAGACCAATCTGAATCGGTATTAATCTCAAAAAGTCCCAATTCACCCTATCATATGCTTTCACCAGGTCTAGCTGTAGAATTAGTGCTTCAAGACGCTTCTATTTTATCGTGTGGAAAATTTCCTGAGTCACACCCACCGCATCATGGATCTGTCGGCCCTGCAAGAACCCATACTGCTCCAATGAAATGTGCCTGGAAAGAAAAGGTTTGATCCGGTCTGCAATAACCTTAGCAATAATCTTGTAGACTAAATTGCAGAGAGCAATAGGTCTAAACTCATTATAGCTATTCGGGTGGGATGTTTTCAGAATTAGGGTCAAAAATGTTGAGTTGAAAGCCCCAGACACTGAGCCTTGTTTCCGGGATTCCTCAACAGCCAATCTGATATCTTCCCCCATAATATCAAAGAAGTGGATAAATAGTTCCACCGTCCACCCATCCGACCCAGGTGATTTATCTTTTGCAAACCCATGCAGAGTGTTTTCCACATTGCCCCGAGATACTTCCAAAAAAATATCTTCTCCCTCCTCATCATTGAAAATTCGAGGATACTCCTTAATGACTTTAAATTGTTCAGCCAGAGATGTGTTTTTAGGATCACAGTAGTATTCTTGAAAGTGTCGGCCAGCCTCCTCCATCAAATCCTCCACCCCCCAGATCCTCCGACCACTGTGATCATTAAGGTCCCAAATAGTATTTTGCATCCTTCTAGAGTCCGCAAACTGGTGAAATTTTTTTGTGTTTTGGTCCCCAGCTTTAATCCATATAGCCCGACTCTTCAACCTCCAAGATTCCTCTTGAATAAGAAGAATATTCAATTTACGACTCTCCATAGAAGAGAGTTTGATTGCATCCTCAGGGCTAATCCCAGACCCAGATGAACCCCGCATCAGTGCAGTCATTTCCATTTCAATCTCAGCAAGTTCTCGACCCATTAACGCTTTTTTGTTTTTTTCCCACATAATAGTATAGTCCTTTATAGCCTTAAGCTTCACTGCCAGCTTGTCCATGGCAGAGCGTTCCCCCGAAACATCCAGCTGTAGCCATTTGTTCCTCACTCCTAGGGTGTATTCCCCATCCAAGAGCCATGTGGAATTGAATTTGAATGGATAGTATTGATGTATGTTTTCCACCTCAAATTGCAGAATGATAGGTAGATGATCATTGAGTTTTATTTGATGAATCCAAGACCTGTAATTCTGAAGGCCATCCAGCAGGGATTCAGATATAAAATAACGATCAATTCGTTTCTGAATCATCATATCCCCCATTCTACCATTAGTCCAAGTTGGAGCCAACGACCTCGGAGCAACATCAACAAGTGAAAATTTCAAGAAGAGTTTTTTAAAATAAGATCCCATGGGGTCTCTCCGAGCCACATTGCCCCAGACCTCATCAACCCCCCAAGTGAAATTTAAGTCCCCAGCTAGGATTAAATTTTCCAATTCCAGCAAATGACCCGAAACCGCTTCATCCAGAAAGCCATCCTGTCATAGTACGGCCCGTAACAGTTGATAATATTTACATTTTTCTCCATCCCCCTAATATTTCCAGATAATAAGATACCCAAAGAGGTGATAGATGGGTTTAATCTCAAAACCGAAGGGTTCCATGCCGCTAAGAGACCACCAGAAAGACCAACAACATCTACTATGCAAACCATCCAACCCGGCTTGACTTTGTTAAAAAATCTACGCGCCTTTTCACCACAAACCATAGTTTCCTGGAGAAGTACCAAATCAGGATTTGTAATATGTAAAACTCTCTTGAGGGCCAATTGTTTGGGTAGCCCCCCCACACCCCGGATATTTAAGGAGAAAAAAATCATTTGCTAACCCTTGCTAGGGCTTTCATTCCTCTAAGCGCCCGGGGTATCAGAAGAGTTGGGGGAGTCCACAGGACCACGACCATCCACAATCCCCCCCATGGTGACCTTCTTATTTTTCCAAGCACTCCTCGTTTTAAGAGGAGAGAGTTCCGGGGCCAAACCGCCCCTACGAGCCCCCTTTTGTATACATATATCCCCCATTGTACCAGCTGAAATCACAGAGGTATTGTTTCCCACCCCCACCAGATCAGAGGTCGACACATCTAATGTACCCCCCACATCCCCACCAGGAGGCTTTGTCTCATCAATCAGCCTATTTTTGAAGAAAGTAGGGATAGGTGTCTTCTTAACCATCTCAGAATAAGAGGGAATAAGTATTAACTTCTCGTTGGGCTCCATAGTTTGGACCGGGCCCCCAACTTGTCCAACAGATCCCGACAGGGCCACCGGGCTCACACCGCCAGAACCCCCAATCATGTCCCCCGACTCCACTTTGGTTCCTAATGGGTTCATCACATCGCCCCCGTCCCCACTACCACCTCGAGACAGAATAGGGGCCTCCGGGTAGCTAGATATAATAACAGTCGTGGTACCAGTAAGAGGAGAGCCGGGGGAAATCGATATGACAGGGGAGGAGCTGATAGGGCTAATCGCATTCACATTCACAATCAGCTCATTCTCAGAGACAGGGCCATCATCCCCAGAAGATTCATTTGTAACATGTTCAGATCCAGAAGAGTTTGTTTTCATGTGTTGTTGTTGACTCATGTAATTTCCATTATTTCCATTGTTTAAATCAAGAGCATTGATAAACAAAATATCCAACGCATTCAACGAATGGAAGAAGTTAGGGTCTTGAGTTTCTAACTTACGGAACAGTGCCGAGTCCGGAGCATCCAGGGTAGGCACCCGATTGGAGAAGCCGTCCATCGAGCCCATAGTGTCCAACTTGATATCGCTACCATCGTCTGACGACCAGAACGGACCCCTTTCCTTGAGACGACCAGATGAAGCCGGAGCTCTGCATTATCGCCATAAATGCCCCACCTCTTTGCAGTTAGAACAGCGAAAAGGGATACCCCAATAATCTATGATCTGGGTAAGCTTCCGGCCATGCCAATTGATGTTAAGCACATCAATTAACCCCAGGGAAATGTCCACCTCCACCAGGACCCGACCCATACGGCGATCAAATCCATTAAGGTGCTCTTCCTCAACATGTAAAAACTGCCCAATACAGTTTCCTATGGCTTCAAAATCCCCTCGGTTCCAGAGAGCAAGTGGCAGCCCAGGCAAAAGGACCCATAAGTGCCGGAGACGCACCGAAGCTGTTTCGGGATCGAAGTCTGTTTGCCATTTCTGTAACATTAAGCTACCAGAACCATGTAGCCATAGTCTCTCCATAATGAGAGTGCAGTGTGCCTCTTCATCAAATTTGAAGCCGTACCACCCACACGCCAATGCAAAGATTTGCGGAGTGTAGTTTAGCAGTGGTCTCCACTTCGCCGAAACCCAACTAACAATGTCACGCCGATTGATAGCGTGATATGAGAATTTTCCAACCAGAACGGTCATATTGTATTCCACGACTTCCTCTAGCCCAATGTCCCTGCCCACCGTTAGCCAGGATTCCCCAGGTCTTCGAAAGTATTTCCCATTCAAACGACGGGCCGCACGGGAAGGTGAACCAGTATTTGCTTTGTTACCCACATCAGAATAATCATGTCCACTGCCGACGGAAGGGTTCGACCCCCCGGTTTCACCATGTGTCTGCCTCCCAGCCAGGTGTCCCCTATGTGTCTTGCCATGGGGCACCACCTGTCGGCTCGACAGGTTAAGAGCCCTCTTCCCTTTTAATTGTTCTTTGAAGTGTGAGTCCGGTTTGAATAAACCGGCTTCCTCAATCATGTAATCGGATACATTGAGGCTGTTATCCTCCGGGAGGATGGGTTCCGACATCCTTTCCCCCATTCCGGTATCCATAACCCAGAAACCGAGTCCAAATCGGCCGTAGAAAGAGCAATATCCGATTCCCCTGTCAGTTGTTTACCATAGAGTCCGTTTCCCAAACGGCAGCTACAAAATCAGAGGCAGCAGCGTTGAGTGTTGCAATAATGGAAAAAACAAATAATAAAACCAAAACCCAAAACTGCTTGTAGACCCGGAAACACGGAGGACCACACGCCACCCGCACGCCGATGTCGCCGGAGTCGGATTTGTAGTTCCAATGAGCAGGAAGATGTTCAATCCCGGCCGCAACAGTGTGATGTCTCAACCCACAACATTCATTTTACCGGTTTCCAAACAAGACGACAGTTATATGCCACCACCATTAAATCCCACTCACCGCCTGAACGCGCCCACTCATCACCGTAGCAGTCCTAGCCCCGTCATGGAAACCCTAGCCACGCCATGGAAACCCTAGTCGTCCGTCGCTCCAGAAACCCTCAAGCCCTCAGCTCAACCCACCTTTTCATGCCAGCACCTAGTCTCAATATATTTTTGTATTTATATACGTAATAATTTAGTACACAATTACAATTGTATAGAAAATTCAATTGCTAATGCCATGACTATTTAACACTTGTATGGAAATGCTATTAAATACTTATAGATCACTTTAAGTATGTTTGGAATATAAGGACTCCCTTTGTTTGCATTTTTCCTTGAAAAGGGACATGACAAAGGATTGTCCCATTGTAAACTGAAGTGCTAATAACCATTGAAGAATCATTGAATCTCATTTAAAAATTAAAATACTTAGTAGACTTTTGGATGTTGACGTAGTTTTAAGTGAATTTTTTAATAATTTTTAAAGTATAAATACATTTTTATATATAAATAAACCTAAGTCTCTGACGTCAACTATTATTAGAGGAATAACTGATTAGAAGTGGGGCACTATTAAAAAGGCAACTGATGATATCTGTTTAGTTGTCATCGGAGGAATAACTTATAAGAAGTCGAGTATTATTGAAAAAGCCTCCGACAAGTATTGAGACTAGTTGGAATCAGAGAACAATTGATAAGACGTGGGGTGCTATTAAGAAGACGTCTGATGAACTACTGAGAGGGTCTGCGAATCCTTTGACTGTGCAAGCATATACCTATAAGCAATACCAGACACATTCCGCACCTACACAAGGATCCGCTGGGATCTTTAGCAAGTTCTTCACGACAAATAACGGTGCTCTGTGACCTCACTTTCAGTGTTTTGAACAAAATTTCAATATAAGTTTGAAAGAATCGATACCTACAATACCGATCTTGAAAGAGAGGAAAAAAAAAACCATAGCTACAAGATTGAATTGCCCTGTGTGGATGAATAACATTTCTTCTAGATCGAAGGGCCATCAGTTGCATAATCATAGTTTCATATGTCATAATATTTGGCTGCATAGTTTCATCATCGAGCTACGTAAGACACCCCGACTGTTATATTCCTTCTAATTTTTCTGTCTCTGAAATGTTAGGTTCATTGCAGGTGTAATGCCCCATATTTTCACTAGGCATGTTTACTTGTCGTACATACTGCACTCTATTTTGCTTATTATGTGTTGGACTCAGCTAGACTAAGTGAACTATATTTTCGGCATGTTAGACCTGATTATATCTTGCTACCATGTTTATGTTGTTACTATGTTATGTTGTCACTATGACTATGATGTTACGATATTATGATGTTACTATGTTCATGCAGCTACTAGGTTATGATTATCATGAGATTCATTGCTTTTATGATGACAATACATGTTTTAACGTTTTCATTGATGGAATGTGAAATATACAATGTTGTACGTGGATGCCATCCTACGATGAAATTGATTGAATTGTTATATGTCATGCGTATCTGTGATGAACTAAAATTGTGACGTGAAATAAAATGATGTTGATGATATGGATCAATTGGTGATTGAATGGAAATGCTTGTTGTAAAATGTGTATTTTACGAAATACTAACCTATAGGACACAAGGGCTATGGGATAGTCAGATACTTGATCTGATATATGGGATAAGAACTTGTCCATGCAGTAAACCTTAGCAACCGAAATTGATGATACGATGACACGGTCTGATAATCTTGATAGCAACAGAGTATGATTTGATAGGGTATAGACCCAGTGTGTTGAGAGGGATGGATGTATTTCCCACCCTATGTTTATATAATACCCGAGGTCGTGGGAGGGCGGTGCTGAGACACGCTCCCCAAGTTGTTGTGATGACGACGGTCGTATGCTTGCTAGGAGAGGCTAGGTCTGCTAGTTAGCCGACGCTACCACTCTCAGGTTCTATGTGGCCAGGTCAGTATAGCTGACATCCACTCTTGTACTAGCAGAGGAAGGATAGGGAGGATGCAGACGTAGGTTAGGATGGGAGGAAATGTTAGTTAGTAGTGTTGAGGGTTGGGTATTCCTTGATCTTGACTTAGTAGTAGTAGGTGTCCCTTCCTTGAGAATGATTAATTGATTAATTATTATGAATTGGAAAATATAATGATGTTATAATTTGATTGGTTAATTGTTAAATGACTAAAAGATACTAAAATGCTTATGTTGAATGTATGTTTGTTATGTCTGAACGAATGATTTTGATCCCGTGAGTTAGTAAATACACAATAGGATAAATAATGTTTTCATATAGTACATGTATGATCTATGCATACGCTGGCCACGTATGCACACCTTGCACATGTACGCTAGTATTGATGTGATAAATACTTAACATGCTAAATGATTGTAATGTTATTTTGGATAAGAGTCAGTCTTGCATTAATTGAGTTCGAATAATGATTGTTTAATCATTTGGATATGAATAGATAGGTCAATTAGTTTAGTTAATAATTACATATAAGTGATGCATTAGGAATTGTCATGAGATAGTTATTGTAAATAACATAGATATTGTTCAGTATACACCAATAGTACAGTTCTAATTAGTGTTTATCATATTGTTTAAACCATTGAAGGTGTTTTGTTTAAAATTAATTAATGTTATACTTATATTATGTTTTATTTCCTTTAAAGCAATTATTATTATTAATGTTGTTGTTAACATGCATAATCTTATTGTTATTAAAATTGATGTCAAATAAACATAGCTTAATGGTTTTGCGTAAATGGATGAATTTATCTCGATTGTTTTATGTGAATAGTAAAAAGGAATAATATTATTATTTTAAAAAACAATTGAAAGTGATACTTTTGATATCATTATATTCCATATTATATTGTTATTTAAACTTTAATTGTAAATCAAACAACATTGTCTAATGGGGATTTGGTTGAATAATAAAGACATGAGCATCCTCCATATGTAAAGTCAAGTTTGTATTTATTATATTATCCTATCCGCATTTAAAGATTAAGCGATGTAATAAATTCTATATTATTTAACTTGTCCCATAAGTTTAAATAAGACAAGTCATGCTTATTCTTAAATGAAAGTAAACGATAGGAAATCTATATAATTGGACAACCTTAATTGGAATTGGATTATTTCACCGCTCGATAGAAACAAGGAATCTGACAAACATATTTAAATATTATTTTATCCTTGAGTAGTGTGATTGTATTAATGGTTTAGAATCCCGAAAACATGGAGGGCTAAGGCGGTGGAGTAAGAATGAAGTTTGAAGGTGGAAAATGGTATATAGGCAAGAGTTTGGGGATTTGATAGGGGGTTGGTTCTTTTGGGAGTGAGCAGGGAGGAGAACTATGATTTGATTTGGAAGTGAAGGAGGAGGAGGAGGGCTAAGGCGGTGGAGTAAGAATGAAGTTTGAAGGTGGAAAATGGTATATATGCAAGAGTTTGGGGATTTGATAGGGGGTTGGTTCTTTTGGAAGTGAGCAGGGAGGAGAACTATGATTTGATTTGGAAGTGAAGGAGGAGGAGGAGGGCTAAGGCGGTGGAGTAAGAATGAAGTTTGAAGGTGGAAAATGGTATATAGGCAAGAGTTTGGGGATTTGATAGGGGGTTGGTTCTTTTGGGAGTGAGCAGGGAGGAGAACTATGATTTGATTTGGAAGTGAAGGAGGAGGAGGAGGGCTAAGGCGGTGGAGTAAGAATGAAGTTTGAAGGTGGAAAATGGTATATATGCAAGAGTTTGGGGATTTGATAGGGGGTTGGTTCTTTTGGAAGTGAGCAGGGAGGAGAACTATGATTTGATTTGGAAGTGAAGGAGGAGGAGGAGGGCTAAGGCGGTGGAGTAAGAATGAAGTTTGAAGGTGGAAAATGGTATATATGCAAGAGTTTGGGGATTTGATAGGGGGTTGGTTCTTTTGGGAGTGAGCAGGGAGGAGAACTATGATTTGATTTGGAAGTGAAGGAGGAGGTGGGAAAATCAACAGGAAATACTGCATTGTTGAACAAAAGGGAAGTTGTTATTGGGATTATTGGCTGTGGGCTCAGGGGCTAGAAAACCCATTGGTTTCCTAGGGCCAGCATGATAAGAGCTGGTCGGCAGGGAGGTTCATCTGTTTTGGTTACTAAGTCTTGGACCAAAGGGGCTGCAGGAACTAAGAGATCTGCTACAACCTATTGTGACAGGTATTCTACTAGTAGTTTAGTCCATTATTTATATGCTAATCTATGCATGGATAAATGTGAAATGAATAGTTCATTACAATAGGGCTTAACAAGAGCATCATGTCACTTACAAGAAATGAACCTGGGTGGGGAGGGCAACTATCTTTCCTCCCAACCATCCAAGCCACAACCAATGGACACACACACACACACACACACACACACACACACACCAGATGCATACAATTCTAGATTAATATGATAAGAATGTGAATAGAAATAGGAAAATAAAATATAAATCTAAAAAAAAAGGAACTTGAATTTTATTTAAACCAAGCTCTAAATGAGCTGTGTACTCGATTACACATTGATTTTGACCAAGTGATAATTTTAGTGATGTTCCTGATGGAAGAGCACTACAGCAGGTTTATAGCTTTCCCAATTTGTTAATTGGGAAAATGCCCCAGCATAGCGGCAAGTTCTGGATTCTTCCCACAATCGAAAAATCTCATCCTTGTATAGGCTATTTGGAGAAATCACGCTCCTTGTGGTAGAGGATTCGACTCTAGTCTTTTTCGACTTCGGACAAGCTGTTTGTTCCGGAGTGAGAAAATAATTAGATGCATTAATCCCAATTCCATCCATTCTTCAAGCTCTCGAATGCGTTTTCAGCCATATTATGAGGACTTGATAAACTACATCGGCTGTTGTAGCCTCTAGGGATAATTATAGGTACATATGACCAGGGGCTCAAGATGAGCAACGGATTGGAATTGCAATTGACGGTAGTTGCTGTTACTTTTCTCAGTTCAAGCTTTTGTTCCCGCACAACATGCTTATGGAATTTTGCAGCTTGAGCACTGGAAAAAATATTCTCCATTGAGGCAAATTCAGGTTGCCCTCGCCAAATATGCCTTAGACTAAATCCCTTCGACTTCGACGTCTCTGCCGAATTATAATAGTAAGGAGAAGGAGAAGGCGACAACACAATCACGACCGTCTTCAGTTTCAGAAATGAAGTGGTCATGTGACAATCAACAAATTTCCAAGGAGATGGACTTGGGGTTGTGGGATTCTTTGTTTGACGACATTGGTGGCCTGAATTTGGAGAAATTTTCGTTGATTGAGGAGGCGTCAGTGTTGGAGTTCATTCCATCTTGGTAGGAGGACCACCAAGAGGACCAGCAAGAAGGGTACATCTTCTCGACCCCAGTACAAATTTATGGAACTTCTGAGACATTTGAATCACTTATAGGGAAGAGGAGGAAACAAATATTCCACTTCTAAAATCCCAACCGATCACAAAATACCATTTTTCGTCGCGTCGTCAAGTAGGCATCAAGCTTCGACCAAATTGTCAAAATATTTTTCCAATTTCTTCACACGCAGATTGAACAAATCTTCCATGAGTTGCTTAGAAACTCACTGATCACTAACACCTTGGTCTTAGTGTAACAACACCAAATGACATGTCAAATTTTGAAAATTTAGATTTTAAATTAATTTTAATTTCTGACAATTTTATTCTCTCTTGCAGGGATTTAAGTTTAATCCAAACAATACTTTTCAAAAAATACAAATTATATTTTCTTTTTTCCAAAAAATCAATTTAATATGTTTTTTTCCAAAACATTATAAAAACATTGAATTAACACTTACCAACTAATGCAGAGTCAAAAGCTTTGACCATCAAACGATTAGGATATATCCCTGCCCGGCAGGGACATAATAAGAGAATTTTATATATCAATTTCATATTTATGCTAAAATCTACCAAGATTATATTATTATTATTTATACAAATCATAAAATTAAATTATTATGATTGTGATGTTTATATTATGAAAGCTATGTTACCTATCTAATAAAACAAAGTCAAAAAATACTTTATCAATTTTTTTTCATAGGAATTTCATCATAACACCCACTAAGCTGCGATGCCCTGATTTATAAAAATCATAAAATTAAATTATTATGATTGTGATGTTTATATTATGAAAGCTATGTTACCTATCTAATAAAACAAAGTCAAAAAATACTTTATCAATTTTTTTTCATAGGAATTTCATCATAACACCCACTAAGCTGCGATGCCCTGATTAATGTGAATAATACGGTGCAATGAGTGATGACACAATTAATGTGGAAAATGATAAATTTGCGTGTCCGGATGACGTGGACGCAGACACTGCCGGCAATGGTACGCTATTGAAATTTAGGTAGCTCGAGGACACTGATTTTATGGTTGCTTGTTCTTTCTTAGTACCCCGCCACACGGAATCCATGTAACTCTGTCCGCCATGATTGCAGACGGTCAACTGATTCCTTATACACAAAAGCATACGAAGCGACGCAAACTGCACCAAATCCTTGCCTATAAATCAATCTGTCTCCCAGCCTGAAGGCAAAAGAAAAAGAAAACCTCACAAAAATGGCGGACGGAGACGAGAGGGAAGATATGGAGACTGGACCAGGGTTCGAATTAGCAGCCGGAGTATCATCAGTTAATGTGTCAGCAGAGGGAGGATCCTCTTCCAGAGGCCATTCCATCTTGCAGTTTTCGCCGCTGCAGAGCACCGTGGACGAGGGTTTCTGGAGAAAATTAGCCGACCTTAAGCTCGAGGTCCTCGGTATTTCAGAAAATCCGATCGAGATCACAGGTTCAAATCCCTGGCGCATTCACTGTATTATTTTGTCTTTATAAAGAATGCATTAGAAAATGCTAGAGATCGACTGCTGTTCAAGAGATATAATCCAATATAATTTATACATTTTATTGTATGAATTAATAGTTTTTGAGAAATTATTTCAGTTCGAGATTTTGTTTTTTCTTCGGAAAAATAAAGAATTCAATTTAATGCTTTGAAAACGCAAAAGAAGATTTAGAAAAAAGAAAAACAAAACGAAGATTATGAGATGAACTAGTTGAAAAAATTATAATAAATGTAAAAACTTAGAAAAAGAAATTTAAAATCAAAATTCTTATAATGGGAGACCTCCATTCATTCTTACTTTGGATGCAATTTCCTAGATTATGGAGCTCATTATCCCAGCAGTTTAAGGTTTTGATCCTCTTAGTTTTAGCCTTTAGATAAGCCTTTTGATTGCAAATTGCCATCGTTTTTAGATGTGCTAGAGGGACTTCTGCATGTCACTGTAGGCTAAAATTATTTGTTCATAGAAATAAATTTCAGCCAGTTTAATTTAAGATATTGAAGAGTCTGTTAAAAGTTTCTCTCAAGTAAAAAAATGTATGCAAAATTCACAAAAGCGCTGTGTCCTTTTTAAAGCTAATTCTTGAGTTATACATCAAATATTTTGTAAATTTTATTTGACAAGCTTGTCCATTATCTTTCTTTTTATGTTTCAAACAGATGATATCAATGGACTAAATTTCAAGTTTCCCTTATGATATCAATCGACTAAATTTCAATATGGGAAACTTGAAGGTATAATGCTACGAGCATAAGATAATTGGTGAACAAACTCTTTGCAGATGATTTTCTGTCGTATCTTCAATTTGAGAAAAATGTTGTAAGATTACCATGCACACTACTAACGTGTTTTGCAAAGCATAGAAGGTATGCTCAATTTAAAACAATTCTATCAACCGTGACTAAGTTTAGTATCGGAGTAAATTTATGGCAGTTATAAGAACTTTATTAAAAGCCCTGGTTCCCGTAAGGTATTTGCTTCAATGTGTATTTTTTTTATTCTTATCGTGTAGCTTGAAGCCTTTTAGGGCTATCTTATCCTTGCAGAGGAATTTGTTTCATTAGGCATCTTCTATTAGGATCCACAAAACCGATGAATGCCACTCTGCATTGCCTTGTTTAGCAGTCCTCTTTTAATTAGGATTTTTAGAGGACGGCAAGTTGACATATAGTAAGTCTTTCCTCTATACTATTACTGCATTTATTATGAATTTGTAGGAGGATAGCTAAATACCCCACAACAAAACACTGTGGGATTACTGTCACAAAGACAGAGATCTCCGATACACCATTGCAAAAGAGGTGAAAGCCTGCATGACCAAAGTGAGAAGACTTTATTCCAGAGACAGCGGCAATGCAAACATACACACAGCAAATGGTGGCTGACAATGTTATCTTAGTTTTGTTAAGCTTTCTTTATCATCTATGTTAAGCTTTAATATTCAAATTATGGCTAACTAGTAAGTTCAAGATTTTATAGGAATAATTTCCAGAATTGCTTTGTATGCATCTTGTTTTTTTTTTTTTTTCTCTAAGCAAGAAACATTATATTAAAACCTTCATTACAAAAAAGATCAGGACTCACAGGGCCTTTCATGCCCAGATATTCTGTAACACATCCCCACTACTAGATTCATTTGTTCATCTATTCCTTCTACACAGAAACTATCTACTCCCATAACCCTGATAATAATCTGTCTCAAAAGACCTTCAAACATAGTCTGGATAAACTGCGGAGAAAGACACTACAGCCGAAGTGGAATGAACTACATAGGTGGATACTGTGGGTAAGACCCGCAAGCACCATAACAGACGACCCGAACAAAAAGATACGGAATCATCAGAAAAAACCTGTAATCAAAATAAACCAAACCGAGACCCATCATTTAGGAGTCTGGGCGATGTTTTGATGGATCAGAGTTCCAGAGCGAAGGCTGCCAAGCTTGTGGTCGTCTGCGGATGAGGACTGGCCAGACAGACCATGAATAAGGCAAGTTCCCGGAGGGCGCGGAGCAGAAGGACCAGCAGCAGTACCTGGAGTCTTCGGTGACACGCCAAGTTTTAGAGCTATGCGATCGATTGTCCTTCGCATCGAGCGATTATCTTCCAAGTGCTCTTTCCAAGCTCTCGCTGGTTCAACCTCGCCCAAAGCCTTGTTTTCCCTGTCCATCATCACGTGGGCCAGGAGCTCCTTAGTAACCCAGTAGGTGGTGACAATCCTATCATAGGCAGAAAGACGCCCAGCTGTAGTCCCATAATCACTTATCCACTCTTCTACCTCCTCTTTGATAGTATCAATATCTAGGGCTTTGACCTGCTCCCACAGGTCCTTCTCAACCCGTTCAATTTCCTCCCTGATAATACGTGGGATGCGCTTGCGGAAGAAATGGGCGGCCTGCCCTACTTTCCGCAGCTCTCGGGTCGTTTTCTTCCTTCCATCAACCTTTTTACCCTTACGCGCTTGCCGCTTGGGAGCCATTGCACCAGTCACCCGGAACAACAAATAACACCACACTCGCTCTTGATAGCACTCATAACAACTACCCAGAACATACAGAGACAAAATGCGAGGACGAAGGGAGTGCTCTGAATAAATAGCCAAGTGGTGCAAACCAAAACCGGTAACCATACTAATTCCTCTCAACATGCTATTGGGTTGCACGAGAATCCCGTACCTCTCTTGGCTTCTCTGCTTGGTTCGCCGTACCTTGCATTTCAATGGACGGAGGTGGTTGCAAGATTTCCCCATTATTGAAAATCGGGGTGAGATCATGGGTAGTCATGTCCTGGTTTAATACTGAAGAACTGGCTTCGCATGATGATTGCAGATGGGACGACATCCAGGTGTTGAGTGGGCTTGACAAATGTGCGTTCGTCATAGTAACCGAGGCCAGACTTGTGCGCCCCATCGTATCCTGGTATAGCCTGATGTCATGGGCTGCCAGGTGGGTGCACTGGATCTGCCAGTCATTACCTCCTGTTGAAAAATGACAACAAAAACTCAGAAATCTGCCCACTTAACAGCCAACTGTAATCTGATGTCAAACACTTTACAAATCACTGATATTGACCTCAACATTTAGCACAAGTCATGCACATTTATCAAACACTAAAATTAACTTGACTGTAGGCTAATATACTGTCTGTAAAGTACATTTAGCAGCGGAAAAACTTAATAACCAACAGACTGTCATAAAAGTTCATGCACAGAAAAAAATGTACCAGCATGCAGTAAGCAGCATATAAACATAGAATTTTTGGTCAATAATGACCCTGGAAAAACCCCACACTTCGGGAAAAAAACCAGTCAAGAGAGAGAGTCTTTATTGAGCACTTAAGGAATATTACAGAGAGTGTAGCAACAACGTATTACATCAAGAAATTACACAGTGATTTCTAGCATTGACTGAGCATAAAAATCTTAGTTGACTATGACCATACAGACCCCTTTTTAGTGCCCATAAATGACTAAAACCTACAGTAAACAGTACAACAGAAATATACTTTGGAGTTTGTGCAGAAATAAGACAAAAATCTCAGTAGAAGATCACCTCGAAAACTATGCCCACAGGCTGTCTCGTTTTCTGTGCAATTTGGTGACTGTACGGCCTCACTTTTCTGCAGTATGAAACTCCTCTCTTCAGCTGTACGGAACTACCACTCTTCTGATGCAAAACTTCACTGTAGACAGTGCTCTCTACCTTGGGAATCGAGCCCCTCTTGCTGCTGTTAACAAATGCTGGAATCTTTCTAGGGATGCGTGCTCCTCTCCTAGGGAAATGCGTCCTCTTCTGTGCCCAGCCTTCTCTCTATTCCTCTTCTCAACGTCTCCTCTCTCAAGAAACTCGAGCCTCTCCAAAACTGCTCTCTTGGAATGTGTGCCAAAAATGGACTCATTCAATTTTTATTTACCCTATTAGGGTTACTCTCATGACTTTTCAACTTCAATGGATGAGATTAGATTTCGGCCAAGAGATCTATGGCTAGGATCTAATCTATCACTCACTTAAACCTCCTAAGTGAACTTTACAACAAATTTTTCTTTTTGAAAAGTCACATTACCCTAAATATTTAAAAAGTACACTTTATGACTTAGAGTCACTTTAAAAACATAATAAAGTGCAACTCACTTTAAAATCATAAAGTCACATAAAAAAGGTACTTTAATAAAAACTTATTAATAAAGTCACTTTAAGAATATTAATGAGACTCCAAGTTATTGACCCCTGCACCTAGGCACTTGATGCAGGAGTGCCACCGAGCTATCAAATGCTAACACTCCCTCTTAGCGAGGGAGGTACTATTATCATCAGCTCCACCTGGATCTCTCCCTCCAATAACTGAAGCTCCCTCTGAATCTGAATGCCTCTCAGATACCTGCACTGGATCAACTGCTGAAGGTCTCCGTCTTACAACTTTGTGTTAGGATATTCCTATACTCCATCCTAGTCCCACCAGTATTTTGATCATTTACATTTTCAATCATGCATGCACTTTTAGGGTTTTCATGCATTCTAGGGTTTGCATGCATTTTGCATGCATCCCAGTCATCAGTCCAGCACCTAGCCCTCAATTAGCCAGCCCCCAGGAGCTTCTCACTATTCAGTTTTAGCCCTCCAGTTGCTTAATGCGGCCTTCTTCCTTGATTTTAGGGAGCAACTCGCCCTTCTTCACCTACTAGTCCAGTTGTCTTCAGTTTACACTTAGTTACACTCAGTTACAGTCAATTACAGTTAGTTACACTTAGTTACACCTACCAGAGTTAGTTTGACTGATGGTTGACAGTTACTTGAGCATTGATGACTTCATTGATGATGATGAAGACTTCCAGTTGTGCTCCGATGACACTCCAGTGATCCTTTGATCACTCCATGAAGGCTAATTCGAATTGCCACCTTAGGCATTCGAATTCCTCATGCATTGTAATTATTTATATGTCCATTTGTGATTAATAATTAAGTGTGTGTGAAGTATTATTGCTTCTATCTGAGTTCTACTGTACCATATTATTCTGTTGCTCATTATACTGTATTGTTCACTCTTCTTCTATTTTCCTGCTTAATCATAATTACTCTTGTGAGGTACACATCATCTCTTAGATCTGCTATGAGGATTTTCACATGGTATCAGAGCATGTTGAGAGAATTGTTTATCTCCATTCTTGAGAGTTTTTTGCAGGTTATTACCAAGATTTCGAGTGCAGCAGTTTCTGCATTTTTGCATCGGTAGCAGTTGCAGTTATTCTATATTGTTTTTGCAGGTCTTCTACAGCTTCAATGTATTCAGAAGAAATCTATCCTCCTCCATTCAACTATGATCCTCTTTCTCCATTCAACTATGATGAATGGAAACCAAAGATGATAGCACATTTGAAGAGAAATGGTCTCTTTGATTATTGTTTTGAGAGAGAGTTCGAATCCTCTGAAGAAAATATTGACTGGTTAAATAATGGTGACAAAGCCATGGGAAACATGATGCTTGCTATGTCTCGGTGCTTGGTACATCAATTCATTGATGATGTTGAATCTCCAAAAGAGCTATGGGCCTACCTGGATGAAAGATTTGGCAGACAGAATGAAGGGATTGGTCCAAATCCATTCGAAAGCAAGCAAAGTGTTCCATTCGCTCCCCTTGATGGTCTCTCAGATCATGAACCAGTATCATCTCATATTGAAGTTGTTGACAAAGAACTTGCAAATTCTCCACTCATGCTCAAACTTTCTTCTCTTTCTGTGCCAGCTCACACTCTAGATATTGCAGAAGGTCCTAAATCCTCTCTTGCACCAGAGTCTGTTGGTTTGCATCATTGTCACATGATTATTTCAGAGGTCAAAACAGCTACTGAAGGTAATGCATTCGCTCCTCTCCAGCTATCTCCTCTTTTATGCTACTATATGGTCATAAATTCATGCTTTCAGAAGGTTATTGAAGATTATGGCCATTGCCATTCGCTTGGGATAAATTCTCATGCAATTACTGGTTTTGATCTCACCTCTCATGGTTCAAAGGAGATCTCAAGAAACCATGATTCAAGTCTTGGATCTAATTTGGATTCTAAGCAATTACTGCTTGGGATAATTTCTCATGCATATGATAGTTTTGATCTCACCCCTGCTGGTTCAAAGGAGATCTCAAGAAACTGTTTTGAAAGTCTTAAATCTGATTTTGATTTCAAGCAAACATGTAATAGTTCTTTTTGGCATAATCTCACCAATGGTGGTTCGAAGGAGAAGACAAAGGACTATATGCACTTTCAAAGATTTGATCCTACCTCAGCTGATTCGAATCATAGGTTCAAGGATCATTCTCATACTGTTGGATTTGTTCTCATCACATTCGAACTAAAGAGCAAGTACAAGCACATGCTTTTTGAGCATGATCCACTTCTTCCCAAGAAGAAGATACCTCCAGACATATGGCCAAGCATCACACCTGCTTGAGTTTGGAGCATTTATTTTTTGTGTGTGCCTTACAGTCTGCTTTTGAGGAGGGGGTATTTTTCCCATGAAATTTTCCCACTTCCTTGGTTTATTGATTGTTATTATTCATTATATTGGGTGACCTTTGGTCTTAGTTACCAGGGCCCAGGATGGATTAAGGGGGGGTGTTATGATATTCCTATACTCCATCCTAGTCCCACCAGTATTTTGATCATTTACATTTTCAGTCATGCATGCACTTTTAGGGTTTGCATGCATTTTGCATGCATCCCAGTCATCAGTCCAACACCTAGCCCTCAGTTAGCCAGCCCCCAGGAGCTTCTCACTATTCAGTTTTAGCCCTCCAATTGCTTAATGCACCCTTCTTCCTTGATTTTAGGGAGCAACTCGCCCTTCTTCACCTACCAATCCAGTTGTCTTCAATTTACACTTAGTTACACTCAGTTACAGTCAGTTACACTCAATTACACTTAGTTACACTCAGTTACACCTACCAGAGTTAGTTTGACTGATGGTTGACAGTTACTTGAGCATTGATGACTCCACTGATGATGATGAAGACTTCCAGTTGTGCTCCGATGATACTAGTTGTGCTTTGATGACACTCCAGTGATCCTTTGATCACTCCATGAAGGCTAATTCGAATTGCCACCTTAGGCATTCAAATTCCTCATGCATTGTAATTATTTATATGTCCATTTGTGATTAATAATCAAGTGTGTGTGAAGTATTATTGCTTCTATCTGAGTTCTACTGTACCATATTATTCTGTTGCTCATTATACTGTATTGTTCACTCTTCTTCTATTTTCCTGCTTAATCATAATTACTCTTGTGAGGTACACATCATCTCTTAGATCTGCTGTGAGGATTTTCACACTATGAACTGAGAGCTATCCTCACTCTCCTGCTCATCCTGAAGAACCATATCATACCAACTCTGTTTCTTCACAGAGTTGGATGAATCCTCCACACTGACAGCCACTGCTGTTGCCACTGAGTCTGATCTCTCGCCAGGCTCACCATCCACCGGATGCCCCAAAGCTCGGTCTACCAGGCCATCACGGATGCCAAGCAGACTCACTGCACCCAAGCCTCCACTCACCGGATATATATAAACACGCCCACTCACATGAAGAACCACATCCGTCATCCTCCAAAGCTGAAACTGAGACCAAGTTCCTCTTCAGCTCTGGAACAAACAACACATCGCCAACCTCCAGATAACCACCAGACTCGAGTTGGAATAGGACTTTTCCAACTCCTTCTATTGCATGGGTGCCGGCATACCCATCCTCAGTCAGTATAACTCTGTCAATATCTGTCAACTCTTGGAACACTGCTCGTATCCCTGTCATATGGCATGCTACTCCACTATCTATGTACCATGCTCCAGTATCCAAAATCTCTGCTACACTACTGTCTGAAAGAATTGAGACGAGCGAGAATTCCCTCTCAAATTCCATCGCAAAATCTCCCACTTCAGCTGGAGAGGCTGCCTCAGGCTCTTCTTTCTTCTTGTTCTTCTTCTTGTTGGGACATTGCCCAGCATAGTGACCATAACTCTGGCAAGCAAAGCATTTTACTTTGCTCAAGTCTTTGGCTCCACTGCTCGAGCCACCCTTTTTCTTTCTACCCTTAGCTGAAAGGGCCACATTCTCATCATCAGCAACCTGCTTAGTCTTCCCTTGAGATCCTTCTCGGATCTCGTCCTGAGTAAAGTCACCCCACAGTCTTTCCCAAGAGGGAAAGTTCTCTCTGCCAACTGCACACTTCACGAACACATCCCACTCCTTAGAGAAGCCCTTCAGGGCTATCCGCACTAGCGCGGGATCAGGAATCATCTCACCCACTGCACTCAATTCATCTTTTATTTGTCTGAGTCTAGTGAGGTAAGAGGCTACATTCTTACCTCTTGCCATCTTAGTGCCATGAAGCTTATCTTTTAGAGCCATTTTACGATTTTCATTCTTGTTCTCATATAAACTTTTTGAAGTATCCCACATCCCTTAGCAGTTAATTTTTCTACCAAATGTGGGATGAGGTGATCTCGAACACCATCCAGAAGCAGTCTCTGCGTTCTGGCCGCCTTCACCTCATGTATGTCAAGGGCTATAGGATCAACTGCGGGAGGAACCACTGTGGTACTGACAAAGGTCCATAACTTGTTTTCCTTGAGAACAACTGTCATTCGGGATTTCTACTGTAAGTAGTTGGAAATCCCTTCCAACCGATCTTCATACCGGATGCAAGCCATCATTTACTTCTGCTCTTTTTCCAACAAGGCACACTCTGCCTTCTTTGACCAAAAATATCAACTGTACTGAACCAACACTTCTCTGCTCACTGCCAAAAAAAAATATCAGCACTTCTCTGCTGCCCAACAGTCCACTGAAATCTCAGAGCCCCAGCTCTGATACCATGTTGAAAAATGACAACAAAAACTCAGAAATCTGCCCACTTAACAGCCAACTGTAATCTGATGTCAAACACTTTACAAATCACTGATATTGACCTCAACAGTAAGCACAAGTCATGCACATTTATCAAACACTAAAATTAACTTGACTGTAGGCTAATATACTGTCTGTAAAGTACATTTAGCAGCGGAAAAACTTAATAACCAGTAGACTGTCATAAAAGTTCATGCACAGAAAAAAATGTACCAGCATGTAGTAAGTAGCATATAAACACAGAATTTTTGGTCAACCATGACCCTGGAAAAACCCCACACTTCGGGGAAAAAACCAGTCAAGAGAGAGAGTCTTTATTGAGCACTTAAGGAATATTACAGAGAGTGTAGCAGCAACGTATTACATCAAGAAATTACACAGTGATTTCCAGCATTGACTGAGCATAAAAATCTTAGTTGACTGTGACCATACAGACCCCTTTTTAGTGCCCAGAAATGACTGAAACCTACAGTAAACAGTGCAGCAGAAATATACTTTGGAGTTTGTGCAGAAATAAGACAAAAATCTCAGTAGAAGATCACCCCGAAAACTGTGCCCACAGGCTGTCTCGTTTTCTGTGCATTCTGGTGACTGTACGGCCTCACTTTTCTGCAGTATGAAACTCCTCTCTTCAGCTGTACGGAACTACCACTCTTCTGATGCAAAACTTCACTATAGACAGTGCTCTCTACCTTGGGAATCGAGCCCCTCTTGCTGCTGTTAACAAATGTTGGAATCTTTCTAGGGATGCGTGCTCCTCTCCTAGGGAAATGCACCCTCTTCTGTGCCCAGCCTTCTCTCTATTCCTCTTCTCAACGTCTCCTCTCTCCTCAAGAAACTCGAGCCTCTCCAAAACTGCTATCTTGGAATGTGTGCCAAAAATGGAGACTCATTCAACTTTTATTTACCCTATTAGGGTTACTCTCATGACTTTTCAACTTCAATGGATGAGATTAGATCTCGGCCAAGAGATCTATGGCTAGGATCTAATCTCTCACTCACTTAAACCTCCTAAGTGAACTTTACAACAAATTTTTCTTTTTGAAAAGTCACATTACCCTAAATATTTAAAAAGTACACTTTATGACTTAAAGTCACTTTAAAAACATAATAAAGTGCAACTCACTTTAAAATCATAAAGTCACATCAAAAAGGTACTTTAATAAAAACTTATTAATAAAGTCACTTTAAGAATATTAATGAGACTCCAAGTTATTGACCCCTGCACCTAGGCACCTGATGCAGGAGTGCCACCGAGCTATCAAATGCTAACACCTCCCTCGTCCGGCAGTTGTCCTTCAGCCTCCCTAGCTCCGTTGCGTTCCCCGATGTTTGCCAACAGGTCAGCCACCTTATTGCCTTTGCGTTTAACGTGGGTAAAGGACCAAGCGTGGCGGCCACGGATGAGGGCAGTAAGCCTTTTGACCCAATGTTTTAATAACCGGAACCGGGAATCAAACCGGTCTGGGGTCAACTCGAACCGGAACCGGAACCTGTAATGAACCGGAGCGGTTTGATTTCAATGAACCAGACTATTAAAAAATACAAAAAAAATTACAATTTTAATCATAAAAATTATATTTAACATTCCAAGGTATATTTCAAAGCATTAGACTCATTTAACTAACACAAACTTGAAATTAACTTACTGTGTGAATTGCCTTAAGCATCCATGATCCATGTACATCATCGAGATTCGAGAGCAATGTGCTAGATAAATCAATTGAACTTAACACTACATAAAGATTCCATAAATACAATTTAAGACGCTATGCAAGATAAACTTGTAAAAATGAACCATATATAAAAGATCATCTAGAATTCAGCATGTGATTTGATTAACAAGATTCAGCATTGAGCAATCATGAAATATTTTGTTGTTCAAATGACTTAGGACAGAAATATGAAATCAGAATTTCCAAAATTCCAAAGAAGCCTTATAGCCAATAGTTCAAGTGATTATTATTGTTAAAATTTTAATTATTAACTGCCACATAATTTTCAGAAATAACTCCGTGTTGTCCTAATAAATTACAGTGAAATAAACCAACAAAATACCTGAAAATAAACCAATCAATCTAGTTTATACAAAAATGTGTCCATATAAAATTGCTCCAAGGGACTCTAAGCCATGTGCAACTGATTATGATGTGTTAGGACTCGGGATCTAGAATCTGAAGGAAGTCATCAGTCATCTGTTGGATTACCCCCATACAATATGAGTAATGAGAGCTAACATATTGTATGAAGTCTATTGCAGATTTCATTTTCAGATTATGGGTATTCAGATTTATGTTTGCTAATCTTCAAAATTAAACAAGTAAAACTGGGATGGAAGAATATCTATTCCCAGCTTTTGACCCTTTTAATATTCATGGGTATTCCCAGGAAGAGTATCTATTCCCAGCTGGCCGGCCGAGTTATTACGGAACCGGACTAGTTTATTCCGGTTAGGCCGGTTTGGTATTGAACCGGGCCGGTTAGGTCCGGTTCATTACCAAACTGGGCCCCCGGTCCGAGTTGAAGGCCAGTTTGGTACTCCACTTCAGCTGACCGGTAAAACCGGTCGGTTCCGGTTTGAACCGGACCGGTTATTAAAACATTGTTTCAACCCGATACATCATTCTCTAGCGCTTCACGACTTTGGCAACCGTTTGTCCACCTTGTATCTTTTTAGCCATTTGGATGATGACGTGCGAATCCCCTTCAATGACCATGGGTTCCCAGCCATTGCGAATTGCAATTATGATGCCATGAAGCAATCCTTCTAGTTCTGCCGCATTGTTGGTGTCGTGTCCGATATTCCCATAAAAGTATCAGAGGATAACACCCGCATTGTTTCTGATAACTCCTCCAAATCTGGCCGAACCAGGGTTCCCCTTGGAAGCCCCGTCGAAGTTTAGCTTGAAATGGCCTCTGGGAGGAAGGTGCCATAGACGAGAACTGCCAGGAGCCGCTTTCCAGGCCCTAAACATTCTCTAGACTTGTGGAGAGTAGTCCATCCCCCATCCTACTAGAATCCGTTTTTCATGATCATCCATTTCCCAGTCTCTCTCGGTCCAAGGGGTAATTTTAATGGTCTCCTGGATATGCTTGCTAATTTGGTCCCAGACAGTCTGCATCGAAATTTTCTTGCCTTCAAAGATCCTCCCATTTCTCTCCTTCCAGATGGCCCACAACAAAGATCCTAAAAACATGAGCCATATTATAAGGATGACAGGATTTTTGAATGCCTCCTTATCCCAACTTTTAATTGTCCGGTGTGGTTTCCCTTTGACCCGGTCCGTCCTTCGGAAAATTGCCGCACCATAGTCCCACAGAGAAGAAGCCATCGGACAAGAGTCTAAAAGATGGTTTATAGACTCATCCTCGCCTTCACAGAGAACGCACCAAAAAGGACCATGCATGCCTCTTCTTATGAGGTTCTCTCCTGTCAAGATTGTAAGATACCAGCCAAATGAAGGTAGCTATTTTAGGCCAAGGGTTAAAGTCCCATACCGCCTTCCAGTCCATCCTAAGAGGTGTATCCTCTTGGTTAAATTGCAGGTCATAGGCCTCTTTAGTGGTGTAAATTCCTTTGGTTTGGTACCCCCATCTAAGTTTATCCGGTTGGTTCTGGATTCGAATGCATCGATCCTGCAGGGTCTCCATGATCTTGGGTATCTCTTCCACTGGGAATCTTTGGTTCCACCAATTTTGTGGGTGCCATTCATGGAATTCTTCGTTAGCCTGTTCTTCTCTCCAAAATTGACAAACTTTTATCAGGCCCAGGCCTTTGGCACAGGACCAACTATTGTGAACTTCTTGTTGGTCAGTGATCTTTGGCAGCTGTTTCCAGGAGTCACTCCAGAAATTGGCATTCTTTCCATCCCTTATTTCCCAAAAACTATGATTTTGGACAATCCTTCTGTTTGCATGAGCATGATTCCATATATGGGATCCTTGTAAGTTTTCATTGAATCTGATCAGGTCTTGTTTGGGTTTCCCTTGGGCGTACTTACTGTGCCAAAGCTTGGCCCAAGGTTCTTCTTTGGGCGACACCCAATGCCACCAGATCTTTGCACCTAGAACTTCACTGTTCTTCTCCGAATCTCTCAGCCCAAGACCACCCTGATCCTTTGGTTTCCATACAGTGTCCCAGCTAACCAAAGCCCATCGGTGTTTGGCTTGATTGCCTCCCCACAAGAACTGTCGTTGGATTGATCTTATTTGCTTTAGAACTGATTTAGGGGCATCCAAAGTGGAAAAAAGATAGATAGGCATGGCTTGGAGAACAACTTTCACAAGCATAGTCCTGCTGGCAAGGTTGAGAGGCCTATAAGCCCAGTTATCCAATTTCCTTCGTAATCTCTCCAGGAGGTCCTCCCAGGAGACTTTCCTAATCACCCCATCAGCAAGAGGAGCACCTAGATATTTGGATGGAAGGGAGCTCCCTTGGAAACCCAGGATACGAAGAATATTCCTCTGGTGAATCCTAGGAGTATTGAAAAAGAAGACTTGGGACTTAGTGTTATTCACTTCCAGCCCAGAAGCTTTGGCAAAAGAATTCGAGCATTTCTTTAAGTCTCTTGCTTCTTGAACCAATGAATGACCCATCAACATGGCGTCATCCACAAATTGTTGGTGTGAAATAGTCTTCGATCCATTATGAAGGTTCAAACCTTTAAGCTCCCTTCTTTCAATTTTGTCTTTGATAACCCTGCTCAGCCCTTCTGCCATAAGGATGAACAAGAAAGGGGACAGAGGATCTCCTTGTCGTATACCCCGCTAAGGTTTGAAAGTTCTGGTAGGGGAGCCATTCAAGAGGATAGAGAAGAAGGCTGCAGAGGTATTATTCATTATCCAATTGACCCGATCCTGGTGGAAACTATAGGCCACAAGCATCTCTTTCAGAAACTACCAACTTAATTTATCATAGGATTTTGAAATATCAAGCTTTAACAACATACCAGGGTTTTTAGTGACTTTTAGAGAGTGGATAACTTCATGGACCAAAAGGATACCATCCAAAATTTGACTCCCTTCCACAAACCTCGACTGCTCCTGGGCCACCAGGTCAGGGAGGAGACGCTTAAGCCTGTTAGCTAGCACTTTTGTTATAATCTTGTAAATGACATTACAGAGCGCTATAGGTCGGAATTTCCCGGGGATTCAGCTCCATCCTCTTTGGGGATGAGAGTGAGAAAAGTGGAATTGAAAGTTCTTAGGACTCCTTTATCCTTATGAGAGTCCTCCACAATTCTCCAGACATCATCTTTGATAAAATCCCAGAAGTGATGGAAAAAATTTGTGGTAAATCCATCAGGTCCCGGAGCTTTCCCGTCTTTCATTTGATTGACAACATCCTCCACTTCCTGGAATTCCACAGGCTTCATCAAGATTTCATTCTGGGTTGCCATCACCTGCCTGGGGATACGTTTGGTGATCTTCCTTATATGGGCAGATCTATCCTGCTTGTCTTCCTTCATGATGGTTTCGAAGTACTGGACAAGCTCATCCTCCATAGCTTCCCTTGTTTCTATATACTCCCCATCATCTTTGTTTAACCTTGATATCTTAGCCTTCTGTCTTTTTTGAATCACCGAGTGGTGGAAGAATTTTGTGTTTCGTTCTCCCTCCTGCAGCCATTGATTTCTGGATTTTTGTTTCCATAGGATCTCCTCTTGCTGTTCTCTTGCATTGAGCTGCTCCAAGGTGGCCTGTTCTCGTTGTTTCAGATCCTCAGAGTACCCAGAATTCATGCCTTCCCGTTGGATATCATCTAGCTTTTCAGTTAGAGACTTCTGATCTTAGAATATGTTCCCAAATTCCTCCTTATTCCAAATACGGATTTTTGCCTTTAATTTTTTCAGTTTTTGCTGGAATTGGTACATCAAAGTGCCCCTGATAGGTTCCAACTCCGCCACCATTTGCTGACAAGTTCCCTGAAGTGCTCATGTTCAAGCCATAATTGTTCGAACCGAAAAGGTCGCCTGATGGGGAGACCACCATCATCCCAAACCAAACTTACTGGCCAATGATTAGAGCCTGTCGAGGGTAGGACCAATGCGGTCGCTTCCCTGTACCCAATAATCATTGCCTCGGGTAAAAGGAATCTGTCTAGACGAGAGGCGACGTGATCCTCGTCACCTCTCCTGTTATTCCATGTATACCATCCATTCCCAGTTTCTATGTCAACTAATCCATTCTCCTGTATAAAAGTTTTGAAAGATATATTGGTCTCTTCCATACTACGCCTTCCTCCTTTCTTTTCTTCCAGGGAAGTGATCATATTGAAATCACCGCCCAAAACCCAAAGAGAGCCATCATTCTCATGGGCTTCCTTAGATAAGAAAGATACGAAAGCAGGTTTTTGGGCCATAACACTGGGGCCATAGACATTGGTTAGAGTACCTCTTACCTCAGAATTATCAAGCTTAAAGTCGGCGCTGATGGAGAACCTAATTGCTCGGAAGTTGGTGAGGGAAATTGCCGTAGGGTTCCACAAGATAGCAATTCCACCAGTCGAACCCCGGGCATCAATAGCTATCACCTGACTTCCTCGCCAAGGTTTTCCACCTAACACCTGCATAGTATCCGATCTGTCTTTAGTTTCTTGCAGAAATAATACATCTGGTTTTTTCTTCCTTAACTTCATCTTCAAGGTCTTCATTTTCCTTGGATTGTTAACCTCGCGGATGTTCCAGGTTATAATCTTCATTAGATACTCTTAATTACTTCTGAGAAGGCTGCCCGTATCGTTGGGTGCTGGCCTGATTCAACTAGTCTGGTCCCAATCTCTGCAATTCTTTGTCGATTCGTCTTTCGCCCCCGTTTTTCCCCTTCCTTGGGTTGTTTCCTTTTACTGCCCTTCATTGGATCCTTATCTATACCCAGGTGTGGGAAGGCTTTGGTTTTAAGGATAGCCTGCTGTAGAAGTTCCAGTTGCCTCCTAGATACATAACCTTGCCCTTTTTTACTGCATTCCTTCTCTATCTCATCCAGATCCAGATCGCCCAGGTCCATGCCCTCGTTCTCCTCCGTTGTTTCTTCCTCCATGGTTTTCACTACCTCCTCCATTGGCCTGATTGTGGATTGATTGCCTTCCTCGTAAGGAGTTTTATCCTTTTGAGGACCCTTCCTCCTCTATCTCCATATTACTCAAGGTCGCAAACCTATTTCCGGTCTGATTCCGTTTGTCTATGTTCTGTTTTGCTGGAGGTGGATGGGGAATCTTTTTGTTTTGCTTCTTGCGATTCTGAACCTGAGTAAAACCCTCAATATCCTTTTCCTTTTCTTTCTTCTCCAAGGACGGGGTCACAGTGGATTTAAGGGTTAGGCAATCTCTCTCAGATGCCCATATTCATGGCACTGTCGACAGTGAAAAGGGAGTTGTTCATAGTCAAGAATTGGACCCAATCCTCATCTTCCCAAGTCAAATTGATTGCCTCTGGGAGATCTTTGGAGAGGTTCATGTAGATGCAGATTCGAGCATAGGTGGTGAATCGTTGAAGCCTTGTCTGCTCTGAAACTTTCATAAACTTCCCCAGGGTGTTCACAATGGCTTCCAAAATTTCAGGTTCCCAGTACTTGCATGGGAGTGAGTAAAGCCGGATCCAAAGCGGAGCAATACTCAGATCCTTCGTATCAGGGTTAAACCTCTCTTTCCAGGGGTGAAGGAATAAACCTGCAGAGTAAAAAAAGTATGGGCCTCCCATTAGAACATGATCACGATCTTCCTAGTTGAAAAAGATAATGGTAAAAAACCCTTTTGTGCCCAGGCGCAGATCATAATGACCTTTGGGGTTCCAGGTGGTCTTGATCCATCGTATCAGATCTTTCTCCTTTGGCCAGATGCCAATGAATTTCCCGATGAGGGCTTTCTCCTTCCACTGCTCAACTCAGTTTTGTAGCTTGTCAGATGTGATCTGCAGAGATGGATTTTTAGCAGATCTGGGTAAATAGCTTCCCTGGGTTTTTTTTCTATCAGTCTCCATAGTTTTCTCCACTGCGATACCCTGATCTGGCTGATGCATAGTGGGTATTTGCGTACTGCTTGGGCGATCCGAAGTTGTGGAGGGGGATCCTCTCCCTCCGGGCAACGCCATACGAGTTACTTGGTCCACTATGTCAGAGCTACCTTCAAAGGCCGATACACCGCCTCCTTAGCCCGCAGCTGGGTTGAGCCCTAACGCGAGTGGAGGATTTTTCTCTTGCGGAAAACCTAGCTACGACCTCGCATACCCTTCCAGTTCCACCTCTCCCTATGCATCTTGTTAGATTGGCTCCTCCAGTAAAATTCATTTAGCAATACATTTATCTATGCCAGGGATTCTTTTATAAGCTCAAGTATTTCCTCTTTTGTCCTAGCATGCTAGTTAAAGCTTCTAAAGCTCGTCTCTATAGATTTGAAATTATATGTAGTAGAAAGCTTAGCTTCAATAGCTTTTAACCCATTCTTTGAAGTTTGAAATCTGCAACGAATATAAAGTATAAATGTAATAATAATAATAATAAATAATAATTAGTACTAGGTTAAGGGGCACGTCTCCTCATGCATGGCTGCCCACACCTTATATAAAGGTGGTCACCAATTGTAATATTCATCATCTATCTATAATATTATCATTTTATCTCAAATATGGAAGACAGATTCGCTTCATAACTATCCAACCGGATACAGTTGTAGCATTTGGTATCAGAGCGGATTTGCTCCTTTGACCTGAGCTCAGATTCGGCTCATCAACTTACTTCCGCTCATCACTCACCTTGCTCCCATCTTTTACTCGTCTCTCTCCCCACTTCACCCCACTTCACGCTCCTCCCTCCTCGTGACCTCTTCCCGTTTACTGCACTCGGCATCTCCCACCGATCTTCTCTCCCTCAACGTCCACGCTCACCTCCTCGCATATCTTCCCCTCTCGCTCACCCTCCTCCACAACTCTCTGTCGGCTGCCTTCACCCATCCTCCTTCGCTCCTTCTTGCACCCTGCTCCCTCCGCGTACAACCCCAAACACTTCTCCCCGCGTCCCAACATCCTCCACCGTGCAGCTACGTCTGCTCCCTCTCCACCACCGCTCCACGCAGCCACTCCTCTCCAGCTCCCCTCTCGGCTCTCCTCCCTCTGCCTGCTGCTCCCCTCTCAGCTCTCCTTCCCACCTGCTCCCTCGCCCCTCCACGTCCTCTCGCGTCCACCCCTCTCCACGCCATCACAACCTCCCGACGATCCTATTCCACTCGGCCTTGCATTCACTGCGTCCACCTCTCTGCCTTCCTTCACTGCTCCACGCCGCTCCACACGCATGTCCCCATCCCTGCGCCTTCTTCCTCTCACCTTCCCTTCCATCCTCTTGCTCTACGCCAACCACCGCCTACTCCTCCCTCCCCGCCAACCAACTCCGCCTCCCTTCCGGCCAACCACCTCAGCCCTAACCTACAACAGAACAAAACCAAAAAAACAATTGGGCCGTCTTCTCCACGGTTTTTCCACAACACAAACCCCAATTTTTAAAAAAACAATTAAAATTTTATAATAATAGTAAACATTGTTATTATAAAATTTCATAACTTTTAATAAATATTATTAATAATAAACTCCATTATTAATAATAAATGTTATTATTTAAAATAATAATAATAATTATAAATATCCTTTTAATAATTAATTAGGATTTATTATTCATTACTTCTGGAAATTTTTTACTATTATCCATGAAGTTAATGTGGATGAGATCTCCTATCAATTTCATAGGAAAATGGACGAAATGTTTGATCGGATGGAACAATCAGTTGTAAAATCTACTCAAAAAGCTATTGACAACACCTTCAATAAAATAAGTCAACAAAGCAACCCGAACGCCTCTGAAGACAAAGACTTCGAAACTAAATCTAAATATGATTTTCAAAGTCCGGAAGAAAACCAGATAAAGAACATAAAAATGATAAAGAGCAAGAAGAAACTTCATTCTTAGGATTAGAAACAATTGAATAAAAAATGTTATTAGAATCAAGTGTGGCAAAGTTTTCCATTGATCTCAACGACCAACAACAACAAACGCAAGATGATGCGAGTGCTTCTAATTATACACACAAAGTGGTGCCCGAAATAGGTTCGTCAAGTGAATCATCATGCAAGGTAGTCAAGAACCCCGAAAAACTCACGAGAAGACATGCAACAGAAGAAGAGCGTGAACATAGACTTTTAGCCTTAAAAATAGTCGTTTTGAAAGAAGTGAAATGTTATTTTCAAGACACCACTGATGATGGTATGATCAGAGAGTTGTCCAAATCAAAAGCAATTGTGACAAGAGGTCCACAATTGCTCATAAATGGAATCCAAAAGGTGATATGGAAAACAAATAATTACAAAGTGTATTGTTTCAAAAACTCACCACTCAAACAGAAAGGATCACAACACGAACGTCCAGGTTCACATCAAAAGAAAGGAACCAATCCAGAATATACATCTCATTCAGCGCTTCAACGCAGATCCAAAATCAGGTTGATATCAGTAAAATCAGCTTTGAGGACAAAGTTGCCCTTAAAGGGGGTTGCAATGCAACGGATATAAAGTATAAATGTAATAATAATAATAATAAATAATAATTAGTACTAGGTTAAGGGGCGCGTCTCCTCATGCATGGTTGCCCACACCTTATATAAAGGTGGCCACCAATTGTAATATTCATCATCTATCTATAATATTATCATTTTATCTCAAATATGGAAGATGGATTCGCTTTATAACTATCCAACCGGATACGGTTGTAGCAAAATCCCCTAAGAAACAAAAAGGATTCCATAAAAGGATCTAAAATATTAGCTATATTGTTTTTTTTTATAGTAATGGATAGGATTTTGTATTAAAAAAGGAGGGGTAACCCTCAATATTACAGAGCTTCAACCTTCAAAAAGGTTCTTGGCTGTCCGAAAATTTAAAACAGAGATGTTCATACAGTGATGTGTCTCAAAACAGACTTTACGAATTCTACTCCTATTTCATTCAAAATGGTTATTGTAAACCTTGATAAACTGGCCTAAAAGCAAACTACATTTGAAAAACATGCAAAAATCAGAATTGCCAGGGAAATTGGTCTTCCATCTTTCCTCTATGCTGGTGGGATGAAGGACCATCCTCCTCCTCTTTATCCTGTAGCTACAGATGTAGCTGCTTCACTAGTGCTTCCAAGTCCGCAATTCTAGTTTTCATCTCTGTAATGTGAGCCTGTTGCTGCTTGAGATTAACGGAAGAGATGCTCGGTGTAGTTTCAGGATTATTCTGTTCAGCTTGCCTTGGGTAGGCTTCGAAATCCTGAGGGACATGGGATTCAAAGGCCATGATACCCAACTGAGTTTCCACTTGGATAAGTCTTTCCGACAGAGCCTGGTTCACCTGGTGCTGCTCGTTCTTTTGGGTCTCTATCATCGCTACATGTTCATTATGGATTACATGGGTCTCATGTTCCAGTTCCTCCATTTGCTCCATCCTCTCCTCGGTTTGCTCCATCTTTGCCTCCACATTCCGCTTAAACCTTTCTGTGCTCCTTTTCTGAGCTTTCAAGGTGTCTTTAATCGTTTGCAGACGTCTCCCCATGGTCGCGACCTCATGTTCCAGGCAATAGTCACAACTTTCGTCTTTTGAATCCATGTCCTTGCTCCCTTTCCCGGTCAAATTCTCTGTGCTCTCACCAGAAAGGCTTCGCAAGAACGCGGTGGAGGGACGACCAACCACAGAACGGGGGATAGCCAAGAGCTGAATGTCGTCTTCCGTGAAATAGAACATCCAGACTTGGACTCCCATTAAAACTATAGGGGGCTCGTACTCGCCCAGATCCCAGAAATTAACCGCATGAATGCAGACGGGGGGCGTACCAGTCCATCTGCGGATTCATATCATCGGTGTTCTTCCCACGGGCGAGAGGTCTTTCCCAGTCTGGAGACTTCAAGGTGATATAACTTCGCCTCTTTCCTTTAATGTTCCACGTGCAAGCGCCTACCTCCACAGTCCTCCACCTGCTTTGCCTATTAATTGTGATCCCCCACCTGTCCTGCGAGCTCCTTTGCTCATGTGGAAAAGGGCCAACTAGCAACGGGACAGAGTGGCTCCACCTCCACGGTGTGTTCATTGAGCAGCAACGAGCTTGGTGCCAGCGAAACTGCCCTGTTTGCAGCCAGATCAGCCTCCATGTTGTTCTTACGGAGTACGTGGAAGAATTGAAGATTTTGAAAGAGGGAGACTAGATCAAGGATTCTAGTGACAATTTGTTTCAACTGGATTTCAATCGGATTTGAGTTCTTGATCATGAGGTTGATGAGACTTTGGGAATCTCCAATAATTCTTGCTTGCATGATGCCTTTTTTCTTGAGCCAACGAAGGCCCTGAAGAATAGCCAAAGCCTCTGCTTGATTATTGGTTGCAGTGCCTAAACCCCATGAGTACTGGAATTCTATTGTTCCATCAGGACAAAGGATTATCCCTCCCCCTCCTGCCACCCCAAAATATTAGCTATATTGTTACCGAGAAGAGTTTATGCATTTTCCTCAATAGGAAACATATTTTTTTCCCAAGGAAAATAATCATAGCTCTTGAAAGATGCTCTTATCGAGCAACAAAAATATAAAGCAAAAACCTGGTTTCCACTAGAAAGAGTCATGTTCATACTGTTAAAATCTGTACTTAAACTCAGTCACAGATATCATCAAACACTTAACAGTACTCTGATCTCAGTCTTCTACATTCATGGAAAAATTCAAAGCATAACTCAAGCACACATTTCCAAATTACAGTAAGCTGAGACACACATGTTAAGAAGACATTTGCAGCGGAAAATAACTCAGGAACACCAGACTGTAAATCACATTTTGACACAGTATATTTTGGTCCTAAGACCCTGGAAAAACCCCATAGCGGAAGACCAGTCCACAAGAGAGATTTTATTAGCTCATGAAGGAAAAATTCTTAGAATTTACAGCAGTCATTTTCAGCAGTAAAATATCACTGTACTTATCTCCCACAGTCCTTCCAAACACCTTGAAATTTGTGCCAACAGGCTGCCACTATCTCAGCAGCTGTACAGCCAAGTCCAGCAGTAACCACAGCTCTGTACTGCCTCGATTTGCGTGCTGGAAATGCTGCAAGTATAGTATGGACCAGTACAGAATTTATTCCAGCATTTAATGCACCCAATCTGCCTTGATATGCATGTACTAACTCCTGCTGTACTTCCAGCAAATCTCTGCTCTATGGCCCAGTTAACACTGCTGAAGATGCTCCTTGATTTGTGTGCCACCCTCTCCTTGGGAAGTGCGCCCCTTCAAGCTGTCTCTTTCTCCTCTTCTCCTTCAAGCTCTATCTCTCACTCTCTCTTGCAGGCGTGTTTCTCACACTCCTCACCAAGCTCCTCCTTGGAATTCGAGCCACTCCAAAAATGCTCTCTTTGGAATGCGTCTAAACTCTCCTACTTCTCTTCTAATTAATTGTGAGAATGACTTTGTCTCTTTACTTTCCCAAGTAGCTTTGTCTCTTCAATCCCCAAGTGACTCTTCACTTTCCATGGGTGAAACAAATTACACTTTATGAAATAAAAATCATTTTTCACTCACAACTTTAATAAAAACTCACATTAACTTTATAACTCTAAAGTTAATGACTAGGAAAGTCACCAAGGTCCTTTCTACATGCCTAGACACCAAGCAATGTAAAAGACTGTCCTCGCTATAAATTTCAACATGTCATTCTCCTCCAGCCACACCTCCAACTTCTAAAGAGTTTTTTCTCTCAATGTTAAAAGATATCCTTCATTACTCAGCTTTTCAATTTGATGTGGAAAAATTTCTAAGATTCTCCATCTTTTCATAATTAATGAAAATATTTAATATTACTTTTAGTTCCAAACCCACCGATAAAGATGCCTCTTGCTTCTTGTGCAACCATTGTTAACCAATCTGAATCCAAGAAAATAACTGCTTGTACATGTAAGTTAAAGCTTCTTTGTAGACAGCCAGGCATAACTGCTTGTACATGTAAGTCAAAGCTTCTTTGTAGACAGTCAGACAGGCTAGATGCTCATGGCATGTTGCTTAGGCATGGATTTAATACCCTTGTGGCTTTCATCATTTTCTTAGTGCTTGTTCCTTGCATATGCTGCACAGTGTCTACAACAAATATTTTCCGTGCTTCTTAAAACCAAACATATGTTTCACTGTTTAAGATTGATACCAAGCTGAATGCATGTAATAGATCTGCATCCTAAAAATGTGGTATTTTAAAAGTCATTGATATATATATATATATATATTTTAATATCTGGCACAGCTGCTTATTTAACTATCTGCATAAAGTTTCTTGTTATTTTTATTATCCATGTATTGGACTACTTTATTTATAAATAGTACAGTGAAATTAGTTTCTTATTCAATGTCCTTATCACCACAATACTGATTGAGTATTGCTTTCCAAACTGTTGGAGCAGGCTTCTATGCTCCAATGTTTCATGAGCAGGTGTCAAATCATCTGAAGTTGCTTTCTGAATCTCTACAACCTGATCTTGGTAGGGAAACATCAGTTTCATTCAAATTTTCAGGGAACAGAAACCTTTGTCCTGTTCCAGGAATGCTATACAATATGAATACATTGGACAATTTCAAGGCTCTTGACAGGCGTGCTCTGTTTAACTTGGAAGTACAGAAGGTGTCTATTGATAATCTTCTTTGAACTCTTTACTTTCCCAGTTAAAGTTGTAGTATTATGTTTGAGTTTGCCAGTTTGGTAGTGGGGATGCTCTTGTTTGTACATAGAAATAAATAAATTAAAGCTAATTTGCCACATCCTACCAGTCATTTATATCACTTGAAGATGTAAACATTTCTCAACTACCAACCCACAGAAAATATTTAAGAAAACTGTCTAGGATGGTTAATCTTGGTTTATTCTGTTTATAATTAGATATGGGAGGATATTCATTCTGGAAAAGTGGAGGAGGACAGCAGCTTGCTTTGTAGATTTTTCCTAATTTCATTTGCGGATTTAAAGAAATGGAACTTCTATTATTGGTTTGCATTTCCGGCATTGGTTCTTGAACCTCCTGCAATGTTGACTGACCTGCAGCGAGCATCAGAAGTTCTCAGTATAGAAGAGGTAGCTAAACAACTAGCTTTGATGATTACTTATTTTTGTGTTATGGCTGGGTGGGTATCCTGGTGTTGATCTGAAATTAGACCTTTGTTTTGTTTTCTTTGAAGGGTACAGCCTTCTTAGCAGCTTGTAATGAATGGCGCCAGTCGACATCAACCGCAGGTTAGCACAAGCCCCCTTTGATAAAACATAAATAATATGTGCTTGCAGTTGCTATTGAAGGTTAATGGTTCTTCTTCAAGGTTTTGTTTTCACTTCATGTCTTGTATCCTTGGGCCTTAATGCATATCTAAATAAATACTGATTGATACAGAAACAAGACTTGGCCAAATGCAGGTGTGCCGTTCTTTTTGGTTCACATTATCTCTAATGTTGTTATTAGACTAAGGCCTTTAAGAGAATGGGAAGCATGCCAACGAGAAGGTGGGAAGGTCAGTTCATTAATAAGTTTTTGTAACTTTATTCTTGAGCTAGCTCTGAATTATTGCAAACATAACTGACATAGTTGTTCTACCACTAAGTTTTAGTATATATCTGGTGCATGTGATTATTTGTGTAGTATTAATTTATGATGCAAGTCTGTACAATAAGAACAGTTTACTATTCTTTCTATTTCATTGAAAGGTAAAATATTGCTTGATTAGAATATAGAACCACAGAACATATCTTGGTGCTCAGTTTCTTCATAGTTTTTATTTCTTGAATGTGAAAAGTTAGAACTGTATGACTTGATAGGTGCTTCTTGGTTTTTATGATCCATGCCACCTTCCAACCAATCCTGGTTGGCCACTCCGCAACTTTCTTGCATTTGCTGTTGTGCGGTGGGGCCTAGAAAGGGCCACAGTTCTATGCTACAGGGAAAAAGGAGGGTTTGGAGATTTGCAGCAATGTCTTGTTGCTGATATCTTGTTGTCTATTCGACCAGGTAGGCAAACCAGATGGGGCATCGACATTACTCAGAAAGTAAAAAAAGCCTTATCTCGTGTTTGATTATTATCAAGTAGTTCTATTTCTCCCATTCCGCAACTGAGCTGTCAAAATTTTGTATGTGTCTAGGTTGGAGTAATCATGAACTTGTTCCTAAGGCAGTTGGATGGGAACTGAATAGCCATGCCAAGATGGGACCTAGATTGATCAATCTTGCAACTGAGATGGATCCCAAGAGGTTAGTTTGAGTGGTTTACTTGTCTCAGCAAGAGCAATGACATGTTAATTACCTTATAGGTGACATTGTTTACAGGTTGGCTATATCAGCAGCAGATCTAAATTTGAAACTTATGAGATGGCGTGCTTTACCATCTCTAGACTTGAAACTTTTGTCATCCACAAAATGCCTTCTTCTGGGAGCTGGTACACTTGGGTGTCAGGTTGCTCGCAGTCTTATGGTAGGTGCCGTTAGTTTACATGGGAATGCATCTTCCGGTCTCTATTTACTTTGAAGGTAACGTGTTTTTAATATTTTATGATTTATCAATATGCAGGCCTGGGGTGTTAGACATATCACACTAGTTGACCGTGGTCACGTGGCTATGTCAAATCCTCTGCGCCAGTCCTTGTATACTCATGATGACTGCTTGAATGGAGGACAACTAAAAGTCAATGCAGCAGCAAAGAATTTGAAGTGCATTTTTCCTGGTGTGGTAGTTTCTATATCCCTTAGTGGATTGATTTCTTTGTTCCTTATCTATTTTGACTCTTGAGTGGCATGTGACTGTATTTTGCTAAATTGTTTTGGTTTGAACTCTACTGAGCAGGAGGCAGAGGGTATTTCTATGACCATTCCAATGCCTGGCCATTTTGTGACAGTAGATGAACTATCAAATGTTAGGAACGACTGTATGCAGCTTAAAGATTTGATTGATAGCCATGATGTCATTTTCTTGCTGACTGACACAAGAGAAAGTCGTTGGCTTCCAACACTTCTATGTGCTGATGCTAACAAGGTGGGTTGAAATTGATTCAGAATATCTACTTCAAAACATTTCGTATATTTTTTTCTAGTTCAGGTCATGGTAAGCATTATGCACTTGCCATATTTTACATAATAAAATCCATATTATTTGTAGGTGAAATGAAACTAGAGGTGTTTTCAAGGCCTGTATTGTGAGTCGAGTAAAACAGCGTTAGAAGCTTTCTATAAGTTTAGGCTGCAGCATAATTTTTAGTGAATATAGGAAACGAACACTGCACTGTTGCAATGAGCTGATATAAGCACATTGTGAAGGCTATGGTGATGTGGCTCTTATATAAGTTGAATTGGATAAATCTGTAGATGCCTTAACAGCAATGATAACCCACCTGTAGATGTTTGTTCTACTAAAAGGATACATACCACCGCAATAAGAATATTACAGCCCAAGAGCTCTGCTTTTATCCTGAATGATGAAAATAGTAATATTGTGTTTTTTAGGAGAATTGCATTGCCACATTGTGTTCATTATTTCCTTCTGATGGCAATTTTAGTAAATAATTTTATTTGCAGGTAGCAATCACGGCTGCTTTAGGATTTGATACGTTCCTTGTGATGCGACATGGTGCTGGGGTATCCTTGTCAACTGATACTGACGCTCCTACACAGATTTGTGAGAAAAAGGAGTTGGGACAGGATGGCCCTTCAGAATTTGAGGATTTGGTAGTTTCTGCATTGGAACACAGGGAGCAAAGATTAGGCTGCTATTTTTGCAGTGATATTGTTGCTCCAGTGGATGTACTTCTCTCTATCCATCTCTCTCCATACAAGACAAACTAAGTTCCTTAACTCATTGCAGAATGCTGACCAACCCAAATCCTAATTGTTTATATGCCTTTAGAATGTTTGTTGAGTATGAAAATATGTTAGCCATTTTAGGTATTTGAAAATAAATTTGTTTATTATGGAGAGCTTGAAAGATTAATCTGTTGCATTAACTTAATATCTGGTGTCATTTGCTTATATTTTGAATATTAATAAGAATTTAGCTGGTGAAGTTATTTTTTAGTTGCTTCTTTCTTGATCCAGTCAACCAGGAACCTAACGCTGGACCAACAGTGCACTGTGACACGGCCTGGGCTTGCTCCTATTGCTGCGGCTCTTGCAGTGGAGCTTACAGTGTCCATTCTTCAGCATCCCCTTCAGTAAGGATTTAATAGTACAGTAATATTGGATAGAATGGTGGGACATGGATATAAGTTGATTCTGGTACTTATTGTGACACATTTTTTTATGGTAGGATTAATGCTCCAGCAGATCAGGCAGGTTCTAATGATTCTAGTGTTGAACAACCTCTTGGTATTTTGCCCCATCAAATCCGTGGTGATATTGCTCATTTTTCCCAGATGTTAATTAAGGGTTATGCATCTAAAAGATGTATAGCTTGCGCTGAAACGGTGATATGAAGCCCCCTTGCTTTCTGGCATTTTTAGTTCATTTATAATGTTTCTGATTTGGTTACATTCCTTTTTATATATTTTGTTTCTTCAATATGTCGTTTTCCATTCTGATTGGTAAGGAGTTATGCAGATTGTGGCAGAATACCGTGATAGAGGAATGGACTTTGTATTGGAGGCTATAAATCAACCGACATATTTGGAAGATCTTACAGGACTTACAGAATTAATGAATCTTGCAAAGCATTTCGACCTAGATTGGGAAGATTGAAATGAAGTAAAGGATGATGTGGAGATCTAGATCTCAAGTATGTTACCACCAAATAACCATGCTTATTTTTGCAGCTTTCATTGTAGCACTGTTTTTATCTTCTTATGCATTTATCATAAAACAACTACATTGCTGAATCACTGAAACAGTGAAGGCATAGAAAACAAGCTGTTCATGCAAGGAGTAATGTGAAAATAGAAGATATAAATGAAAAGTATTTACAACAAAACATAGTTCTATTGATTGGTATTAATGTTAGATGAATGTATATCGCTTTGTATTTTTCGAAGTACCATACATGTTTGAGTTGATGAGTATATTTACAAAATTCTCTAGTGGTTGGAAAATATGTATATTTTTCATTATATGAAGGAGGCACTAGTAAAAAAAGCTCATGCATACAGTGATCCTTTGAGATTTGAATGATAATGATCGCTAAGAACACTGCAAAAATTGGGGCAGATGATTGATGTGTTTTTAAAATTTTCCAATCTCCAAAAGCAGTTATCAAGTTCTACTCCTCTTTCTTTGTTTGGGAAAGTAATTGAGACTAGGCATTTTTGCAAGATACCAGAATCTGATATTTTGGAACCTATGCACTGTTTAATTCCAGTGTCCCACCAAGTTTCCGGGACGCGGGAGAATGGAAACACACATTGGGGATGTGTGGAGACCACCCCAAAATTTTAGGAAAATTTAGGGGACGGGGGGACGTCAAGGTCTTTAAAATTATTCAAAATATATAATTTATATAAATCCCAACACATTAACATATAAATTCCCCATCCCATCACTGTTTACATACTAAAACTTAAAAGTAAATAGTAAATACAAAATAGTAAATCCATCATTGTAAACACGGTTGTCAATTCATCATTGATTCATGAATCATTTATCATTTGAGTATTTGAATTTCACATTGATAAATTCTAAATTTATAATACATGCACATATTCCATTATAACTTTGAATCATAGACATAAACAGTAGATGAAAATTTAAAATTTTAAAATCATAAAACTAAATCATAGACATTTCACATAAACTTGTCTTAAACACCTTCAAATTTAAAGATTCGAAAGAGTGATGAGTCAAAGACTCAGTCTGAGGTCATCAATGATAGTATCTACTTCTAGAGTCAAAAGATAAATTGAAAACTAACAATGGACATTGAACATTGAAAATAAAAGTAGTGAAAAGAAAGTTGAAAGCATCAAAAGAGCATCAAGGAGAGTTTCATGGACTGATCCTCCTCATGTATCTGTTGTGTGAAGCTATTGGGACCATCAATGGGAGTGTCACTATCTGAGTCAGAGTCACTCTAATGAGTGACCGATGGCACACCAACCAAACCCTGCTCCAGCCTTCAAAGTTCAAACCCCTTGCTCCAGCCTTCAAACACCCTGCTCCAGCCTTCAAGCAATGAAATTGATCTTCCCTTGGCAAATTGCTCCTTCCCTTTGGCAAATCGGCCCTCTCTTCTTAGCTGCTGGCTGCTTCTCTCCAAGGAAATCCGTTTGCATAAGATAAATGTTTCAAATGTGAGAATAAGGGATGGGCTGGGATTTTAAGAGAGGGGTTGGGTGGGGTAGCTTTTAGGTTTATTAGTTTAATGATATTTTTTTTGTTTTTTTTTAATTTCTGAAAAAAATGAAAATTGTGTGGGGGCATCTGGGCGTTCCCCTTTTCGTGAGGGTTGCCCAAATGCCTCCCACCTCTCCGGGACGTTCCTCGTGTGTTTCCTTAAGTTTCTGGAAAAAGCGGACGTGGGGAAACATTTCCCAAGGAGTCCCCAAGTCCCTGAGGTGTGGGAAACGAGGGGAGCGCACCCCCAACCCTGGGGGATGCATCCTTGTGGAACACTGTTTAATTCCCATAGGTACATGATTGAGTACTGTGAAGTGATACATAAATATCCAGAAAAGCAACTTATAATGTCAAAATAACTAAGTTACCGGAAACGCCCCTCTAACTCTTCTGAAACGCCGTTCACCGTTTCTGATACGGAAACTGATAAGAAACGACATTGATACAGCTTTGATACGGATCCGAAAACTGTGATACAGATCAACCTGCAGTTGATACGGATCGGGTGGGGGACGAAACAGATCACGTTGAACACGAAACGGATCACACAAATCGTGATAAGTTTCGACGGTTTTTTTCCTCGTTTCTAGCGTTTCACCATTAAAAATGCGATTTTACTGTGTATTTTGGAAACCCTAGAGGGCCCACTACGAAACTTCTTTTCTTGTAAATGTAAACGCTGGGTTGCACTTGCCATAGATCGCACACACTACATCAGTCGAGGTCGTGGGTTGTCGTGGTGTCCATTTGCAACAGCAGTCGAGGTTGTGGGTGGTCGTGGTGTCCATTTGCAGCAGCAGTCGAGGTCGTGGGTGGTCCATGTAGCGGCTTCAGACTTCGGTTTGTGCAGCAGTCCGATTCGTGCAACAATCCCTCCAGTCAGTGCTAAAATTTAAATAATTTTCAAAAAGTTCTTATATATTATATTTTAGCATTGTAAAATACAAACTAAATGAAAAATAAAACATTACATACGAAAAGATTAAAAAAATATATTATAAATGAAAAAAATAAAAATAAAAATGTATACACAATAGATTCAAACAAATCTAAAAAGTAAAAAATTACCCTTATAATATTGTTTATTGTTTTTTGTTTTTTTTATACGAGGTTCTAAATTTCTCCTACCCTAATCTTCAACTTCAATCAAGGTATTTGGTAATCACCATTTATTTAATATTTATCAATAGTGTTTGTTTTTATATGAAGTTTTAACTTTTCATAGTATCTTGTTACAAGTATGATTTGATGTCTGATGATATTAGATAGTCTTCTTTGACTAAGTTGCAGTACAATGATAATATAATGATAAGTATTATGACAATGATAAATGATGAATGGTAATTTAAGCATTGAAAATTATATGTCTCATGGTTTTTAAATATATATATATATATATATATATAAAATATATATATATACCGTTTCCCCGCCGTATCGTATCCGGTCTTTTTGAAAATTTGCCGTATCCGTTTCCCCCCCGGTATCCATATCCGTTTCAGTGCAACTTAGCAAAATAATGAATGTTTGAGCCTTGGACATATCAAAACTAGCATAGATCCATCTTAACCTCAGATCTATTAAGCACTGAGGGGGATAAAAAACCACCCATGTGCAACTTCTTACCCCCTTTGAGATGGACCTATGCTAGTTATTTTTATTTTTATTTTTTATTTTTTATTTATGTTGGGTCTTTCTATTCCTTTTTGACATTATACTCTGGACTTCAATTTTTTTCTTGCCATTTTAGTTTATTTGTGTTCACGTCCACACATGTGACATGTCTCTTCCACCTTTGGGTGTATGATCACCTAGCTTCCCTAGTGTGCAACAACGATTTCGACCCTAAGAGTGCATCGATTAAAAAAGTTGGGTCAAAATATCAAGTGAGTTTATTGAGAGAATCCTACTACATCCCCTAAAGATAATTATGGACATGAATTATTAAGATTTCTACTAGGTAACATTTTTCCAAAAATGCAAGCTTTGCACTTGGGTTCTATTTGATACTATATGCCATTGAAAAATATGATTCATATCAATCCATCCATGTAATTAATGATCAAATGTCATTGAGTTGATTTTTTATTATGTTCGTGGCGTGCAATCTAAATGTGAGATTGTAATTGTTGGACATCCATGTTTACTGCATAGCATGAAGTGTTGAAGGGGATCACGTGATTTAGCAAGAAAGAACCCCCCCAATTTCATGAATATTTTATGAAGCGAAGAGGGTGTAATGTCTCATAAATTATCTTTAGATATAATCATCGTCGAAACATATTTTGTTTGTAAGGAAGGTTGAGTATATTTTAAATGTGTGAATATGATTATTGAAATTAGAATAATTTCTTTTTCTTACTTTTTATTACGAAATATTAAGATGGGAAATGATGGCCAAGTCCAAGGAAGACTGGTGTCAATCTCCTTTTTTTTTGGATTTCATGAAGTGGTTGCTGCCTCTAGGGTTTAGTACAAGCATTGCTCTAATGTTGGGAGCTTTCCTTACGAGCCCATACCTTGTCTAAAAATTAGATGATGATGCCTCAACCCAACTTATTATTGGCCTGCGTCTCTCTTAATATTAGGTGAGTAAGTTTTGTCCATCATATTAGTTGAGTAGCTTTTGTGCTTCTATTTTATCATCTGATTCAAATTATGCAGTGTTGCTTCTTTGCCTTTGCAAAAGGGTTAGGAAATCCTCTGGTGATGTTAAGAGTATTGGATCATCAATGCTCAATGTTATGTTGCAGTCAATTAACTCATCACGTCCATTAGTAAATTCCTAAACAAGATATTATTATTATATTATTGTATGTTTTAATTTCTTTGATGTGGAATGAGTTTTTTTCTTATCAAAATCGAGGCTAATACATCCAGATTTAGCATTAAGAGTGATCTATTAGTAATTTAGTACATATTAATTTGGTCATTCTTCAACTAAGCAGCGATGAGTGGGGTATCTATTCACATGGTCTTTTACATTAAATAACTGTCCAATAATTATCTAATGGGCCTTGTTCAAGGAAGATGGCTGCATACATTAATTGACTAACTCCCAAGTACCTTAAAGTAGGGAGGTTAGGGTAGGACCCTAACAGTGTCTAGATCCACTATTCTCTTCGAGAAAAACAATTAAAAATATCACATTACAATATATATGCCAATCCTCATGCAAGGAATTCTTAGTTGCATGAGGATTGGCAGGAATAACCTCCCCCATGCTGTGGCCATGCGCTCTGGTGGCCTGGCAACAGGACCAGGGCATGGCAACGTTGCACTGGAATGGCCTGCAAGGAGCTCCACTGCTCATGCTTTTAGTGGCAATTAGGTCATGATTCTCTCTTAACCTATGCTTTCTTGAGACTCCACTGATAGAAGCATGTTTACAGTATTCAAGCCGGATGACAGTGGACCTGTAATAGCCTCCCTCAGAAACCGTGCAACAGGCCTGGTAGCTAACCTGAAGTAAAGTTTTGGACAGACAATATGCATATTCATGTGCAGATTCAAGTTTCAATTAATATGTTGCAGGATTCAGCAGTAGTAATTAGTCTGGTAAAAGTTGATAAATGGGTGCACAAAGCCAGTTTTGGTTTACAAGTATGTATTGAGTGTTTTAGCAGATTGAAGCAATAGACAGTCAACTTTTCATTATAGCTTATAAGTATTATTTCTAAGAGTTATATATTTAGTTTCCTCGAAGGTTTTTTCCTCGTCCCTGCAAGGAGCCACTATGGGTTTATGATCATGACAATTGAGGTCCGGCATTATCTCAATATTGATGTTATTTTGTACAAAGGATTGTAAACTTGTGGCCTTTATCCAACTTGGATGGAGGACATGCCTGCAAAGAGTCTAATTCAAATATGTTACACTGTGTGGCCTTAGTTCTTCCCTTTTGGTGGCTTGCAGTTCATTCTTGGTCTGGAGTGTGAGCATCATTTCTGTCTCAACCTTTATGGAAGAGGACTCTACCAAGACTCCCCATCAAATCTTCAGTTGACTGTATGCCATTCTTTTAGTTTATTATTATTGAAAGATTTCATAGCATTGAAAAAAGGGAGAAAGAAATAGTGACATAACTTATAAGATATTCATTATGACCTCATATCTAAGTTGCATGAAACGGGGAAACGGGGACGAGTTTCCGAAACAGGGACGCGTTGGAAACGTGACCCCCCAAAATTTAGGAAACGGGGAAACGCGATATCTATATATATATATATAGGACATTTAAAAAATTGAATGTGAAATCTAAAATGATTACAGATTAAATCCAAGATTCCAACAAAATTAGAAATCAGTGACATAGTCATAGTCATACAATGATACATGGAACATCACATCACATTTTAATAGTAATATCCAAAAACAACACATACTAACCATAGATGATTCCATAATGCAAGTGGAAATAACCAAAAACAACCTTGATAAATGAGGCTAATACATATATATCCAAAATCAGGCCATATATGAGGCCAATGTTATTTTATAAGGCTTGGACGGACACTAGAAGCTTCCGGAAATTGCCTAAACCCCTAGCCGGATATTAAAAAATTCATTAAATTTTTTAAAAATTAACCTTGACCGAGCGTTGATAGGCTAACTTAGATGGAAACATGCTAAAATGTTGAAAATTGATTTGGAAACGGGTTTCCTTTTTTTGGAAACGAGTTTCCTCGTTTCCGTACGGAAACGGACAGGGGACGTGAGGGGGGGGCACGTTTCCTGCAACTTAGCCTCATATCAACCCATTTCTGGTGACCTCCTTTAGAATTTAGTGGACTTGAGATTGCCAAGGTCATAAAATCTATTGTTCAAACTGCGATTTCAACCCTCTAGGTTGTTTCAGAGATTGTAATACTCCGAGATTGCAATTTATGATGCTTCAGAGTACAACTTTTGGTGGTGGACCCGAGATTGTCAAGGGCATAAAATTTGTTGTTCAGACCGCGATTTCAACCCTCTAGGTTGTTTCAGAGACTCCATAATACTCCGAGATAGCATTTTCTGGTGCTTTAGATTACAACTTTTGATTGCAGTGATTTTCACAGCCAGATTTCCCCTGAATTTGTGACAAAATAGTCATTGGGAAGAGGGACAGTATAAGGGCCCCATACCTCACACCATTCAGTATTCTCTACAACAATTCTTTGCAAAACAAAGTCCAGGCAATGGAAAAGTACAACTTACAGTTAATGCATCAGGGCAGCACGGCTAACTTAAACTTAAATTACCAGGTAGACTTGCCATTAATGTAGGTGGATCCTTGATATTTTGGAAGTTTCCTAACAAAAACCGTATCATATCAAGGTTCTATAGGCAAGCATTTATGACAAGTCCGTTGGGTACTTAAGGTTTGTCGACACAATGAGTCACTCTTCCTATTACCATCGATAGAGTTCTAGAAAAGGCTAAAGGTCTATAGATCTTATAGCTAGAACCCATATAGAGTCCCAAACATTAACACAAGTAGGTACCATTTCCCATGTGGCAAGCCATAACCCCTACTCATAAAAGGCTGGCTAAACACCCCTCCTGGTCGGAAAAATGATCGCCTCTCCCCGGGGCACCTCTACAGGTGCGCTGGTACTGGTACCACGTAACAGGTCCCATCTCCTGGGCTGCAGGATAGGTTCCAACATGGAGAAGGGGAGGTTCTTAATTTGCAAAACAAACATGCATGATGGTAAACATGAAAGTGCCATATCAAACATATTCCTGATTGAAATAGACAGAGTAGCCCCATTGTTCTTCATGCTGGTCCTTAAAAGATTCAGTTTCAAGATACTCAAGAGATATTGGGTTCTGCATACTATTTGAGCCCTTTGTGTTGATAATTTTTTTTTCGTCTCCACAGGGGATTGACCTCCACAATCGCTTTAGTCTAAACCCCTAGATAGTAACACAAGTAGGTCCCATCTCATAGGTGGCAGGACAAATTCAAACATAGAGAAAGGGGTCCCGACTCCAATCTCCTGGGATGGAGGATATGTTCCGACATGGAGAAGGGGAGGTTCTTAATTTGAAAAAAAGCATGCATGATGGTCAACATGAAAGAGGCATATCAAACATATTCCTGGCTGAGATAGACAGAGTAGCCCCATTGTCCATGTTGGTCCTTAAAAGACTTAGTTTCAAGCTACTTTAGAGATATTGGATTTTGCATGCTATCTGAGCCCTTTGTGTCAAGAAGATACTTTTTTTCTATTTTTGTCTCCACAGGGGAATTGACCTCCACAATTGCTTTGGACTAAACCTCTTGACAATAACACAAGTAGGTCCCATCTCCCAGGTGGCAGGACAAGTTCCAACATAGAGAAGGGGTCCCCCATCTCCTGGGCTGTAGGATTGGTTTCAACATGGAGAAGGCGAGGTTATTAATTTTCAGAACAAGCATGCATGATGGTAAACATGAAAGTGGCATATCAAACACATTCTTGGTTGAAATAGACAGAGTAACCCCATTGTTCCTCATGCTGGTATTTTAAAGACTCTGTTTCAAGTTACTCTAGAGATATTGGATTCTGCATACCAATCTGAGCCCTTTGTGTTGATAAGATACACTTTTTTCTCTGTTTTTGTCTCCACAGGGGATGAATACAAAATAACAGGTATGGTAAGAGGCAGCAATGGCCTCTGCTATAGAAACCTTTTTCCTCCTAGAAGAAGAACCTTCTCCCAGTTACCTCCTTCCCTTACCCCTGCAAGGACTGCTCCTGCACTTAGCCTCGACTTTTCTGTGTTTCCCCATATCCATAGCTTCATAAACTAATTGTGGTCCATTGTAATCCATGGTACTTGTAGGAGCCCTTGCCTCAATACTTGCAAACCACCTATGCCACCCAAGTCCCAAATGAATGCCTATGACCAATACCTCTAGTGTCATATTTCTTCTCCACCAAGTCATGACAATGCACTGGTTCTCATACTTTCTCTATCTCCTTATCATGGCAAGTAATTGCATTTGTGGAAGTTATATTTACATGGTCTGGTATGATTTCGAAGGAACTGGTTGACAGAACCCATTGCAGCAAGTGGAGACGATCATCAATTGGTGGAGTGCCCATAACCATCCATCCATTCCTCGATGTGATGCCCCTCCATCCCATCAACCATTGTCCTCTCGTCCTCACGCCAGTGGTCGCAACGATTGTTCCTTTCCCTAGTGCCCCCTCTATTAGATTTTAATGTGGCAGTGTGATTTCAATTATTATATGTAACAGAAACAAATAAGGATCACTGAAAGAATAACCAAAGCATAGAAACAAAGAGACACAACAATTTTTATCCCGTGAAACCCTTCTACTCAAGGGAACAAAACCCAACAACCTTCTTATGAGAGAATTAGTTCAAGATAAAAGTATAACCGGATAGAAGAGTAAAATAACCCTAAAGATATCAAGCCCATAAATTATCCCTCTTCTGCTGTTGCGTCCTTCTCTTCCTCTTCCACACTAGATCAGATCACTTGATGCAAATTGCTTGGTAAAAAAATGAATGAGGCATCCTTTATTTATACTTGTTTGATGGGTGACTTTTCCACTTTTCCTGGGATCAACGCGTCCTTTATTTATACGTGTTTACATTTAATATATATATAATAATAATTGTTTATTATTTCTTTTGTTGGGCCGATTTGTGAGGATACCTTACGAAGCAACAAACACCAACACTCCCTCTTAGCTAGGGAGGTATCATCATGTTAGAACACATCTGGATATCATTTGATCATCACATCTTGTCTTGGACTTCTCTGCATCACAAGGAAGGTCTTCTCTCGTACATGTGGCTACAACCAACATGACATCCACTATGGGTTACAACCTAGGTTACCAGGATACAGATCCGGATCCGGCATATTTTTGAAAAGCCAGGATCCGGATACGGCCAAGATACATCAAGTACAAAAAATATAATAATATTTTAAATTTTTTTAAAAATATATTCAATGTGTATAATCAAAACCATTCACGAGTCACATCACTAGAACTGATATTATATATAAATATGAACACTGAAATAGTGAAAACTGAAATGATACTTACCTCATAGAAAATTGAAAAAGATGATAGTTACAAAAATGAGTGATCAATGATCACTCTACTGTTCTATATATAAATATGAACACTGAAACAGTGAAAACTAAAATGATACTTGCCTCATAGAAAATTGAAAAGGATGATAGTTACAAAAATGAGTGATCAATGATCACTCTACTAATATGATAATGTAAAGTATATCTAACTATATATCATGAAATGGATCTATATCCTCATTTGCATATTGAATCTCTACATCATGAATAGATACTGGGGTGCTGGAAATGTTGTAAGCTGTAGAAGAAGGATGAACTGGTGGTGTAACCTCCTCAAGTAGGTTGAGGTGAGTCATGGCATTCAATGTCATGTTTAAATCAGAAATCTCGGGCTCCACATCCCACATCCTGCTTGGACCTTTCTTATACTCTGGACAAGGATGTGATAGAAGGCGGAGGTTGGAATGAACATACACAAGATCCTCGGCCTTTGCTACTCCTAATCTGTTTCGCTTCACTAAATGGATGAATCCATATGTACTCCAATTCCTCTCAGCTGATGAGGAACTGGCAACCTGCAATAACAACCTAGTGGCTAAGGTCGAGAGATGAATGCTATCCCCGCCATGGAAGCCCCACCAAGTAATAGGATCAAGATGCCCTCGATCATCCATGGCTAGTGGATTTGAAAAGTTACCAGTGGATTGTACAAATGCTCCAAATTCCTCACGAACTTCCAATGCAATGCCCACATCCCTATATATCTTCCTCAAAGCTGCCTTATATCCCTGTACCACTTCAGAATCTTTGTTTGGGGCTGCCCTACCAGGTAAAGACAAAATTTTGCAATGATAATATTTGGAGTGGAGTGCATAGGCCAAAAGGTGTAATGGTGTGGTCATTTTGTTCCACCTTTTGGTAACTATGTCCTTTATTTCATTGTAAAATACTTCAAAAGGGTCACTTTCACTTGCCTTGATAATTTCCCTTATTCTCTCTAGCATACTATCTATGTTTTCATAGACTTCCCCCAAGCAAGGCATATCTGTGTCAAATGTCCTGATCATGGTCAGGATTGGTTCTGTAAACCGCAAAAGGTATTGGACCTTGTCCCACCGTGCATCATCAAGAATGATAAACTTGATTTTTTGCCCCCTATTAGAAGTGGAAGTCCTCCATGATTCCCAAAGAGGGTCAATGACCATTGCTTGTAATGCTTTCCTAACTTCCACAAGCCTCTTTATGACTAGAGTGTGGGAGGCAAACCGAGTTTTAGCAACCTACATAAGTTTTGAAAAGTCAAATATCAGATTTGAAATGATAAATCATATACCATTAAAATTCATAAGTCATAATACAAATTGTCAAATAAAACTAATTAAAAATGGGGTACCTTCAATAGCTCCAACTTTGCAAAACCCCTATATATGGCTTGGGACATCGAATGATTGGTTATGAACATTTGGATCTCCTTTGATGCTACATATATTTCGTTGATCCACTCAATCTCGCCAATCTTGGAAAGCATAAGGTTCAACGAATGCACTGCACATGGAGTCCAAAAGATGTGATCATATTGACCCTCCACAATCAACCCTACAACTCTACATACCTGTGCATTGTCCGTGATAACTTGGACAACATTCTGTGACCCCACACTTTCTATTGCATCAATAAGAATATTGGAGATGAATGTTGCATCTTTCTCCACTCCACTGCAATCAATAGCCTTCAAAAACATTGCACCTTGGGGGCATATTGCAATAACATTGATTAAAGGGCGGTTTCTTTGATCCCTCCATCCATCAGAAACTATAGACACACCTGTTTCTGCCCATGTATCTCGAATTGATTGCAACTGTCTATCCACAGATTGTCTTTCTAATGTCAACAATGTGGTGCGGACCTTTTCATACCCGGGGCTCTTGTACCCTTTCGGTGCTTCATTGACCGCTTTAATCATTTGTTGCCAATATGGGAAGCGCACCAAATTGAATGCTAGCCCATTTGCATAGATGCAACAAGCTACATGCTCATCAGTTACTTCTCTGCCTTGGTTATTGAATGCTATTTCAATAGATCCCAAAGCAGGCCTTTTATTACTTGTGGCAACAAGTCTAGATGGTAATGGGGCCCTAGTTGAAGCATTTTGCATAGGGAGTTTTCCTTTATTAGCATGTCTCCTATCAGCAGCATTTTGCAAATATGCATAGAATGCGAGTTTTTCGGGACTCAAACCTAGTCCAAGTTGGCCATTTGGACCATTTGGACCAGTGCATAACAACACCCCTGTATTGGTTTGCCTAGTGAGATGGGCCTTCACCCTAGTGTATGAGCCATTTCGGATGCCTTTGCATTCACTACATTTCCATTTATATGAACCGCCTCCAGGATTTTTGCCAATAATTTCCACATACTGCCATAATGGAGATCTTGGGTCTTTATTGAGAACGGATTCTTGTGGTACATTTGCTCCTTGACTTTACTGCTGTGATGCCATGTTTACAATGCTGTAGTCTGTACAGAATTAAGATTCAAGAATATAAAAGTTAAATTTTAAATTGGACTGTTTTGTGTATTCCTATCTAAACAAGCAAACACAAATGAGAAAATAAAAGACACAGTCACTGTCATAACATGATAACACTGTGTGTACCTAATTAAACTTTAAAGATGTAAATAATAAAAGTTAAAATTTAAAAAAGATAGGATTGTTGTAAGACTATTTGTTCAGAATTAAAAATAATAATTTTTAAATTTTTAAAAATAAACAACAACACTGTGTGTACCTAATTAAACTTTAAAGATGTAAATAATAAAAGTTAAAATTTAAAAAAGATAGGATTGTTGTAAGACTGTTTGTTCAGAATTAAAAATAATAATTTTTAAATTTTTAAAAATAAACAAACAAAAAGTCAAAATGGAGTCTGGACTGTGACAAAATTAAAAATGGATTGTGCATTATAATTTTTAACAAGCAGAAAAAAAAAACCGAGCATTCTAAACATAAAAAAATGGACCGTGACAAAAATTAAAATGAACTCTATATTGTCAAAATTAGAAAATAAAATTAAATATCAAATGTTTAAATAATTTAAATGAGAAAATAAAATAATACTGTCTGCAGAATTAAAAAATAATAATAAAATAAATAATTTAAATGCCAAAAAAAATGAGAAAATAAAATAAAATGCCAAAAAAATGAGAAAATAAAATAAAATGCCAAATGTTTAAATAATTTAGAATTATTATTAATAATAAATTATTATAATATTATTGATTTATCAAGTTAGAACTTAGAACAAGTCTGTTAATAATTAAATTATTACATTATTAATTATTTAATTATTTGAATTTTTTAACAAATCTTTAGCAATGTTAAAAACTTAAAATTGACTCACCTCTGCAAACTCCCGCCGGTCGAGGTCGAGCTGACTCGTGCTGTCACCTGTGGCACCCACGGTCCCGCTGTAAACTCCTGCCGATCGAGCTGTCGCCTATGGCACCCACGTCCCTGCTGCCGGTCGTCTTAGTTGTCCCGGACTCCCGACGGTCGTGTTATGGTGGTCGTGGTTGGTCGAGCTGTCACCTGTGGCACCCACTTCCAAAGCTGTCGGTCGAGCATGGGGTTCAGTGCTGTCGTTTTCTCCTTGGCGTTTAGACTTCAGTGTCGTTTTCTCCTTGGCGTTTAGTGCTGTCGTTTTCCGGGTTCAGTGCGGAATGTTCTTTGGAAGTGGGGTAAACTTCGAATAAGGCGCGGGCATGATTATTAAACGCCGGCCAACCCTAAAATTTGAGCGGTGGGCAGTTCCAGGTGGCGGATCCGGCTATTGAAGTCGCTGTCCGATCAAATCATCACGGGATCCGTTTCCTAAAAAGAAAATACGCATCCGTTTTTTGGAATCGGCACCTGTCCGTTTCCGCGGCGGATCTTGGTGGATCCGGATTTGGATCCGGATCTGAACCGCGGATCCGCAGATCCTGCTGCCACCCCCCGACAGATCCGGTAACACAGGTTACAACCCATGAGTCTCCCAACCACAAAAGGTTGTTGGGCACCGGCCCAGATGACAAGTCCCCCAACCACAAATGTTGCTGGACACCAATCCAGTGGCAAGTCTCCCAACCTACAAAGGTTGCTGGACACCAATCCAGTGACAAGTCCCCCAACCCACAAGGGTTGCCGGGCACCAACCCAGGTTGGTGCCCAGGTGACAAGTCTCCCAACTCATAGTGGTTGTTGGGCACCAACCTAGGTGACTCGACACAACTTAGTCCATCGAGAGGTGTCAAAGATCAATTCAACTCAGTTCATCGAGAGGTGTCAAAGATCAACTCAACTCAGTTCATCGAGGAGAATCATTAGAGTAGTCAGCTGCCTCTCTCTCCCTCTCAAGGGAGAGTAATACCATTCTCCCTGTCTTAGGGAGAATGTCTCATTGATATTGCATCATCAATCCTCCCTCTCAATGAGGGAGACATTTTCCATCACTCCAAGACTAGCTTAGGTGATAATCAACCTCAGATAATGTGAGAATGTCTCATGTCATTGCATGGAGTGTAATGTCACATGGTAACTTAACTCAGTTCATCGAGGAGTGCGCCCATGTATCTCATGCATCTCATGGTAACTCAACTCAACCAGGAGTGCACCCATGCATCTCATGGTAACTCAACTCAACTAGGAGTGCACCCATGCATCTCATGCATCTCATGGTAACTCAAGGAGTGCTCACATGCATCTCATGGTAACTTGAGTTAGTGAGGAGTGCGCCCATGCATCTCATGGTAACTCGAGTCAGTGAGGAGTGTGCCCATGTATCTCATGCATCTCATGCATCTCATGGTAGCTCAACTCAACAAGGAGTGCGACCATGCATCTCATGGTAACTCAACTCAACGAGGAGTGTGACCATGCATCTCATGTCAGTCCACAACAAAGATCTCTCCATCACATGGAGAGTTCCACCATTCTCCCAGTCCAGAGAGAATATATCATAGATTAACACACACTTCTGTCTCGGAAGCAATTCTTCCTTATGTATCTCGATTCCCTCTAAGTCTTGACACCTTTCCCTATGTATCTTATTTAACAACAAATTGAATCAAATCTTTTTGGGCTCCCGTACCAAGGAAAATGGCCCAAATTACAATAATGATCCTAACTAAGGAATCAAATATTTGTTGGGCTCCCGTACCAGGGAAAATGACCCAACTACAATAATAATGGCTTAGAAAAATAAGAAATATGTTGGGCTCCCATATTAGGGAAAATGACCCAACTACAATAATTAAAAGAAATATTTTGTTGTCATCTCGTTAGGTTTTACGTTTTTTGGTGGAGGTTCCTCAACATCAGCAGCTAATGCATGCTGCTGCTTTCCCTCTTTTCTCAAGGGACAATCTCTAGCAATGTGGCCGAATTTGTCACACCTGTAGCACTAAATATGTGAAAGATCTCTCTCCCTTTTCTGTTCTGGAAGTGGACCTGATCTTTCACCCTCATCTTTTCTGTCATGATACTTCCTCCCTTTCCTCTTCCTCTCTTGGCATGTGCAGCAAGGGCTTGGATTTCTTCATGATGGGAGGCATTCCTGTTGCCTCTAGCCGCGAGTCTAGTTTCTTCTTGAGTAAAATCTACCCATAATGTTTCATACTTGGGTTATTTGGATCTCTCACTAATACTCTGAATGAATGGTTCCCAAGTACTGGGAAGACCATTGAGGGACATCATGACAAGTTCTCTATCTTCAATTGTCTCTCCAATATTAGCCAACTGATCCTTTAGTTAAGTAATCTTCATGAAGTAGGAAGCAATTGTGTTTGCTCTAGTCATCTTGATATTGGAGAGCTGCTGTCTCAGGGCAAGTGCCTTGTTGATATTGCTATTCTCAAATAGTTTCTTCAAGGTATCAAACATTCCTTTAGCTGTCTTCTTCTTGGAGATTTGAGGAATCAAATGATCTTTACTAGATTTTATTAGAATCCTCCTTGCCTTATCATCACTCTTCTTCCATGATGGCTTCTCTGCTTCTTCTTATGGTTCCGGTACTCCTTCCACAAATTTTAGAAGATCATTATCTTCTAAGATGATGAGCACCCTAGACTTCCTTGAATTGAAGTTGGAAGCCCCATCAAGTCTATCTTCCGCTTTCACATTGTTCATCTTGATTCCTTTTCTTCTGGATCTGTTGACAGAACAATCGAAATATGAAAGCCTGAGTTTCTGACCATGGTTTCTTTCAACACTACTCTGATACCATGTTAGATTTTAATGTAGCAGTATGATTTCAATTATTATATGCAACAGAAACAAATAAGGATCACTGAAAGAATAACCAAAGCACATAAACAAAATACAATAATTTTTATCCTGGGAAACCCTTATGCTCAAGGGAACAAAACTTAGCAACATTCTTATGAGAGAATTAGCTCAAGGTACAAGTATAACCAGATAGAAGAGTAAAATAATCCTAAAGATGTCAAGCCCAAAAATTATCCTTCTTGCCACATCCTTCTCTTCCTCTTCCAAACTAGATTAGATCACTTGATGCAAATTGCTTGGTAAAAAACTGAATGAGGCATCCTTTATTTATACTTGTTTGATGGGTGACTTTTGCACTTTTCTTGGGATTGACACGTCCTTTATTATACTTGTTTACATTTAATATATATAATAATAATTGTTTATTGTTTTTTTTGTTGGGCCGACTTGTAATGATATCCCAGGAAGCTATAAACACCAACACCATCCGGGGGATTAAGTTCATATCTTCGATTCTTTAATTCCTGTTCAGTGTTATTTAATGTAAAAGAAGTGAATAACAAAATTATATGGAAAACCAACTTTTTCAACTTTAATTTCACACTCCACAATGTGGTTATATGTTCCTTTTCTTTATTCCCATACAATTGTGCATTTTCTTTATTTCTATCCTCCAACTAGTTAGGCGCACCCACAAAATTATAAAATCTTAACAAATGCTAGTTACCCTCAACTCATTTTGACCTAAAAAAATAGATATAGATAAAGATTGGGTATATAGATGACTAGAAATTTGAAGGGTGCCATGCTAATTTACATTTACATTTAGTTGGATTTTTAAGAGGTTCATTTGTAAGATAGGTTTGATGTATAGCTGACTATCAAGCAGTGAATTTTTTTTTTTACCTTCTTAAGATACCGACATTCCTTTGTAATGGAAAAACAAGAATTTTATACCTAACTTACGAGGACGGCGGAAAATTGCATTGGAGGACCTTGCCTTGCTTTAAAACATTATTGAATGTTAGAAGAACATAATTAAATAATTTTTGACCAATTGGGTGGCCAAAACGAGATATGAGAATAGGATGGCGGAAAATTGCATTGGAGGACCTTGCCTTGTTTTAAAACATTATTGAATGTTAGAAGAACATAATTAAATAATTTTTGACCAATTAGGTGGCCAAAACGAGATATGAGAATACAATTAGGTGGCCAAAACGAGATATGAGAATACAAGGGGCCAGTCTTAAAGGACTCGTTAAGGATAAAAAATTCCCTCGTGGAGGTTGTAGGTTGGACTAATATTCTTAAGGAAGAGGAGAAATCAATGGAGTTGGAATTAGAGGCCTTAAGGAAGAGGAAAAATTAATGGAGTTGGAATTAGAGGCCTTAAGGAAGAGGAGAAATTAATGGAGTTGGAATTAGAGGCCTTAAACGGCTCGTTAAGGATAACAAATTCCCTCCTGGAGGTTGGAGGTTGTAGGTTGGACTAATATTCTTAAGGAAGAGGAGAAATTAATGGAGTTGGAATTAGAGGCCTTAAACATCGAGAAGAAAAGAAAAAAAACTCAAGTAGGCACATGTGAAGTGGGAAAAGTGGGAAAAGGAAGAATATAAAAATTTAAATATTTTCACATTCATATCAAACTCAAAAAAGGAATTAGTCTCACAAGGAATTAGTCCCACAGTTCTTCCATTTGATTGATGCTCTAATTTTATACAAACGAGAAGTGGGAAAATGAAAAAGATAAAAATTCAAAATATTTTCACATTCATATCAAACTCAAAAAAGGAATCAATCCAGTTCTTCCCTTTGATCCAAGTTTGATGCTCTAATTTTATACAAACTTTAATCTAATAGGAGATTACAAATTAATTCTGGGAATTCCACGCTACTATCATAAAGATAAATGGACTTTTACAATCTCCCCTAGTGTATAAAAGGTGCAAAGTTAGTCCAAGGTTCCCTCTTTTTGGGCTTGATGGTCTTATTATAGATTTTACAAAATCATACCTAAGTAGCCCAATTCTTCAATAACACTAGCTGACAATTTGAGAAACTAGTAATATTCATCCTATCAATTCCACTTTCATTATCAATTCCACTTTCATTTCCTTAGTAACCTATGGTAGAATGTATTATGGTTCGAGGCACATATCCCTCTGTGATAGTATAAAATAAGTGGTAAAAGTATGAAAGTTTTGGCTTCAAGGATAAATGTCTTGATAATGCATAGAATAGAGTTGTACGAGAAACCATGTTCTTGACATTAGATATGAGGAATGCATAGGGTAGAGTTGCGCGGGAGTTTATCATAACCATCCTAAAGTTAAAGGGTATTGGTAGGAATAATATCTTTTACTTTTCAAGTCAGCTACAGGCTATAATGTTGTTATATTTGTGGGACTTTATCATAACCATTTTAAAGTTAAAATTAAGGGTATTGATTGGAATAATATCTTTTAGTTTTCAAGTCCGTTGCATGCTATTAATGTTGTTACATATAGAAGAGTCAACAAATTTGTCTCTTTTTCTTATACATTTTTAGAGGATCGGGAGTGGCCAATGGTATATCCATCGCTGGACAATATAATCTTTGATTGAGGAAGCTACAATACAAGATCTGAAATGTTGGAAATATAACCTTAATAGCTATTGCAAGCTTTAGGAATCAAAGCAAACTTGCACAAAATTAAATTGCTCCTAGCTTTTCTTCTTTTCTTCTTGTCAAAAGGTTGGCCAATATGTTGTGTGTTTTTATCCTTCAAGAGGACGAGCATCAAATACTTAGGTGGCTTCATAAGTTATAGACTAATTTGTCTGCAAGATTGGCTTCTGTACTTGAACAAAATTCAACGGTTCCTAGACAATTTGTTAATTAGCTATATAAATCTTGTAGGTAGGGTGTTTATATAAAAATATACAAATCCAATTGCTTCTTTATGTTTGTTTCTTTTCCATTCTTCTAAAAAAACATGAAAAATCAATCACAAAATATATCTTTATGAGATTGAAAGAATATGTAATTTCGTTAAATCTCACCACAAAATGCATATTTATCATTAAAAGTACTGTTAATCTAGCACCTTTTGTCCAATTCCAAAATAGGATGTCCATAACACCATTTTATAAAAATATTAATAAAATGAATACAAATTAAAATATTAAATAATAGTAAAAGTAATAAAAATAAAGAAAAAATAAAAATAAAAAAATAAAAAATAAATTAAGAAAAACTAGATAATATTCATATTATTTTATAATAATAATAATAATAATAATAATAATATATTATTACAAGTTAATTTATTTATAATAATAATACGAGCTCATTTAACTATATTTATATTATTATTATGATTGCAGATAAATATATAGTTCCTTTATTCCTCTAATACTCATAGACTGAGACAATAACTTACTCTATAATTTTGCATCTTTAAAACAACTTATTCGGGAATCAATGATCCTATATTGGTTTTATAAAGCAGGGGGACAAAGTTGGTATAAAAAAATCATAGATTGGTAATCCAAATATTTAATTAGCAAATTCTTTAAGGGAATTTTTACTCTTTATTTATACACCGAAGGGAAAATGAGTATTTAAGAACTAATGTGGTGGTCTTCTTGCATTGAGAGTAGCGAGGTGTTCTATAGTCCACTATGTGGGAGATGTTGTCATGTAATGTTATGCTACCAAAAATAAAGAGTAATTTAAAAAATCACGTTGGCTCATAAAATTAAAAAAATAAAAACCAACATAGATCCATCTTAAACCCAGATCCATGAAGCAGAGAGGCATCCAATTTATTGAGGTGTAAAAAATTTAAGATAATTTTTGTTATACCTCATGAAATTAGATCCCTCGGTGCTTCATCGATCAACGTTTAAGATAGATCTATACTGGTTAATTATGAAATATTCTAAGCTTGTTCTTTACATATACTGTAGAAGGTGCAAGAGTCAATATTTGGAAGGAAAAATGAAGAGGTATGTACATGCATCACTGGAATGGGAATTGAGCATTCAACTACGAGCCACATGTTTCACAATAAAAAGTTAGGATATATGTCCTATTAAGGGATCTTAGTGGAAGGATATATACACATTGTTCCAATAAGAAAAAATTATAAAGATATTTATAACATAACAATATAAAATTCAAGGTACGAAGTTGAATGTTAATGTATATGGTGTATATTCAAGATACGAAATTGAATGTTAACGTGTATGGTGTATGAAATAATCTTGTTCATTGACATCTTAATTTGTAGGCCCTTCTTGTGCTAATTAGAGGTATTGGAGCATTAAAACAATAGGAATTTGCCATGCCACCCAACTTGCAATTAGAACAATGATGTGGTGTCTCATACTTTTTGGCATGTGAAATATGGGTAAAATGATTGTGGACAAAGTCCTTGACTTGGAACGTTTATTTCAAATAGGAGTTCAAGGCGAACCATTATATGTGTAGTCTTTTATGTAATTAGCCATGGTGAAAACTAGTCTTTTATGTGACCTTATGGTGAATGCTGGAAGATAATTTAAACAACCTTCATGAAATTTGCTTAGATATAAGTGGAACTTCTTCTTTGAGTAGTTCAAAGGGCCTCTAAAGGCATGAGAAGCTAGCTCTCTACCATGCATTACAATCCAAGTGCAGAAATGGTCTTTCACCTTTGATGAAATGTCTATAATCCAAGTGCGGAAATGCTCTTTCACCTCTGATAAAATGTCTCAAATCTATGATATGGGTCTTGTTTCCTTTTACAATGTTAATTTCTTAGTATGTCGACATTTTGTTATTTTTATTTTTGTTAAATGTTATACAAGCCTTTGAAGCAAAAAAATATGAGATTTCAACACTCGGAGTAGCCTTGATGATATGGACATGATGTGAAATTTGCCAACTTTTTGAATGAGTTTATCGTGTTTAATGATGTTCATCTTTACATTGACTTATTCAAAATTCATTTATGAGAGAATTTATAGATGTGATTTTGTTTCTTGGATGCATTTTTGGTATTAGTGTAATTCTTTGTCGAATATAATGGAAGTTTCAAGATAATTTTCTATAACTACAAGATTGGGCTGATTAGTCCATTTTAGCATCCCATTATGTTTTATCCATGTATTTCGATGCTATTAATGCCTCAAATTATTTATGATTTTTTTGAAAGGAAGAAAGTAAGGATTTATTTTGTATCAAATCACAATGTCCACATCATTCTAATTAGCATCCTTTTTTGGTCTATAAAATTGCCTCTTTCAACGTCCTTCAGTTGGACATTAAGGATGCTATTCATGTCCTTATTAGCATCCTAGAACTTCCATGATAACATTTCTTGTTGCATCCTTTGTAACACTTCGAATATCTTTTAAAAATATGTAGTTTGCTTCTCTAATAATGTCTCAAAAAGAGTCACACCGCCATAATTGGTAATTTGACATCATAGATATAACAAAATGTTGACGATGGCCCATTTTGAAACCTAAATGCAATGTATTCCTCATGGAAAGATAAAAATATCGTTACTTATTTATTGTAATAAGATGCACCCAAATAATTTTTTTTCCCCTTTTTGTGGTCCATAGTCCTATGGTCTAGTAGTTGAGACTAGGCATCACCATGCAAACAACCAAAGTATAAACCAACAACAATGGAGCAAGATTAAAGGTTTGACAATAATGCACACACCAACTCAAATAATTTCATGAACAAGGCACATATTTATACATGAATATAGATAACTCATGAATCAAATTAGCTCCTACAATATTTCAACAACTACTTAAATCACTCAACAAATATGATCTCAATCTCAACTTAGCTCTATGGGATATGATGACATTAACAACATAAACAATATTCCTTAATTAAACTAAGGACATCACCAAATGATCCATTAACCCAACATTTCTCCTCCATAATAATCATTTAAAGAGATTCCAAGATCATCTCTGAATTTGTAGAAGTTATACTTTGGTAGTGCCTTGGTGAAAATATCTGCAACTTGCTCTTCTCTTTTGTTATACACAATCTCAAGCACATCTTCTTGAAGTAGATATCTAGCGAAATGATACTGCATATCAATCTGTTTATCTTGTCGTGAAACACTGGATTCTTAGCCATCTGAATAACACTTTGATTATCACAAATCATCTATGTTGGTTGTTCTCTTGCTCATGTAGATCTTGCAAAATTCTTCTCAACCAAACTGCTTTGCATGCTGATGTAGCTACTTTTTTATACTCTATTTTTGTTGTGGGGAGTGAAACTGTAGGTTGGTTTTTAATATTCCATGCAACCATTGCTAAACCCATGCCAAATGTATAACCTGGAGTAGAATTTCTGCCATCCATAGATCTTTCCCAATTTGAATTTGTTTAACCAATCAACCTAAAATATTATGTAGACCTATATATCGAACCATAGCCAGTTGTACCTCACAGATCCCTCAATTCTCTTGGTTGTTTTCTAATGTAACTTCTAGGGATCTGACATAAATCTTGAAACCATGCTAACTGTAAAAGCTATATTATCCTGGTCGAGTTGTAGTTAGGTAGCTCAAACTTCTAACCAATTAACGATATAGAGTACTATCAATTGGATTGAAGTCACCATATCTATAGAAATTTAACCCTATTTCCAGAGGAGTCATGACTGGCTTGCAACTCATCATGTTGAACTTTTTTCAGAATATCCCAAGTATATTTGGCTTGTGACATAAAAATGCTATCTTCTTTATGCCGCACTTCAATGCCCAAAAAATTTACAACGTACCAAGACCCTTCATCTTAAAATCAACAATCACATGTGACTTAAACTTCTTAAACAATTCAAAGCTATTCCATGTATAAATCAAATCATCAACATATAAAGCAACTATGAAAATATACTATCATGATAGAAGAATATAGAGATTAGGTTCAAATGAACTCTTAAAACTAGATCATGATCCTCAAAATATTTATTAATCCTTGAATACCATGCTCTTGGTGCCTGCTTGAGACCATACAAGGCCTTCTTCAACCCATAAACACAATCTTCTTTACATAAATATCTTCATCTATATATCCATTCAAGAAAGCTGATTTCACATCCATTTGAAAAATAGTCCATCGATAATGTGCAACTATTGTAAGTACCAACCTAATTGTATCCATCTTTGCCACTGGAGCAAACTTTTTTGTATAATCAATTCCTTCCTTTTGTGCATATCCCTTTGCAACTAAATGACCTTTATACTTATCAATTATGCCATTTGATTTATACTTAATATTGTACACCCATTTAGTACCAGTCACACTATTCTCTTTAGGTAAACTAACCAAGTTCCATGTATCATTCCTCACTAAGGCATTGGATTTTGCTTCTATTCCTTTATGCCATTCATCTTTATTTGATGCTTTTTGTATAGCTATGTGGTTCGTCCATCTTCATTACTTGGATCATAAGAGCAAAATTTATGCTATTTGATCTAGTGTTTCTTCATTCAAACTCTATAACATCCAACATGTTATTATTTGAATGTCCTCTGACTGGCCACTTAGGCCTCTTCTTGTTTTCATATGTCTTAGCTATTGGAGAACTAGATCAGTCACCAATAACAACTTCATCATGTAACGTCCCCTTCACCCAATCCGACCAACAAATGGGACATTAACTAAATTTGGGCTTCTAAATTTTGCCCCATATCCATATTACGAATTCGTCTTATTGAGAAATATATGTGTAGATGCATAATAAAAATACACAATAGAAATAAAATACATCCACACACAACAAATGCAATTAGAAGCATAATTAACACATGCATATAAATAAAATTATTGCACATCAGATACAAAAGAATACTTATCTTTAAACAAAGAAGATCCAAGCAATTGGTTGTGTAAGAGCGATTTTCCACCCAACATTAGGCACTCTGTCCAACATATACTATTTCTGTTTAGAGGCTACCCCCAAGCTGGGCTATGAGGCCACCGGGGAAAAGGAAACACCCGCATGCATCTCTCTCTCAGCCCACAACCCATTCTGCTCACTATGCTTAGCCAAAATCTCATCTAGATCTCTACAAGGATCTCACTAAGCCATCAAAGTTATGGAACTCCTTCCAATTGCCCCACACAACACAAGGAAGGCATTTCCCTTCACTGATCCATAGTTCCCTTAAGAAATCCAACCTTTACAATGCTTACCAGTGTGTGCAGTAAGAGTCCAACCTACTGTATGCTATTGAAGAACCTGCCACAACATTAATTCATGGCTTCTCAAGCATTCAAAAAGTAGTAGAACTCAATCGGTAAAGGTTCCTAGCTTTCCCAACCTTTATGCTCACCTACAACCATCTATTTTCCCTTTGAAAATGCAGCTCCATCTCCAAATTCAAGTTTCTGGGTTGAAACATAGCCTGGTAATGGTCATGAACAACAATAGGGAGCTCTACGTAGTGTGTAAAACTACATGAGAGGGATAGAACGAGAGTTGAATCCAAGGGATATGAGATGCTGGTGAAAATACAATTACCATAGATTATGAACATAGAAGAAAATGACTCCTGAAAACTATCACCACCCCAATGCTTCAATAACTGCATGAAGTGACCTTTTCCACCAAACTCACATATGCATTAAATGATTGGGTTTAATAGTCAAGAGAAGGTAATTGGATCATTTAAAGTGCATGGCATAATTTTGGATGAGTTCTAAGGTTGACACTTGGCATCAAAGGATTTAGTTTCCCATAGCCCCCCTTCCCTCTTCCCCTCTGGTGGAATCATAGCTCCTCTAGTGCTCTTTACATAGCCACCATGGACCATTTTATTATTTTTCCAACATAATATATTTTGAATTAGCATGATAAATCAACCATACGGTCCAAATAAAAATATATATCCATCATATATGCCTAGCCATTCACTAGCATATTTACATCATTTACAACATTATGATTAAATACATTCCAAGTCAAAAATGGGGGTATTACACATCATTTCTTTGAACATTTTATAGCTGATAGAATCCTTGTTCATCAAACACAACATCTCTACTTCTCTTGGGGATCAAACAACCTGTAACTTCTTGTTTCTGTGTTATATCCAATGAAAATACACTTAATACTTTTATTAACCAATTTATTCCTCTTTTCTTTAGGAACATGTACACATGCATCATTCAAAGTTTCTCATGTGTGCAACACTAGGTTTGTACCTTGACCATGCTTCCTCTAGAGTCAAATCCAAAACTTCTTTTGTAGGACACCTATTCAAAGTGTATATTGCTATAGGAACCGTTTCAACCCATAATCTATTGCCAAGTTGCTTTGTTTTCAACATACTTCTTGCCATCTCAACAATGGTCCTATTCTTCCTTTTAGCTACACCATTATGTCGAGGAGGATATGAATTTGTACACTCTCGCCTTATGCTATTCATCTTGCAAAAAATCATGAATTCATTTGAGTTATATTCTCCCCCATTATATGATCTAAGGGTGAGAATCTTCAAGCCACTTTACTTTTCAACCATCTCCTTGAACTAAACAAAATGTACAAAGACTTCTAACTTTTCTTGCAAAAAATATACCTATGTTTTTATGAAACAATCATCAATAAATGTTAGAAAGTACCTTGATTTTCCAAAAGACAAAGTCTCCATGGGAGGACATAGATATAAATGTATGAATGAAAGACAATCTCTAAATTTCCAATCTCTGTTTGAGAAAATTTCCCTGTGTTGTTTCCCAAGTATACATCCTTCACAAATATCATTTTTAACTTCAAGATATGGAAGACCATTCACCATATTATTCTTCCTCATCAACTCCAAATTCTTGAAAGTTAGATGTCCCATTCTCAAATGCCAAAGCTTACTGTTAATTGCTTCTATAGCCTTTAAAATTCGTGACTCACTTGAGGTTATCCTTTGATTAAACATTCTTTATTATCAAATACTAACTTGTATTTTTGCTCCATCGTTTTCCCTACATAAAGTAGATTATTTTTCAATGCTAATGTCAACAATGTATCATCAATAAACTTCTTCGTTCCATTCAATGCTAGGATTGCCACTATACCTTTCCCTTTAATCACTAAATCACTATCATCATGAATGATCACTTTACCAAAATAATTTCCATTTATCTTTGTGAATTACTCTTCCATAGATGTCATATGTGTTGGACATCTCGAATTAATATACCATGCTTACTTTCTTCATTGTGTGCTATTAAACTTGAGATAAATAACTTCTCATTTTTGGTTTCTTCAACAACAATGTTGACTCCCTTATTTGCCAAATCATGCATTTTATCTCTACGGTCTTTTTCCTAATGACCAAAACGATGGTAATAGTAACATTGGACACTTGATCTTTCTCTAGATCCATCTCTTTCTCTTCCTCTTCCACGAGATCCTTCTTTGCTTCTTCCCCTGGAAAACTGTCTTGGACTTCTTCCTTTATCTCTTGAAGTGGATGCATTCACTTGATAATTATTGGAATTAGGTTGATGTTAATTCTGATTCAAATTGCTTTGATTGTGATATTGTCCTCTGCTTCTTCCTCTTCCTTTATAATTGGTGGAAAATACATGTTCCATTTGTTCATTTGCATTGTTTTCTTCAACTATTATCAAATAACCACTCAATTATCAATGTTCATTGTATTTAAATCTCTAGATATCTTCACAAGCATTTTACCAAGATTTTGCATTGTTGCCGATTCATTACTATGCATCTTTACATCATTAAATTTCCTTCTTAATTTTTGCAATTTAGCTGCTACTACACCTACATATGTGTTCTTTAAGATAACCCATGCTTGTAGATGATCTTATGGCACTAATACTCGGAAAATGGATTCATCAACTACACTGCCAAAGAGAGAAAGTGCTTCATTATCTCTCTTTATTAGTTCGTTAAATTTTTTCTTGTCATCATCATTCAATGCTTTATATGCTTCATCAGAAGGAAGATTATACTCATAAGTTACAAGTTCCCACAAATATTTAGTGATGAATATAGGTTGCATTCTTTTGCTCCAATAGAATCAATTTGTGCCAATTAGTTTAGGTAACACAATGTTGCTTGTCGCCATAAAAAAAATGGGCAAGGTAACAGAATGTTGCTTGTCACCATTAGAAGAAATAGGTAAAGGAAAGATAAAATACTCAAAAAGTTATCACAATATCTTCACTTCACCTTGGGATGAAAACACCCTATCCCCCCAAAAAATGAGACTCAAACACCACCATAATTTTTTTCTTTTATTAAATGTTGAGTCCTCTTTGAAAGCCTTAAATTAAACCTTTACAATTTTCTGTATGTAATAAAAGTGAAAATAAACTCTCATACAATTAAAAAAACATTTTCTACATTCACATAAATAAAAAAATTCTCTAATAATTGTATTACACAATCATCAAAGGTGAGTAAAAACATTTACTCCTTTTGCTCTAAAAAATTCAAACGGCCATATCAAATTGTTCACACACTAGGTAAATTTCAAAAAATAAAAAGGCTCTAACTCTATTCAGGCTGCAAATAGATAGCACGCCTTCCCGGTCGTCTGCCTTTCTCGATCAAACCAAGTGAACATGGGGAGTCGAGCAACATGGGGGAGTCGAGCATTACGTACACCCCATGAGCGAAGAGTGTTGCTAGCCCAAAGGAGCAAACTTCCAAGAGGAAGAGGTGGCACCATAAGTTATAGACTAGTTTGTATGCAAGATTGGTTTCTATACTTAGAACAAAATTCAACGGTCCTTGGAAAATTTGTTGACTAGTTATATAAATATGATAGATAGGTTGCGTATATAAAAATATACTCTAAATCTTGTTCTATTTTCCATTCTCCTAAAAAAACATGGAAAGTTTGAGCTTGAATGTTTTTACAGTGTATTAACATTGTGTTTGATCAGCTTGATTGTCAATGTGTCAGGATTTAAACATGATCGACGCGTTTCGAGTGGACACTCCACCCATCTTCAAGATCCTGACAATCCAGAAGATCAAACACAAAACATGAAAATATTTGCTGAGCTTTATCTATAATGTTATATTTCCTATTCTTTTAGTAATAGTAATAATATATTTAAGACAATAAGTGAGTCTACAATTATGCATCTATCCATGTAGCTCACTTGGGAATCAAGGATACTATATTGGTTTTATAGAGCAAGGGGAAATGGTTGTATACAAAAAATCTTTGACTGAAATCGGTAATCCTAATATTTAGGTAACAAATCCCCTAGGGACTTCTTTTTCTTTAATTCTACTTTGAAAGGAAAATGAGTCTTTCACAACTAATGTGGTTTCGTTAGTTAATACACATAATTAAGTTGTTCCCTACATATAAGTAGAAGGTGTATGAGTCAATATTTGAAAGGCAAAATGGAGAGGCATGCACCATGCACAACTGGAATAGGAATTGAGCATTCAACTACAAGTCACCCCTTTCACAACAAAATGTTAGCATATATCTTCTATTAACGGATCATGGTGGAAGGATATATACACATTGTTCCCAATAAGAAAAATTCTAAAGATATTTATAACACAACAATATAAAATTCAAGGTACACCATTGAATGTTAATGTGTATGGTGTATATGAGTAAAAAAAAATAATGTTGTTCATTGACATAGTAATTGTAGGCCCCTCTTGTGATACTTAGAGGTATTGGAGCATTAGAACAATAGGAATTTGCCATGCTTCTTGTTACCACACAAATTAGCACCCTTCCAATAGGTCACGAAGGTCGGTGCTAACATTGGAAACTTCTTGAGAGATGCACCCACTCTCACCACAATGCACTCTCCTCTCCCTTTAGGCCCTGATCCTTTGGCCACATGAGGCTTCCCAGATGTAGATAGAAGTAGCTCTGTAAAATGTAACAACGAGAACAACTCTACTTCTAGCTAAACCCTCCTACTAGATTAGTAACCAATTCCTATCTGATAAATACTCAATGACAAAGAGGTTAGGAGCAATATAATTATGGTGCTGTATAGATCAATGAAATGTAGAATCAAACCAACACCAATAACTTGTACTAAAACTTGGATCAAACCCTTGAAAGATCACCAATATGTACCTCTTACCTCTCACCAACCAACCCTAGGATTGTAACCTCCGAGAGTAACTTAGGTTGGGAAAAGTTTGCTGCAATATGTGGTTGTTCAAGCACTTCAAATTTGTACCAGATTGCAGAATGATGGATAATTATGATTTGTCACCTTGAAACCCCCCTATGGCATCCAACATGATTGGGGACGAAGTATAAATATTTTCCAACCCCTAGGGCTTGTCCTTTTTCAAATATATGCCTGCAAAACAATATACCAAACGTGCGCTAGGGCTATAACAACCTTTAGAAGTTGACGTCACACTTCTAGGGCTAACGTTACCCTAGTTTAAGGTCTAAACAAGCTGCAACATGTACTTTTTATGGATTTTTTAGTGAAGATAAATAATTCATAAATAAATAACAACAATAACCTTTTTAGATTTTTTCAAGTAAACTCCAAACAATTCAAAGTAGAATGGAAAAATAAATATTTTTTGGATTTTTGCAAAATATTTAATTTTTAGGTTTTCATGTATATTTGTTAAGATCCTAGTGGGCGGCCTTCACTAACATCTCGAGGTTTTGGTGTAACGGTTCGTAACATTTGGTATCAGAGCCTCCACCCAGGTTCAAGTCACAGAGCGGGTGGCAACGTCGGCATTGCAGTGTTCGCCCGAGGCTTGTACAACGCAAAGGGGACACCACCGTACGGGCGCACATCCAACCCAGAGTTTGGACTGCGGAGCGTGGTGGGATGTTAAGATCCTAGTGGGCGGCCTTCACTAACATCTCGAGGTTTTGGTGTAACGGTTCGTAACAATATTTGATTTTTTTGTATTTTTTTCAATATAGTAAATAGAATTGGTAAAGTTGAAGAGGTGAAGATGAGTGAAATAGACCTAGGTATTATTCTTTCGGGCAACAAAAAAATTGGGGCTAGTGTCTTCTCCCAAGAATTAGCAATTCAAGATTTGAATGAATTAGGGTAAGGCTAAGAAACCCTAGGTTGTGTTAGCACTTGACCTAATTAGGGAAACCAAGAGGCTAAGGCTCAAAACAAGAGAGATCCTTCAAGAGGAGTGTCTCACCCAACAACACTAAACTATTATGCATAAATCCCTAAATGGGTCTTACTTTGGATGCCTCTAGCAGTGCAAAACAAGAGACTCAAGATCTTATCACAATTGAGAGAGAAAAGGAGAAGAGAAAGAAACCCTAGAATCCTTTCATCTTGAGATAGCCTAGAAAGATTGCAAAGAATACTCACACATCAAAATTTGATCCTTAGAAACCCTAGAAGAGCCAAGAAGAGAGGCACACACCACTTAATGTCTCATGTACACAAATACGAATAAAATTTCAGTCATATTTGATCCCATGATCTTGGTTACAAATGAGAGGAGGACGCCTTATTTATAAGGAAAAAATGATAACTTATCCCTCCTCTAGGTCGACCTACCTAATTCGATTTTAAAATGAATTTTTAGGGTTTGTGACCCACAATCCTGGGACTAAACCTCATAAAACATAAAATAATGAGAAAAAAGTAATAATAGCTTCAGCAAGATGAAAAGTTGAGCTTGGAAGGAGGACACCATGCCCCATCTTACCCCGACAAGTGTCTTTTTCCCTCAATTCCCTCCTTCTTAGGTTGGTACAACCTTCAAAAGTTTTCTTTTAAGGTGGACGATTTGCATTTCTTCATTACGATGACCAAGAGGGAGGGGTAATATATCAAAATAAGGTCTAAGAGGGTATGGATGAGGTGTTCTAGAGTGGATCTGACAACCCTTACAAGTGTAATGACCTCTACAACCATAAAACCATAAGTGTGGCTAGGGGATCCGAAGTCATGTGTCTTAATGGAGTCACCCCAAGATGGACCAATACTTACCCAAGGCATAAATTCTCGACATGATGAGGAGTTACCACCCATCAAGGGGTAGTCAATAGGGACACAAGACCAACACACATTGAAATGAGGACCAAGAGGACCTTCCATGATTGAACAAGGGGTTTAAAACCCTGCTAGACCATCACTTTTACATAAAGAAGCCCCAACTTGGTCATTTACAATGGAAAAAAGACCCCCCTCTTTCGCATTATCTAATAGGGTGCGTTGTAGAGAATTTAGGGTGTAACACCGCCCAACTTGCAATTAGAACAATGATAGGGTTTCTCATGCTTTTTGGCACATGAATGGGAAAAATGATTGTGGAAAAAATGCGTGAAGATCATTGACTTGGAACCTTTATTTCACATAGGAGCTCGAGGAAAACTATTTTATGTGTAGTCTTTTATGTAATTAGCCATGGTGGAAACTAGTCTTTTATGTGACTAGTCATGGTGGAAATTGGAAGATAATACCAACAAAGGCTTCATCATGTAAGCAAGTTTTCTCAAATATAAGTAGAACTTATTCTTTCAGTAGTTTAAATGGATTGTAAAGGCATGAGAAGCAGTAAGAGTCATGGTGGTAGTTAGTGTTAAATTAGGCCTAGTGCAAAATTTTCCCTAAAGTTTTTATCTATCATTGGTTCCCTTAGGCTTTGATAGGCTATTAATCTTGTCAATTGGTCAAAGACAAACATTAGCATCACAAGGTCTAGGGGAAAGTGTGTATGGTAAACTTAGAAATTAAAAAAAGTACAATTTTCTTCTTTTCGCTTGTGCAACTTGATTCAATCACTCTTCATGTAATATGATGATTTCAAGGAATTACATTATTTCATAACAAATTTTTCGTTGCACCTATATTTTCTTTCATTCAAAGTGTGTTTAACCTTGGTATTGCTAGAGAAGCATGGTTAGTAGTTCCTCAATGATACATCATGAGGCTATTGATGCATCTTGTTGTGTCCACTCTACATTATTTCATATATATTCTTTGTGTTGTCTTTATTCTCATTCACTTGTTTATTAGCCTTTCTAATGCCCTTGCTAAATTCCTTCTTTCTATGTCCAAGTCTCTTCTTATTACGTTAGTTAATTTTCCTGAGTTCACTACTTTCACTTCACCCTTTGGTTTGTCTCTCAAACTAAAATGAATAAAAGTTCATATAGTAAGAAATATCCAACATAAGCACAATGTCTTAAAATACATATAGGACAAATATTTAATAATTGAATAAGGTAGATGATAGATTTTGATACAATGCCATGTGAATATATACTAATTGGTCATTATGGTTGATGAATGTCCTTGGTTAGGTCATGCCTCTTAGTTAGGATGTATCACATTATTTATTATTATTATTCATTTATTTGATCCTTATATATAATTTAACTTCGTTACACACACCTTATACTTGCAATGGTGGATTTTATGTGGTTGTATACTATGGTGAATATAATGAGGGATTGAGTGCACCATAGTCAATATCATGAACGCCTAGTTAATAAATTAATTAAATCCCCATGATCTTAGGTGCCTAAGAAAGCACATCTCCAACTACAACAATGCTAGTTGCGTTCTTGTCCATTCATGTCATTTTTACATGCACGCACAACTGCCAAGGAGGAATGGTCTCTTGCCATGTGATAGAGATATTATATGTTAATTGAGGACGTCCTTGATTAATTTAGAGCAATTTGTAGGTTTATACATCACAATCTATTGGTTTCCACTAGATGCATATATTTATTTGTTGGAACTCCCACTCTCCACCATGCATCACAATCCAAGTGCAGGAATGGTCTTTTTGATATATGTGACCTTTTCTTGTTGCCTATTTGTGTTTATTTATAATGTTAATTTCTAAGTATGTCGACATCTTGTTAGTTTTGTTTTTGGTTATACGTGAGACAAAATATATGAGTTTTGAATAGTCCTAATAACCTTGATGACATACCTTGATGACATAAACATGATGTGAAATTTACCAACTTTTTGAATGAGTTAATCTTGTTTAAGGATGTTAATCTTTCTATTGAATTATTGTAATTTATTTATGAGAGAATTTGTAGATACGATTTTGTTTCTTAGATGGTTTTGTGGTATTAGTTTTAAGTACCTATGTGTGGAATATATTGCAAGTTTCAAGATAACTTTATAGAACTACAAAATTGTCTCCTTCAACGTCCTCAAGTTGGACATTAACAAGGATAGTATCCTATATATATTCCACGACGATAACATTTATTGTTGCATCCTTTCTAACCTTTTTTCAGCGCCCTGTCATGTATTGGGCGCCAGTTATTCTACCAAGTCATTAAAAAAAAACTTTTGAATTTACTTAAAAATGATGTACTTTTCTTCTCCTATAATGTATTAACAAAAGTAATTGATAATTTGACATTACAAATATAATAGAATGCTATGATGGCACATTTTGAAACCTAAATGCAATGTATTCCTCACGGAAAGATAACAATATATGATGTATCCCTCCATAGAAACATTTGACTTATTTATTATAATAAGATGCACCCGAATAATTTTTTTCCTTGTCTTTTTTATCCATCATTAATCTATGGTCTAGTTGCAATGTATTCCTCATGGAAAGATAACAATATATGATGTATCCCTCCATAGGAAAATTTGACTTATTTATTGTAATAAGATGTACCTATATAAAATTATTTAGCTTATCTTTTTTGGATTCATCATTAATCTATGGTCTAGTAATTGAGACTGGGCATCACCATGGAAATAATCAAAGTTCAAACATTGGTGGATGTAGATTCTTAGTATGCATCTTGTCAAAATTTTACAACTTTTCACATTGAGGTGGTTTGCATTAATGTAAAAAATAAAGTCCATAAATTCTCATTACTTAAAAACATTATTTTCCTTCCCCAAAAAAATTACATGGTGGGTGAATTCCATTTTATTTTACCATCATCCATAATATTGTTTCAGGTGCAACACTTCCATATCAGATTGTGTTCAATGATGTTATGAATAAATAGATATAGTTACAATAATTTGTAACAACAAATTTGAATTTAATGTAAATTAGTCTAACATCAAATAATAATGAGGTTGAATCACTGTCATATTCACTCCAATTCAACACAATGTTGTTATTTGATGCATTAATCACAATAATATGTGACATCAAAGAAATATATATTTTAATAATTTAACATGGGTATGGTTTCCATACAAGAGCTTTGTATTAGGGAATCCAATTATGTATCAAATAATATTCACATAATATTCACTATATTAGTTGATTGAGAAAATTTTCTCACCTCTTACATTGGGAAATATCAAGGTTGGTGACAATGATGATGTTTTAATAAAATACAACTTTATTTGTTTGATGAAATATTCTCCTAGATTGTGTTGGGAAATTCACATTTTTTGTGATGAATTAGGCTGATCGAATCATCTGCTACCTTAACCAACCAAGCTTAACTCATCCATTACCTTAGACAACCAAACATTTTTTGTTCATTCTTGCTTTATGAAACTCCAAATATCTATGATGGAGTAAAAGTACTTATTTTCTACCATGTTTAGCACTTTCCTTTTTATATGTCAAGTTTGTTGATCTTAATGTGTTTTCTTTTTTGGATGAACGATCATGTCTCATCTAGCCTAGCTTGGTAATTCCCGAAGTTGACGTTATTTTTTTTATTTGGTTAGGAGGGACCAATTCATCCTCTGCCTTGTTTGGTCAACCATAGTGCTTCTACTCCTAATTTGAGAAACACCAACATTTAGTGAGGGATAAGGTTTATGAATTTGTTTTGCTTGCCTAGTCCATCAATATTATGTTACATACCCAATGACCTCATGATGCCATTGGGGCCATGGGATACTCAAACTACTAAACGAAATCACCTATGATACTCAATTTCATTTTTTCCATTGATTTAATTAGAATTTATATTGTAATTAAATATATAAATGATCACCCATAATTAGTATAAATATATACAAGAATGTTAAGGCAATTTCTACATGAATGTATTCACAAAATATTTTATACACAGATGGAGACTTATTTGAAAATATAATCCAATTGAATGCAAACCAAGGATGTTCCTCCGAGCCATAGGCACTCTGTTATACCAGTTCTTTCTATAACAGAGGCCACCCCTGAGATGGGGTTATCAATCAATAGAAAGTGCCGAATTTACCCTCCACAACTATCCCAATCCACTAGCACTCCTCCCCCATCAACCTGCACAACCCAAGGAATGGGGTTCCCTTATCTGAGTTAATAGACCCTCGAGTTCCCTTCTTTGAGTTAATGGTCCCTCGAGTTCCCTTTGAGTTAACAGTCCCTCAGGATATTTTTCCCCAATTCCCTTCCAGGGCTCCAACATAGATTGGGCAGTGACTCTACACAATAGGACTCTAGGAGACTCAACCATTCTCAAATACAACTCCAGACTATAGTATGGGTGATGGCTTTAGGCTATGATATGGGTGATGGTTCTCTCATGGAAGAATGATGATGTCTAAATCATAGTCGAATGATGGCATACTGTACTAGCTCTCCATGATTTGTATGGATGTTGAGAACTAGCCAAGTGGCATGCAATGATGAGGAGAATTGGACACATGACACTCATGGGAAGTTCACCTTTCCCACTCACTAACCCCTCGGTTTATGATAATTAAATCAGGTTAAGGCTAATGCACTTTAATTAATGAGGCTTTATAAAACTTAGGATAAAAAAGAAAAATAAGGATATTGACTTAAATTATAAGTCACTAGAGTCATTTCCCCCTTAAAATCCCTTCTCACTCTCCCTCTTGTGGAATCATAGCCCCCCATATATTCTTCGTAGTTCTTAGTCTGCAGTAGTCGTGGAATTTATATTAATATAAATTGTACATAATTACATCATATGGTCACACTAGACCACTCATGTTTGAATTCTAGCCATTTCCTCAAATATTTATATAATTACATCATTACATACTAGAGACAAAAATGGGGCATTACACCCCCCCCTTAATTTATGCACCATCCTTGGTACACATCAGGACTATTTACATGTACAAAATTTCAAAACAACTGTGGGTATTCCTTCTGCATATTATCCTCAACTTCCCACGTTTCTTCTTCATGGCTGTAATGGGTCCATTAGAACTTTACTTGCTTGATGGTCCTATTCCGGAGCAACGTGAATTTCTTGTCCAAGATACGTACTTGTAGCACCGATATATTTCCTTCCAGTTCCACTTGAATCAAAGTCCAATCAATAACATGGTTAGGATAAGGCACATACTTTTTCAATAAAGAAACGCGAAACACATTATGTACTTTTATTTAGGCAAGCAATGCAAGCTCATATGCAACGTGCCCTATCATAGCTAATATTTCAAATGGTCCACATATCTAGGCACTAGCTTAGGACATATCCCAAGTTTCAGGGAAATTTTCTTTGGATTGAATTTTAGATACACATGTTCACCAATTTTGAATTCTCTTGCTACTTTGCCCTTGTTTGCATAATTTTTTTTTATTTTTTGCCTAATTTTAACCATCTACTCTTCCATTTATTTAAGCAATTATGGCCCAATTACCACTCTTTCTACTGGATTATCCCAACTGATTGGAGTATTTCATTTTCTACCATAAAGGATTCAAATGGACCCACTTTTAAAGATGCATGATATCCATTATTATATTAGCGAACTCCACCAAATGCGAGTAATCTTCCCACTTGGATGGATGATCCATCACATACATTCTGAGCACGTCTTCAATAACCTGATTAACCCTCTCAGTTTTCCCATTTGTCTATGGGTAATATGTTCTACTCATTTTCAGACTTGTTCCAAATCCTTTAAATAATCCTTTCCAAAAATTTGAAGTAAACTTTGAATCCCTGTTTGAACAATTGCCTTGGGTATTCCGTATAATCTTGCGATATATTTCATATAAGTTTATGCTATGTTAGTTGCCTTATGAGTTGATTTGATTGGAATGAAGTGTGCAACCTTTGTCAACTTATCCACCACTAGCATGATTGAATCATGTTGTTTTGTTGTCTTGGGAAATTTTGCGATGAAATCTATTGTCACCACAACCCATTTCCATTTTGGAATTGGAAATGGAATTATGGACGAAGTAATCCTACTGGATGTCCATGCTCAACCTTTAATTTCCGACATTCCATACATCTTACTATATACTCAACTATGTCTTTTTTCATTCTTGGCCAAAAGTGCTAATTTCTTACTCTTGTAATAGTCTTTTGATATCCAGGATATCCTACATACGGTACCTTGTCTATTTATTCCATTACTAGCTTCCTTAATTTAATAGAATTAGGAATGTAAATTCTGTTGTTATTCATAAGAATCCCATCATTTTCTAACCTGTATCCTTTAAATTTCTATTGTAAATTTTCCTATTGTAGTTCTTCTTTTACTTGAATATAATGGTGATATGAAATAATAACTTCAAGAATTCTGGATTATAAATCCAAATTGCACATGCTAATGGCCATAGCATGCATTTTATGTTCTTGCTGAGCGCATATGTAACCTTATTCTCTTTTCCTTTAATATGTTTGATTTCAAAATCAAACTCACATATAAATTCCAACCATATTGTCTATGCACTATAAAAACCAACTCTAAATCATGCGTGACATAAATTTTCTCATGTTCCTTCAACTTCCTGGATTCATAACAAACCACATGCCCATTTTTCACAAGTGCACCACCAATTCCATATTTACAAGCATTTGTACATACCACAAAATCTTCATTTGGATCAACAATTTTGAGAATTTGTGCATTGGTGAGAAATATCTTAAACTGTTAGAAACTTTCTTCACACTTGGGTGTCCATTCAAATTTGGATCCCTTCTTCTATGAAGTCTGGATATGCTACTTTTGAGAAGCCTCCTATGAATATTCTCTAATATCCAACTAATCCCATAGATGATCTTACCTCTGATACATTCATGGGTGTATGCCACTCCATGATAGCTTCAATCTTCTTTGGGTCTACTACTACCCCTTCCTCCAATATGATGTGTCACATGTATTTAATTTGTTTTTGATAGAATGAACATTTACTCAACTTAGCATATAATTGATTCTCATTTAACACCCATAACACTAATCTCAAATGCTCCTCATGATCCTCCTCTATAAATAAGAATGCCATCTATAAATACAATAACATTCTTATCGAAATACCATCTAACCATTCATTAAGCACATAAAAGCAACTGGTGCATTTGATAATCCAAATGACAATACTACAAACTCATAATGACCATATTGGGTTATGAAATCCATTTTTATGATATATTCATCTGCTATTCTCACCTGATGATATCATGATCTCAAGTCTATCTCAGCATAAATTATTTCCCCTTTTAATTGGTCAAACGAGTCATTAGTTATAGGTAAAGGATATTTTTTCTTCATTGTGACTTTATTTAATTGTCGGAAGTCAATACACAATCTCAATGTCCCATCTTTCTTCTTTATAAAGAGTGTTGGTGCTCCCCAAGGAGACACACTTGGTCGTATGTACCCATTGTTCGATAATTCTTCAAGCTGCATTTGCAACTCTTTCAGCTCAAGTGTACTCATTCTATATGGTATTTTGGAAACTGGGGCAGCTCTAAGCACTAGGTCAATAGAGAATTCAATATCTCTTTTTGGTGGTAACCCAAGTATTTCTTCAAACACATTTGCATATTCCTGTAATACTGAAAAATATTCTAGGTTTTGGCCTTTTTTTCTTTCTGGTTCCTCCACATGAGATGCACACAATTGACACCCTTTTCTGAAACATTGTTTTAACTGCACATCTAAAACCTTCCTTAGAGAAGTAGGCTTTGGAATTCCTTTCACTATCTTATTCTCTCTTTCTCCATCAAGACAAGTGAGAGTCTTGTTGTGGCAATCTAAAATGACATGGCGTGCATCCAACCAATCCATTTCAATAAGCACATCATAAGAACCAAAATGTATTATGTTCATTGAATCTGCAAATGTATGGAATCCATTCATATCTAATGGAAAACCCTTAACTATCTCACTTATTCTTATTTTGGTTCCAGTAACCAGCTGAACCAACCATGATTAAGCATGCTCACTTTTCTTTAAATGAAATATTTCAACCATATTGGGCGAAATATAAGAATGACTTGCCCCTGAATCAATTAAATTGGCAATTTGATCAATAATCTTACCCTCAATATCAATAATATTGGATTGGTTCTCTACCTATCTTTTATCCAAGGTTACATGCATTCTAAGATTGTGTCTAGCCACATCCTCCACCGTGCTTGCTTCTTTAACATTGTGAACAATTCTCATCTTTATCTCCCTTCTAAGGACAATCTCTGAACATATAACTCCCTTCACATCCCCAACACTTAAGTCATTGATTCATCCCTTTTCCCCGAGACTCTGCCATCCTTGGTCCATTTTGAGTTGGGTTTCTTTGCTGAAATGAGTTTTGCTGATTCCTTGTGAATGGAGGTTTAAGTCCTTTCTTCCTTGTTCCTGATTATATCTCCAAGACTTATGAACATCTGCCCTTGCTTTGTTATGATCATACACGTGTTTAGCTTGTCTGATTGTCTCTTCAAGAGTATTGGGTTCATCATATTGAAATTTATCATTGTAAAATGAAGGTAATCCACTCAGGAACCTATGGATTTTTACCATCTCTTCCTTAATGAACCCAACATACCTTAGCAAATCCAAAAATTTTCACTCATATTCCTCCATGCTCATGGCTCCCAACTTGAGCTCAAAGAACTCCTCCATTTTTCTCTTATAGTAATGTTCAAACATGTACTTCTGTAGAAAGTACTGTTTAATTTGCTCCCATGAAAATGTCTTTTTGCTGATATGCTTCACTTCAACTAACTAATCCCACCACATGGAAGCCTCCCCCTGCATGTTATAAATGGAAATTCTGGCTTCCATATTTGAATAATAATTATGCAATAGAAGATATTTCCTCATCCCTAATAACCAGGCTTCAACATATTCTTCCTTCTTTTTCTCACCATCAAAAGTGGGTGGCTTAATATTCCTAAGCTCCCCTTGCATCACTTATTCCACATGTCTTCTTTTATGATGCTTAAGTAGGGACTTTTCTTGGCTGTTGATAGAATCCTAAGTTGTATACGATGACTTCTCGAGGGGTGAATAATGGTGCCTATGACCCCTAATAGAACCCTTAGAGTGTCTATATTTTTCATGCGATCTATTCATTAAGCTGTCCTTGTCTTCTTTCTTAGGGCACATAACTGATACAACCTGCATTTTTTCTTTGTAACAAGTTCAAGATTTGCATACGTTGAGTATTTAGTTGATTTTGCTGCTCCTAAGCCCTCAACATTCTTTCATTATCATCTCCACAACTCTGTACTTCCATTCTCAAGCTTCTCATGGTTTCCACCATCTCTACTGATTCTATGTTAGCGTTCTACCCATTAGATTTTGTCTATTCATTTCCCACACTGATATTATGCCCTTTGGATGCTTCCCTTAGATTGTGTGAAAAATACCTTCCTTCCATCTTTACTTTTCCAGTTCTGTTCTATATTGTGCTTCTCTGTAAACTTGTAACCTAAACTACCCGCCGTATAATATCTGCAATGTGTTCATATCATTAAATCTATTAGATACATCTTTTTCTCAATTTTTCATAAAAAATTCATGCACACAGAAAAATCCTGGAAAATACCTAGTTGATATTTTTTTTTTCAAAATCTTCTACATGCCCCTTTTCTGGTAATTTTTGGAAAAATAAGAAGTAATGGTTTATAATCAGATTCATTGTGCTTAAGTTCCTATACCCACGTTCATTTCTAATTTCATAGTTGAAAGTTACATCGCTCAGAAATCTCTATTTTTGTAGAAGTTTACCCTGTTCCTGTAAGTGTAGTTATTTCGAAAGGTCAACTTCAAAGAGCTATAGAAGAAAATATGTAAGGAATTATAATTTTTTTTCATATCAGGCACTGATAGCACATATGACTGTGAGTACCCAAAAACTATCATCATTCAAATACAATGCTCCCATCAAATTAAAAAATTCTCGAATGGCCAACTTTTAATTTATGCAATTCTTCCAAACTTGGATTTTTCATTTAAAATTGCTATCTCACAAACTAAGCATTTTTGGAAAATTTGCCTCTAAGAAAGGATGTTCAGCTCAACGAGTAGGAAACATGTTGAAATCATATAATCTTCGGTCAATTTTGCCTCCAAGTTTTAAAAAATCGATTTTGTGTGTGCCCAAATAATGGATTTCAACCTTCTTTTGCATCCTGGCTCCACACCTTTTGGAATTTTACCACAAATATCTAGATTTATTTGCGTTCCAACATAACGACTGCACCATAAAAATTTGGGCCTCAACAGGGCCTCTTTCCATCCTTTGGCTACGCGCCTTCAAAACCCATTAAATCAATTTTTTCGTAAAACTGGAGTTGAATGGGTCCATGCCCCTCACTAGAAATATTGTAGTATCTGTAAGTGGTGTCGAAATGGCATAGTCCTAATCAATTTTTGAGTTAAATTGCTTCGATTATGGCCAAAACAAGTTTTTGGCTCCAATTTCGTTACCTTTCTAATTTTTTGCTGACATGGCAAGGTGTTGACATGTCATGACACATGTCTGTTGATCTGTCATACGAGTCCTACATGCCACCCCATGATGCATCCAGGTCACCCTCCATGTATACCAAATCACCATACCACCTACCCTTGGGAAGAAATGTGCTAGCTGTATTCCATTACGGTAAGTGGTAACACTTTGCATAGAAAGCGATTTTGGGAACCCTCTAGCTCGAGCCATTACCAATTAGAATATGCCACATGTAACTATGGTTTTTGCATAACACATTGGCTGCTCGTAGTTAAATCATGTGCAACTTGCAGGCACGTTATGAGTTATAACTGTCGATCACGGGTACCTCTATCCCATCATGCCCATCAATGATGTTTAGTCCCTTTTTGCTTAGCCTTTGGTTCTTGTCCCCTGATCACATGGTTTGTTGGTATAACGTTGAGGTGCTAAGCTCCTATAAAACTCTGGACTGGGTTCTAGCACTCAGTTGATGTGTCTAGTCCACATCACAGCCTGTCAGCCATATGGAAGCTCCACCTCACTTGGGATCCACATGGCACCTCTACATCACACCATGCACGTGGCACTTGTGGGGTTCATATAAAGTTTTTCAAAAAAATTCCAAAATTTGAATGTTCTACAGGTGGCTCTATGAAATTTACATTTGGCATTTCTTCATTAACAGGGGCCAACTCGATTTTACAGCTGGCCCCTCCCAATACTAGAAAATCATTTTGTCAACCAACAAAACTAGGTATTCCTGGTTCTTCCCTTATACTGGTTTTTTCGTTAGTTAGCAGAACACATTTGTTTTTGACACTAATGCAAAATTTCGCCTTGATTCATCTAAAATTCATAGTTTTTACTACAGATTCCCTTTGAATTAAACCATTGAAGGATTAAAGAGGGTTTTTTCCAACATTTTCTTTGGTACATTTCATCAAATACTTCCTCTGCAATCTGTAATTCTTCCTTTAGGAATCAAATATGACCCATGCAGTCCGAGTGATGGAACCTTGGGATCTGATACCAATATTTCACATACCCGATGACCTCATGATGCCATTGGGGCCACAAAATACTCATTCATTGATTTAATAAAAATTTCATTTTCCATTGAATTAATTAAAATTTACAACAAAATTAAATATATAAATGATCACCTAGAATCAATATAAACATATATGAGAACGTTACGAGAAATTTCTACATGAATGTACAAAATGCCAATAATTCCATGCATTTAAATCACAAAGTAACATTAATTAAGTAAAATACATATCAAAGATAAATACAAAACATTTTATACACAGGGAGACTTTAGTTGTGGTTTCCAGGAACTCCACAATAGCCATTTTATTGTCAATGTTTCAAACCTGGATTGAGGTTCATCTTCAGGACAACGAGCCGAGTTGAGGAGGAACTAATATTTCTTTATTAATATGTTAACAACACAACCATTAAAAGGTTAAGAGTACATTAGAGATGTCGGCTATCAACTAAAAGGTTTGAAACCAAAAAAGTTTTTCCTAAAAAGAGAGAAGCTCATAATGAGATGAATGAATAGTCTCCTAAATAACTAGCTATCCTAAACCCTAGAAATAAAGCTAGATAATAATACCTAAAATTCTAACAAATAACTAAATAAAATATTATTATAAATTATATTTTAAACATTTTGAATTATTTTTATTTTTAAGGAACATTAATAAAGGTTATGTTAAAACACCACCTTAAAAGAAAAAAGAAACCTAAAGAATCTAAAAATGATAAACTAAACCCAAACTAAAAACAAATGTAACTAAAAATACAACCTAAAAATTAAAAATTAAAATACTTTTAGATGGAGACTTATCCGAAAATATAATTCAACTGACTGCAGACAAGGACGTTCCTCCTAGCTATAGGTACTCCGTTATACCACTTTTTTCTATAACAGAGGCTACCCTTGAGCTGGGGATATCAATCCACAAGAATGTGACGAATTTCCCCTCTACATCTATCCCAATCCGCTAGTACTCCTTCCCCATCAACCTGTACAACCCAAGGAGTGGGGTTTCCTTCTCTGAGTTAACAGTCCCTCAGGTTCCCTTCTCCAAGTTAACAATCTCTCAAGCTATTTTTCCCCAATTCCCTTCCAAGGCTCCAACATAGGTTGACCATGGACTCTCCATGTCGAGACTCTAGGGAACTTAGCTGTTCTCGAATACAGATCCAGATTATAGTACGATTGATGGATCTAGGATATGTTATGGGTGATGGTTCTCTCATGGAAGAATGATTATGTCTGAATGATAGAAGAATGATGGCATAATGGACTAGTTCTCCATAGTTTGTATGCATATTGAGAACTAGCCAAGTGTCATGCAATGCTGGGGAGAACTGGACAAATGGAACTCATGGGAAGTTCACCTTTCCCCTACACTAAACCATAGGTTTAGGATAATTAACTCAGGTCAAGGATACACTTTAATTAAAGAGGCTTTATAAAACTTAGGATAAAAAAGAATAATAAGGATAATGACTTAAATTATAAGTCACTAGGGTCATATCGCCCTTAAAACACCTTCTCCCTCTCCCTCTCATGGAATCATAGCCCTTTTAATATTCCTTCTTAGTTTGCAGTAGTCGTGGTATTTATGTTAATATAAAATGTACATACTTACATCATATGGTCACACTAGACCATTCATGTCCAGATTCTAGCCATTTCCTCAATATTTACATAATTACATAATTACATACTGGGGCCAAAAAAGGGGTGTTACATCTTATCTCATACACTCTTGGTTTGGGAAACCCTAAATATGGGAGATGGAAAAGGATAATAGTCTCATATCTTGCCTTTAAAACTGAGTAGATACTGTCTCATATCTTGCTTGTGGAACCCCAAACTTTTGTAATAGACAAGGTCGATGGATATGTCTACAATTTGATCTGTCCATCCTTGAATCCTTTGCTACCTTGGAAACCGAGGATTCCTTGCACATTTTCCATGGGGACCCCCAAAATTTGGTAATGGACAAGGGCTACATGTTCATGAATTTCCTTATCCAATCAATCATGTCTCATGCATGTTTACCTTGCAATTCCCTAGGTTTTAATGATAGATAAGGTTAATAAAATTATATGCAACCTTGTATGTGCAAGCCTAATTTGTCTAATACCTTAATCATTCTAATCCATAGAGTGCAGGATTACCTTGAGAATCCAAAAAATTTGGTGAGGTGCAAGGCATATATATTCATCCACTCACTTGGATAATCCAATTTGGCTTATAATCTACCTTGGTTGTTCAAGCACCTCTCATGCATGTTTTCCTTAGGAAATTGCAAACTATGGTGACATATACGGTTGATGGACTTGTATACTTGCTTAATCGAATGATCATATCTCAATCATACTTGCCTAAATAAGTGCCATATTTCATGATGAATGAGGATGACAACCTTATCCACTATCTTCACCAGTATACCTTGAATTTTATATTAAATTCACCCATAAAATATTCCTTAAGGAAAAAAAGAAGATTCGGCTTGTGAGAAGTCCTAGAGGGTAAAAGAAGCATTATTCATGTAGCTCTTGTGAGATAAGGTTAGGGTTTTATCTCTAAGATTTTAGTGCTACCTTTTATGCTTGTTGAAGAGGATATGAGAAGAAGAAACCTTGCACACTCGTGGGATGCAAGTGTAGGAGCCAAGGAGAATCTTTGATGAATGTTCGGGTACACAGGGTACTACCAAAGGACCGAACATCCAGAGCAACCACTTCACACAAACAGATCACAGATCAACACACTGATGTTTTGACGTGGTTTAAACCCTTTTGAGGGAAACACTCCACGGCCCCGGCCAAATAGCTTCTACGGGACAATTTATTATGCAAAGAAAAAAAGTTACAAATGAGCTTCTCATAATCGATCAACTAAACAATGACCCTCCATGCTCTTTAAATAGAGATCATGGACCAATCGGGTGTTAAGCCACGGATCAAGGTTAGGTTTGATCTAAGAGAAGTTGAGCCGTCGGATCACTCTATGTCGAAAACATATCGTGACCGTCGGATTAAGTATTTACAAATGCATACTAATGCATACTAAAGAAACACACTATCCCTAACGGATATATTACACAAGTTGATCTTAACTAACTCCTAAGTGTCTAAATATCCTAACATCCCCCCTTAAGAACAACTTGGGATAGGATTGAAGGATTTACAAAAGTGACACTATTAGGAGAAGGAAGGAGGCACTAGAGCCTATCCCCCCTTAATGACAAGTTCTTGAACTCCTAACATAGATCGAAGTTTAGAAAACTTCGCTTCTGTAAGAGACTTGGTGAAGATGTCTGCAACTTGATCATCTGTAGGGCAAAAGAGCACTTCAAGAACCCGATCATGAACAAGATTTCTGATGAAGTGCATATGTAGCTCAATGTGTTTGCTGCGTTGATGTAGAACTGGATCTTTGGCAAGCTTGATGGCACTTTGATTATCGCACCAAAGTGGAGTAGGCTGCTGCTGCTCGAATCCAAACTCTGAAAGGATCTGTCGAAGCCATAAAGCTTCCTGACTGGCATTAACTGCTGCTCGATATTCTGCCTCTGCTGAAGAAAGAGCAAGAGCTTGTTGTTTCTTACAAGCCCAAGTAATAGGTCCAGATCCCAGACTGAAAACATAACCTGCAGTAGACTTTCGATCATCAGGATCGCCGGCCCAATCTGAATCAGTGAAACCAACCAACAAAGGTTTCCCCCTGTATTGTAATGAATCCCAAACTGAACTGTACCTCGAATATATCGAAGTATTCTTTTAGCTGCTTTCCAGTGACTTTCATGAGGTGTCTGCATATAACGGGCAACTCGACCAACGACAAAGGAAAGGTCAGGACGGGAATGAGTCAAGTATAAAAGACTACCAACAAGCTGACGATACAAGGTGGCATCTACTTCAGGTGAAGTACAAGTGGCAGAAAGTTTGACTCTAGACTGAAAGGGAGAAGGGGCTGGTGTACAATCTTCCATGTGAAAGCGACGAAGAAGGTCACAAGCATACTTAGACTGAGAAAGAAAGATTCCTTCTTTGGTTTGCAGAACTTGGAGACCAAGAAAATAATGCAAATGTCCTAAGTCTGACATTTCAAAAGTTTGTTTAAGACTGGATTTCACATGGGTTATAAGCTTAGGGTCACTACCAGTAAGAATAAGGTCATCAACATATAGAACAAGTATGATGAGATGGTTTCCTACTTTCTTCGTATAGACATTGGGGTCAGAATGGCATCTAGAAAAACCAGTGTCAAGGAGAAAGTTATCCATTTTGGCATACCAAGCTCTAGGAGCTTGCTTAAGGCCATATAAGGATTTCTTAAGGCGGCAGACAAGGCTAGAGTTATTCTGAACATAGCCAGGAGGTTGTTCCATGTAAATTTCCTCCTGTAAATCACCGTGTAAGAAGGCAGACTTGACATCCATTTGATGGACTTCCCAGTTGTGTAAGGATGCAAGGGAAAGAATAAGGCGGATGGAGTTCATTTTGGCGACGGGAGCAAAGGTTTCATTGTAGTCAATCCCTTCAACTTGGGAAAAACCTTTGGAAACTAACCTTGCCTTAAGTCTTTCAACACTTCCATCTGATGCATACTTAGTTCTGTAGACCCATTTACATCTGACAAGTTTTCTTCCTTTTGGAAGAGGTACAAGATCCCAAGTATCGTTCGCCATTAAGGAACGATATTCTTCATCCATGGCTGCATCCCAATCTGGATTCCCTGAAGCTTCTGCAAAAGTTTCTGGATCATGATTCTCGAAAACTTGAGCCAAAAGAGAAGAGGCTCGCTGAAACTGAGAACGTGTTCGACGTTGATCTCTAGGATCACCGGCAAGATCACCAGCTGCTTTACATGTTGAACGGACCCATCGAGGAAGCACTTGTGATGGTGAAACTGGAGGAACATGAGCAGGAGGAGGTGGATTTTCATCCTCACTGTCATCATCAGAAACTAAAGTTGGAAACCTGTCAAGGAAGTTGGAAGAAGAAGAAGAAGGCACAAACGCCGAATTAGGCTCGCAGGCCAAAGATGGCACACTCGCCGAGTTAGGCTCGCAGGCCAAGATATTTTCATCAAATTTAACATCTCTTCTAATGATTATAGCATGAGAATGTGGTTGAATAAGTCTATAACCTTTTACATCTTCAGAATATCCAACAAATATGCACTTTTCACTTTTAGGCTGCAATGCTTTCCGTTTTTCATCCGGAATGTGAGCCCATGCTTCACTACCAAACACACGAAAGTGACTTACATCAGGTTTAATTTTACTCCATGCTTCTTCCGGTGTTATACCTTGTAATGCTTTTGTGGGGGTGCGATTAACTATGTAATTTGCACAATTTATGGCTTCAGCCCAAAATTGAAGACTTAGTCCCTTAGATTGGATCATACAATTAGCCATTTCTTTTAAAGTGCGGTTCTTCCTCTCAGCTACACCATTTTGTTGTGGTGTATATGGAACAGTGTGCTGTTGTTGGATGCCTTGTTCAGTGCAGAAAGTAGTGAACTGTTTGTTAACATATTCTCCTCCATTGTCAGATCTTAACTTAATAATTTGATGACCAGATTGTTTTTCAACAAGGGCCTTGTAGGCCAAGAACATGTTAAATACTTCGCTCTTAAGTTTTAGGAAATAAACCCAAGTGCATCTGGTGTAATCATCAATGAAAGTTAAGAAATACTTGAAACCAGAAAAGGAAGCAGATGGAAGAGAACCACACAAGTCACTATGCACAAGCTCCAAGGGAACCGAGGCGTGCCAAGAGGCACGTTTGTCAAAACTGTCCCGATGATGTTTTCCGAGTACACAACCGGAACAAACACCATCTCTGCAAGATACCATCGGAAGACCTGTCACCATATTTTCTTTACATAGTTGTTGCAATGAGCGATAGTTTAAGTGACCAAATCGCTCATGCCAAAGTTTGCTCAAGTTATCACTATGAGCAACAAAAACTGAAGGGAAAGGTGATGACCCAAAGTTGTTAAACTTGTACAACCTGGTAATATCATCAACAATTTCTGTAGCTAGAACCTGTTGAGGATCTTTAAAATCCTTGATTACAACTTGGTGAGGTGTAAAGGTCACAGTTTTACCTTCACCAGAATGAGTGATCTGATAGACTGATAACAAATTGCAGGAAATTCTTGGAACACATAGTACATCACTAAAATGACCATTATCTACTGGAACTGTTCCAGCTCCTACAACACTTAGAGATCTATCATCACCAACAAATATTTGTTTGGTGTTACATGCATGCATAGTAGAAAAGATGGCTTGATCCTTAGCCATATGATAAGATGCTCCAGAATCAATGAGCCATTCATTTGAAGTAGAAGAAGAAGATGCATTATAAGAATAACCAGAAGCACAAAGTGCATGTCCATGAGAGGTATATTCTGAAGGTGAATCTAGGCTAATGTGGTGCTTCTTCATTGCTGCTTCCAAGGCTGCCATCTTTTTAAAACACTTAGATTCATCATGATTATCTTTCCCGCAATAGTTGCAATGACGCTCAGTCTTCTTGCCTTTTGGCTTGGATCCTTTGTCATTTTTTAAAGAAGGAGCTGACTGAGAGGGTTTGGGACCCTTGTTTGACTTATTATTGCGAAAATTTTGTTTCTTGGGAGGCTTGGACTTTTCTTTCTGTTGGGACAATAAGGCTTTCCCAGATGTATCTGCATTGTTGATTATTCCAAGATGAATGAGTTTATCTTATTCTCTAATCAGGGAATCACAAAGGATTCAAGACTAGGCTCTTGATAGCTAGTTGCATTCAAGGATGCTTTCATGGAGTAAAATGTAGATACAAAAACAGAATATGCAGGTCCAAGTTTGGAAAGAATATGATAAATGCACTGTTTGTCTTCCCTCTCAATCTTACATTCTGCACATAAGAGTTTAAGAGTTTTGTACTTAGATAAATAATCTTGAATGCATGAAAAGTCACTTGGATTTAAAGAAATCAACTCATTTTCGAGTTGGTGACCTCGAATTTCATTGTGTTTACCAAACACAGTTTCCAACTTGTCCCAAGCAGCATTAGGTTCATCAATTCCAGATATGTGGAATCGCAAATCAGTAGAGATTGACATCCCAATCAATCCACGAGCTTCATCACATCTATTTGCCCATTTTATTTTCTTATCATCATCAGTGGGTTCTTTTTCTTTCCCTGTTGTAATTCTGAAAAGTCCCCTACTTCGTAGAACATCCTCCATACGAGAATTCCATGAGAAATAGTTGGAACTATTAAGTAGAATATCACAAGGGGCGGCCATATTTGTAAATTAATGGCTGTAAAAGCAGAAACTAATAGTCTAGATGTGAAGATCTCGAAAAAATAGGCGGTTTCAAAAAAAACGGCACTGAAAACTGACTCTGTATGATGAAGTTATGCTTGAACAAAGAAACTGTTGAAGATGTCCCCAATAGTGACGTGGCAGCTAGAGAATGTCCAGCTAAAAAAAAGAACCCCCCCTTCCCAAAATGAACCTTTTGACAATCACTTTACAAAAAAGTTGCTTTTAGTGAACCACTTTTGTAAAATAAGTGATTTCACTTTTACAATGATATTCTTTTTATATAGTGCAACAATAAAAAAAACTTAAGTGACTCACTTGTATTTTTATTTTTTATTATTTAAGTGAGATGCACTTTTACAATAAAGTAACTTGAAAATAGAAATTGCATGCACTTTTTCTTTTAAAAGTAACTTCCTAAGACTTGAACTCAAGACCTATTAAGGAATAAAACAACTTTGAACCAAGTGAGCTAGATTAAAAGGTATATAAAATATGGGAATGAGGAAGGGGGTTTTTTTTTTTACTCTTCTTGCTCGGTTTGCGTGCTTGCCCTTTTTCCTGCAAAACAGACCACAAATCGAAACAAAAAAAAACTTTTCCACACTTGTGGAATTAGATCTTGTTAGCTTGCCCGGAAAGTAGACGTTTTCTTTCTGTTTCTGATTTGCCGAGATCGCGCAAGGTGCACGGCAAAGAGCATACGCAGCCGAGAAAAACCCTTTCCCTTTCTGTTTCTGATTTGCCGAGATCGCTCAAGGTGCACGGCAAAGAGCATACGCAGACGGGAAAGCAACAATCCGAACCAAAAAAAATAATAGTAAAAAAAATTGAAATATGAGATTTTTTCTTTTCAAAAAACGAAATAAAAAAATGCATCACTGTAACATTATACCTTCAGATCTGATGAAATACGCGTTTCTGGAGCAACCGGGAACCGTTTTCGATCAAACGAAAACTATTTTCCAATGGAAACGACGCTCCGGACGCAATGGAACACCTCCCACAGTCTAGAAATGCACAGAAATATTAGAACTAGAAACCCTTTCGAGTTTCGGCAACAACAGTTCAAGATCTAGATCATAACCGGAAGCGGCACTTCATAAAAGCTCTGATACCATGTTCGGGTACACAGGGTACTACCAAAGGACCGAACACCCAGAGCAACCACTTCACACAAACAGATCACAGATCAACACACTGATGTTTTGACGTGGTTTAAACCCTCTTGAGGGAAACACTCCACGGCCCCGGCCAAATAGCTTCTACGGGACAATTTATTATGCAAAGAAAGAAAGTTACAAATAAGCTTCTCATAATCGATCAACTAAACAATGACCCTCCATGCTCTTTAAATAGAGATCATGGACCAATCGGGTGTTAAGCCGCGGATCAAGGTTAGGTTTGATCTAAGAGAAGTTGAGCCGTTGGATCACTCTATGTCGGAAACATATCGTGACCGTCGGATTAAGTATTTACAAATGCATACTAATGCATACTAAAGAAACACACTATCCCTAACGGATATATTACACAAGTTGATCTTAACTAACTCCTAAGTGTCTAAATATCCTAACAATGAATACTATAGCTTTTGCTTAGAAGTGGTTCCTATCTAAGGAGGAATTGGTGGCTAAGGTTTTCATGGTTTCCATATCTATGGCTTGGAGAGGTTGAAATTGTACCATCTTGTGATAAGCTATGTGTATGTACATGCACTTCACCTTTGATATATATTAATTAGAGTGCTTCCACTGTCTAATAATTGTGTACTTGCAGATTTGATTTTCAGCATACGGTTGTCTTCTTCACCGGATAATATCCAACATTTGTTGTTCATGTTGATTTGACATAACGCAGGGCTAGATATCTATGTGAATTAACATATATTTTTAATAGAAAGGAGGCATATTTATTGTTGTAAGTTATGCTAAAATAAACTTATTTCAGATTTGTTATATGCATGAAAAAATGTGCCCTACGGATCTTATCTCTTGAGATGCCTAATTATTTGGATTGAAGAGAAGTATGTGTTGTTGCTCATTGCTGTAATTATATATTTCAAATCATCCATAAGGTGAAATATCTTAGGGATTATATCGAGGAAGAATCTATTGAGAGGTGAAATTTCAGACTTGTATTGCCACTAATCATATCTTGACCATCCTTACCTAAATAAGTGTCAACACTATCATGATGAATGACTCATATGACAAACTTATCCATTTCCTTCACGAGTATAATTTGAATCATCCAATAATTGTGTTCTTGTAGATTTGATATTCACCACATGTTTTTTTCATTGGATATTCTCCAACACTTGTTGTTCATGTATATTTGACATAACACATGGCTGAAATTGCTAAGTGACTTAACATATATATTTAATAGAAAGGAGGCAAAGTTTACTACCGTTAGTTATGCTAAAATAGAGTTATTTTAGACCTATTACATGCATGAAAAAATGATCCCTAAGGATTGTAGCTTGTTGCAATTGAAGTGGAATTGTTTGGTATCTTATCTCTTGAGATGCCTAGTTATTTGGATTGAAGTGAAATATTTGTTGTTTTTCATTGTTGTAATATATATTTCAGATCATTGATAAGGATGAAAGCTCAAAGGGATTAGATCCAGGGAACCTCTATTGAGAGGTCAAATTTTACAATTTGCATTGCCATTGATCATATCTTGACCATGCTTGCCTAAATATGTTCCAACTTCATGTTGAATGAGGATGGAAACCTTATCCATTTCCTTCACTATTATAGCTTGAATTGTCTATGTAGGTATTGTTACCTCTCTTTCAACAAGGGGTAATGATGATCAATTTTCATTAGATGAGACCTATGGTTGCACTATAGATCAATAGTTAGAGATTCATTTAGTAGCACCAGATGGTCCAGGGTCCTTGATATGCCTATCTAGAGACACAACATCACCCCATAGTGTTGTGACATCTCTAACCCTCATCTTTACTTAGCATGTTTTCTGGCATGATGGTATGTTCACATGAGATATCACACTTACACTTTCATGACGAATCACACACTTAGATTATTTGCTTGTCTTAGTCTAACCTTGGTGTTTCTCTTTTAACTTAATATGTGTATTATTCGATGTTAATATGTATCTTGGTGAACTAAGTCAATGTGATTTCGTTCATCTCATACAATATTATGTAGCCATTTTCATCCAGTAAAGGTAATTCATCCACCTCCTTCACTTTCTCCTTTGTGAATGATCTATTATTAGTAATGACATATTGTTTCGCTACTATTGCAATGTATGAATGCCTTTATCAAAGCCAAAATAGTCTTGTACTCTCAAAAAAGGAGATGCTGAATAAATTAAATGAAAATGGAACATATCATGGGATATACACCCCATTGCAAAATCCAGGTTCCCTTGTCCCAGGTATTCTAAGACACATATAAAGAAAATTAGCCTAAGCCAATGAAAGGGATAATCAAAATGTGCAAATGAAAAATCACCAAAGAAATAAAAAAATAAAAAATAAAAATGGATTGCAATATGAAGGTGAGAGGATGGATGACCCACAGAAACTCTTCCTAGGTACACATGTGGAATAAAAATCTAAAAAATCTTAACTCTTGAAATTTAAGGATATATCAAACACTCCTATGTTTCTATGATAGTTATTTCACAAAGATCCCCTATCTTCCCTCTATGTAATTCACTCCATATACCCTCACTTGACCTAGGTAAATTAAGCTCTGCATGTTAATTTAGGGTCTCACATTTAAAAGAGTTCGAATGGTTACAACAATGTTAGATTGGATAGGTAAACATTATTAATTGATGAGTTACTTAGGGAAAGTGTGTTTGTAATGTACATTTTGTGTATTACTAACATGTTAGAATAACATTGCCTAAGTTTTGATGTTGGTTTATTAATATTTCACTAGAGGGGAACATGTTCTTTGATGTTTGGGATTTAATTATCGTTATTAGTCACTACTTGATGATGCACTACACTTGGAGGATGCTACATGTTGTGTTTCCTAGCTAGGAAAAGGGGCCAACCCCTTTCCTCATTTTGAAGACTCTTACCACTTGCAATTGTATGATCTTCTAGACACTTCTTCCTAGTCTTTTGGATTTGGACATCATTTTGGACTGTTATTACTGTAAAATTTTTCACATTTCCCAATATTGGTTTCAACTTTTCAATAGTGCATAATGTTTAATGCCCAACCCCATTCATGTTTCACTATTGCAAATGAATTTGTCTCTCATAAACAAAATTGTACTTGAAACACTAGAGAAATTTTACAAATTATAATGAGCAGAAATAAAACAAAGTAACACCATAAAATTTCCAGACTTAGTATTTTTAGCCAAATGGCCCAAGAAAAACCCCTAAGGAAAAACTTGTTGAGAGAGATGAATTTTATAATTTTCTTCTCGAAAGTGAAAATACAGTAGTTAGATTCAACATACTAAAGACAAACTTATCTCACAACCGATGCTTATTTCCATCCTTGAAAAATGTTCCAACTAACATAGACAGTACAGTATGGCCTCCTTGTTTTCTGTGCAAGTATGGCTGTAGCTTGCCTTGAAATCTATGCCCAGGATAATATGGAAAAATGTGCCCTATGTCTATTAAATTCTACCTTCGATTTCAGTGCCCACACTACCTTGAAATTTGAGCCAAATACATTCTTCTCACTATACAACCACCAAATAATTTTTTTGTGCAATTAATGTTGAATATTCCTCCTCAAAATTCGTTCATTCATCCTCATAATTTGTGCCCAAAATATTCCTCTAAATCTATGCCCTTTTCACCTGGAATTTTGTGCTATTAATTAACTATTGTTACCTTGATTTTTTGTGCTAGATATAGGAAACTTTTAATGTTGACCTGCTCCTCGAGACGCATGCCAACCATACTTTGAAAATCATGCCCTCTGTTGTACGGATTCTGTCTTGGAATTCATGCCTACTATCTCATCCCGCTTCTCTCTCAAACTTCGACTCCTCATGAACTCAAATTGAACTCCATAGCTCATGGAATGAATATAATGCCTGTCCCCTTCCTTTTGGTTTGCCTCATGAGGGTAGTTGATAGGTCACAAGATCAAGGGCCCTAATTTAATCTTGAGATTCAAAATTAATGGATGAGAATAAATCATCTTTCTCTCCATTATTAATTATTTTCTCTCAACTCATTAAATATTTAAAAGTCACTTTACATCTCATAAAATGAAATTAATTTCACATCACATGAAATTAATGCAAGGGTCATGTTGCTTTCCCCCCTTTAGTGACTTAGGAACAAAGTCACTAGGGGAACACTTTTCTAGGTACAAAATGAACACTCCCTCTTACCGAGAAAGGTGTTTTGCACCACTCCCAACTTGTCCCGGAAGAAGAAAAACTTGCCCTTCCCCAAAGATTTCATCAAAAGATCTGCAACCTGCTCATCAATAGAAATATACTACAACTCTGTAGATCCTCTCTGGACATAGCCTCAAATGAAGAAGTACCCGATCTCAATGTGCTTTGACCTCTCATCGAATACTTGATTCCCAGAGATTTGGATGCAACTCTGATTGTCACAGTAGACAACTCTAGGCCCTAGCTCCTGACCAAATAAATCCACCAATAACTTCTGAAGCCACAAGAATTGACAACTAGCCTAATTGGTTTCCATGTACTTCGCCTCTACAGAATTCAGTGCAACTGATTGTTGTTGATCCCAAACTAAAACAACATCTGAAAGTGCTCTTCCAGTTTGTCATACACCCTGCCCAATTTGAGTCCGTGTTGCCAATCAACTTGACACCATCCGTCCTCCTATAATACAGACCATAATCCACCGTACCTGCTAGGTATCTGAGCACGAGTTTTGCAACTATCCAGTGCAGTATCCTCGACTCAACCATGTACTAACTAAGAGTGTTCACTTCAAAACACAAGTTTGGACCTGTGTGTTAATGTTTATAGCAGCATAACCAAGATCACTAAAAGAATGGAAAAGCACATAAACAAAATGAGTGTGGAGCTCGTTTAACCATGATGATAAGAACAATCATCTCCCAACCATAGAAAAGATATTTCTCTCCCCCGATCTCAGACCTTCCAATAGAGAACAATGTACATCCAGATAGTAGTAGCACAAACCCAATAAAAATAAGAGAGAAACTTCTCCAATAGCGGATAACTGTGAGGCACCTGCAACAATTAATTAACAAGAATACGCGAAATAGCAGAAATGACAGAACTCAGAATCACTTTTGTATTGATCACAGGCCACTTCGAGGGGGAAACCTCCTTTGAGCAAGCTCAATACAAATAACTTCACGGTGCCTTCATAGGTCTCAACACACACTTATATACTAATTCTAGGCGCCAATACTATGGGTCGAAACCATGGGCCGTTACAAACTATGGATCAACAATACTACGGGCGACTTACAAAGCATATGTGCCAACAACAATAACACAAACTATTGATCAACAAATACTACGGGACGACTTACAAAGCATATGCGTCCAACAACAACATACTAACAAAGTAAAGATATGGGTTCCTAACATCCCCTCCCCCTTAAAAAAAGCTTTGTCCTCAAAGCTTCAGATGTGGAAATTGTTGTTGAATCTGAAGGAGTGGTTCCCATGTAGCATCCTCTGGTTGCATGCCGTGCCACTGAATTAAGACCTCTGTGATAGAGCGAGAGCGAAGCTGACGTGTGCGTCGATTGAGGATGGCCTCTGGCTCCAAAAGGATGGATCCTTCATTATCCAGTTCGGGTAAAATCGTTTGGCCGCTGATGTTGGTGCCAAGAACTTTCTTCAAACAAGAGACATGAAAGACTGGATGAATGCGGGAAGAAGGAGGAAGTTCCAATTTATAAGCAATGGACCCAATCTTCTGAAGAATCCGATATGGCCCATAGAACTTTGGAGCAAGCTTATGACGCCCTTTGAGTTTCAAGGAGGATTGTTTGTACGGCTGGAGACGAAGAAAAACCATATCGCCGACTTGAAAAGTGCGCTCTGAACGGTGCTGATCCGCTTGTTGCTTCATGCGATTTCTTGCCATGTGAAGATTGTCCCGCAAAATGCGAAGAATCTGATCGCGGTTGCGAAGGACCGTGTCAACTTCCTGAACTGGTGAACTGGTGGGGGTGTATGGAAGAAGAGCTGGAGGTGCTTGACCATAGACTGCTTCATATGGGGTCATTTTAGCGGCAGTGTGGTAAGAGGTATTGTACCACCATTCAGCAAGAGGGATCCACTTTGCCCACTGATGTTGTTGTTCTGAGGTGAAGCAACGAAGATAAGTTTCCAAGCATTTATTGACAATTTCAGTCTGACCATCTGTTTGTGGGTGATACCCTGAACTCATCTTCAGTTTGGTGCCAGTGTGGCGAAATAGTTCTATCCAAAAATGACTAGTGAAAGTCGCATCACGATCCGAGACAATGGAAGAAGGGATGCCATGAAGACGAAAGATCTGGTCCATAAAAATTTGAGCAACTGAGGAGGCTGTATAGGGATGACTGAGAGCACAAAAATGACTATATTTGGAGAGGCGATCAACCACAACGAGAATCACTGTCTTCCTGCCAGATTTAGGGAGCCCTTCAATGAAATCCATAGAAATATCTGTCCAAATCCGTGTAGGTATGGGCAAGGGTTCAAGCAATCCTGGAACGAGTGTTGTTTCCCCCTTATTGTGCTGGCAGGTATCACATTCGACCACCATCTGTTGAATTGTCCTTTTCATGCCCTGCCAAAAGAAGTTACGCCGTGCTCGTTCATATGTTTTGAGGAACCCAGAGTGCCCGGCCGATGGAGAAGCATGGAGTTCATAGAAGACAGCCTGTTGAAGATCTGTGCTCTGGGGAAGCACCAGACGACCCTTGTATCACAGAGAAGCACCATCCCAAGAGTAATGTGGTACAGCAGAAGGGTTGTTGGTCAAGCATTGGATGATCTGAGATAAGGAAGAGTCATTGACATAACCCTGTTGAATAGATTGCAACCAATTTGGAACAGGCATAGAAATAGCTGAAAGAGAACCTTGGGCACCAAATGTGCGATAAAGAGCATCTGCCACAATATTGTCTTTACCCTTCTTGTAAGTGATCTCATAGTCATAACCCATGAGTTTGCTAACCCATTTCTGTTGTGCCGGGGAGGAGACACGCTGGTCCAAGAAATATTTCAGACTCTGGTGATCAGTCTTGATGCAGAAATGATTCCCTAATAGGTATGGACGCCACTTCTGTACTGCATGCAAAATAGCCATCATTTCCTTCTCATAGGTAGAGGCAGCTAAATTCTTACCTGAAAGGGCTTTGCTGGTGAACGCAATGGGGTGTTCATCTTGAAGGAGAACAACACCAAGTCCATTGCCGCAAACATCACTCTCAATAGTGAAGGGCTTGGAAAAATCGGGCATAGCTAGCACAGGTGTAGTACACATAGCTTGTTTTAGTTTTTCAAATGCACACTGAGCAGCAGGTGTCCATGTAAAAGCATCCTTTTTCAATAGAGCAGTTAATGGAGCTGCAATCTTCCCATAATCCTTGACAAACTTGCGGTAGTAGCCAGTCAACCCCAAAAAACCACGAAGGCTCTTGAGTGTCTGAGGATGTGGCCAATTGTTCATTGCGTCGATTTTGGCAGGATCCACGCGAACCCCTTGTGCTGAGATAATGTGCCCGAGATACTCAACTTCATGTTGTCCAAAAACACATTTAGACTGCTTGGCATGGAGATGATGGTCAGAGAAAAGTTGCATGACAAGATCCAGATGCTGGAGATGTTCATCCCATGTTTTACTATAGATGAGGATATCATCAAAGAATACCAGAATGAATTTCCGCAAGTAGGGTCGAAATATTTTATTCATTAAGGCCTGGAATGTGGAAGGAGCATTAGTGAGGACAAAGGGCATGACCAAAAACTCATAATGGCCATCATGTGTGCGGAAAGCTATTTTAGGAATATCATCCTCATGAACCCGAATTTGATGATACCCAGAACGAAGATCCAACTTGGAGAAAAAGTGAGCCCCATGAAGCTCGTCAAGAAGTTCATCAACAACAGGAATTCGAAACTTATCCTTGATGGTGAGGTGATTAAGTGCTCGGAAGTCAATGCAGAGGCGCCATGACCCATCTTTTTTGTGGACGAGAATAACTGGAGAAGAAAAGGAACTAGTGCTTGGGCGAATAATACCTTGCTTCAATAAGTCCCGAACGAGCATTTCAATCTCCGTTTTTTGGTGGAATGGGTAGCGATAGGGCCTGATGTTGGGAGGAGCGCTGCCAGGAAGGAGCTGAATACGATGGTCTTCTGGCCTGGAAGGTGGTAATCCCACTGGTTCAGCAAAGACACCTGTATATCGATCCAGAATTTGTTGTAGATCCAAAGGAGTAGTGGAGACCGCTGATGGTTGCATCTGGATGGAATGGATCTGAGTGATGACACCATGTGAATTCTTCTTGAGGAGTTTTTCCATGCGATGTGAACTGATGATGCTAAGAGAACCTGGTTGTAATCCTGTCAATGTGTGTTTGTGTCCATTGAGGGAAAACTGCATCCAAAGTTCGGCAAAATCCCATAAGATAGGGCCGAGTGTGCGTAGCCATTGAGCGCCAAAAACCACATCACATCCGCCTAAGGGCAAGGCAAACATGTCAGAGCGCAAGGTATAATCTCCCATAGAGATACGCACATTTCGACACTTCCCTTTGCAAGGTAAGGTACCCCCATTGGCAACCATGACTTCAAAGTTGGAGCAAGGATGGATAAAACAATCAGCTTGTTTGGCGATCCGAGGGTCAATGAAATTATGAGTGCTACCAGAATCAATGAGGATTGTAAGAGGAAGCTTCTTGAAGTAACCCCTGACCCGCATTGTTTGGGGGGTGGTGATTCTAGCTAAAGCATGGAGAGATATCTCTGGCTGGTCATCCTGAGACGGAGGGTCAATAGGCGGTTCCTGAATGTCGACCGGAGCATCCAGGGTTTCTGGATCTTCGTCACCCATTTCAGAGGCAGGCGGAGACTCCACATCCAGGAGATAGAGCTTTTGCTGAACACATCTATGTCCCCGAGTGAATTTCTCATCACAATTATAGCAAAGACCCTTTTCTCTGCATGCTTGCATCTCTGTTTCAGACAAACGCTTGATAGGAGTCGGTCGAGGAGCCTGCGGTATAGGAGGTTGCTGAGACCCCATATTTCGGAAGGGAACAAAAGTGGGCTTGGAGTGTTGTTGGGCTGCAATCTTGTCTTCTGCCAATTTAGCCAACCCGAGTGCTTCCATCATTGTGTTGGGACAGAACATTTTGACCTCAGAGCGGATGACATCCTTTAGACCACTGATAAAACAACTCCGGTAAAATTCATCAGACAATCCTTCGGTGTGGTTGGCTAGATTCTCAAATTCGGTTTGATACTCTCTCACAGTGCCAGTTTGGCGAAGTTTAGTGAGGGCTCTTGTGAAGTCATCAAAAGCACTAGGACCAAATATTTGCAAAAGGAGCTGGCAAAATTCTGGCCAGTTGGGCTCTGGATGAGCCTTGATGTACCAACGGTACCATTGAAGAGCTTCCTGTTCCAAATGAAAGGATGCCAACGGAACTTTGTTGACATCAAAAGTATTATACAGACTGAAATACTATTCTGCACGATAGATCCATCCAGTTGGATCGATACCATTGAAGCGAGGAAAATCAAGCTTCGGACCACGGAAATTGCTGGAAGAAGAGAACCCATTGTCTACTGAAGACTCGGACTGCCGTTTGTTGTTCATAGTTGAATGTTCAAGATGGAGACCAAGAAATTTTTCATCCAGATCCTGGAGTTTGGCTTGGATGGCTACAAGGGCTTCCTCCATGGTTTTTGCTCCTGCACGGGTGACAACCATAACCAGGGATTTTTTTATTTTTTTTGGACTGGGTAGGAAAATAAAAACAGGAACTACTTCAGTAAAGGAAAATTTGGATTTGGGAAAAAATCAGAAGGGTAATTGGGGTTTGACTCGTTTTTTGGACACTATTGGATAGACAGGGAAGCAAAAATGAGGATTTCAGCAGCGGGGTGAAAGGATGGGAAAATTTGGCAGAGGGAAACAAAGAAGCAGAATTCAGAAAGGAACTCTGTGGTAAAAATTGAAGGTGATTGGGTGAAATCTGAGGAAGTTATGGCAAACCCTAAAAATAGACAAATGTGGGATTTCAGGCTGTAGGAAAGGGAATTGAGGATAGGGTCCTCAGGGATGAAATATGCAGAATGGAATGACAGGGGTTCCCTGAAATTTTCAAGGAAAACAGAGGTAAAACAAGGGAGATATGGAGAAAAAACGGTTTTTTTTTTTTTTTTTTTCCAGACGAGCGGTTACGGCTCGGTGTTTTTTTTTTTTTTTTTTTTACAGACTGGAGCGGCTACGGCTCTGCTTGCAGAATGGGATCTCCGGTTCGAAGGATTCTAGAACAACGCCGACGGCTAGATCTGGAACGGTTTGCAAAATGAATCTGAAACGGCGCAGCAGTGATTGACAATAGTTCAGCTGAAAGTAGATATGGACCCCAGGTATGTGCGGCTTCCTGACAGTTCAGGGTTTTCACTCTGCCACCAATGCTGTCTGACGGCTTGCGTATTGGGGCAGTACCCCTCACTCCACGACTCAGGTAAAATTGATAACCGCTTTGCCACAAACGACAGCTCTTGGTTTACCTCACGGGTGGGAACTAGTCAATCAGGTAGGGGTCGTTGCCCTTTTCGCCGGCAGGTCCTCTCAATGGGCCAGCTGCTTCGGGGTTCCTGTGGTACTCCTCACAATGAGTTTTAGGGCTTATGCCCAAGTACTTCCCACAGTTAAGCGGATAGGGATTATTCCCAAATCCGAACCTGCAACAGATGTGAAAAAAAATTTTGGCAGAAATTTCACCCAGCGAGCCTAAGAAAGTGCTCTGATACCAGATGTGAGGCACCTGCAACAATTAATTAACAAGAATACGCGAAATAGCAGAAATGACAGAACTCAGAATCACTTTTGTATTGATCATAGGCCACTTCGAGGGGGCAACCTCCTTTGAGCAAGCTCAATACAAATAACTTCACGGTGCCTTCATAGGTCTCAACACACACTTATATACTAATTCTAGGCACCAATACTATGGGTCGAAACCATGGGCCGTTACAAACTATGGATCAACAATACTACGGGCGACTTACAAAGCATATGCGCCAACAACAATAACACAAACTATTGATCAACAAATACTACGGGACGACTTACAAAGCATATGCGTCCAACAACAACATACTAACAAAGTAAAGATATGGGTTCCTAACAATAACCCAAAAAAAACAGTCTCCTAGCTGCAATAGCTAACTTCTCTTGACTAGTGTGAACTTGTCTTGAGTGAATGACCAAATGAGAGGTCGAACTCTCTATTTATACACATCAAAAGGTGAATTTTTCCCTTACTGGGCCGACCTAACTTTCTCTAACTGGGATGACCTGGCTGGGGAAGTTCTGCCCATTGTTTGGGATAGACTGCCCACTTTTTTGGGGAAGTTTACCCACTGGTACGAATTGGCTTGGGGGAATACAAAAATTTACATTTAATGAATCTTTTCTTTGTGATTTCATCCCAAGGTGTACATTGATTCTTTCAAGGGTTTTACATTATCAAATACAGGGTTTTACATTATCAAATGCATTGATATCTTCTCTCGTAGGAGGTACAATAAAAATAAGAATAAATTATGAAGTTGAACTATTTCCAACACTCCCTCTCAACAAGGAAGGTATTATTCGGATAATGTATTCTAATCTTATTCTTTCTTTGGTCGACCTATGAGGTGATACCTCATGCAGATACTACTCCAACACTCCCTCTTATCCAGGGAAGTATCATCAATATTATCATATTGAAACACATATGGATATCATCTGTACATCATAGTTATCTCTAACCTCTCTATATCATAAGGAAGGTCTTCCAACACAATCTCAGGTTGTCGAGAAGTGTCATCAAATAAATCTTCATGCATCTGCTCAATCCAGTCCATCGGAGAACATGCAATAGCTCCATGAATTTGCCCTATCCTAGGGGATTCACTCATTCCCGAGCTCAACAACTCTGCATAGTCCATCGGAGAGTCAATCATGCATCAATACAATGTGCCTCAACACAACCCAATCCATCGGGTGACTACATTATCAACACTCCCTCTTAGCTAGAGAGGTATCATCACGTCGGAACACATTCGACCATCTCGTTTGAGCAAGTATGATCATCACATCGGAACACATCTTGTTATCATAAAAGGGTCCATTTCCACACAGGGATACACTCCACAAAGGAGAACGTTCCACAAAGGAACCATCCAAAAGGAAGCACGTTCCATAAAGGAACCATCCCACAAAGTGACACACTCCACAAAGGAGCACGTTCCACAAAGGGACTATCCCACAAAGGGACACACTCCACAAGGGAGCACGTTCCACAAAGGAACCATTCCACAAAGGAACACACTCCAGAAAGGAGCATGTTCCACACAGGAACTATCCCACAAAGGGACACACTCCAAAAAGGAGCACGTTCCACAAAGGAACTATCCCACAAAGGGACACACTACACAAAGGAGCACATTCCACAAAGGAACCATATCATCTTTTCAAAGAAGATATCTGATCTACTTGATTAGCTTTGTCATTATAGACCACAAAGGATTACTTCCTCACACGCTTTATCGATCTCAAATCGAAAGGAGGCTGCACTCCCCAGGAAGACACTTCTCCCAAGCACTTTATCGATCTCAAATTGAAAGGAGGCTACACTCTACAGGAATACACATCTTCCAAGCACTTTATCGATCTCAAATCAAAATGAGGCTACACTCCCCAGGAAGACACTTCTTCCAATTTACCAGTCATTACAACTGGAAGGCGGTGATAACTACAGCTAGTTCACCCATCTGGGCCCAAGCCACACATGAGAACTCTCCCCACTAGAGAACATCCCACATAGGGATCATACCACACAAGGATCCACTCCACAAAGGAGGCTGTTCCACAAAGGAACTATCCCAAATATGGACACACTCCACAAAGGAGTTCATTCCACAAAGGAACCATTCCACACAGGGACACACTCCACAAAGGAACTATCCCACACACAGACACACTCCATTAAGGAGTCATGCACAAGTCTCAGCTTGTGCCTCATCAACAACCACATTGGTCATCAATCTTGCTTCCTGAGGAAGGGAATCTACACCAATCCAAGCCTTCATTCTAGACAAGGGCTTGGTAAGGATATATACAATATGCTCATCTGTAGAGATATACTGGAGCTTCACTGCTCCCTTTAGTAATAGAATATCACTGTCACATCAAGTTCATGACCATACAAATCTGCAAGCAGATTCAGATGCCATACTACTTCCTTACTAGCTGCATTGGTTGTGATATACTCTGCATCGGGTATACTGAGTGCCACAAAAGTCTGTTTCTTGTTGATTCAAGAAACCATAGTTGATCTCAAGCTAAAATAGGACCTAAAGGTGCTCCTTCTGTCAGCTGCACTACTAGCCCAATCTAAATATGTGAATCCTACTAGTTTCACTCGATTTTTTGAGGCATATCTCAATCCAGAACCAATAGTACCGCGAAGATATCTCAGTACATGCATAACTGCTACCCAATGTACTTGTCTTGGCTCGACCATCTGCTGAATCAACATGTTTACTTCATAGAAAATATCTGGCCTGGTATTAACCAGGTACAACAATGATCCAATCAACTAATGGTACATGGTGGGATCTACTAAATATGAAGATATGGAAGAAGCAAGTAACTTCTTCAGATTTGCTTCCATAGGTGTAGCCATGGACTTACGGTCCATCATACCAAATATGCGCAAGATCTCAATGGTATAATTCCCTTGTCTAAGGAAGATCTCATCAGGTCCTTGCCACACCTCTAAGCCAAAGAAATAATGTATAAACCCACAGGTCTCTCATTTCAAATTCACAGATCATCTCCCTCTTTCACCTGACAATCATACTCTCATCCCCTGTAAGAAAGAGATCATCAATCTCCCTCTGTGATGCAGACTCCCTCTACAAATCTACCTCTTGCTCTCAATTATCAATATCCATATGAGATCCTTTGGACCTGTGGGTTACGGGTTAGATATGATTGAATGTGCATCGGTAATCATCACTTCTTCTTCAGAACAAGTCTTATCATCCTTCTCTTGTAGGTCATAGCACATGATCTTTCCTGCAAGTCAGATTCAGTCAAATAGTTAGTAATATTGCATGATCATGAAATTCAATCAACTTGTATTGACATTTTAATGCAATGACTATTTCCTATGCACGGTTATGTAACCAACTTAGCCAATGCTTCAATCACAACACCCATCCAATGGGATGCTATGCAACATTATAGTCTACTTACTCATCATATGCATGATATGCACTACATGAGCCTACATATTTCTCAATCATATATAGATGCATAATAGAAAACTATATAAGTCTAATGCACAATTTCATAATCATATGACAAAGAGTTAAAACAAAATATTAAATACTTATCTTTTGTTTGTTTTGTGGACTCCCACTTGATCTTTATCTCCTTGCAGTGATCACTGAAGTCATCAAGAACACTTTGAACTTCATGTTCTGATATTTAAAAAATCTCTCTGAAGTATTCATGTATAGATTCAAGTCTTCCATCAAGGAAGAATTCTTCTGCACTCTTTGGCCTTTCCTGTGAAGACACTTCGTCAACATCAACAATTGAGACATGCTACTTTCTCTTCTTGAATATTGATTTCTCTCTGTCTCCCTCTGGTTCTAGAATTTTTTTAGTATTTGATCTTTGAGATCATGTTCATTTAGGAGCATGAGCATTCTGATTTTGCAAGATTAGAAGTTTGAGACTCCCTCTAATCTATCTTCTACTTCGATTCCAACAACCATCTTGACTGAAGACTAAAAAACTGAAACCTGTTTCAGAAACCCTAGCAAGGGAGGGTCAAAAATGAAATTTGGAATCTTGCAAAATTGAATCCATAGATAGATGCGCCCTATCAAGGTGAGTTGAACGAAGGTAGGATCGAGCCAAATATATGGACTGGAAAACACAAAACTTGAAGTGCTAATTTCTGCAGTAACTGCAGCAGATGTAGAATTAGGTCAAAAATGAAACTTCTCAGAATTGAAATTTTCCTACACCAAAAGATGCGTCTTCCCTAGGGTGACATTTCCAATGCACTTTTCAATCCAAATTGAGAAATGAAGGCCCCGAAATGTGAAACCCTAGTTTCTTGTCCCCAACAGAAATTAGGTCAGATTTGAAAGTTCTCTGAATGAAAATATTCTTCCACAGATAACTGCGCCTTCCCAGGGAGAATTGAGTAGAGGTATTTGCGGATCAATTCTGTGGTTGGAAACCCTAAATTCGGGAAGCCCTAGTTTCTGGCACTTGTCTCTTTCCGCACTGCTCGGATACCATGTTAATGTTTATAGTAGCATAACCATGATCATTAAAAGAATGTCAAATCACATAAACAATATGAGTGTGGAGCTCGTTTAACCATGATGATAAGAACAATCATATCCCAACCATAGACAAAGCTATTTTTCTCCCCCGAGCTCTAAACTTCCAATAGAGAATGATGTACATCCAAATACTAGTAGTGCAAACCCAAGAAAAATAAGAGAGAAACTTATCCAATAGTGGAGAACTCCAAAAAATCAGTCTCCTAGCTGCAATAGCTAACTTCTCTTGACTAGTGTGAACTTGTCTTGAGTGAATGACCAAATGAGAGGTCGAACTCTCTATTTATACACATCAAAAGGTGAAATTTTCCCTTACTTGGCCGACCTAACTTTCCCTAACTGGGCCGAACTGTCTGTGGTAGTTCTGCCCATTGTTTGGAACAGACTGCCCACTGTTTTGGGGCAGTTTACCCACTAGGCCGACTTGTCTTGGGGGAATACAAAATTTACATTTAATGAATATTTTATTTGTGATTTCATCCCAAGGTTTACATTGATTCTTTCAAAGGTTTTACATGATCAAATACATTTATATATTCTCCCGTAGGAGGTACAATAACAATAACAATAACTCTCGAAGTTGCACTATTTCCAACATGGTGTTGACCAGATACATCAAAGAGACAATGAGTTGACGATATAAATTCGGATCCATAACTCTCCCTCAGAAGCATGAAGCTTCTTCTTGTTGCTGATCATTGATGTGGCTATCGGCTTGCAATCCTTCATCCTAAATATCCTCAAGATTCCCATTGCATAATTTCCCTGCCCCAGGAAAATATTTCTAGGCTCCCGCCAAACCTCCAATCCAAGAAAATAGTGCATCAATCCAATATCCTTCATCTCATACTCCGAAACAAGATCTTGCTTGCATGCTGCAATGAGCCTCTCCTCACCTCTAATGATCAAGTCATCCACATAAAAATGAATAATGAGCGGATCATCACCAACCACAATGTAGTAAACGTTTGGATTAGCCCCACTCTTATGAAATCCCATCTAGAACAAGTAAGCATCTATCTCAGAGTACCGAGATCTAGGAGCTTGCTTCATACCATACAAGTATTTCTTCAGCTTGCAAACATGAGACTCTCTCCCATGAATCTCAAATCCATGTGGCTTCTCAACATACACGTCCTCCTGTGTAATCCCATTAAGAAATGCAGTCTTCACATCCATCTAGTGGATCTTCCAACCCACATCCCCTGAAATGGATATCACTACTATGATCGAAGAGTAAAAAGAAACCGATGCAAAGGTCTCGTCATAATCAACTCCCTCTACCTATGAGAACCCTCGCACCACAAATCGAGCTTTGTACTTCTCCACACTGCCATCTGGAACATGCTTGATCTTGTAAAGCCATCGAAAAGTCACTAGTAAATTCCCCTCTAGTCTTGGTAGAATCTTCCAAACATCATTCTTCATGATGGAATGGTACTCTTCCATGATGGCATCTCTCCACACATGATGCTGGGATGCTTCTTTAAAAGTGGAAGGCTCTTAATCATGAAGACTAGTCACTAAGGCCATGCCATACATGTATGGCATCCTAATCTCTTGTACAAGTCTCTTGGGATCTCCAAATTATTAAGATTATTTCAGGGTGTCCTTAATCCACTCGGGATTCCTCTTCCCTGAAGACTCCTCCCATACTAGTGTATCATCCTCTGAATACTGAGACTTGGGAGTAGTTCTAGCTATAGCTGGTGACCCAGAAACCTATGAAATAGTAGCTGGTAATCCATGTGAATTGAAAACTGGAACTAGTGAAACTGTAACCCAAGAACATGAACCTGTACCAGGTGAACTTGTGGAATGTGTCCTTGAACCTGAAGCACATGTAAACTATGGACCAGTCACCCCTGATACCAGTGACCCTACACTCTGTGAAGCTAGACTCTGTGTGCTCACTTGAGGTGTGGAATTCTGTTGTTCCCCCTTCTCTAGCTCCCAATACTTCCTAAAGGCCTTCTCCTCCTCAAATATCACCTCGCTCCTCTGTTAACAATCAAATTAACACCCTTAACAAAGTGAAAGGTAGAAGCACATTTTACTATGCGCCCACAACATAAAGACGGAAAACATGTACATAAGAGAACAATCCTTTCTTATCTAATCACTACCTCCATAATCATAAAGATTCAGTGAAGAAAGAGGTAGCCTAAAGAGGCATGGTTCAGTGATTGAACTGCTCACTGGAAGGCTCAAATATAGTCTCCACCAGTCAACAATGAGAAGAAATGCACAAAAAATGCATTAATGGTGCCTGAGAATTCTGAATTTATGACAAAATCCTAAAAATACTACAGAAAGTGGGTTTTTGAGTAAAATAATAAAAAACCAAGAAAAGGTATTATCCCACATTGAAAGTGGAAACTTGAAATCCCATTTACCAATACTATAAAACAAAGGCATTTGGACCATGGTAAAGGACATAAAGTGAGAGAAAAGGCATGCTGGAAGGATTTCGAGGTTGGAAATATCATCTTCAACAAAGCTCTTGAAGGATAAAATGCAAGTGTTATCTATAAGGTTGTTTCTTAGACTAGTACAACCTTTAACCAGTTTTCATTCATTTTTTGTGTACCTTAGTGTTTTTTCCCATTTTCCCAGTTTTTACATTTCCTTCATTCACTTGGTTTCATACTATTTTAGTTACACTCTGTTACATTTTTCATAATTAAATTAGGATAAGGCTCTTGGTTCATGTTTATTTTCGAAATAAAGTTTAATTTCTTAGTCAAAAAGCTATTTCAAATGTTTGGAAACATTGCCATTCATCCAATTTGATTAAAATGATGAACTGACAGCATATGTAAAAATCTCAAGTATTGTAAAGCTGTTAGTAATGTGAAAATGCTGTCAGTATTGCACAAATATGAAATGATGATTTATACAAGTGTTAAAAGTTTGCAATACAATTTTGTTTTATCATAGTTCGAAATGAATTATGATTATTCATGCATTTCGTACCTTCATGAGGCGTGGAAGTTCTTTACACATCCCAGATATCAGTTGGACAGTACAGAATAAATGTGTACAATTTTCAAGGCATCGAAGTCATCATAATTCATAGACAGAAGTACTCGGCATTTGGAATGAAACCTGTAGCTTAGGGTTAACTCGGTGCTGGTTCATTTTGCTTTTGTTAGGGGAAAAAAAATGGAAGAAACTTCATAGGGATAGACGAAGAAGAAACCGGGTGGTCTCCTTTGCAGGACTGAACCAGACAATATTCAATGGATTACTCAGTTTCCTAGGTCGACAAAATTGATGAGAGATGCAAGTTGGCTCGTGTTCTGCGAAAAATTACAGGGTTACAACCTCCTAGTAACCAAGGATTTCATAAAAAATTATAAGAATGGAGTGGTTGATTTCAAAACTTTTAAAGTTGCAGTTAATGAACAGTCAATAGCAGAAGTCATTGGTGTTCCAGCAGAAGGTGAGAAATGGTTTAAACAAAAGGAATTTGAAGGAGATTACAGTGAATTTTTGCTGCCAGGGTTTGAAGATTTGAATTGGCAAAATGGAGTGCATATCAGCAAGGTAAAACCTAATTGGAGAATCCCTTTGGAAATGATCCAGAATTACATTACTTGTGATGGCCGCTATGATAAAGTATTAATATGCCATATTTGGTCGTTAATGCATTTGCATGGAAGCAAGAAATTGAATGCCGTATTGTTTGCTGAGAAGTTTACAAAAAATGGTTCTGTGGGTTCAAAGCCACCCAAAGCATACAAACCGCTCCATCTTTCATCAAAGTGTCATCAAGTTTTTGGTACTTCATCATTTGAACCATGTTGGACAAGATTGGGAAAATTTCCTTCTCGAGTCAGGGTATGAGGTTAAGGAAAAGAAGAAACCGGCTAAAGAGAAAGGGGATAAGACAGAGCTGCCAAATAAATAGGTGCAGACTGAAGAGCCTAAAAGAAATGATGAAGTAGAGCAAGCCACATCGAATGATGGTGAAGGTAAGATAGAGGCTGAGTAGTCTAATATGGAGACATCAGATATGTTCAGTTTAACTATTAAAAATCCAAATTCCGATGAAGATGAGCAAATCAAAACCCTAAGTACAGGAAATTTGGATTTAGGGCCTAGAACGAGGTCGAGAACTAAGGTAGTTGCAGAAATTAAATTGATGAATAAGCTTGTGAAAAAAGATGAAATGATTCCTGTTAATGACTCTGACAATGAGAAAGACATTCAAGTGTCTGATACTTTTATTGCTGAGAATGAAAACTTCTTATATTTGCATGGGAATACAGGACATATACCTGAGGCATTCTATGTGAAAAAATAGGTTAATTTTGGAAATGAGGCATCAAGTTCGAAATGTGTGCAAAAGGAGGATGTTGCAATGAATATTGAAGAGATGGAAATAGTCCCAGAACTGGACCAAGTCAAGAAAACTCTGCAGACTTATAAAGAACAGTGCCAATACCTACAAAATATAAATGAAAACTTAATGTTGGCTAATAAAAGGTTGCAAGAGGACTTAGGGTAAAAAGATGCAGATTATCAAAAGTTGGCAGCCATATCCAAAGAGACATTACAGAAGAAAAGGGCCATGCACAAGCAATGGAAACAAATGAAGACCCAGCTGGATGAATTGCAAGGTTGGGAGCAAAATGCTGATGTTGAGTACACCAGGCTATAGAAAAGATCACAGGTTCTTGATGATTTAGCTGTGTTAGCTGAGTCTTCTAGAAGCATCTAGTCCATTGCTAAGTTAGGATGATAAGGACTCATAGGTGGCAGTTTGTTGTTTTTATTTTGATTATGTTAATGATTCGAGAGTCTTGAATTGAAAAGTATTTTCTATTTTGAAGGGATTCGATCCAATAGAATAGGATTTCCAAACTGTTTTATTTTGAAAAAACTTTTGTATATATATCAGACAATAATGAATTAAAAGGGGTTGGAACTTGAAACAATATGATGGAAGTTCGATTTTGAAGCTTATGTACAGGCATGTATATTGTTTTGTATGTTATCTTTTGCATAAATGACTGTTTTTGAAATGAATTATGATCTTTGATCCTGTCTTATTTTAATTAATGAAGTGTATACTGTCAATATTCTGTCTATACATGGTCTTAACATTTCATGTTGTGATTCTTTTGATTGGTATATAACTATGCCCCTATTCTAAGATAGAACCTGAGCTCTTACATTCCTAAAGTCATTATCACAGTCATTCTTTGTTCTTGTTTAAGTACTGAAACTTTATATATTCTCTGTCATTCAATTTTAAATATTTGACCTTTCATTTGCCACCAAAACCTCATAAAAATACTATGTAGATATCCTATGTCTACTAAATAAGATTTCCTTAAGCTTGAACTCCAATAGTTTAGGTTCAACTTTAGGGATAACAGCAGGGATGGAGAAGGATAACTCAAAGCAAAGGAGGATGGATTCATCTCAAGCAAGGTTGTAAGTAAGTATATTTTCTTCTTTGATATTATATGAAACAATTCAATTTTCCTTCCATTTATGAGTTTAAGTTTTTCCCTCCAAGTTAAGTTTGAATTCAAAATGGTTAAAGATCTTAGGAAAGTTTAGATAATTGTTCATTTCCGAAATTAAATCTCACCTATGTCATAATAAGATAGTCAATTAAGTGTAGACACATCCCTACCACAATTTCTATTATTAGATTAGCAACTCTGCTGGGGAAAATCCACCCATCAATCCTATCCTGCAGTGGAATGGTTATGTTCCACTAAGTAACCAATCTTATTGGCACATACCTCCGCAAGGGGGTAATCCATCCATCCATCCTGTTCCACCATGGAATGGACAACATTCAGGAAGTAACCAATCTTTTTGGATGCAACCTACGCAAGGAGGCAATCAATCTTGGAATGATTTTAAAGCCCAAGGACAACTGCCATGGTGTGGTTGGGATCCTAGAAGTAACCCATCTTCTTGGGCCCCACCTCTGCAAGGGGGAAATCCACCCATTGGTCATGTTGTGGGAAGTACCCAATCTTCTTGGGGTCAGTCTTCACAAGGGGGAAACCCACCTTGGAATGCTTATTGCACCCAAGGACCACATCAATGGAGTGGTTAGGTTATAGAAAGTAACCAATATGTTTGGGGCCTAACCCTGCAAGGGGGGAATCCAACCATTAACCCCATTCTGCAATGGAGTGGTCAGGTTCTAGGAAGTAACCAATATTTTTGGAGCCAGCCTACTAGACCTACATTTTATCCAGCTAGGCCACCTCATGGACCTCATTCCAATGGTATTATGGATTCCGTCAACCAACTAGGGAATATTACCCAACAAATGGGACAAATTTATGTTCAGAACTCATAACCCACCACTGTCCAGGCAATGCAACAACCTGCTAATCCTTCCAACACTTCTAACATCCTGTTAGTCTCATCCATAGACCTTAGAGGAAATAAGAATAAGTGTAAGGGTAAGAAAAGTGCTAATCCTTCCCAGAATTTTGAAATCCTCACAGTCCAATCCATAGACCTTAGAGGAAAGAGAAAGAAATACAAGAGTAACCAAAATGCTAACTCTAGGAAAAGAGATGCACCAAACATGGCTCAATGCAGTGGGAAACAACAACCCACTATTTTGACTCAACCCTTTCCACGACACCATCAGAGAATGGTTTCTATGACACCCGTACCCCCACCAGGGGGGAATCATCCAACACCCCCGCAAGGGGGAAATCATCCCAATGCCAATGTCTTCATGTGTGATCATGAGGTGAACATTCAAACAAGACTTGATTCTTATGATGTCTCTCCTAGTACATCAGATCAATCGATATCACAGGAAAGTGGTTCTCTCTCCCTTGAGAAACTATCCATAGACTTAGTACCACAACCCCCCAAAGGTGTTGTAATTACAACAACGCATAATCCTAACGCGCGAGCTACTCAGAAAAATAATGTTACTGAGGACCTAGCTCAAGCACCATGTGCCATGTCGGACTTGGAGGTATTGCAATGTCGACCTGCGCAAAGAAAGGAACTATTGTCTACAATTTGTGTTGTTGATCCATTCAATGCAACTTCAATCACATCAGACACAGACTATTCAACATGTAGGATCCTTTCCGAAGTTGCTTTTCATATTAAAGTAACGACTCATGGTAAGAACATTTTTCAAACCATAGTAGATGAAGGGACCTCAGCTTGTGTATTTTCATTTAAATGTTGGCAATCATTTGGATCATCCCTATCTGCCGTAGAAGTTTCATACCAAGCTACTCAAATAGCAGATTCAGATCAAAATATTCCCTTGATGGAGGAATATGATTCAGGTACTTGGCCCATCGGGGTTGTGAGCTCTCCCAGCTCACATGACTTCTTGGACAATATTTTATCATGAGAGGAAGCTATCCTTGAAGTTGTGAACATTTGGTTGCACCCACCTAAGGACATATTTTGTTGGGCCACTGGGAGCATAATTGGTTTAAATCTACCCAAGTATAGGATCATGCTTTGCATGTTCCTCGATTTGATCAGGTATATTTGGAAGCTTGCATATAGGTTTAGGATATCCCTTTGTCAAGATGCATTTGAACCTTTTGTAACCCAAAATTTCCCTAGGGTCGAACCTATTGGAAATTGGTGGGTCATCCCTTCAAATCTGTATTCTCCACCATTCCAACAGAAGAGCCTACCGAACATGGGACACCCTAATCAACACCCCATTTCCATTTTGGTTCCCATGCTGAGTTATTCTCATAGGCCCAAGATCCCTATTAGTCCATCATGATTTGGAGTTTGAGACCGCATATTTATCTTTCCTACATTTCTGACCATATCTTGATGGGATCCCAATTATTTGTTAGTTTACATAATCATGTGTTAAAATATCCACTTGAACATCCGTGCCAACTACTTCGTTGCTTATTGCTTATGTTGCGTATTTTCCTTTGCAGTCACTTTTTGTTACATGATGCCTATAAACCACTGCTTCTGTATATTTGACCCATACCCATGGAGGAAACACCCATAAGAGTGTACATAACTAGCTCAACCCTTGTTTGCAATATGTATCTTTTCCTTGGCTTGACCCATGCCCTTGAAATATAGGCGCATGCCCTTGAGACACTCGTTTCCTCTAATGTATCATAGCATGCTTTATTATTTTTTCAAGCTAATAAATGAAAAAGGTTAAAAATTGGAAAACAAACAAAATCCAAAAAGGGGGAGAATTGAATCATATCATATTGTATTCTGGAAAAAATGGCGACAGTCAGTCCTTGTCTCCCTTGAACACGACACATAATTTGGTATCTATTGTCAGTACACCATCTACATTTTCCTTTGGAAATTGTACCAGTATTTTGAACAGATCTCCACCGATGGGTTATCCTTCCCATCACCAATGGAGCTTTCGTTAATGCATCTGTCATTGGCAGATTTCATTAAGTTCGGTTACTTAAGTCCTATGTTGCCAAGTGTCCATTCTACATCGTGTTATGTGTTCAAGGGAAGTTCAAACTATGTCGGTCATTCCTAAAATATTCCTGACCAATCATGTCGGCCTTCCTTGTGTCAGTATACAGTGTTGGATCTCGCATTTATAACAAATTATATCATACTATTGATCTTTGTTTCGTATCGGTTGATGTGGGATGCATTAATTCCATCCTTCTAATGGATCTATTCCTATCGACACCAAATCATCATCTAGGAAATGGATCGAGAAACCTAGGATTACCTTGGCTCTTGCAGTCATTAGTGGAAGGTTTCCTCGCAAATGACAGTGGGTATACATAAATGACCCCTGATTATTTGATTCTACAAGTGTTTGACTTCAAACCATCTATTCACACTCGCTAGTTTGTACTCAGTACCTTAGAGTACATTATCATTATCGGTGGGTCTCTTCACATCTATTAACGATATACATCAATGACCGGAAATCAAATGGTGTTTTATTATGCTCAACATCAGTTAATTTATTCCCATGATATAAACTCGTACTATCGTCGGTTTGTATTGAAGACCTTGGGGAAAAATAGTTGTATCACTCATCGATGCACTGCCCGAGTTGTGCAAGATTAAACCACCATGTTAGAAGTTCGATGAAGACCTTTCTCACACTCATCAAAGTGCATGTTTACACTTTTGAAATTTTTTCTTTTGACATTGATCCACTGTGTATTGTTCGTGGCCATGCTTGTTTATAGTTGAGCATGGGTATGCCCGCCTCAGGAAGATATTGTATATTTGATAAATTGCTATGTTTTACTTGCAGGTGTTCTCCTGAATCCTGCACCCATGAGCTAATCCTTTTTCATCCTTGCTTTGATCAATAAAGAGAATCAATATCAAGAATATATGTATAAAAAAAATGTATTTTGGCCCTTAGATCCGCTTCGGAACTCACACATTAGGGGGCATCTATTAACAATAAAATGAACACCCTTAACAAAGTGAAAGGTAGAAACACATTTTACTATGCGCCCACAACATAAAGACAGAAAATAGGTACATAAGAGAACAATACTTTCTTACCTAATCATTACCTCCATAATCAGAAGGATTGAGTGAAGAAAGAGGTAGCCTAAAGAGGCAAGGTTCAGTGATTGAATTGCTCGCTTGAAGGCTCAAATCTAGTCTCCACCAGTCAATAGTGAGAATAAGTGCACAAAAATTGCATTAATGGTGACTGCGAATTATGAATTTGTGACAAAAGCCTGAAAATACTATAGAAAGTGGGTTTTTGAGTAAAAATAATCAAAAATAAAGAAAAGGTATGATCCCACATTGAAAGTGGAAACTTGAAATCCCATTTCCAAATACTATAAAACAAAGGCATTTGGGGCATGGTAAAGGACATAAAGTGAGAGAAAAGGCATGCTGGAAGGATTTCGAGGTTGGAAATCTCATCTTCAACAAAGATCTTGAAGGATCAAAGGAAAGGATGGAGAAGGATAGCTCAAAGAAGAGGAGGATGGATTCATCTCAAGCAAGGTTGTAAGTAAGCATCTTTTCTCCTTTGATATTATATGAAACAATTCAAATTTTCTTCCATTTATGAGTTTAAGTTTTTCCCTCCAAGTTTAGTTTGAATTCAAAATGGTTAAATATGTTAGGAAAGTTTATATAATTGTTCATTTCTGACATTGAACCTCACCTAATTCATAGTAATATAGTCAGTTAAGTGTAGACACATCCCTACCACAATTTCTATTATCATCCTCACAACAAATTTCCTCTATAAGGGAAGATATATGCGGAAGGCATTCGAAGTCTCATCATACCCCACAAAGATACCCTTTTCTGGAGTTGGCTCCAACTTTTTCCTCTTATATGAAGGGACATGAGATTAAGTCAAACAACCAAATATCCTGAAATGGCCAACCTCAGGCCTCTTACTTGTAAATACCTCTTCAAGATTCATGCACCACAAGGATCTATGGGGACTCCTGTTCTGAATGTAAACAATTGCACTACAATCCTCGACCCAAATAAAGAGTGGAAGACTCTGATCATGAAGCATCGCTCTCACTGCTCCCACAATGGCACGCTTCTTTCTCTCCACAACCCCATTCTACTCTGGGTTGTATTGAAGTGTCAACTGTCTCTTAATGCCATCATGTGCACAAAAATCATCAAATGCATTGGAGGTATACTCACCCCCATTATCTAATATCAACACTCGAATCCTCCTCTGTGTCTGGTTCTCCACAAGAGCTTTGAACTCTTGGAACCTTTGCAATACTTCTTCCGACTACTTTCTCTTCAGAAAGTAGATCCAAGTCTTCCTAGAGTAGTCATCAATAAATGTAACATAGTACTCAAAACCAGTTAACGAATCAAAAGACATAGGACCATATAAGTCAAAGTGTTTCGAATCAAGTACTCCTGCCAATCTACTGTCACTGCTTGGAAAAGCAGTCTAGGTGTACTTTCCCGAAGCACACCCCCTACATACATCACTATGCTCTGTGTCGAAATTAGGAAAACCAATCACCATATCTCTCAACATCCTCAAAGTTAAATGATGCAAGTGAGCCATCCTCCCATGCCATAGCTTACATAGATCACTGCTACTGTTGTGTGCCAAATCATGTAAAGGATGAAACAAGAGCCTGTACAGTTTCCCACATTTGACTCAATCCAATCATAAAATAAGTAGATGGACCCGATCCCTTGGAAAAAACGTGCACATTCCCATCAAGGAAGTACACTCCAAATCCCCTATCCTCGATCGTGGAAACTGAAATCAAGTTCTTATTCAACCTAGGGACATACAAGAAATCCCTCAAAGTCATGGGATCCATGGAATCCCTCTGAAAAGTGACAGTCCCCCGCCTAACTGCTCTGACAATCGTGTCATCTCCAAACACCATATCCATATCTAACCTCGTCTGTGCAAACTCTAAAAACATATCCCACACACCTGCCATATGGCTTGAAGTCCCACTATCAATGTACCAAGTGCATGTGGTGGTGGATGCACTCAAGGAATGACCAACCAATAGTGAGTACTCTCTCTCATCCTCTACATTTGCATTGGTAATGGATTCTCTCTCTAAAGGACTAACACAAATAGAAAACTCTCTCTCAAATCTAGCCGCATACTCATCTATCTTGACCGAAGCTGTTGTCTAATGTTTCTTCTTCTTCTTCTTGTTAGGGAATTGTCCAGCATGGTGCCCAAAACTTGACAAGCAAAGAACATGAATTTGCTCAAATCTTTCTTCTGATGACCACTCTTCTGCTCAGCCCCACCCTTGGGACCCGTTACGTGGTACCAGTACCAACACACCTTCAGATATGCCCTAGAGAGAGAGAAGCATTTTTTTTTTGACTTGGAGGGGTGTTTTCCAACCTTTTTTCTGAGTGAGGGTTATGGCCAGATCCTTTGGTTCCTCCCTTGGGGGTACTATGGCTTAGTGGCATTGCTGATTACCTCATGAAAGGGCTTGAATCACTGAGGTTGGTGTCCGGGCTCCCTAAGGGTGGTTCATTGGGTCACATGACCCCGACCTTAATTTATCACACTAGTGGAACTTTCTTTCACCACTAAGGTTCATGCCTCTCCTCCAAGCCACCATCCACATCCTCCTAGTCCTCTAGATCAGCAACGCCTTCTCTCCTTGGCTTGCTCATGATGATGATGTCATCCTTCCTCCAGTATAACATTGATTGATTAGGGGGGGCATTGAGGGATTTTCACTGTTATTGGGGTTAGATGGGGTATGACGAACCGCCCCCCCCCCTCTCTGCACTCTAGCCTTCATATCAAAGTGATATGCTTATTTTTAGCTATTTTAGTCATGTGTGGGTAAATTCTGGGGAAAATCTCCCAAATTACCCACATATTTGATTATTTTATATTATTTTTGTTATAATTTGAAGTTGACATTTATAATTTAAAATTGACATTTTAAAGGCATCTCGGTTTGGATATTTTTGTAAAGTGAGTTTGAGAAGGTATAAATGAACTTCTCCTCACTTCATTTGATGATAACAACTTTTGGGATAAAAAATTTTGTGCTATATTTTACCCTCACTAGGGCTTTTGGATTGATGCACACCTCTTGAGGAAGGTTATTCTTGATGGTTTGGAGAAAAACATTGGAAGTCTATTTTGTTCATTCTTCTTACTAACATGATGCTAGAATTGTTATCCTAACACATGCACAAGTAGGAATCTATGCATTTCTTCTTGATGTATCTTTGTTAAATGTTGGATAATGATGCATGTTTAGGGTTGAATGGTAGCCATTAATGTTGCATTTTGTCTTAACTAGGTCATTTTCAGCCTTTAGTCACCATAACATTCAAGGGACATCCTCCAAAGGAGTCATTTTAAAGCTTGAGCTTTAGGTCTTCAAGTTTTTCCCTAACTAGGTCTCCTTTAACCAACCCTTGTGGTTGTTAAGGAAGGCCCTAGTTTTCCAAACTTGCCAAGTACCATCTCAAGAGGAAATCCACTTTCCTTAATGCCCTAGGGTTAGGGTAACACCTTAAAACTTTAGGTTGACATCTCCTTTCTACTTTTCCCAGACCCTAGTTGTGTTTTTTGTAAATATTACATTTATTATTAGGCTAGTTAGTTAGGTCTGATTTCTACCTTTTTCTGTGTATATATTTTTCATAAAAAATAAATTTTAAACCCTACAGTCTTGTTGCAACCCTAGCTGCAGCACCTTTCTTTGGCACTAGTGTCCCTCCTTCCCATCCTCTCTTACCCTCTCTTTCTCCTTTTCCATCCTCACCATCTACCTCTTTTCCCTAGCACACCTTTGGTCCTCCCTTTCTAAACCTCTCTACCTCCTCTCCATTCATTTGCACTCCATTATTATTCTCCATTCTCTACACCATAGGCCACCATTTCCTGACCTTTCAGGCCTCAACCTGCCTCTCTCTACCCTCGGTCAACCTCCTGCCACCTTCTACAAGCTTCAACCCTCCTACTTGTTCCTTTAACAGCCTTCCCCCCCACCTCGGTCCATCCTTCTCCTCTCTTCCTTACCATATCCTCCTCTCCTTTCTTCTTCTCTCTTTCTTTCTCTCCTCCTTCTTCCCCCTCTTCTCTCTTTATTCTCATTCTCTCCGTATTCTTTCTTCATTCTCTTCCCTTTTCTCCCATCTCCTTCCACCCTTTCCTCTTATCTTGTCCCACTTTCTTCCATATTTCCTTCTCTCCTCTTTCAGCCCAATAAAAGGGTTTGATCTCCCTTCAAAAAGTGTTGAATACCTCTCTTTGGGATGCCTTGGCTTCAACCTTGACCCAAAGAGCCTCAGTCTCCTATTTGCAGCCTTTCACTAGACTCTAAAATTGCCCTTATTAGACCTCTGCTCGCTGCATACTGTCACTATAGGGAAGCCTTACTTCCAAGCATACTCATCTGGACATACAAGAAAAAGGAAGAGGGTAATACCCAATATTGTCAAGCACATTTTAAGGCTGATAAAAAGTGGCTATAAAGTCTGAAATTATACCCTAACATATGTATGAAAATCCATTATTACAGTCTAATATATTATCCTTTCGCGTGGCAAACAAAAGTTGAAGTTGGATTTCTTGATTGTTGTTGGTTACAAACTTTACTTTTATTGAAGAGATCTTATTGTTGTGCTCCTCACTAATCGACATATACAGCTGATACTACTACTGAATTCTCATATTGATGAACTTGCTATCTCTTGCATTTGGAAGATTAGTTGTACAAGCATTAATCTTCACTCTACCATTGTATTGGTTTAAGCAAACATTACACAAGTGATTTGCTACACTGTCATATTGCTGATATATTACCGTACATATTTGAATAAGTGATATTTTCTATAGTTAAAGTGGATGAAATGGAAATTATACTTTGATTGCTAGGGTATGTTTTTGTGCACTTAATATCTCTGCTATCACACTCAATTGCTGATTGTTATTTACATTAAGTTAGTAGTCCTATCATTGATATTTAATTTCACTCGTTGACCTACTATTGGTGTTGATATTCTCTAAGTTGAAAAATGATCTATATCTTATGATAATCCTGACATGTCATGTTAAGTGCATAGTATGTCTTCTTCATTCGTATAAACTACTCAAGGTACTGGTCACTAATATTTTTGTTAAAGAAGACATAGCTTTTCTCGTGCTAAGGTGTACTGCAGGCTGCATAAGGGTTCTTCCCCTTGGAGGTTCTGAATCTTCGAAGAAGTTAGGAATTTGGATAAGGTGATAGTGGCCACTTTTCTCACATTTTTCATTGGAGACTAGCCCTACTAGTTCATCCGGTAACATTTTTGGCGTCGTTGCCAGGGACTTCAAAAACAAATTGAGGTGACTAATCCGTGCTTGAACGACATATTGGTAAGCTTCAAGGTACATCCTGATACTTGAAACATATATTTTCTTTAAGGACTAACTTGGAAGGTTTATTTGGCGACCCCACTAAGAACTCAGGTATGTCCTTTGTTACATATCTCAGTGAGATTTGCTTAGCCTAACTTTGCAGGTATCTCATGGCGAATCCACCTAGACAAAATTCAAAAACGTATTTAAGATGGACTAACTTTAAAGGTATGCTTCTCCCATATCTCAGTCATATATTGTTAAAAGAAAGGATCGCGTGAGGGAGAGGTTAATAAGTGATCAACAAACCTTTGATACATTACTTGATATACATAAGCTTTTCATTGCTACTTACAGTCAAGTTAACATGGCATTTGTCAGTTTTGATTTCACTGCTATTCCTGAATATCCTAACCATGCATTGAAGTTCAAATACATTAGAGAATTTGCCTTGTTTTTTTGTCTCACATGCTATTACTGCTGCCCAACATTGGGATGTTATTGAACATTGTTTTATGCTCACTGACACTACTCATCTGGATGTTAAGTTTAAAGATTTTTCTTCTTGTTTAATTGATGAAGCTGCATAATGGTTTAAATCTTTGCCTGCTCAAAGTATTGCTAATTATCATGACTTGAAGACTAAATTATTTGAGAGATGGAAAGAAAAGAAAGACCCTATGATGTTGAATAATGCTTTGATGACTATTAAAAGGAGTGAAAATGAGACTATTGAAGAGTTTGATCGCAGGTTTGACAGGATTATAAAGTAATTCCTTGCAGATTACAAGCCTCAAAATCCAATGATCTTATCATACAACTTGAAGGCATTCTAGGCGATTTCATTTTCATCTCAGTTTGGACAGACCAGTGGATCTTACAGCTGCTAAAGAAGGTAAGGGTTTAGACGACAGTTGGAAGGAAACTGGAAGGCTCGACACTTGTAGTCACTCAAGATATAAACAAGAACCAAAGAACAAGGCCTCTTTTTCCAGTGAAGGCCTCGATCCGATGAACGTATTCATTGACGAAATGAGAGAATTGAGAGTTGACATGAATCAACAAAATACTACCATGCAGAACTGAATTGTGCAGCGGGAAAGAAATCAACAGCCTAGACAGCCTATATTTCCACCAAATAATTTCAATAAATCCCCTTCACAACAACAAAGGCCTTGTTCATCCTTGGATCCGACCAATGCGGTAAGTGATTTTCCATATTATTGCAAGGCATGCTGTATATTCCATGATGAAAAGAATTGTGCCTACTATATGGAATACATCATGAACAACATTCCTTTCGAAGAAGACGACTCCGAGGTGTTAGATTTTCTACTTTTAATCAATATTTATTTAGGATCTTACTAAAATAATAACATGCACAACATAACACAATAGACACAAAGAATTTCCTCGGGGAAACCATAAAGGAGAAAACCCCACAACTTCCTCGGAGATATAATCGTCACCAATACAATATCACAAAAGTAAAACCCCCCCAAAAATATGGTCTTTTGCAACTCTTCTTCTTTTCCTCCTATGCAAACTTGTCCTCTATATCACTAATGCGAACTTTTGAGTGAGTGTGATGTCCAAATGAGAGAGATCCACTCTCTATTTATACTTTATCTTTCACTTGAACTTTTCACTTACTAGGTCGGTCCCAGTTGTACTTGACTGAGCCGACTTCTCTAGGGGACTCAATAACCCTAATCTAACTGACTCTAGGGAGAACCATTGGCCTGACTTACAAAGGAGGATTTACCTCAATGACTTTACATGACCAAATGCAATAATGACATCCCTGACCGAAGGAAAAAACATCTCCGTTGGATGTACAAATAAAATACAATAATAATAACAATATAAAATACAAGTGAATATCTTCCGAAGTTACAATTACATTAACACTCCCTCTTAACTAGGAAGGTATTCTCTTGACACAGTCATCAACACATCTGGACACAAGTCTTTGTTGCTGGATCATCATCAATGCTGGAACATCATCATCAACATTGGATAATCATCGGCACTGCTGCAATCCTCATCATGTTGATCATCGATTGGTGACATCTCTCGAATCTACTCGTCATTGGAAATTCTATAGAGCCAGCCCTTTTTCATGCTGGATGTAGGACTAGCCCTCATGTACTTCTTCATCATCTCTGTGAGCAAGCCGTCAAGTAGGTACAACCCATGACCAGTCATTACATTTCCTCTGCAAACACCTGCGTCTCCTACTTTTGCCTCATCGTCTTCAAATAATCTCATCATCACACGGAGCACAGCCCAGATGCACATCATGTGTCCCCTAACGGTCAACCCGCGTCTACCAGCATGGGAGGACTTTCCTACCACCATGCAAGATCCTGACTAGGCGCACACACAGTGTCTTAATATCGATGGACGTCTCCAGTATGGGGGGCATGAACCTACCAACATACGAGACCTTTTCTACCAACATGCGAGGAATTTCCTACCAGCATGTGAGACAAAACACTTACATCAACCGAAATGGGAGGACTTTCCTACCACCATTCGAGAAAGGCTCAACACTTAAATCAATCGACATGGGAGGAATTTGCTACCACCATTCGGGAAAGGCCTGACACTTACATAAACTAACATGGGAGGACTTTCCTACCACCATTTGGGAAAGTCCCGACACTTACATATACCAACATAGGAGGAATTTCCTACCACTATGCGAGAATGGCCCATGTGCATCTGCGCCTTCAAGACTCATCACTTCCTCTTGGAAGGAACCTCGATATGGAGAACACCAAGCTTCTCTCTAAAGTACTCAAACTTCACTCTAGCTAGCGACTTGGTCAATACATTGTCTATCTGCTCATCCGTCGCAATATACTGGAGCTTCACTGCTCCTGTTTGCACCATATCCCTGATATAGTGGTACTTGATCTCAATATGCTTCGACTTGTCATGGAACACCGGGTTCTCGGACAACTTCACACAAATCTGGTTGTCACAGAATATACAAGTCGCCTCTAACTAGAGATCAAACAAATTAGACAGTAGATTCCTAAGTCATACTGCCTCACAACTAGACGAAAAAGCTGCAACATACTCTGCTTCGGCTGTACTCAGTGCCACGCATGACTGCTTCCTGCTAAACCAGGAGATCATACCAGATCCCATACTAAAGCATCATCTTGAAGTGCTCTTCCTATCTGCGGTACTGCCTGCCTAATCCAAATCAACATAACCCTATAGGTTAATCTTCTGATTTGCGTCATACTTGAGCCCATAATCAACTATACCCTTTAGGTACCTCAATATATTCTTTGCAGCAATCAAGTGAGCATGTCTAAGATCCGTCAAGAATTGGTTCAATGTGTTCACAGCAAAGCATATGTTTGGGCTTGTATTCGTCAGGCACATCAATGACCCAATCATCTGATGATACATCATGGCATCAACTGAATATGATGAAGCATCACATAGTAGCTTCAAGTTCGATGCCATAGGTGTGGCCATATACTTGCATTCCATCATTCTGAATCTCTTCAGAATATCTACTGCATACTTCCCTTGTCCAAGGAATATCCCATCCATTTTCTTCCACACATCCATGCGTAGGAAATAGTGCATCATACTCAGGTCATTCATCTCGAACTCTGCAGCAAGTTTCCTCTTCGTATATGCAATGAGCCCATCCTCCCCTGTTACAAACAGGTCATCTACATAGAGTAGAAGTATCACTGGATTTCCTTCCTCAACCTTGTAGTATAGGTTAGAATTTTCTTTACTCTTGGTAAAGACCAATCTCATTAGGAAACTATCCATCCTGTTGTACCACATCCTAGGTGCCTTTTTTAATCCGTACAAGGCCTTCTTAAATTTGCACACATGAGTATGTTTGTCATGTGTCTCAAATCCGAGTGGCTGCGCCACGTACACTTCCTCCTCTACTACACCATTCAAGAACGTTGTCTTGACATCCATATGGTGTACCTTCCATTTCATCACTGCAGCCAATTCAAGTACTGATCTGATGGAAGTGTATCTGGATACACGTGCAAATGTATTCTCATAATCTATGCCTTCCTTCTTGGAGAATCCACGTGCCACAAACCTTGCATTGTGTTTCTCTATGCTGCCATCTGCAACATGCTTGATCTTGTAGATCCATTTAGAAGTCACAACAGACTTCCCTTATGGTCTCAGAACTACCTCCCAGACATAATTCTTCATGATCGACTGGTACTCCTCGATCATGGAATCCTTCCATTCTTTCTCCTCAACAACTTCCTCATAGTTGGAAGGTTTTTTGTCAATAATGTCGCACAATAGGGATACATAGCTGGAGTATGGCTGACAGCTTTTTAATTGCCTTATAATTAATTGGAAAAAAAATAAGAAGTGTACATTAATCGTCAACCCGGGGTTCGTTGAGAACTTGCGAGTTACCATGCACTGTATGTGCAAACCACAATCTCCTCTTACAATGGTTTACCTACTGAAGTTGTAGTTCAATAACCTTAATTACAAACAATGGTATGAACAGTTACATAGTCTTGGAAAGAAACTACCAACTAAACAACTACCAAACTAAGTTGCATGGAAAGTAAATCACACGACATGAAAGTAGATGCTAAAATTAAATTTACACTTGAAAGTAAATTCTAAAACTACATTCACACTCTGTAGAAAAGTAAATCCTAGAACTATGTCACACCTTGCGGGAAAAGTAAATTCTAATACTACGTTCACACTGTGCAAGAAAGTAAATTCTAAATATAAGTTCACAACACACTTGAAAGAAAGGTAAATTGCAGAAATAAAATCTAAAATCTATCCTTGCCAAATACAAGTTACTGTTTATGATCCAATGGAGTAAATAACATTATTGCATTAAGTTCAATGATTGTAAAATAAACATTTAAATCTCTATCTATGCATTGAAATCAAATTGCAGAAATAAAATTAACACTTCATAAGAAATCACAACTAATCAATGAAGTACAACTACATCAACATAAAATAAATAAAATCATATTGCAAAAGAAATTATAAAACTAAGATCTAATTGAATCAAAATGAAAGTATAGCTTTATTCCATCATCAATTGGACTATTGCTCTAAGAGTCCTCCCATAGAATGAAGAAAGAACTCTTATTTATACATGATTTCTCCATAACAAATAATAAATGAGGATCCAAAATATCTTCAACAAATTCCTAAAAGTTTGGATCTCAAAACTAATCCAAGATCCTTACTAACTACATGCTATTTAGAATACCTTTGAAGTCAAATTCGAATTTAGGGATAGAGGCTATAATAAAATAGTCAAAACTCATCCCAAATGTCTCTTAACAACTTTTGACTTCTTAGGTCCATCATATATTTGATAGAGATCTTCAAATCTTTGTGAATAAGCCAAATATGCACTCATATCCACCTCCACTTACCAACTTTAATTTAACATCATGATTTGAGACATATAAGAATAATAGAAATAATGGATTTATAAAAATCCATTACTCCTAATGAATATCTTTCTCCAAAGTTGGTGGTTGAAGGTAAAATTTGAATTATTGACTTTCTGTAATGCTGCAGATAGAGTTTCCGTAATGCTGCAGATAGTTTCCGTAATGCTGCAGATAGAGTTTCTGTAATGCTGCAGATAGAGTTTCCATAATGCTACAAATAGAGTTTATGTAATGCTGCAGATAGAGTTTCCGTAATGCTGCAACAAATGTTATGCATTGCTACAGAACTCCCTCAAATATGTTGTAGCTACTTTCGACAATTGATTCAATATTCAAAGCAAATACATAGTACACTAATTCCCTCGATGTTAGTAAAAAATCAAATGAAATACTAAGATATGTAATGGAAAAATTACTTGAGCATAAAAACTCGGATATGAGGGTAATAAAGGATTAATGCATGAATATGGATAGGCAAAAGGAATTATAAATAAGGTGAAATGGTGGTAAAAATATGCTAAATCCAAGGCCCTTCAATGGCCTAGGTCTCTTTCTTTCTCTGTGCATCCCCTCTGGAGCGCTATACCTCTATGCATCTTGTATTGCCTCTCGTACCCATGCTGGCTTCGTCTTGTGGGAGTTCTTCTCATGAGGTGGATCTACAGGTTCCTGTGGTACTTATATTTCATGGTCTTCATGATCTTCTGGAACTGCTTCTTCCATCATTGAATCTCTAATCCTAGGAACTTCAGGTTCTTCAATATCTTCAATAGGTAGTTTTCTTGATCTTCGTTGCTTGTTCTTCGAAACATGTCTCTCTTGTAGGTCATGGTACATGATCTTTCCTACAAGTCAAGTTCAATTGCATGATTAGAGACATCTCATAGTTTTCAGAACAAATTCTTATGCATAAAGACATAGGTCATACAATCATGCAATTATCTTAGCTAATGCTTCAATACAACATTCATCCATATCCTGCAACTTTCTAGATGCCTTCCATCTCTCCCAGAACATTGTTAAGAGTGTGCACTACTCCCAAAATGTCAACAAAAAGGTTCCATTCTAGATAAGTATCAATGGAATGTTGTACAGTACCATAGGTCACTTACCCATCACATGCATATTAGTAGCATACTGTTCATTAATGCAAATATCCTAATATGCATAATACACAACCTAAATCTAGAAACATAAGTATGTACACCACTGAACAATATTATTTAAATAAATAGATATAAATACTTATCTTTGTTTGTTTGTTGGGTGGAATCCCTCTTGATCTTTGCTTCCTTGTAGGAACTACTGGAGTCTCTGACAGAGTGTTCTTCTTCATCATCTGATTCTGAGGTCTCATGCCTTTCTTGCTTATGATTGGAAATGTTGAGCAAGTGTTCTACACTTGTTCTTTGTGATGGAGTAGAATTTGTGTATCCTTTCTTTTGCATCCTAACCAATGCTGAAATGGATGAGAGGCTTCCATAGAGCGTTGATCCTTATTTGTTTTCGGAGTCCAACTCTGTAGGATATTTTCCTACCATAGAGCATTGATCCTTATTTGTTTCCGGAGTCCAACTTTGTAGGATATTTTCCTACTTTGTTCATGTAATATTGAAATTCATCTCTAGCTTCACCTTATAAGGTGGAACCTTCTGAATGAACCCTTATAACTGGTTACCTTCATTACAATACATATTATTCATCACTTGAAGAATCTTCTCTTTCTTCTTCTCTGGTTCTTTTCCTTGCGGGTTCATCATATTCAACAGTGTGAGCATGATGTCTCTTCTTGTTGGTATTCTTATTGTGGGAGACACTTATGTTTTTGGGGCAATCTATGGAGTAGTGTCCCTTATCATCACATGTATAACATCTAATGTTGGATAGATCTATTTTGGATCTTCTATAGTTCTCCCTCTGATTTTGATGGTGTTTATCCCTCTTACTGTGATGATGGTGCTCCCTCTTGTTATTATTCCTTCTGGTGTGTGTTGTGAGAGATTGATCGTCGTTTGCTCTCATCTTCTCTTCTCAAGATACAAGTCGAGCTTCTTCTTGTGATCATTCCTCCCATATCCTATTGAATGTGATTAGCTTCTTCCTAGCACAAATACATTGAATGAATGAGTCCCATGATCTTGGGAGACCATTCAAGGTGGTCATCACAATTTCTCCATCTTCTACATTTTCTCCCATAGCTTCAAGTTGCTCCTTGATCTGGGAGACCCTTGTAAAATAAGACTGCATGGTCTCTGCATTTAGTATCTTCACATTCTTCAACTGGTTCCTCAAGGTCATCTTCCGATTTATATTCTTCCCTTCAAATATATTGGTCAATGCATCAATCATCTCTTTAGGTGTCTTCAAAGATGACACATGTGGGATGAGATGATCCTTAATAGAATCTGTAATGATCTTTTTGGCCTTAACCAAGTTCTTCTTGTGTAAGGATTTAGCCTCATCTCCCTCTGGTGCTGGAACCTCTTCATTTACATATGTGTCCAATTCATTCTCTTCAAGGACACGTGCAATCATATACTTCTATGCTCAGAAGTTATCATCCCCTTCAAGCTTATCTTCAAGCTTGGTGTGGTGAGACATATTTAATGAGAACTTCAAATGGAAATAGCAAAGCTTTTAGGTATTACCACTTTAAGTTTCCTATACTTCCATGCTCGGAAGTTATCATCCCCTTCAAGCTTATCCTCAAGATTGGTGTGGTGAGACATCTTTAATGAGAAATTCAAATGGAAATAGAAAAGATTTTAGGTCTTACCACTTTAAGTTGCCGAAACTGGTTCTAGAGCTGGCTGACCTTAGGGTTTGTTAGAGAAACCCTAATTTTCTAAACTTGGAATTTGGAACTTCTGATTGTATAAATAGATGTGCCTTTTGAAGGCGAGTTTCCAAATTTACTCAATTCCCCAAATCAATGAACAAAAACTCAAAATATCTTATGCCCTAGTTTTCCTCTAGCAGGAGTGACGAGCCAAAAAATGAAAATTCTCAGAATCCAATTCCGCTTCAACAGAAATATGCACCCTCCTTAGGCGAGTTATCCTAGCCTCCTTTTGTTGATGATCTATGGAGAGAAGTACAAAAATTAAGAATCCCTAGCTTCCGTAGCTACACAGTGTCTTCTTTTTAGGTAGCTTTAATACCATGTTAGATTTTCTACTTTTAATCAATATTTATCTAGGATCTTACTAAAAGAATAACATGCACATCATAACATAATAGACACAAAGAATTTCCTTGGGGAAATCATAAAGGAGAAAACCCCGAACTTCCTCAGAGATAGAATCACCACCAATACAATATCACGAAAGTAAAACCCTAAAACAAAGATGGTCTTCTGCAACTCCTCTTCTTTCCCTCCTATGCAAACTTGTCCTCTCTCTCACTAATGAGAACTTGTGAGTGAGTGTGATGTCCAAATGAGAGAGCTCCACTCTCTATTTATACTTTATCTTTCACTTGACCTTTTCACTTACTAGGTCAGCCCCAGTTGTACCTGACTGGGCCGACTTCTCAAGGGGGACTCAATAACCCTAATCTAACTGACTCTAGGGGGAACTATTGCCCCGAATTACAAAGGAAGATTTACCTCAATGACTTTACACGACCAAATGTATTAATGACATCCCTGACCAGAGGAATAAACATCTCCATCAGAGGTACAAATAAAACACAATAATAATAACAATATAAAATACAAGTGAATATCTTTCGAAGTTACAATTACATTAACACGAGGTATGTAAGTTATTTGAAAGGAATCATTTTAATTTATCTAACGAACACATGCAGGAATTCAGAAAGGGTTCTATTGATGTAGACAAAGTAAATAAGCTTCTCGGGGAAATTCCTCCTCGGGGAAAAATTTGAAAATGGTATGAAAACATGACTATAGGTGATACTTATCAGAGACGAAGGTTCCATCCAACAAATCCAGAAAAAGAAAATGCTCCTTTCCCACCATAGGTAAGTGCAATTAGGTCACATATTGATTTAGTTACTGATGATACTTTAAAGATTGATGTTATAGGGTCCCTTAACTCTATGAGGATACTGGTGTCGATCTCCGAGTTAGCAAAGATCCCATTATTCAGAGAGAAAATTGCAGAACACTTCCACCTTCAAGATCAAATCCGGGATAAGAAACCAGTGGTCAACTAAGCTGAAGAAGAGGATACTCCCTTTTATATTGTTCAATATGCTACCAACCGAGAATAAGAATCCCAGACATAAACCCTTCTTTATATACATATGCATTGGTGATTTGGTTTTACATAAATGTATGTCCGATTCTGGTGCATCCACTAATGTTATGCTACTAGCTGTAATGAAATGGCTAGGTTTGAAGATATCAATACCATATAGTTACATATGTGCTATGGATTCTCGAGAAGTGAAGGTCTGTGGGGTGGTGGTAGAGGTACCAGTTTGGTTGGCAGTACATTCTACCATAACTATAAATATGGATATTGTAGTCATTGACCTACTAGAGTCACGGGGTATGTTGCTATCCTAGAAATTTGGCTTAGATTTGGGAGGGAGTTTACAGTTGGATTTATCATATGCCACGATGCCTACTCCCGAAGGAGGTTCCATTACTCTACAAAGGTAAACTGTGCGGAAGCACCACATGGAGGATCTTGAAGAACCAGAAAATGAATACATTTGTCAGAATGACATTGGGTCATATGCAATATTTACTACAAAAGTTGCTCCTCAGATAGACACTGACAAGTTATGGACCTTACACTTCGACGGGGACAAATCCAAAGCAAGTATGGGTGCAGGAGTGGTATTGATATCTCCCAGGTATGAATATCATTGTTTTTCATTTCGATTAGAATTTAGTGGTACTAACAATAATGCTGAATATGAACCTCTATTGCTTGGTCTTAATATGGCTAAAGATTATGGTATAAAATTATTGCATGTGTTCAGTGATTCTGACTTGATTGTATGCCAATTCAAAGGAAAATTTTCTTGTAAAAAGACACAATTGAAAAGGTACATGGATGCATTCAGGTTGGATACTGAATAATTTCACGCCTTGTCCTTGGAGGCCATTCCTAGGGTACAAAATCAAATAGCTGATGCGCTTGCAGTTTTTGCCTCTACTTTTGATCCGACCAATACAATACAAGATACAAGGAAAGTTCAAATGGTGTTCTATCCTTCCGTTCCTGACAACTTTAACGATTGGGAAGTATTTGATGATGAAAAACATATCCATAGGTTCATGGCCAACGTGGAATAATACTCAAACAACCATATCGATTGGAGAGAGGAAAGATCCACAGAACAACCTAATTACAATTCTATTTCAATGGAGAAGGTCTCTCTGGAAGGAATATTTGACAGGGATGATCAATGCAAGCAGAAAGTGGAAGTACCTTTGGATCCTGGATATGAAGAAGTAAACATCAGTTCACAAGAGGACCCTCGTATGATAAAAGTTGGAAAAGCACTAAACTCTCAGGAAAGAAAATAAGTGATTGATCTGGTTCGAGAATTTAGAGACATATTCACATGGTCATATGATGAGCTCAAGACGTACGATAAGAACATAATTCAGCATGCTATACCTCTGGAAGAAAATGTGAAACCTCATCGACATAAGTTACGAAAGATAAATCCAAAGTTGGCTCCATTGGTTAATAAGGAATTAGAAAAAATGGTTGAAGCCAAGATAATAGCTCCGATCAGATATTCATAATGGATTTCTAATCCAGTCCCGACCAGAAAGAAAACGGGAGATGTTCGAGTTTGTGTTGATTTCAGAAACCTAAATGTAGTCTCAAAAAGGAGAACTACCCGCTCCCGAATATGGAGCTTTTGCTACAAAGGATTACAAGTTCATAGATGATGTATTTTCTCGATGGATTTTCGGGTTTCAATCAAGTGGAGGTTAAGAAATAAGATTAAGCTAATCAAATTTCACCACTCCTTGGGGAACGTATTAGTATTTGAAAATGCCATTCGATTTGATGAATTCTAGGGCCACATTCCAGAGAGCTATGGATTATGCTTTTAGGGACATCATGCAGAAAATATTGGAAATATACGAAGATGATGTGATGGTCTATTCCAAGGAAAGAAAGAACCACATCAAGCATCTACAATAGGTATTTGAACGTTGCCACATGTATGGAATTTATTTAAACCCTAAGAAGTCTATTTTGGGGGTCACTGAAGGTAAATTTATAGGCCATATTCTTACTCAGGAAGGTGTCAAAATTGGTCTTGATAGAGTTAAGGCTATCAAAGAGATACCATTGCCTAAACATCTAAAATATTCGATATCTTTCTTTGGAAAAATCAATTTCATTCATAGGTTTATACCCAATTTTGCTAAGCTTACTAAACCTTTGAATAAGTTGCTTAAGAAAGATGTAGAGTTCAGGTGGACCAATGAATCAAATAAATATTTTGAAGACATCAAGGATGCTATCACTCGAGCTCCGGTATTGGTAAGTCCAGACTATTCCAAACAGTTTCAAATATTTTCTTTTGCATCTGTTGACACCATTGCAGGAGTTATCCTTCAAAAGAATGAAAGGAATGAAGAACAACTGATTTCTTTTATGAGTAAAGCCTTGAGAAACATAGAAATAAAGTATCATAGTATGGAAAAGCACGCTTACGCCTTGGTAATGTCACTAAAGCACTTCAAAGTATATTTTAGGTACTCGAATATTATGGCTTATGTTACTCATCCAGCAGTGAAAGAAATATTGAAGCAACAAGATGGCTTAGACGCTCGAGCCAAATGGATTACGAAGATACATGAGTATGAGTTGGAAATTTAGCCTACTAAGTTGACCAAAGGAAAATGACTAGCTCAGTTATTGGAAGAAGGAAATGAAAAGGCCTTGGAACTAACAGAAGAAATACCTCCTATGATTTCAGTGGTCAAAGAGGCCATAGCACAGTGCGACTGGTATAGAGACATTGTACACTATCTGCAGAATATTTCATGCCCTAGTCATTTTCCAGATCATAGAAAGAGAGCTATGAAATTGAAGGCGTCCAAATACTGTTTCGTGGATATAGCTGCAGATGATGGATGAATTCAAGGACTTGGTTGGAAGAATCCATATGGAATCATTCTCACCTGCGTCGAACCTCCCAAAGACGAAGAATTGATGAAGGAATTCCATAAGGGACTTTGCGGGGGGCATCATGCATCCTCTACAACCACACATTAGATTCTAAGATCAGGATATTATTGGCCCAATATATTTTAGGATGTGTACAAATATGTGCGGAATTGTCATCCATGTCAATTGTTTACAGGGAAACAAAAACTCTTAGACATTTTGCTTCATCTAGTTATAATCGAAGCACCATTCCAACAATGGGGCCTAGAATTCATCGGTGAATTCAAAGAAAACTCGAGTAATGGACATAAATGGATCTTAACAGCTACATATTACTTCACTAAATGGGTCGAGGCCTTTCCAACGAATTGGTCTACAACACAGGTGATTATAGACTTCTTGGAAGATAGGATTATCACCCGCTTTGGTACACCAGCCAAGATTGTGACGGATAATGCACTAGCTTTCATAGGAGGAGAGTTTTCTACCTTTTGTTTTGACTATGGTATTGTATTGTCCCACCCTTTGAATTGTTATCCTTGAGGGAATGGACTTGTAGAATCAAGTAATAAGAATCTGATGAACATCATAAAGAAGACGGTCAGCGACAACAAAAGATCTTGGGATAGAAAATTGAAATATGCAATTTGGGAAGACAGAATCACTGTGAAGGAATCTACTAAGAAGATCCCGTTCGAGTTAGTCTATGGATTGGATGCTAAGCTACCAATCAATTTGAAGCTGCCTGTGTACAAGATGTTCCAACAGAATGTTGACGATCCAGAAAAATACCAAAGAAGAATCAACAGCTTGATAGAACTGGCCGAGAATCGAAGGAAGGATTTTGATCACCTAATAGAACATCAAGACAAAGATAAAGGAAAATTTGATAAGAAATCTCACCAACACGATTTCCAGTTAGGTGACTTGGTACTCTCGTGTAACAAAAGAGGGGAAAAATCAGGTAAGCATGGTAAATTTGAAAGTTTATGGTTAGGTCCATACCAGATTACTGACATTGCAGGTTCGAGTACATTTCGGTTGAGCCACCTGGATGGCGAAAAGATCCCTCTTCCCGTCAATGGATAGCTACTGAAGAGGTATTTCACAGGTGATATCTCACCTCTTTCTATATTCATGTTAGTTGGTTTATTAGTCGTTCATTATTTGATTCATTAGTCGATTCATTAGTCATTGTGTCATTATTTTCCTTTAGATTTGCAAAGTATGCATTTATTCTTGTTTTTCATGATGAGCAAGGCAGGACGGAAGTGTCTGCCTCATGGTATTTTGATGTCCCTAGTTATTTGATGTGTTCGTAGGTCTACATGTACCTAGATGATTCATATATTCTCGAGAACCTCAGGAGGATCACGCATCCCGTAGTTGGAGCCAATGTTATGTGGTACCAGTACCAGTGCACCTTCAGATATGCCCCATGGAGAGAGGAGCATTTTTTTTTGACTTGGAGGGGTGTTTTCCAGAATTTTTTCTGAGTGAGGGTTATGGCCAGATCCTTTGGTTCCTCCCCTGGGGGTACTATGTCTTAGTGGCATTGCTGACTGCCTCATGAAAGGGCTTGAAGACCTGAGGTTGGTGTCCGGGGTCCCCAAGGGTGGGTCATTGGGTCACATGACCCCCACCTTACTTTATCACACTGGTGGCACTTTATTTCAACCCTGAGGTTCATGCCTCTCCCTTAGGCCACCATCCAAACCCTTCTGGTCCAACTTAGTAGTTCCCTCTCTCCTTGGATTGCTCATGATGATGATGTCATCCTTCCTCTAGGCCAACATTGCTTGATTAAGGGGGGGAGTTGAGGGATTTTCACTGCTGTTGGGGTTGGATGGGGTATGACGACCCCCCCCTCTTCACTCCAACCTTCAGATTGGAGTGATATGCTCATTTTTAGCTATTTTAGTCGTGTGTGGGTAAATTTTGGGGAAAATGTCTCAAATGACCCACATATTTCATTATTTTATATTATTTTTGTTATGATTTGAAGTTGACATTTTATAATTTCAAATTGACATTTTAAAGGCATGTTGGCATGTATATTTTTGTAAAGTGAGTGTGAGATGGTATAAATAAATTTCTCCTCACTTCATTTGAACATAAAAACTTATGGGATACAATTTTTTCTACTATATTTTACCCTCACTAGGGCTCTTGGATTGATGCGCACCTCTTGATGAAGGTTATTGTTGATGATTTGGAGCAAAATATTTGAAGTTTCTTTTGTTCATGATTCTTGCTAAGGTGATGCTAGAATTGTTAGCCTAACACATGCACAATGAGGTATCTATTCCTTTCTTCTTGATGTCTCTTTGTTAAATGTTGGATAATGATGCTTGTTTAGGGTTGAATGGTAGCCATTAATGCTGCATTTTGTCTTAACTAGGTCATTTTATGCCTTTAGTCACCATAGCATTGCAAGGGACATCCTCCAAAGGAGTCTTTTTAAAGCTTGAGCTTTAGGTCTTCAAGTTTTTCCCTAACTAGGTCTCCTTTAACCAACCCTTGTGGTTGTTAAGGAAGGCCCTAGTTTTCCAAACTTGCTAAGTACCATCTCAAGAGGAAATCCACTTTCCTTGATGCCCTAGGGTTAGGGTAAAACCTTAAAACCCTAGGTTGACATCTCCTTTCTACTTTTACCAAACCCTAGTTGTGTTTTTTGTAAATATTATGTTTGTTATTAGGCTAATTAGTTAGGTCTGATTTTTACATTTTTTTGTGTAATATAATTTTCATACAAATTAAATTTTAAACCCTAAAGTCTTGCTGCAGCCCTAGATGCAACACCTTTCTTTGGCCCTAGTGGCCCTCCTTCCCATCCTCTCTTACCCTCGATCTCTCCTTTTCCAGCCTCGCCATCTCCTTCTTTTCCCTAGCACACCTTTTCTCCTCCTTTTCTAACCCTCGCGACCTCCTCTCCATTCATTTGCTCTCCATTCTTCTTATCCCTTCTCTACACCATCAACCACCCTCTCCTTTCCTTTTCAGTCCTCGGCCCGCCTCTCTCTACCGTCGATCAACCTCCCGCGACCTCCTCTAATCTTCGGCCCTCCTACTTGTGCCTTTAACAACCTCCCCCCCCTCATTCCATCCTTCTCCTCTCTTCCTTACCATATCCTCCTCTCCTTTCTTCTTCTCTCTTTCTTTCTCTCCTTCTTCCTCTTCTTATATCTTTCTTCTCCTTCTCCCCATCTTATTTCTTCATTCTATTCCCTTTTATCCCCTCTCCTTCCACCCTTTCCTCTTATCTTGTCCCACTTTCTTCCATATTCCCTTATCTCCTCTTTCAACCCAATAAAAGGGTTCGAACTCCCTTCAAAAAGGGTTGAATACATCTCTTTGGGATGCCTTGGCTTCAACCTTAACCCAAAGACCCCCGGTCTCCTATTTGCATCCTTTCACTAGACTCTAAACTTGCCCTTATCAGACCTCTTCTCACTGCATACTGTCACTATGGGAAGCCTTACTTCCAAGCATACTCATCTGCACATACAAGCAAAAGGAAGAGGGTATTACCTAGTATTTCCAAGCACATTTTAAGGCTGATAAAAAGTGGTTATAAAGTCTGAAATTATACCCTAACATAGGTCTGAAAATCCATTATTACAGTCTGATATATTATCTTTCATGTGACAAACAAAAGTTGAAGTTGGATTTCTTGATTGTTGTTGGTTACAAACTTGATTTTTATTGAAGAGATCTTATAATTTGTTGTACTCCTCACTAATCAACATATACAACTGACACTAATACTAAATTCTCATATTGATGAACTTGCTATCTCTTGCATTTGGAAGATTCGTTGTACACGCATTAATCTTCACTCTACCATTGTATTGGTTTAAGCAAACATTACACTAGCAATTTGCTACACTGTCATACTGCTGATATATTACCATACAGATTTGAATAAGTGACATTTGATATAGTTAAAGTGGATGAAATGGAAATTATACTTTGACTGCTAGGGTATGTTTTTGTGCACTTAAGATCTCTGCTATCACACTCAATTGCTGATTGTTATCTACATTAAGTTACTAGTCCTATCATTGATATTTATTTTCGCTCGTTGACCTACTATTGGTGTCGATATTCTCTAAGTTGACAAATGATCTGTATCTTATGATAATCCTAACTTGTTATGTTAAGTGCATAGTATGTATTCTTCATTCATATAAACTACTCAAGGCATTGGTCACTAATATTTTCGTTGAAGAAGACATAGATTTTATCGTGCTAAGGTATACTACAGGCCGCATAAGGGTTCTTCCCCTTGGAGGTTCTGACTCTCCGAATAAGTTAGGAATTTGGCTAAGGTGACAGTGGCCACTTTTCTCACATTTTTCATTGGAGACTAGCTCTTCTAGTTCATCTAGTAACAAGACCCTTCTTGGACTTCTTATTCTTCCCCTTAGATGTCAATGCCACATTATCCTCATCACTCTTACTATGAGATGAAATACGCTACACATATCCTCTCCAGGTCTCCTCCTGAATGAAGTCATCCCAAAGATGATCCCAAGAGGGCATATTTTTTCTCGCTACAATGGACTCCACAAACACAACCCATGGATTGGCCACACCATTCAAGGATTTTTGCACTAGCTAACTGACCTCAACCTTCTCTCTAACTACTCCAAGCTCATCCCTCACATGTGCGATCCTAGTAAGGTAGGAAGTCACATTTTCAGAGTTAGCCATCCTGATGCTTTTCAAATTCTCTCTTGGTACCATCTTCCAATTTTCATTGGAACTCTGGTGCAAATTGGTTAAGGAATACCACATTTGATAAGCATAGTCCTTACCAGAAACGTTTGGGATGACATGGTATTTTACTCCATCAAGGATAATTCTCTTAGATTTGATGTCCTTCTTGTCAAAGGAAGCCTTAGTTGTTGCATCTGTAGTTGTGGGAACCACCATGAGATTAGCTGTAGTGTTGTTCACAATACTTCACAACTCATTCTCCTACAAAATCAACACAATCCTTGCTTTTCAAGGAATGAAATTGGCCGCCCCATCCAACCTGTCCTATATCCTCAACGTAGTGGTCATCTCACTGAAAAGTGTAAGTCCAACAACTCTTCCCGGTGAACAAAAGATATGTCTCTCTCAAGTCTGAAAATCATTTCTCTACAATTACTCTCCCCTCTCTATAACTCAACTCTAATACCATGTAAATATTTTCACATTTCCCAATCCGAGTTTCAAGTTTTCAACAGTGTATAATGTTTAATGCCCAACCCCATTCATGTTTTCACTACTACAAATGAAGTTGTCTCTCATAAAAAAAATGTACCTGAAACACTAGAGAAATTTTACAAGTTATAATGAGCATAAATAAAACACAGTCACACCATAAAAAATTTGGACTTATTATTTTCAGCCAAATGGCCTACGAAAAACCCCCAAGGGAAAACCTGTTGAGAGAGATGTTTTTTATTATTTTCTTCTCGGAAATGAAAATAAAACTGTTAGACTCAACATACTAAAGAAAAAATTATATCACAACTAGTGTTTATTTCTGTCCTTCGAAAACATGCCAACTGACATAGACTATATAGTATGGCCTCCTCGTTTTCTATGCAAGTATGGCTATAGCTTGCCTCAAACTTTGTGCACGAGACAATTTGGAAAATGTGCACCCTGTCTATTAATTTTTTCCCTCGATTTTAGTGACCACATTGCCTTGATATTTGAGCCAAATACACTCTACTCACTGTACGAGCACCACCGATTTTTTTCTGCACAATTAATGCTGAATATTCCTCCTCGAAATTTGTGCCTTCATCCTCAGAATTTGTGCCCAAAATATTCCTCAAAATCTGTTCCCTTTTTACCTCAAATTTCATGCTATTAATTAACTACTCTTACCTCAATTTTCATGCCAGCTACATGCATAATTTAATGTTGATATCCTCGAGATGCATTCCAGACATACTCTGAAAATCATGCCCTCTGTTTGGAATTTGTCCCTGCTATCTCAGCCTGCTTGTCTCTCAAACTTCGACTCCTCCTCATGAACTCAAATTGAACTCCAAATCTCATGGAATGAATATAATGACTTTCCCTTTCCTTTTGGTTTGCCTCATGAGGGTAGTTGAGAGGTCACAAGATCAAGGGCTCTAATTTAATTTTGAGATTGAAAATCAATGGATGAGAATAAATCACTTTTCTCTCCATTATTAATTAGTTTATCTCAACTCCTCAATAAATATTTAAAAGTCACTTTACATCTCATAAAGTGAAATTAATTTCACATCACATGAAATTAATGCAAGGGTCCTGTTACTTTCCCCCCTTTAGTGACTTAGGTACAAAGTCACTAGGGGAACACTTTCCTAGGTACAAAATCAACAATTACATCATTTCATGCCACTTGGAGACAAGTCATTGGGGTGTTATTAAGCTTCTATGCCACACATGTGAGGTTGTTGGGGTTTCTTGTGCTTTGATAGACCTTATTTCACCTTTTGTACCCTACCACTCCCCCTTTGAGGCTAGATATTTCCATCTTGGATTACTTCATGAGATTGTTTGACCACACTTGTGGGTTTCCTTCATGGATTTGACATTTGCAGAGGGTTTTGAGCATGATTTGTTAAAGTGCCCTAGGTTATTAGGCCTTATTGTTGTAGGATTGGATCAGTATTGTTGAGGACAACCCACTTTCTTAGAGATTATTTGGTACTATTTGCTCATACTTGACCATATTAGCTAGTGCACCCTCCCTCATTGAGGATGTTGTTAGAGATTGATGATTATTTTATCAATTTTGAGTATTCTAGATTAGACCTAGGATTTTGGATATGATATTATTATTTTATTGTACTAGAAGTTGAGCTTTTCTCCTATGAGATCACTTATTATTTTCATTTGTTGTCGATCTTGAAGAATAATACTATCATACTTGCTCTATCTTTGGCTCTTGTCTCTTGGTACCTTCATGGCGAGATCGACTTGGTGATTTTAACTGAGATAACTTGTTTAAATTTTATCATTGTCATTTCTATTTGCTAGTCCATTGAAGAGTAATGGTTCTACATGGTAAATCAAATGCTAGTGTATGTTGCATGTTGAGGTATTTGACATCTTAAGAGGGGTACCCAATAAGTGATATAGCTTGGTGTGTGAGCTAGACAAGAAGATTGAAGGTGCATACAAAGTTGCCCTTTATTGATAAAGTAGGTACGCCAAGTCAATTGCTTGTAGGAGAATTTATCATTCTATTTTGTAGGGGTTCGACATCAAGCACATATAAACAAGGCTCAAGTGGGAAGATCTAGTACTCCATTTGCCCAAGGATCTAGAAGGCACTAGTATTTTTGTTACACCGTAATTTTCCACCCTATGAGCATCAGCAATCTTTGGCCTTCAAGATCCATTTCACTGACTCAGAGGCACTTTATGTCCTTCAGACACACTTTTTCCCTATTTTTTCTCCCTGTATGCTAGTTGCTTCATGTTAGTGGGCGTACTCGCGAGTTGTCCCACTATAGCCTGCGGGTGACAAGTAAAATGGTAAAAGTCACTAGTAAATTACTTTTTACTCCCAAAAAGCGGTCTTAGGGTGACCTTTGGCCCTCCATTTTCCCTGTAATGCCTCGATGTGTCTGTTCACTTACCTTTGGAAGGCTATATATTGAGCACATATGGCATATGGAAGGGAGGAGAAAGAGAGAGCAAGATAACTCTAGTGGATTTTTGCCGTACCTTCAGTCTACACTCATTGATCCTTGTTGTTGTGAACCCTTTATGTTCACCTTCCAAAATCCTATCATAGTTTGAGTTTTCCATTCCATGGAGGATTGAAGTGGTGGAGGCACAAGTGGAGAGACCCAATTCTTGGTTCAGATTGGTTTTCGGCAAGAGGTCATATCACATTGTACTTCTTGTTATTTATTAATAGAAATACTCATATTCTCGTCCATTAATGTTGTGAATGTTGTTTATATTACATTGGGTTGCATTTACTTATGATATCATGGACCATTTCTATTGATGATGTTAATATCTTTCATGTATTATATGCGCTTGTTGTATATTGGCTGTCAAGACTAATTTGCAGGTTCAAGTGCATGAATTGAAAGCTTCAACGGGGATCTACATCGAACGTCCGGATCGAGGTTGGTTATATTCTCCATTATCTTAGCATTGTCATTTATCTAGCATAGTACTGAGAATTGAGTTAATTTCTGGTAGTCAGCTGTCTGTTGTGGTCTACCCCAAGGCATAGGAAGTTTTCTCCGTAACAGAAATGGCGACTCCACTGGGGATAACATCCATTTTGGGGGATTTTTTGGCATTAGTCCTTATTGAGAATCGTTGTGTGTCGAGTATCTGTTTCATTGATTGGCCGTTAGGATACACTATAGAAAACAAGTTTTTTCTGAGCCATTGGACTCTTTTTCTGTTCATTTTCCTTTCCCTGTAAACGGGTCAAGCTTGTTTTTCCCGCGTCTACCCGCCTCTGTCTGCATTATAGCCCACGGGTACCCGTTGATATTTCTTCGACAGTAGCATACAACTCCGGGGGTTATTGGTTTATGGACTTTGGTTGTTTCTGGGTTGGTTTTGAGTGTTCCTGAGTCTTCTTTGGCCTTGTTCCTGACTGTTCCATGCCTTGTTCGTGACCAGAACTCCTCTTTTCTCTTGGTTTTGAGCCTTGTTGGGTTTTACCCATTTTTAATTAGTTAGCTCATTACATTGGTTGAGTCTTACTGTTTGGGATCTGCTAGGTCGTCTGAGTGATCTCCTTTGCATTTCTGTAACTAAATAGTGGGATTCTACTTGCATTTTTCATTTTCATTATATTGAAAAATACAAAAACACAGTTTTGCATTTTCCTTTTGCTTATAAGTGAAAATACAATTTTTTTTTACTTTTATGTACTGCATTTTGCATATGTGTGCTTGTGCTTTCATCTAGGATTTGCTTGCGCATTGAAAATATAAAAGAGTTGCATTTTTATTTTGGAACCGTTGGATTGATTTTCATTCTAATGGCATTGTTTTATTTGGATAGATGAATCTAGAGTTTGACGATTTTGCATACAATTGAGTCATATACATCATTAGTTTCATGATCATATCCTTTGAGTAATCACAGCCATTAAAATTAACGCTTAATCTTAAAATTGATTAGAACAATTTTATTTTATAGGGTACACCAACTAGCATAGGTTTAGAGTCTTGGAATAGATCATTGTGAGTTAACAATACAAGACTACTAGACAAAACATTATGTGTCTGAACAGGTGTTGGTTGTGGAGCCAGATCTTTTAGTCTCATAAATGATATTGTATCAGCCGTGTTTGTACCCCAGTTCTATATGATATGTAGGTGGACTGTACACTCACCCCAGCGGGGGGGCATCGCCCCCCCACGGGGTTCCAGGGGGGACCATCCCCCTTGGCTGGGGGGTCCGGGGGCCAGTGGTCCCCCGGCGGGGGTTCGGGGGCAGCGCCCCCGAAGGAAATTTTTGGGGCTGTTTTCGCCAGCTGTTTTGCGGGCCCATGGTTTTGGGTATCCCGTGGTATTTTCCCATTGTATTTCCCTTATAAAAGAAGGACATTGTAATACGGCTAGAGTTGATGTATTAGGTTTTATGCATTGTAAAGATCTTTGAGATCTGGAGAGAGACTGTGAAACAGAGAAGAGGAAGTGCAGCGGTTGTGCTGCAGGTTGTATCCCTTCAATCTTGCTGGATAGTAATAATAATAAGGACTGGCAAATTCAGTGTGGACGTAGCCCAAGTTGGGTGAACCACGATATAACTGTGTCTCTCTTGTAATGTGTATGTGTGATTATATTTGCATTTCTGTTTATTGTTATTGCTTTGCGATCCTGTTTTTCTAACAACAGGGAGTGGTGAAATCCATCGTATACATCAGTGTTCTCAGGAAGCTCTACTCAGATCAGAGTTAAGCACGAGGTCACAGGAGGTTGGTTGCGGAGATAGCCCTCCAATACTGGCTGAACGTGGGAGATATTTCCAGGATTTGTTCGTATCTAGGGACTCTTGAGGGATTTGACCCTCTTGAGTTTCAGGCTTAGCTACCCTGCCCATACGACAGATCCCACCTGCGACTATCCCCGTGAGCATTGGTTATATTGTGGTGACCTTATTTTCCTTACCTAGGTATCGCACAGGGTATTCGTAGTGGTTATACTGCGGGTGTCCTGAGTCAGATAGGGGTTGGAAAACACAGTTGTTTGTTTCCTAGGGTTACGTCCCTTTGCATGCAGTGAAGTCTGGGAACCCTTATAACTGATTTTGTTACCTCCGGCTACAGTTCGGAAGTCTCAAGCCTCTCCTAGGGGAGACATACCGGCGCTAGTGTCAGGAGCTCATTTAGCCACTCTGTCTGCTCTTGGCTATAGTTTCTCTAGGTGTGTGCTCTTGATTTTCTGTTTTTTGATTGATAGTTTGGCCGCTAGGGGACATTTTGATTTTATCAATCTTTCAGAATTATCATGGCATGGAGTCCTGTTCTCCGCTGCTCTCGTCAGTTGGCTGGTTTACCGGCGGCCGAAGTTACACACCGTATTGACAGGGGAAGCCGAAAGGCCCTCTCCGATTCTTCCCATTCTTTTGTAGGATATTGCGCCGACTATATGACTGCACATTTTGGCACGGGAGAAATCCCTACGGCTCCATCGGGTGGATCCGAATGCACTTCAGACATCCCTACTCCTAGAGAGGCGTGGGGGGTGATCCACTTGAGACTCAACCTAGTTTGTTCGGTCCGGATCCACCCGAAACCCAACCTAGTTTGTTTGGTCCAGATCCACCTGAGGACAACCCGCTCGATCCTTTGAATCCGCATGATTTCCGTTATGGGATGCCAGAATTACATGATAACATAGACCCTACGACCAACGATACCCCGTTCTCTTTTGGTATTCCTAGTTACAACACAGTTGATCCTTTTGCTACGTTTAGTAGTCATGCTGGCACTAGTCATGGTGTTAGCAGCACTGCACCCACTAGGGGCAATACCCTCACCGGGGGCACCACATTTTCCACTCATACACATAGTATGGGGACCGGTCATGTCCCTCCTAACAATGCAAATGTTGGAGGACGACCGCCTCCTAGGACCACCCATCCTAATAGGAACACTGTTCGCAACACGACTTGTCATCCACATTTCAATACACATGCCTCGACTCAACAACTGAGGACCACTTTTGCTAATGTTAACATTCCTCGCAATCACGAGAGTGGACACATACTGTATACTTTTACGTCTGCTGCCGCTACTAGTGATGCTAATGTAGGAGGTGGGAATATCTCTTATACTCATGGTCACAATGCCACCATTCTTGCTACTAGTAATACCAATGTTGGGTTTGGGAATACATCTCATGCTTGTGGCCACCACACGACTGCTCACGCTACTAATAATGCTTATGTAGGGGGTGGGAACATACCTTATAACCACGATCATTATAACATGGTTCCCGCTACAAATAGAACGTATATGCCCCATAATTATGGTGGCAACCCTTACTAAAATATAGTCGGTGCTGGCCATCAATAAAAACCACCTCAGTATGGTGCTCAAAATGCATATATACCTACTTACCCTCACATGGGTCAGGTTGGAGGAGGTTATCAACCTTATGGCCATGGTCAAACTTATGGTCCGTCAGGTCCGTATAATCAACATTTTACTGGTCATGGTCAAGCTTATGGTCCTTCTTATCCTTCCGGTCCTTCCAATCAACCTTTTATGGGAGCTTATAATCAAGCTTTCAAGCCGTAGCTCCCATTCCTCACATGATTGAATCTTTTGGATCTTTCGAAGCTCACGAATGATCCAGTGTGTCACGACCCTAATTGGCCTCCGGTCCCTACCAAGCTCCCTTCGAACATTCCTAAGTTTGAGGGGAAAGGTGGTGAGGATTCGGGTGATCATGTCACAACGTTCACCTTTGGTGCTCTTCCAACTCGTTGAATAACGATTCCGTTCGATTACGACTATTTAAACGCACCCTCATGGGGGCAACCGCGAAGTGGTATGTTGAGTTTCCTGGGGGAACTTACAGGGGTTTCAATGAGATCGCTTTGGTTTTCTAGGATCATTTCCAGTTGCCGGTTCGTTACGATACTGGTACTGAACTATTGTCTACCTTCCATCAGAATAAGGCCACGCATATTTCTGACCACGTTCAAGAGTGGCGTCGACGGAAGAGGTTAGTGAAATCCAACATTCCTCCAGAGTTTCTGTTGGAATGGTTTCTCAAGTCTTTACTTACATATATCACTAAGGATGTTTCGATGTCCGATATTATGACTGAGGAACAAGCCATCTTAAAATTCCAGCAGTTAGATTTACTATACTCTCAGCCTGGCATTTTGTATGAAATTATTCCTGATGCATCGCGAACACGACATGAGCCCAAGTCAGTTCTTGGACCACATGCCAATGGCATTATGGGATCTACAAGTACTCACCCTGAGGATTTGGTTGCTAATCAAATGTAAAATTTGTCGCTCAACCAGTCTACTCCCGGACAGGTTCCCACCTTGTCCACTTCCACCCCATCGTCTGATGTACACACTGTGCAATTGACAAACCCATAGGGTAACCAGTAGCCTAGTGGTAAGAAGAAGGGGAGAAAGAACCGTAAGGGTGGAAACAATGGGAACAATAATAGTAATCGCAATAACCCTCGTAAAGAGAGCTCCAACCCTCCTCGGGAAGGCGGAAATACTGGTCAGGACTGTAAACCTAGGCGTAAGGTGAAATTCCCTCGCAAGCTTTGTAGGGAAGATCATCTTACGCACCTGTGTTCTCGTATTGAAGAAGAATTGAAGCATCTTGAACAGAAAGCTGTGTTGAAATATCCCCTTCCTCATCATCAGAACATGGCTTCGCATGCTCCCGCTACTGGTTGTGGACCTAATGAGACTGCAGCGTCTTCTCCCAATACTAGTGGTTATGGATGTGTGAATATGGTCCAATCAGAGGTTAGTGTTGCTACTCGTCAATGCGATTATGGCGCACCACAACCCAATATGGGGAATGAGCCTACCCCTCCCCCTGATAACTCTATGCATATCGAGAAGCCCTCTACTATTCCGCGGATACCGAAAGGTGTTCTTAAGCACTCTACGCATAATCCCAATGCTCGAGCCGCCCAAAACTACTCCATTGTAGAAGATTTGGGCCAAACTCCGTGTGCTATGTCGGCTCTTGAATTTTTATAAGTGTGTCCTTTTGAGTGCTTTAGGAGTTCACAATGGGGGCAGTCCCAACGTTATTAAGTTTGACACTACTGATGTTCAACCTCACTTAACTTACCACATGGATTTTCAAATCCATGTGGAGTGCCTTCAAAATTTTGTCAAGAGAACGGTGGTTGACGAAGGTGCTTTTGCGTCAGTGATGTCTTTATCTTGTTGGAAAGCTCTTGGCTCTCCTCTCTTGTCCATGTCTAGGACCATGCTCACTGCATTTGACGGTCGGTCATTTAAGCCGCATGGGATTCTTCCTTCCCTTGTTGTCCGCTTGGGTGGGAAATCCGTGCCTATTGAAGTCGAGGTGGTTGATGCGCCCATCGACTACAACCTTCTACTGGGTAGGAATTGGATGTACGCTATGAGAGTTGTCGCGTCCACTGTGTTCAGAGTGATTTGCTTTCCACACGAAGGCAAGATTGTGAGAGTCGACCAGGTGGATTTCGTTAGTCCTTATTCCACAGCATCCACGAGATCAGTAGTCCCACAGGTTACAGATTCTCAGCCGGCAACTAGGAACATGGGTGTTGGAATGTACCCTTCATTGATGGGATCTTATGATTTCCCTTCACCCATTAATTTTATTAGAACCATTTCCGACAATGCGCCTCCTCCATTGTATAATGTACCATTCCGGACCTTGTATTTTGATGATCCATGGACCTTACCGTCCATGAGTTATACGTCTGGAGACATTGCGCATGTCGGGATGTCTATGCCATTGTCTGCTGCTGAGCTTGCTTATCGAGATATTCAACAAGCCACAGTAGAGCCAGATCTCTCCTCTTCACGGACAGAAGAGGAAGATCCCGTTATGCTGCCGGTTTGGGAAGCCAACTCGTCTTGTTTGCACGATTGCCTTGATGGTACTTTACCTTCGGATGAAGCTATTATCAAGGCCATGTGTGGTAGTGAGAGACCTTGGGAGGATATGCATCATCGCTCTTATTTTCTTCCCAACCTCGATCTCTCCGAGCAAAAAGAGTTTAGGACGACTCTTGCCAAGATGGTTGGTCACCCTGTGGCTCTTTTGGGCTCACATGAGATTTACGCGGAGGGGAACATGGCTAATATTTCCCCGTCTATATCGATCAACATCTCTCGCACTCCCAGAAAGATTGAGAACGTTTACATCGGTGATGATTGCTCTTCTGAGGAGGTTTCCATTTACATCGAATTGTTTACAGAACTCCGGGAAGCTTTCGCCTAGTCATATGAGGAGATGCCAGGAATAGACCCCAGTATTGTTGAACACGAGATTAGAACGTATCCTCATGCTAAACCGGTTCGACAATGTCTTCGTTCTATTAACCCTAGGAAGGAAGCCGCTATCAAGGCAGAGGTAGAGAAACTGCTCAAAGCAGGTTTCATCTACCCCATTCCGCTTACCGAATGGGTGTCAAACCCCGTTCCTATGGATAAGAAGCACGGAACGATCCGTGTATGCACTGCTTTTAGAGACCTGAACTATGCATGTCCAAAGGACAATTTCCCCACTCCATTCATTGATCAAATCTTGGATGCCTCTGCGGGAAGTGAATTTTTTTCGTTCATGGACGGCTTTTTAGGGTATAACCAGATTCAAATAAAACTGGAGGACCAACATAAGACTGCTTTCATTTTTCCTTGGGGTATGTTTGCATATCGGAAAATTCCCTTCAGCCTTAAAAACGTCGGAGCTACGTTTCAGCGTGCCATGACCTATGCCTTTCACGACCTTAAAAGTATAATGGAGGTTTTCTTGGATGATCTTGCCGGCCATTCTTGCAAGAGAGTGGACCACCCCAAGCACCTCTGTTGGATTCTCGAATGATGTATACACTACAAAATTTAGATGAATCCCAATAAATGCATTTTTGCAATGAGGTCAGGTCGCCTTCTAGAATTCATAGTTTCGAAAGAGGGTATCAGAGTCGATCCTCTTAAAGTTGATGCAATACTTCGGTTGCCTCCTCCGCGCAACTTGTTTCAACTTCAAAGCCTCCAAGGGAGAGCTACTTTTCTATGTCGATTTGTAGTGAATTATGCCAGTCTTACCAAAGGTTTTGCGTGCTTGTTGAAGAAAGACACACCGTTTATCTGGGATGAGCGAGCCCAACAGTTTTTCGATGCCCTTAAGAAACTTTTGGTATTAGCCCCTGTGCTTAGTCCACCCGACTTTGCACGAGATTTTATACTTTATGTGGCTGCATCTCAAGAGATGATTGGCATGGTCTTAGCTTAGGTTGATGATGTGCTCGTGTAGCATGTGATCTATTACCTTAGTCAAAATCTAGTAGACGTTGAACTGAGATATACTCACGTGGAAAAGTTGGCACTTGCGACTGTTCATGCATTCGAATGGTTACGACACTATATCTTGCTTAGAACAACCATAGTAATAGCGCATATCAATCCATTTCAGTTTGTGTTATCACGACGGCTTATAGGGGGGAAGTACAATAAATGGATTGTGATCCTTCAGGAGGTTGATCTCGATTTTGCTTCGGCGAAGTCGGTGAAATCCTTGGTGTTTGCTGAGCTTATGTCGGACCTTCCACGACTGGATGAGGATGTGGTCCATAAATATTCATTTGTGGATGAGCACTTATTTATTATCTCGTTAGAGGACCCTTGGTATGGGGATGTCATTGTATATCTCCAAACTTTGAAGTTACCTTCGCATTATTCACGAGACGAGCGGTGGCGTGTGAAACATCACGCTAAAGATTATACTATCATCGGTGGCACTTTGTATCGTTGAGGAAAGGATTCTATTCTCCGTTGTTGCTTGAATCACGAAGAAGCGGAGTGTGTGCTTAATGATTGCCATGCTGGGGCGTGTGGCGGTCACTTATCCGGGCTTGCTACAGCCCAATGTATTATGCGAGTTGGTTACTTTTGGCCTTCCATCTTTAAAGATTGTGTGAACGTTGTGAAGAGATGTCATCCTTGCCAGGTGTTTTCTCAGTATGTACGCTCGCATCCAGCGCCCCTTCATCCGGTCGTCACCGTCGGTCCCTTCACCAAGTGGGGGGTGGATTTCATGGATTGCAAACCAGCTTCGGCTAGGGGGCATCACCATATCATAGTGGCCATGGAATACTTTTCCAAATGGGCTGAGGCCATGCCTACCGTAAAAGCCGATGGTGCTACAACATCCCATTTCGTGTTCAATTAGATTATTACTTGGTTTGGTATTCCGAAGGAGATTGTCACTAACCATGGCAGTCACTTTAATAACAAAATGATGGAGGATTTGTCACTCAAGATTGGGTTTCGTCAAGAACACTCATCTTCTTACTACCCCCAAGCGAATGGTCAAGTTGAAGCAGTTAATAAGTCTTTAAAGACCATTCTCCAACGTACCATCCAACAAAGCAAGACCAACTGGCACATTATGTTATATGCTGCTTTCTGGGCGTATCGAACCACAGTCAAGACCGCCACCGGGTTCTCACCATTTCAGCTGGTACACGGTGTGAAGTCTATTTTACCGATTGAATGCGAAATCCCTTCGCTAAAACTGGTCGTAGAGCTCCTCCCTGATACGTCGGGTATTAAGAAACGTTTAATCCACCTTGAGCAACTTGACGAGCAACGTCGAGATGCCGTCGTGGCTATCGATGCCAATAAACGTCGCGTCAAGGTTCAATAGGATAGGTCTGTCCGTCCCCGACAATATGTTGAAGGTGAATTGGTCCTCTTATATGACCAAACTAAAGAACCCCTGGGGGCAGGCAAGTTTCACCCCAAGTAGCACGGTTCTTACATCGTGAGGCATGTCCTAGAAAAAGCAGCCTACGAATTAGAGGATTATGAGGGGAACGTCCTGAAAGAGCCTAGAAATGGGATCTACCTCAAGCGGTATTACGCTTGAGCTCCTAGCTCGAGCTGATACTTTTGTATACTATTGTATAGCTGCTTCTGTACATAGCTTAGATTTCTTTTGGTTTTCGGGTCTGCTGATTCGCTTCCATTTGATTGACAGATGTCAACGGAATCTCCTATGTTCTTAGGGTTCGCGGATGGTGCTAGCCATCATACGTAGCAGCTTGCTTCTGTTGCTTGGGTCTTCGGGAGGTGATTGTCTCGGTCCTACATCTAACAATGTGGCTGAGTATAGTGCGATAGTCAAGCTACTTTGGGATGCTATTTCACATGTTATCCAATTTTTAGAAGTCCGCCTGCATTCACAACTAGTTGTGTCTCGGTTGAATGGTCAGTACCGTGTAAGGGATCCTACGTTACTATGGAGATTCTTAAGGGTAAGACTCTTGGAACGCCATTTTGTCTCCGTTACATACATTCATGTTCCGAGAAGTTTTAATCATATATCTGATGCATATGCTAATTATGTCCTAGATTGGCATTTGTCACATACATAATGAAGCACACAAATAATTATACATCATACATTTGTACATACACATATAGTAGAACCGGAGAACCATAGTTTTTTATAAATAATATGTCCAAAATGGTAGTGTCATGATACAAAACTGGATCCCGTAGCCCTAAAAAATATACATATCGATACAAAATGGGACTCTGAGATATCTAATCCCTACGAGGAGGCCTAGATGCCACCTCGGTAGGATGTGTCTGATAATAATAGTGTACAGCGTTTTCTATATGTTGCAGTAGTCACACCCACGTGCTCGATACCCCAACAACATGGCACTGCATACCCTCTGGTAGTTGTGCCACCTCTATCCCTGGCACCCTGTTGGTCATCCGTGTGTTAGGAACCCATGTCAACCCTTCTATTTACTTTGTTAGTATATTGTTGTTGGACGCATATGCTTTGTAAGTCGTCCCATAGTATTTGTTGATCCATAGTTTGTATTATTGTTGTTGGACACATATGCTTTGTAAGTCGTCTCGTAGTAATTGTTGATCCATATTTTGTATTGGCCCATGGTTTGTATTGACACATGGTATTGACCCATGGTATTGGCGCCTAGACTTAGTATATAAATTTCTGTTGAGACCAATGAAGGCACTGTGAAGTTATTTGTATTGAGCTTGCTCAAAGGAGGTTGCCCCCTCGAAGTGTCCTGCGCTCAATATAATAGTGATTCTGAGTTCTGTTATTTCTGCTATTTCGTGTGTTTTCATTAATTAATTATTGTAGGTTCTTCACATCTGGTATCAGAGCACTTTCTTGGGATCATTGGGTGGAATTTCTGCCAAATTTGTTTTTCACATCTGTTGCAAGTTCGGATCTGGGAATTATCCCTATCTGCTTAACTGTGGGAAGTACTTGGGCATAAGCCCTAAAACTCATTGTGAGGAGTACCACAGGAACCCCAAAGTAGCTGGCCCATTGAGAGGACTTGCCCGTGAAAAGGGCAACGACCCCTACCTGATTGACTAGTTCCCACCCATGAGGTAAACCAAGATCTATTGTTTGTGGCAAAGTGGTTATCAGTTTTACCTGAGCCGTGGAGTGAGGGGTACTGCCCCAATACGCAAACCGTCAGATAGCATTGGTGGCCGAGTGAAACCCCTAAACTGTTAGGAAGCCGAACATACCTGGGGTCCATATCTATTTTCAGCTAAACTGTTGTCGATCACTTCCACGTCGTTTCAGATCCATTTCGAGTCGTTCCAGATCCAGCCGTTTCAGATCTATTCTGAAAGCTGTTCCAGATCCAGCTGCCGTCTCAGATCCATCTGTTTCTGATTCCTTCCGTGCCGTTGTAGATCCATTTTTGAAACTTCTCTGACACCCCTGCAATCCCATTCTACAGATTTCATTCATGAGGACCCTATCCCAAATTGCACTTCCCAACACCCGAAATCCCACATTTGTCTATTTTTAGGGTTTGCCATAACTTCTTCGATTTTCACTTGATCGCCTTCAAATTTTACCACAGAGTTCTCTGACACTCCGTTTCCCTTGAAATTTCTCTGACACCCCTGCAATCCCATTCTACAGATTTCATTCCTAAGGATCCTATCCCAAATTCCACTCTCCAACACCCGAAATCCGACATTTGTCTATTTTTAGGGTTTTCCATAACTTCTTCAATTTTCACCCGATTGCCTTCAAATTTTACCACAGAGTTCCTTTCCTAATTCTGATTCTTAGTCCCTCTCTGCCAAATTTTCTCATTCTTTCACCCCGCTTCTGAAATCCCCATTTTATGCTTTCCTGTCCTTTCGACAGTGTCCAAAACCTAGTCCAACCCCAATTACCCATCAGAGTTTTTCCCAAATCCAAATTTCCCTTTACTAAATAAGCTTATGTCACCAGCGCAGGAGCACACACCATGGAGAAAGCACTTACAGCCATCCAAACCAAACTCTAGGATTTGGATGAAAAATTTCTTGGCCTCCATCTTGAGCATTCAGCCATGAACAACAAACGACAGTTCGCGTCTTCATCAGACAATGGGTTCTCTTCTTCCAGTAATTTCCGTGGTCCGAAGCTTGATTTTCCTCGCTTCAATGGTACTGATCCGACTGGATGGATCTATCGTGCATAACAGTATTTCAGTCTGCATAATACTTTTGATGTCACCAAAGTTCCACTTGCATCCTTTCATTTGGAACATGAAGATCTTCAATGGTACCATTGGTACATCAAGGCTCATGAAGAGCCAAAATGGCCAGATTTTTGCTAGCTCCTTTTGCAACGATTTGGTCCTAGTGCTTTTGATGACTTCACCGAGGCCCTAACTAAACTTCGCCAAATTGGCACTGTGAGAGAGTATCAGATAGAATTTGAGAAACTAGCCAATCACACAGAAGGCTTGTCTAATGACTTCTACAGGAGTTGTTTTATCAGTGGTCTTAAGGATGAAATCCGCTCAGAGGTTAAAATGTTCTATCCCAACACAATGATGGAAGCTCTGGGGTTGGCTAAGTTGGCAGAAGACAAGATTGCAGCCCAACAATGCTCCAAACCCACTTTTGTTCCCTTCCAAAATATGGGTTCTCAACGACCTCCCATTCCGCCAGCTCCTCAACCAACTCCTATCAAGCATTTGTCCGAAACAGAGATGCAGGCACGCAGAGAAAAATGGATTTTTTATAATTGGGATGAGAAATTCACTCAGGGACATAAATGTGTTCAGCAAAAGCTCTATCTCTCAGATATGGATTCTCCGCCTGCCTCTAAAATCGGTGAAGAAGCTCCAGCTACAATGGATGATCAGGTTGACATTCACGAGCCGCCTATTGACCCCCCGTCTCAGGACGACCAACCAGAGATATCTCTCAATGCTTTATCCGGCGTCACCACCCCCCAAACAATGTAGGTCAGGGGTTACTTCAAGAAGCTTCCTCTTACAATACTCATTTATTCTGGCAGCACTCATAACTTCATTGACCCGTGGATCGCCAAACAGGCTCATTGTTTTATCCATCCTTGCTCCAACTTTGAAGTCATGGTTGCCAATGGGGGCACCTTACCTTGCAAGGGAAAGTGTCATAATGTGTGTATCTCTCTGGAAAATTATAACCTGCGCTCTGACATGTTTTCCTTGTCCTTAGGCAGATGTGATGTGGTTTCGGGCGTTCAATGGTTATGCACACTTGGCCCCATCTTATGGGATTTTGCTGAACTTTGGATGCAGTTTTCAGTCAATGGGACACAACACAAATTTACGGGCTTACAACCAGGGTCTCTCCACATCATCAGTTCACATCGCCTGGAAAAGATCCTTAAGAATAATTCACATGGTGTCATCGCTCAGCTCCATTCCATTCAGATGCACCCACCAATGGTCTCCACTACTTCCTTGGATAGATATGCAGGTGTCTTTGTTGCACCAGTGGGCTTGCCGCCTTCAAGAGACCTTTCCGGTAAGCATTTAGCCGCATCTACATCTCAGCAGGAAATGATGTCTATTTTGCATGCAGTACAAAAGTGGCATCCATCCCTATTAGGAAATTATTTCTACATCACAACTGATCTCCAGAGCCTGGAACATTTTCTGGCACAACGAGTCTCCTCACCAGCACATCGAAAATGGGTTATCCAACTCATGGGTTATGACTATGCGATCACTTACAAGAAGGGTAAGGATAATATGGTGGCAGATGCTCCTTCTTGCCAATTTGATGACCCTGTTTCTCTTACAATTATTTCTCTGCTTGTTCCAAATTGGTTGCAATCTGTTCAACGGGGCTATCTCTTCTATGAAAACCATGCTTCTTCATCGGCAGGGCACTTTGGGTTCCTCACAACCTATGACTGGGAACAATGTAACTTCTTTTGGCAGGGACTGAAAATGAAAATTCACCAGATGGTGGTTGAGTGTGATACTTTCCAGGTCAACAAGGGTGAAACGACACTCCTTTCGGGACTGCTCGAACCCTTGCCCATCCCTATACAGATATGGACAGCTATTTCTATGGATTTCCTAGAAGCACTCCAGTGGTACAATACCACATCTAAAAGGACACCATATGAAGCAGTTTATGGACAGGCACCGCCAGTTCTTCTTCCATTCACGCTCAGCAACTCCCCAGTTCCGGCAATTGACTCGGTTCTTCGAAACCGTGATCAGATTCTTCTCATTCTGCAGGACAATCTTCACATGGCAAGAATTCGACTGAAACAACAAGCCGATCAGTACCATTCTGAGTGCACTTTTCACACAGCTAATATGGTCCTTCTTTGTCTACAGCCTTCCAAGCAATCCTCCCTGAAGCTCAAAAGGCGTCAGTGGGCCGGTATGCAACTCGAGGATGTTACAGGGGAACCACTCCTTCAGATTCTGCATCAATTTCCACATCTAAAGCTTTGAGGACAAAGGTTTCTCTAAGGGAGAGGGGATGTTAGGAACCCATGTCAACCCTTCTATTTACTTTGTTAGTATATTGTTGTTGGATGCATATGCTTTGTAAGTCATCCCGTAGTATTTTTTGATCCATAGTTTGTATTATTGTTGTTGGACGCATATGCTTTGTAAGTCGTCCTGTAGTAATTGTTGATCCATATTTTGTATTGGCCCATGGTTTGTATTGACACATGGTATTAACCCATGGTATTGGCGCCTAGACTTAGTATATAAGTTTGTGTTGAGACCAATGAAGGCGCAGTGAAGTTATTTGCATTGAGCTTGCTCAAAGGAGATTGCCCCCTCGAAGTGGCCTGCGATCAATATAAAAGTGATTCTGAGTTCTGTTATTTCTGCTATTTCGTGTGTTTTCATTAATTAATTATTGCAGGTTCTTCACACCATGTAAGTTGACCCGCATGGTCTCTAAAGTATGCTCTGTTGTAGCACCTACCACTTCACTAACCTTGCCCCATCGACGATGTCTTGGGAAGCCCGGTGGTCTCATCGGACCCTTGTCTGCGAGCAAACAGTAGAATGCCAATACATGATACTACCTCCAAAAAGATTTTTGCATTTACACATATAATAAAAAATCCATAAAAATTTAATACACCAAAAACACAAAAAGAGTAACTCACCGATTTCTCCAAACGCTGCTCCTCGTGGAAGCGACATGTCGCAATCCTGTCTGAAGTCTATCCCTCCATAGGGGTAGTCATCTATAGCTATGACCTGTCGGTCCCACCAGTGAAATAACTCCTCTGTGTATGGTGATGCCTATCGGCTACCACCCTGTCGCGTAAAGACCTCTGCCCACCGGGTCAGGGCTGGGTCACAGAGACTCTGAGGAGGGACTTCCACCCTCGAACCGAGCCCTAGAACTCGCTCAAAGAATAAACTGCATAAGATACTGCCGTATCCAAAGTTGTTTGCTTCCCCTTGCTTGCAATTTGTTAACTGGGTCTTCATAGACCCCAGTAACGTGGTGCACCAGTCATATACCATGGTCCGCATACACTGTGAGGCATAGAACATCACCGGCCTCGATGCCTGGTGAAGCGCTGCCGAACCTGTAATCCGCACTAGGGTATCCACTATGATCTTCGTGCTCAGGTCGACTATGGATTTGATGGGTACCTGACTCCCCACCGTACGAGTGTCGGGAAGACAGTACTGCTCTATATAGTCAGCGATGGTGATCCCACCACCCACAGTACGAGATCGTAGACTTGCCACTTCACCGTGGCGGTACAAACTAGTAATGAAGTAGATATCATCCACCTCCAAAGAGAGTATTTGCCCGTCCAAGTTGAAGTTTTGTGCATCTATGTCCCAGTAATCTATTAAACAACGGAGCAATAGGTTTTGGGCCCTCAAACCCCCTATGTTCCAAAATTTGTAAAGCCCACATGCTTGAAGCGCTTGTTGTGTAGGCAAATCATTGCGGACGGCCTCATCCACAAGGTCATGTTCCCTTTCTCTCCATTCTAGAACCATCCTGGAGGAAGAGAAACCAAGAATTTAGTCAAATTCATTTAAAAAAACAAACTCCATGGACGTACCCACGAGCTAATTAACTCACAGAGGCGGTTACCTGTGGTCAAAGCATGCGTTGACTGCGGGTACCTTGCCCTACCCACTACCCGTATGCTAGTAGCCCATGGGTACCGCCGTGACCATTTAGGGCTTGGCCATTTTAAAAATTCAACTAATGAAATTTTAAATAAAAACATTCAAATGAAAGGTATGGATGAGACTACCAACCTACTCCAGACGGCTCGACGAACGGATGCCCGTAGCTCCCGGAATCAGCAGTTGAACTTCAAGGTGAAAACTAACCACAAAACTCCAAATGGGTGAATACTGAACATGAATTGTAAATTGTAAATTTTTCTTACTATTTATAATTTTTAAAACCCACTTGTTTATAGTTTTTGCCATGTTACGCTGTTTTGGACTAAAATAATGTCTTGGAGTAGCATTTTTGACCAGATTTCTTCGACGAGAGTTGTTTTTTATCATTTCGCGCCTACGGTAGGTACATTTCACACCTGGCATATAGGTTAGATGTCATTTTCACATGCATTATGAATTTGACCTTTTGACCATTTTCATAAACCCTAGGTGCGACCCCGCTTCTTAATCGACACAAAACCTTCATACTGCTATGGAAGTGTCGTTATTTGGCGGTAGGGCCTTTCCGAACATGGGTGCCCTAGTTAGAACCCCTTTTTTCCTTTTGGCGCTGATGCTGTTGTCTCTCTTTAAGATCGGGAGTCCTTTGTAGTTATGCCATGAATTTGCAATAAAGACTCATAATCTACTTTGTCTTATGCTGGCCATTTCCCATAAGGACTCCCCCAATTATATCGAGTTGTTATTGCATTGTATCCTCCTGCTCGTTGCTTGAGCCTTGTGTCGGATCCAGCTTACTCAATTGATTAGCCTGGTGCCTGAGCACTTTCCCTATTGAGCCCTGCAGAGCTTTCATTTGTCCTTCACAATTTGATGACCTTTTGACCCTGAGGGAACACCCCCCCCCTCCCCCCCCCGAGTGTCCACATCCTGCACACACTTCCTTGCATTGATCATAGGTATGTTCCACTGCTTGGGACTAGTCTGCTCGCCATTTGACATTCGTTCCCTCAATTATTGTACTATAAGCAATTTTATTCTTTTTCAAGCTTTTACAAATATGAAAAAGACCAAAAAAATAAAATATTCCAAAAAGCGGGACAGGAGGATTATGGTTACTACTTCTAGTTGGTAGCTGTTGTGTCGCCTTTGAACAGAGCATTCATTCACTCCATACATTATGATTCGGGACTATAGTTGGCCCTTAAGAGTTGTACTCGTTTATCAGTTTACTCCACCGATTGGTTAAACTTCCAATCATTATGGAGCCCTTTGTTGATGCCTCCTGCATCGCATAGTCTATATCAAGTCTATGCTACCTGAGTCTATCCATATGCTCATGCTCTTGTTCAAAGGAAGTCCTGCAACCAGAGTCGGCCACTCCTCAAATCTCTTGATTGTTGAATGTTGGCCATCCTTATTGAGTCAGTCCGTTCCACCTGAGTTCTTCCAAATCTTTCAGCGTAGTTGTTACCTCGTGCTGGTTGATGGGGGATGCCTTAATGCCCTCCTTCTAGCGAGTCTCGTTCCGTCGACTTCAACCCATTTATTCCGGAACTTGAGACTTAGAGTTCGGTTGAGTACCTTGAGGCTTGCAGTCAGGGATAATTTTAAGGACTCATACTTATTTAAAAGTGTATAAACATTGGCGAATTTTACCAATTCTTAAAATGTAAACTATAAAATATTTGGCGATATTTTTCTAAAATTATTTCAATTTCCAAGGATTTTATATAGTTTATATAATAATTTGGCGAATTTTAGAGTAAAAAAAGTTTACCCCATCAAAATTGGGCAAAAAGGGGCTTCAAAAAATGCAAATAGGCGAATCTTTTTTTGGAAAAAAACATGGAAAAATAGCCCATGGGCTAAATTTCGCCCCTAAAATTATTCTTGCTTGCAGTCATTAGTGGTAGGTTCTGTCACCATTGACAGTTTTGAGAATACATCAATGTCCCCCGATCAATTGATTCATATTAGTGTTCGACTTCAACACATCTATTCACACTTTGATGATTGTACTATGTGCCTTGATGCCCATTTTCATTATTGGTGGGTTATCTCGCGTCTGTTAACGGTATACATCATTGATTTGTAATCAGACGATGTCACATCAGATTCGACCTCAAATCCTTTATTCACTTGATGGGACTTGCACCATAGATGATTTGTGTAGAAGACCCCAGGAGTTAGTGGAATTCAGTATGCTACTTATGATCGTGACTTTATATCTGAGATATCACCTCTCAGATATCAGCAGTTTGTACCTCCAGTTCGCACCAGTTGTTTCCTTTTCAGCAGGAGACCATATCTTACTGTAGAGGGATCATGGCTATGATCACTTATGACAGATATTCACTATGTACTGCCTATTCATGGCCATTGTATCAGATTGTTGTACTATACCAACATGTATTCAGAGATATTATTGTATTGTGATGAGTGAGTTGCTCCTTCCACTTGTGTTTCCATCACTCCACTCCTGAGATTTATAATGTATTTCAGCCATCATAGCATCATTCTCTGACCTCACACATTAGGGGGAATTTGTTACAGTGTAATTTTCCACCCTGTGAGCATCAACACTCTTTGGCCTTCAGGATCCATTTCACTGACTCAGAGGAACTTTATGTCCTTCAGACACACCTTTTCCCTATTTTTTCTCCCTATATGCTAGTTGCTTCATGTTAGCGGGCGTACCTGCGAGCTGTCCCACTATAGCCCGCGGGGTGACAAGTAAAATGGTAAAAGTCACTAGTAAATTACTTTTTACTCCCAAAAAGCGGTCTTAGGGTGACCTTTGGCCCTCCATTTGCCCCGTAATGACTCGATGTGTCATTTCACTTACCTTTGGAAGGCTATATATTGAGCACATATGGCATATGGAAGGAAGGAGAAAGAGAGAGCAAGAAAACTCTAGTGGATTTTTTCCGTACCTTGAGTCTACACTCATTGATCCTTGTTGTTGTGAACCCTTTATGTTCACCTTCCAAATTCCTATCATAGTTTGAGTTTGCCAGTCCATGGAGGATTGAAGTGGTGGAGGCACAAGTGGAGAGACCCAGTTCTTGGTTTAGATTGAATGCCGGCAAGAGGTCGTATCACATTGTACTTCTTGTTATTTATTAATAGAAATACTCATATTCTCGTCCATTAATGTTGTGAATGTTGTTTATATTACATTGGGTTGCATTTACTTATGATATCATGGACCATTGCTATTGATGATGTTAATATCTTTCATGTATTATATGCGCTTGTTGTATATTGGTTGTCAAGACTAATTTGTAGGTTCAAGTGCATGAATTGAAAGCTTCAACGGGGATCTACATCGAACATCCGGATCGAGGTTGGTTATATTCTCCATTATCTTAGCATTGTCATTTATCTAGCATAGTACTGAGAATTGAGTTAATTTCTGGTAGTCAGCTGTCTGTTGTGGTCTACCCCAAGCCATAGGAAGTTTTCTCCGTAACAAATTTCTTCTATAAGGCACTAGTATTTTCTTCCATCATTTAGCCATAATTTGTGAAAAAATCACTTTTACTTTGTGGTAGTAAGTAGATAAACATTTTAGTAAAAAGAAATCCAAATAAAGGAACAATAAGTAGGAAAAAATACAATTTTTTTTAGAAATTTTTAGGAAATTTTCTTTTAATTTTTAGAATTTGTTTATTCATAAATTTCTTGTAGGTTTCATTTACTGTTTCTACAGTTTTACAGTAAATTCCAGCCACTAAAAACCTAAAAAATTCATCTTTTGAGAGGGTTACTCTTGCTAAAACTTCACTTAAAAAATATGGTTATATTTAACAAGTTTATGTGATGTTTTGTTTAGGTTTGAAGACACTTAGATCACTAGATTAAATTATGGAAATTATATTTTGCACATTTAAAATTCTAGAAATCACTGTTTAAAGTGACCAAACAACAAAAAAATCAGATCTAATGGCTTTTTTTGTTTGAATTTCTTTTCTAGGATAAATTTGATTTTTCAAGTGATTTCTTGCTGATTTATTACTTAAATTGATTGTGATAGAAATACTGTAAATTCGTGAGTGTTGAATAAATACTTGCTAAGTGATATATTTTGATAAATCTCACATTAAGCTAATTCTGAAATTTTCTGATTTACTGTCATAACTAATGAACAACACGCTAATATTAATGAGATGATTTATGAATGCCAAATCTGCTGTCCAAATTTCTAAATATTTCTTCATCACATAACTGTTTAATTTCCAGATTGTTTATGGTTCTCAAGTGCATTTATTTCATTTAATATTTTGGAAATTGTGACAAGATTGATACAAATAATCTCATTGTTTATCTATTGCTTATGGACTTTGAATGTGATGGTGAAAACATTAATTAACAACTCTTAAGTTTGTGGAATTAACATTAATCTATTCTGTTGAAGTGACACAAGTCACTACGACTTAAATGGACATTCAATAAGTTCGGGTGACACCCTTTTGTAGAGATTTTCATCTCTCCATGAAGGACTCATTTTAAGACAATTTCATAAGATAATCAAATTTAATTGTCACAATTATTAGCTATCACCTGTGGATGAATTGGGCTAATGAGCCATTTATTTTAATGCAGATTCATCATTGATATATTGTGCTTGATATATTGTGGTACATTACTGAATTTTATTTCCATAAGTTATCTTTTGTTTTGTCCATGAATATTTTATTGAGTAGATGGTTATGGAACACTTTATCTTTTGATCATCTTACATTCAATTGTTGACGTTATTTTGTGGGATGCTTAACTTGACTACACACTTATAGATCTTAGGTAAAGCTAAATATCCTAAGATAATCCTAAACTTGATAGGGAAGCATCCCTTAGCCTTGAAGTGGGCTAAAACGTGGGAAGAATCAAACTAAGGTGATAGTGGTAGTAATATTTTGAAGTTGGATTTCAAAGCACTAGTGGATAGGGGTTTTGCCACTAAAGTCAACTAAATTTAGCTGTAACATGTATTGTACTAGGGGAGGATGATTGATCATCCCAACTTCAGACTGCATTCATTCACACATTCACTTACCTACACTCGTTATGCAAGCACTGATTCACCTAGGCAAGCACTCCTTGTTCTTGGCCTTGTTGGATCTAATCCAATCCATTTTTTATCATTTGTTGAACTCTTTTCCAAGAGATGGTTAGATGAAAAATTTATTGTATTCATTCACCTAGGCAAGTGCTCCACCTTCTTGGCATTGGTGGATCTAACCAAATCCATTGTTTATCATTTGTTGAACTTTTCGAAAAGAGTTGGTTAGATGAGAACTTTTATTGTATTATTTTCTTGAGAAAATAATGGATATAACCACTAATTTGCTATTTTTAGAAAAAATAGTTGAGCAAATAATGGACCTAGAAAGGGAAATTATTATTCTATTGTAAAGGAAGTTGAGCTACACTCCCTATATAAAGAATATCCATTCCTCGTCTATTTTCATGGTTGGATCGTTGGAATTTTCCCCTCCTTGAAACTTCATGGATATATTTTCTTGGAGCATATGTGAAGTGCAAGGGTTTTAATCCTATTTTATGTGAGGCTTTCATGAATTAATAGTGTTTATTTGTGAATTTCAATGCTTGTTGATGAAAGGTTGTGCTCTTGAACACAAGGTGAAGGGAAAAACTTTGCTCCCCTTTAAATGGATTGGATGTGTAGATCCTTGTCTCTCCTTAGTTCCTTTTATTTCATTAATGAATTAAATTTTGCATATAATTGTTCAATTCTTGCTTAGTATATTTCCTAATGAAATATTATCTTGAACCAAAGCTTGAAAGCTGAATTCATTTATTCTTTCCTTCCACAATTCTAAGCTATACTTTTCATCCATTTAAGGTTAAAATGATATGGTAATGATTGCATTAACAGATATGAATAAATCATCCCTCTTGGATTATCCTCTTGACTCCATTTTCCCTTGTTGGTATAGGTGCTAATCTTTTGATTCTTTCATCACTTTTATATTCTTTACTACACTTATTTTTTTAAGGATTACTCTCCTTGTGTCACCTTGAGCCTTAATGCCATAGCCTTACCAATCTCATGTAGGGATATCCCCCTAGCGTTGTAGGAGAGTCAACCTAAAATTGGAGAGGGTATTATTGAGGTGACAATGAGTAGCCCCTCTTAGTTACTCTTCGGTTAGCATTGTTTTTTTGGGCTTTAATTTCACATGCTTGTTTGAGAGGTAACAATATGGATAGTGGATGATTGATATATACGACTTATGACAAGAAACTCTTCAGTAGCTTCAAATGCAAGATGGAGGAATGAGTGTGGATTTGTTGGGTGATGATTTTGCTTTATCCTATGAGAGGAATGAGCTCTATTTCATTCCAAATGCGATAAGGTGATGTTCTATTTGTTCCTAGTTTGAAGTAAACTTTTCTTTTAGTTTCTTCTATGGTAGCTCATGAGTGTAGAGGTTTTAATTTTTTTCCTTGTTGAATAGATTTGGTTTGTTGATAGTTGTGATAAAATGGTAAAGTGATTGTGATTGTTATATTTGAGAGGGCTATTAGTGTGGATGAATTCACAATGAAGAGACAAAGTTTGCGATTGTTAGGCATAGGTCCTTACGGACTAAATGAAGATGAATATTGTTGAGGATAACCTACAAGAATGCAATTTTGTAATAACTTGGATAAAAGGATTTGCAAGGATGTGTATAGAAAACTCATTGGATTCTTTGTGTTGCAAAAGCTAATCTACATGGAGCTTGTCTTGATAAAAATTACAATCATGGAAAGCTACGATGACATTCTTATATCTATATTGTAACTTAATGTTTGGAGTAACTATGAAGTGTTGTTGCTCAATGTAAAGGGTTTATCACTCTGAGACTCACTATGGAATGCATAACCCTTGAATTATTGTTCTTATAGGATGTGTCTCTGAGTTTGATGAGCCATGGTGGTATCATTGTTGTTAGAGACAAGTAGAAATGTTAGTAAGAATATGTATATATTGGAACATGTAACCTTGAATAATATTATTCTTCATGTGCTCTACATGAGTTGATCTTATGACCATGATTGTTGTTGTTTATATTGCGTGCAGGGGAGTATTCCTTGATCAACATCAAAATGAGATATCATGAGATCCCACCTTGAATTGTATGAGATGATGGATTCACAACAAAGACTTTCCATGTGCGAGTCTTAGAAATAGATTTTTCTTATTGTGTAGTTGTCACATAAATTATGACCGAGTTATCATTTTGTGCAAGTTTAGTATGTACTTAGCAATGAAGCTTTTGTGTTATTGTAAGAAGAGCACCCCAAAAAAACTTGACTAGTCTAAATTGTGAAATTCTAAGTCACAACAGATCTAATAGCTGAGTATACCTCACAGAGAAAGAATGAGCATAAAAGTTGAATAAGAGTGAAAATTGCAGTAAAAAAGAGCAGAGAAATAATTATGCAACATAACTCAAATAGGAGCATAATAATGTCACATGATCCAATAATCTGTATAACGAACAATGATGGTACAATGGAGAGAATTCGAATCACAAAGGAGAATTCGAACCTCAGTTGGTCTGGCATAGGGATTATCACCACTGGAGTGCCCCGGAAGATTCAAACTCAATTGAACTGAACCTAAACTCAGCTAATTGAAGTCACAATCAGTTAACTGACTAAGTAGGGCACAAGAGTGAGTTTGTCATGCATGTCAATCAGAAATGGGCGCATGAGGCCACAATCAGTGGCATCCGGAGCTCCAACCCCCCACAAGAGTCATCTAACTCAGGTGGACTGCACTGGAACACTCAGTAGGTTCCTATAAAATAGGGAACTGACTAAAGTGGTCCTAAAATGATGCATGTAGGGCTCAGAAGGTGGTAGATGGATCCTGGATGACATCTGCACACCACTAGGGGGGAAATGACATCATCAACAACTAGGAAAAATAAATAATGCTAGGTAGGACAAGGATGGAGTATTAAAATATCCTAACACCCTCCCTTAATCCATACTTTTGCATCCTGGGCCCTGGTTCCTAAGACCAAAGGTCACCCATACAATCAAATAAATGATAAAAAAATAACTATCCATGAACCAAGGAAATGGGGAAAAACCTCATGGGAAAAATACCCCCCTTCAAAAGAACAATAATAGGGAACTCAAAGAACCTTCATACTAAGCAGAGAAGGAAAAAACTTTCCTCGATAAAAGCCTTTGCAAAAATATTGGAAAGTTGCTCCTATGTAGGATAACAATGCCAGTGTTAGATCTGGATCTGGATCTAGATCTGCTCCTCTGATGTACCTCCCACAGTGTAGAAGTTGCATTTTCCAAAACAAGTCTTCCAGGAACCCTTCTTGCTATTGGAGCGAATGGCTCATTGTGGTCCAAATCATGAACCTTTGAGTACCCTTTGTCATAAAACTGAGATTGTTGCTTGGTTGTAGATCCCCCATGGAAAGTATCTCCAAGAGATTGCAGATCAAACCCCACCATCATGTAGCACCTCTCTGAGAGAAGTGGATGTGCATGACATAGTGCAAGTTTTGCATGATATTGAGATCTGGTGGCTCCATGGTCAGATGGATCCCCAACTATGTTCCAAACAGTTACAAAGAATTTGTGAGCCCATATTGGCCTTGGCCATGGATTGGGAGCATGTGTTGGATCTGGATCTGAATCTCCTTGAAATTTATTCTCAACATCAAGATCTTGATCCTCATCTTCATTAGAAGAGATATCACTCCAATCTTCATCAGATTCCAATGGGGTAGGCAGAGAGTATGGAAAAAAATGGGAGAATTCATATGCCTTGGAGGCATGGTTCACAAACCCTTCCGTTATAATCTTCCCAGTAGAGTTCTCTGCAATATCAACTATGTCAGGACCAAATACCACTTTCTTCAGTGAACCTGTGTGAGTCATCTGATATACATACAACACATTTGCTAACAGAGAAGGCACATATATAACATTTTTGAACTTACCATGCTCCATATGTACTGTGCCCTTCCCTTCAACAGAGATCTGAGAGTTATCTCCCATGTGAATAATCAAACCATCTTTGAGATCTAGAGAAGAAAATGATTCTCTGGAGGAAACCATGTGGTTGGAGGCTCCTGAATCTATGAGGAGGGCTTGTGATTTTGAAAATCCAACCTTTAGTGCATGGCATCTCTCATGACCATTTGACTCACTTCTAGAATCAGTCTCTCTTGCACCTTCTAGGAGGGCAATGTTGTGTTGTTCAAGAAGCTTGGTCATCCGATCTATCTTCTTCTGCATGCAATCTCTCTTTGGGTGTTTTGCTTTCTTGCAATAGGAACACTTGGATTTCTCAAATCCCTTTTGTTTATCCTTCTTGGAGCTGGAGGATCCTTTTGATGGACTTGACTTGGCATTCTACTTGAGTTCAGATTGCCTCTTCTCCTTGCCTTTGTGCTTCCCCTTTCCATTCACACCTTTTGCTTCTCCGGCCATAAGAGCTTGATCTTTGGAGCCCTTCAAGGCGCCCATCTGGATCAACTTATCTTGATCTTGGATGAGAGATTCGGTGAAAACATTTAAGGAGGGCATCTTCCAACCAGGGATTGACATTCGCCCAGAATGGAAGGTAGAGACAAATATGGAGAACTCGGGACCTAGCTTGCTCAGAATGGATAGCACCAGCTGCTCATCCTTCTTCTCAATGCCACAGTGCTTGCATTGCATAACCAAAGATTTGAATTTTGAAAAGAATTGTTGAATGGTCTCGAAACTGCTCGGTTGAAGAGCAATCAACTCATTTTCCAAAATATGGCCTCTTAGCTCATCTTGTTTGCTGAAGAGGGTCTCTAACTTCAACCATAATTCTCTTGGAGTCTTCAATCCATCGAGGTGGAAAAGTAGATCTCTGGAAATATGAATACACATGAAACCAAATGCTTCATCCAATCTATTCAGATACTTGGCCTTCTCCACAGCTGCTTGTGGTTCGGACTCCTTCCCCATTGTTACCTTGTACAGTGATTTGTTGCGCAAGACCATCTGCATATCATCCCTCCAATCAAGGTAATTGAAGGGTGTCAGGATCTTGGGAGAGAGAGGAGAGTTCGAATTGTCCATTAGAACTACTGGAGCAAATACAAGGTGAAACTGCTGCTACTGTAGCAAAACTGCTGCAACTGCAGAAAACTTCTGCAACTGCTGCTGCACTCAAAAAAATTGAATAACCTGCAACAAACTCTCAATTTTGGAGATAGACTACTACTGAGCACTGCTTTATGACAGTAGGGACATGATACGAACCGTTACACCAAAACCTCGAGATGTTAGTGAAGGTCGTCCACTAGGATCTTAACATCCCACCACGCTCCACAGTCCAAACTCTGGGCTGGATGTATGCCCGTACGCTGGTGTCCCCTTTGCGCCATACGAGCCCTAGGCGAACACTGCAATGCCGATGTTGCCACCCGCTCTGTGACTCGAACCTGGGTGGAGGCTCTGATACCAAATGATACGAACCGTTACACCAAAACCTCAAGATGTTAGTGAAGGCCATCCACTAGGATCTTAACAGGACATTTATCCGGATCCTTCACACCTGGCTAGACCTCAGTGGATTTCTCCAATGAATTCAATGCAATGGCACTAGGATTTGTTGTTGAAATCGAGAGGCTTCTGGTGCACTGCTAAAAGTAGCTACTCAACCTACGCTCTCAATGGATCTAATACCATGTGAAATTATAAGTCACAACAAATCTAAGAGCTGAGTATACCTCATATAGAAAGAATGGGCAGAAAAGTTGAATAAGAGTGAAAACTGCAGTAAAAAAGAGCATAGAAATAATTATGCAGTAGAACTCAAATAGGAGCAGAATACAGTCAAATGATCCAATAATCAGTATAATGAACAATGGTGATACAATGGAGAGAATTCGAATCACACAGGAGAATTCAAACCTCAGTTGGTCTAGCAGAGGGATTATCACCACTGGAGTGCTCCAGAAGACTCAAACTCAATTGAACTGAACCTAAACTCAGCTAACTGAAGTCACAATCGGTTAACTGACTAAGGAAAGCGCAATAGTGAGTTTTTCATGCACGTCAATCAGAAATGGGCGCATGAGGCCACAATCAGTGGCATCTGGAGCTCCAACCCCCCATAAGAGTCATCTAACTCAGGTGGACTACACTGGAACATTCAGTAGGTTCCTATAAAATAGGGAACTGACTAAAGTGGTCCTAAAATGATGCATGCAGGGCTTAGAAGGTGGTAGATGGATCCTGGATGACATCTGCACACCACTAGGGGGAAAATGACATCATCAACAACTAGGAAAAATAAATAATGCTAGGTAGGACAAGGATGGAGTATTAAAATATCCTAACATGAATATCACTCAAAGAATTCCAATAATTTTTTTTATATCTAAAGACATTCTTGTGTATCATTACATGGAAATGTAAAGGTACAATCATTTATGAGTTGTTGTTGACATTGTTTATTTTTGCAAAAGTATTTATGTATTTATGGGTTGTTTTAGGCATCGTTTACTTTCGAGGGGTTCGCTCTATGAACCTATGGCATAGAACATGTGATCTTAGGATATTAGAGATTACCTGTAATTTCACTAATATTAAATAATGCCTTCATAAATCATTTTGTTGAACCCCCCCTCCTAATACACCTTTCCAATTAAAAAATCCCTATTTTCACTTGATATCTCAGTTATCCATTTTTCTATTAAATTTTTAATACCCCTTTTTATTTCTACCCTTAGGCCTTAATATGGTGACATAACACAGCTCTGATGTGGGCACGATGAAATTTGAAATCTTAGTAAAAACAAATATTTCAAGATGGGGAACAACCCCTTGAACAAAGGTCAACTTCATACATAGTCATTCCAATGGACTTCACAGTGTGTTCACCTACCAATCATATTTTTTCAAACACCACTCTAAACTCTAAACATAATTGGATTCACACCACCTTCACATATCAATCATACTTTATTCAAACACTAATATGACTTCACACATAGTCAAATTTGCACCAACTTTAAACATAAATAATATGACTTCACACATAGTCAAATTTGCACCAACTTTAAACATAAAGTACCAATTCAAAACCCCCCAAATACCTTATTCAAGATCCTAGATACATAATTATAAACTCCTTTAATATTTATGTGTTTTTAGTATATTAAAAATATTACTTAACCTTTATACCTTTATACCGTATATAAGGTAATATATTGCTTCCATTTTCACCCCATATAAACCCACTAAACCCACTAGCCATAAGTGTTAACTGCTACAAAATTTTTACAATCAGCAAAATCATTTTTGAGATTAAGCATTGGTGAAGGTAGATTTCCATGTCAGCCGCTGTAAGGCGCCGACCAATGTACTCTTCCCGGCCATGGAAATATGGGATGCAAGGAATTCTGGCGAAAGTAGGCTGCCCGGCCATGGAAATATGGTCAGCAAGGAATTCTGGCCAGGCCTGGAATTTGACGGCCTGTAGAACGTTTTTATGCTCCTGGAACGTATTTGACAGCCGGTGATAAAATGGAGACGTCAATGATGACGGGCCTGAAAATTCTCATACCGTAGATTTTACGTCTAACCGTTTAGATTTCCCGTCATAATTTTTAATACTCGTTTGAAGGTGTGTAGATGTTAATGGTTTTTATATTTCCCAGTAATAATTTTGCAGTTACCCCAGGTCCTTATCCTCCCGAGTTTACGTGGCTAGTATACGCTCGTTTGATCAGTCTGGATTTTTATAGGGGGCATGTCTCTAATATCGCACCCACCCTCCATTTATTTAGATAGATGAGTGAAATGCTGTCAATACCAACAAACCAAGCAGGGTTTGAAGTGACTTGCATGGTAAAAGGACTGGTAAAAGATCGAGGTAATTTATGCCTTCTTCAAAAAAGGATCAAGATTCGAAGGTAGCTTCAATGAGCTCTAAGATCGAGGTAAACTGACAATCTTAAAATTTGACAAAAACATAAAGTGAAAGGCACAAAGAACACCAAACCGTTATGAATTTTCAATTGACAGGCAGTATAAATTTGAAATTCCAGGCCTGATTCTGGCGAAACTAGGCTGCCCGGCCATGGAAATATGGTCAGCAAGGAATTGGGGCGAAAGTACACTTTCGTTTGAGATCATTACTCCCCATCACAGAAAAGTACACAACAAGGAAAACCCCGAACGGCGGATGCTGCGCATACAATGATGGACTGTAACACAAAACCGAGGCGAGTGTTACTCAGCCTGCGACAGAGCCTTTAAGGCTCCTAAGACCCCTCCATGCATCATCCTGGGCATCCATGTCTGCCGTCCTCGCATGCCATGCCCCATTGCCCATCCCAAGCCCTGTCGCCATGCAATGCCCATTCTTCGTTACAAGCAAGGCTTCTCCGTTAACCTGCCAGGCAGTGCGATGGGATGGAGACCCCACCATCACCTTGCGTTGCTAGATCTCGTTTAAAGATCGCCCTCGATCGCAGGACCATACATGATCCCTTGATCTCGATGCTAGATTTCAAAATCGCAGGACCATTTGCCTAGCGTGGTGGAGTGCGCGGCAAGCTTGTTTCCGCCGTTTCTCTGTATCTAGCTGTTCGCCTTGTTCTCTAGGTATCAGAGGCTCTCGCTTGGCATTTTCGTTGGATTTTGCATTGCATGGAAGCTGCAATGAAAATGCCAAGTGAGAGCCTCTGATACCTGGAGAACAGGGCGAACATCTAGATACAGGGAAACGGTGGAAACAAGCTTGCCGTACACTCCACCATGCCAAGCAGATGGTCTTGCGATTTCGAAATCTAGCATCGGGATCAAGGGATCAGGTGTGGTCCTGCGATCAAGGGCGATCTTTAAACGAGATCTAGCAACGCAAGGTGGCGGTGGGGTCTCCATCCCATCTTACTGCCTGGCAGGTTAACGGAGAAGCCTTGCTTGTAACGGAGAACGGGCATTGCATAGCGGCAGGGCTTGGGATGGGCGATGGGCCATGGCATGCGAGGACGGTGGACATGGATGCCCAGGATGATGCATGGAGGGGTCTTAGGAGCCTTAAATGCTCTGCCACAGGCTGAGTGACGCTCGCCCAAAACCGAGGCTACAACGCTGCTTGGCTGAGGCTACAACGCTGCTTGGCTGAGCAAAGGCAGGTTCGCTGAGGCGGTGAATCCGAGGATATTGAACTTGTATGTTAGTGGATTTTCAAGAATATTAGTATTCTTCTTAAGTAGCATCATGTGGTGTAACTAAAATATACAATATAAATTTCGTACCGGACTGGCCACAAAGGAAGCTCTCGTTCAGAGAGCCTGAAATATATATATGCTGTGTGTGTGAAACTATTGTCCTGATTGAAAAGAGAGATAGATAACCCCCTTATTGCCAGAACCTGGCTCAAAATGTCTAACTGGTAACCAGAAACCTTTTGACTAGAACCGTTCATATACCAGAAAAATTCACAGCAAAGAAACTGGTTGAACTAGCTTTCATGGTGGACAGGCAGAAAACCATTCTATCGTTTAAATATATGTTATGTTCCCAGTCATAATATTAGAATAAAAGACGCTGCACATATTGATTTATATAATAAGACATTTAACACCACTTTCGATGACAATTCATTTCCTTAAAATATGTGCCATAGTTTGCAAACTGTTTGGTTGTTTAAGTGTATTGTTGGCAGGTGCCGTCTCCACTACCATCCATAATACAGTGCTTTCTTTCACACACCTGGCCCTGTCCTCCAAAGCCGTGAAGGGTCTTGTGGTTGTCAGATTGATCTTGTGTGTGTTTTCAAGCTGCGAGATTACTCTATGTCTTCCATTCGTTAAGTTCATTGAGTGGTGTTTGCATGCATGCCTTACACTTGTAATATCAATGGGTGCAATAGAATCTGTGCAAGAGCACCGGTGGGATTTTCCTTCAACGATCTCCACTGGCTATGGCGGACTGTGACTCCACCAAAACATGATACTACGATGCCCATGAGATCCAGCACCACCGCCAATGTGACAACTGGAATGATTACTGCGGAAGACAGAAAACATGTGAATATGTTAGCTAGAGGGTAACCTCTAAATGGGCTATCAATCCTAAAGAGAATATGCATGGGAGCTTTGAATGTTAACCAGGAAGAAGCCATGGACGTAACTTGAAGAAGCATGGTTGTGGAGAGGAAACAAGGGCAATTTTCAGTTTTGTAAGGCGTTTCTGAAGTTTGCGATTTCGATTTGGCCAGATGGTCATAGTTGAACCAGAGGTCTTGGAGTTCGTACCAAAGATTTCCTCTCTGGTTGGGATACGCGTAGGATAAGACACAACCAAAACGCCTGGCTTTTCTGGCTATTTTGGGTCCAAAATTGGTTGAAATTCATGTCCGAAATTGTTATTTTTACATTTTTGTAATTTCAGCAATGGGGATTGGCTGTTCTACACTAATTGCCCAATTTTAAAACTACTTAGCTGGCTGAAATTGTAATCTGAGCACTCCAAATTGAGATTTGAGTAAAAATTGCTCTGTCAGGTTCTGGCGAGTCCGGGGCATCCTTATCTGAATCCTAAAGAGACCATTCGCAGCTGCAGGCCATTTAATGCAGCGGCAGCAGGCTGGTTGGCCATTGGATCTGGGATCCTTTGGAGACCATTTGCGGCTGCAGGCCATTTAATGCCATGGCAGTAGGCTGGTGGAAACACCTTGGGTAGCCCATAAAAGTGCACAAGTGGTGCCCAACTTAAACCGAATAATATAATACATTAGAACATACCATAGTGGTTGCTTCTCAAAGACCTCTAGAGGAGGCTGTGCTGAACTTAATTCGAGAGTCGACAATGGAGTGCGCTGTTGGATGTTTGAAATCCAACCACCTACCAACCTACTGCCCCGCATTAAATGGCCTGCAGCAGACTGTATAATATTCACCCCATTTGCAGTGCCCATGGCAGGTTCGGTAGGTTCGGTTGCACCTGCACTGTTACTGAGGCAGTCCTCCTGTGTTTATAACTTTATTATGCATTTCAGTTCTCTGACACCAGATAGTACGCCATGAAGTTTTGAGGCGAATATTATTTAGCCTGCTGCAGGCTGGATAATATTCGCAAGTTTTGAAGGCTTCATTTATCAATATAAGTCTTAAGATGCCTGAACGTAAGAGCTTGAAGTTATTTATATTTTGAAATTTCAGTTATTGATTTTCCAAATTTACGAAGTGTTTAGGTTGCATTAGGTATTCTATGGCACTTAGATGCTAGTCTATTTTAATGCTTGTATTCAAATTCCACTCAGTTAAAACAAGGTTTGACCATTAACTGAAGAAAATTTGCCCCAGAAACGACGAATCCTGTGCAAGCAGATCTTAAAACTGTAAACTTCCATTTCTAAGCCTATTTAAATTTGTTCATTTAGTGCAGCGGGTCCATCCTATTGTCGAATGCATAATTGCATAATTGGCTTAAGTTCACGGGCACTATCCTCATTTTTTTTTCCAATCTCGCTACTCTACTCACTTTGTGCAATTTCAATGTCCTTCGCTAAAAATCATTGACACCATTGCCTAATGCATGCATATTATTAAAACAAATATGAATTCAGCATTCATTTGATTATCTAGGCTAGGCCTATGTATGGTAGCTGCCATTATAACTCAAGAGTATATCCAACAACTTGCAAGCAAGATATACCAATAACTTATGACTTAGCAAGGGCCGAGACATCTAGAGACACACCTAAGTGGGGGTCCTAATCCAAGGGACACCTACCCTTCTAACCTTAACACAACATGGCAATGTCTCATTGGATGAGAATCATGAAACTCACAACTCCTCACCATTAGGCCACCAACTCATTGACGACATAGACACCATTGTTACTAGGTTGAGTCCCTCTTTGGATTCCAAATGGTTTGGGCTTGGTTTCTTTTGTCTTGATGCCACCAGTTATTCGACATCGAGTGTAAGCTTTTCCAACTCACATTTGCTTTTCATCCAGATTGTTCTATTAGATTGTCCATATTGCTTTGTTCTTACAATGTTGGAGGGCTCTATGGAATATAGGGAAAATTTGTCAAGGATTGGTAGCGATGGTGTTGAGTCGAATCCAACCAAATGTTATTTCCACTCCTCTCCACAGTGATAATGGGTTAGGTTTGACTTGGTGTAAACCCTCTTAGGGTCACTCGATGCTCACATGGGGGTTTTGTATAGATGCTTATGTTGGAATGTAACTCAGACGCTTACTTACAATAAAGTCACGTTTTATAAGTCACTAGTTTAATGTGTTATGCTTGATCATACAATACGTTTGTGATTGTTAATGTAATTGGTCATTGTGAGGTAGAGTTTGTTTATAAATGAGTTGTTTGATTCTAATTTTAGAAGACTATTCAAGACTTAGTTGGTTGTGAGAGATTCTCTTTAACTAGCTCTCCTATTATAGTGTGTGGTTAAGATATTTTTTTAACTGTCTAAGATAATGTATCTATCTGGAGACTTAGTTAGATGTATTTATATATGTACTATTTCCTTGATGAATAGAACACTTAACATACAGTTTTTGGTTTGTGTGAAGAAACAATGTCTACTCTCCCATTTCTCTACATGGTATCATAGTTGGGCTAAGCTTGACTCCCTCACGAGGAGACCCAAGAAAATGAAACATGTGAGAATGCATTGGCCGTAGGAGTAGTTTCTTGTAACATGTGAGAATGCATTGGCCGTAGGAGTAGTTTCTTGTAGTTAGGAGAGTAGATAGTTTGTTGTGAGTGATTGTACAATGTGTCTATAGTATAGTTGTGTGGCAAAGAGAAGACTCCAGGTAAGGAAGGAGGCACTTGTGGGTGCATGAAAGAGAGGGCCTGTTGTGTGGTGGATTGAATTCGTCGTTGCCGGAGCCTTGCAATAAACTGATCACTGAGATGCACCTATTTGCACTGTTAAGGAAGATGTCCAAATACGTAGCTGAGGATTCTAGGAGGATCAATGGTGAACTTGGTGGAGGTGGGAAAAGAAGTTAGTGATAGCATGCCGTTGGGAAGTGGTGAATTTTCCATCATGAGACTTGTCCAGGGGAATACATAAATGGCCTTTTTTGTTATAGTTAGGGAAGATTGCATTGGCCTCTCACCAAAGATGAGCCGACCCTTAAAATCAACTCTCCTTACTACTTGTTCTCCCTTTTCCCTTCACCAGATGACCAAGAGGCCATAGATAAATAGAGATCCGAGATACTGAATTATAGAGTAATGTTTGCGGACGAAGAGGGCTTGGATTTGTTGGACACTTTCCTTTAGCAAAACGTGTGTCTATCTTTTCCTGCAAAAACTACATGCGGTGTATCCAAACCCACATGATGAGTGAAGGGTGGTTCATGTGGGAGAGAAAACCCAGAGGCGGGTACTGGACTATGTTGGAGTTACAGATGATATTTTGACCTTTGCAAGGAATATTTCTATGCATATGGATACTTAGCTAGATTTTCCTCTATTTTTTTGACAAAGATGATCCCAACGATTTCAATCTTTCAGGTATTCACAAAGAGCATGATTTGGCTATTGAATGTCTAGCCCCAAGGTTGGCTTCCCTAAGGATTGAACTTTGCCCAGGTTATATGAGTGTATTGGTGTAGGGCCATGCTCCTGAATCGTTGTGTCTAGATCAGATCTACCGTGAGTAGAAATGAGATCTGCCCATTGTGGAAGACATAACATAAGAATCAAGTATATGGTTAGTTGCGTGTTGTGCCAACACCCACGATGGACGTGCATTTCTTAGATCGCTTAGATAAGATCATTTATCTGAATTTGGATCCGAATGACAAGCTTCAATTTTGACTCAATAAGGTTGGAAATAGTTTGCTCCTGGTTAAGGATGAGGCAGAGGACATAATAGAGGTGCGAAGGGCCCCATGTCACTTCTACCACGGTCTACTCTACATCGAGCAATCACTTCATTAGTAATGCTAATGTGACAAAGAAATGCTTATTCCATTTAGTCTTTAATGCAAGTCACATGAATAAAAAATATATGATAGATAATGAAAAAAATAATAATAAAAGTAAAATGGAGAGGACAAAGAGGAAATTGAAGGGTTGGAGACGCTTTATCTTCCAACTATCCCCCATGCCAACCACTCATCTATTTACCCTTTCTCTACAAAGAGAAGGGGGCCCTTTGGTGGAGAGTGAAGGAAATACTGGCAAAATTTCTATTTGAAGACTGAAGATGAACTAGAGAGCCTGTAACCTACACATTGCCGATTAATAAAGAGCCTGACTGAAGTCTTTGAATGTTGGTTTTCCCAATTAGGTTTCCATGGTAAATTTGTTGTTCATGAGTGATTCTTCTATGTTGAGTTTTACTACTTTTTGCTATGTGATTCTTTTGTATTGAGTTTTACTACTAGTTGTGAGTTGTGGATATGTTTTTGAATGTCTAAATGCCCCAGTAGATGGTTTTCCATGGTTGTAGTAGGTAAGTTCCAATGGTACACACTCATAAATTCATTTTCTATTGAAATTAGATTAATAAAATAGTCAAATAATATACCTTGTCCATCCCTTTTAACCCATAATATCTATGACTATGGTTTGCGAACTATTGCAATGATTTTGCATGGTTTTTGTTCCTGAAATAGAGAGATTCAAATAGGGTTATTTTAATAAATTTGATAAAGTATTCGTGTTGGAGAAACATACATGGTATAAGTCCACTATTTACAGATCAATCGTTGTGAGAATAAGCACCACTATCTTCGTTTGAAAGCTTGTTATTGAGTATGGTGTTTAGCAAGAAGACATTACATTGGTATTAGTTTCTTTGCATTAGAATTGTTTAGTAGAAGCAATTTTTGTGAGTGTTGCAAGCATATTAGCGTTATCCTATGTTTATGAAATAAAAATGAAGACGATGACAATATAATTTTTCATTCTAAGAAGTCCACATTTTGAAGACAAGAAGGATGTAGTGGAAGATAGATAGTTGTTCAACAGTCCAGGATGCGTGTGGATTGCATAAACTATACCTCATTCGAGTTAGAGATATGCATGTGGGGATTTCTATCCAATAGTTCAGGGGATATCCAGGATCTGGAAGTTTGGTATCATACCTTTACGAGGGTTATAATACATTTCAAGTGCTAATGATATCCAATGATGTTGGGAACTTGGATTATAGTTGAGAGACTATATATTTTAGTGGAATATGGAGCATCTTGAAGGAATCTTACCGATCCAAGAAATTTTTTCAAAGAGTAGCTTTTGACGAATGTTTGGTTATGTTTCTTGTTCATTCAGTGTGTGTTTTCTTTCTATGAGTTTTTTTTCAATAATGTAAGCCTTAAGAGGGGGTGTTGGAATGTAAGGCTTACATACATAATAAAGTCATGTTCTATAAGTGACTAGTTTAATGTGTGAAGCTTGATCATACAATAAGGTTGTGATTGTTAATGTAATTGGTCATTGTGAGGTAGAGTTTGTTCTACATGAGTTGTTTGATTCTAAGTTTTAGGAGATTGTTCAAGATCTAGTTGGATGTGAGAGATTATCTCCAACTATCTCTCATATTCTAGTTTGTGGTAGATATATTCACTCAACGACCTAAGATAGTGTGTTTATCTTGAGGCTTAGCTTGATGTATTTATATATGTACTATTTCCTTGATCAATAGAACAAGCAAAACACCGTTTTTGGTTTGTGTAAAGAAACAATGACTACTCTCCTTGATGAATAGAACTATGATTGCTAGCTTTTGACGTGGTGTAAACCCTCATAGGGTTGCTCGATGCTCACATGGGGATTTTTGTATGGATGCTTCTAGAAGAATTTTCTCTTTAGGTATGGATTTTATGTTTTAAATAAATTGCTTATAGATATACATATGTTGATAGTGCTTTGGATGGATGTTCTTTTTGCTCCAAGAAAGAGTGGTTACAATCTGCTGCTTTTGATTATTGTGAAAATCGAGGATGTGGACATAAACAATGTTTATCCCTTTGACGTCTTCTTTTCTTTTGATAATTTTAAACAACATTAGGTCAAATCTAGAAAATGTTAGGGTCTATGCCAAGCCATTTTCTTAGAACGTGGTGAATAGGTCTCAACATAAGAGGGTGCACCAAATGAATGAAGAAAGATATGCACTCCAAGTGTTTGTCAAGACTCCCATTTGAGGTAGTGTAAAGATACAAAGGTTGCAATCTCTCCAATTTAAATATACATTCCAAGTTCCCAGAGAAATGCAAGCTTTCAAATCATGATAAAATTTCCCTGAGTAAAAACCTTGATGTTCTGGATGCACTCAGAGATTATGTCGTTGATTTAAAATTAAAGCTAGAGCACTTGTAGTGGATCTCGACATATCAACAAGGATTACTATCTGGAAATAAGTAGATCGAAGATCATGCTTGTTTATCTAAATATAATAAATGCAAATATTAAACTCTATTTTTTGTTCTTAAACTACATGGAGGAAAGACCCTCTTCTTCAAAGCCAATATCCTTCTCAGATGTAGTTAAATCCAAGCTCACTTTGCAAGCAACTACAACACCAGTGATGCATATCCATGATTTGGTTGAAAATTTTGATGAGGTTCTAGCTCTAGATGTTTCACATTCAGAAGTTGATGTAATGCCCCGTTTTGACCTTACTACCTGAACTATAACTATATGTTGTATTTGCTTATTATTGTGAGACTTCGTCAATTTGATGACACTGTGGACATATGGTTCTATTAATTTTTTGACATATATATGTGTGTGTGATGTTAATGTTATGATATGTATTCATGTTTTGATATATATTCATGTGTTAATTATGTCTCTTGCATGCAAATTACTGAATGATGGGTACGTGGATACCAGGTTAAAAGTTATATGTTGAATGGATAAATGTGATACTAGGTGCATGGTACATAGAAATGATTTGCTTATTATTTCTTAATAATGAAATGTATATATACATGTCAAGGATTTGCACAATATTCTCGATCGTATGTTGGAGACTAACTTACATGTTAAAATGGCTAAGTGATAGCTAGATCCTATGAGGTGGGAGTACCTCAGGGACATGGATTCCGAAAGATAAATGGTATGCAAGTGATGCATTACTTATTTAACACGATTATTGTATTTATTATCATGATGTGTGGGTGGGGTAGGGTTTCAGGAAACTCAACCACCCGAATTGGTTATACGATGACAAACTGAGTACAAGTCGCAACGTAGTCACTATGTCGGTGTAGACATAGTCCCTTGTTCCATTGGGGGGTTGGAGGATTTACCCACCGTTTATCCCCAAAACCCGGAGTCATGGGAGGGTTGTGCTACGATGCACTCCCCAAGGTGTGTGATGATGACTGGTGGGTGACTACTGGGCAATCTTGGTCGATGTGGTTGACACTTTCACTTACGGGTTCTAGCTGGAGCCAGTCATGGCATGACACTTCAGGGTAGTCCAATAGAGGAAGGATAGGATGTGGAAGTTAGTTGTGAACTAGATAAACATAATAGGTCGATAGGTGTACCATGAAGTTAGGAAGAAAAACTTGCTTAGCTATGTATGTTGAAAATCTTTGTTGATTCATGTGTCATAACTCAGTAATGTATGAATTGTTCATCAGTTAATAAGATACAGTTAGTTAAAATATTGTACATTGCAAATTGTGTTTAAGACTACGTCAGTAAACAATAAACTTGTGTGAATATGAATGTTGTGTGGTTTAGTACTATTAGTGTACCTACACGACACATGTAAACATTATCCAGGTTTGCATAACTCGTCTATATATATGTATATATACTTGTATAAATTTTATGTCATGATGAGCTAGATGAGCCTTGATGTTTTGTAATTATAACGAGTTACATTGTACATGTTATTCATTAAGTTATGAACTGATAACATTGAGTCAATTTATTAATGAAGGGTTTGATTCTGATTAAGGTTAATTAGTAATTTCAGTCATCATTAAATAAATATTAATTAAGTTAATTCTAAATTACTTGGAGTGATTGTTGAATGAAGCACTGGTTAAGGAATGTTAAATAAGTGTTAATGATATTAGTTAGTTCAATTACCTCGTTATTAAAGGATAATGGTGTTAATAATATTAATTAAAATATTATTAACTTGATTCATTAAAAATTAGCTATGTGTTAATAATGTTAATTAATATTAATGAGGCTATTATTATCTTGAGTAATAATTGTTAATTAGTTTAATTAATATGGTACTAGGTGAATGAGTTTGACTAAGTCTTAAATAATATTATTTAATTAATATAATATATATATTGATCAATTTTAATTATAATTATTATGATTATGTCTAAATTCATTTGAAATATAGGGTAAATACATAAATAGTTACCACATTCAAATTATAAAACAATATGTTAAAATATGTTTTGGAGTTTATTTAATAAAAAATATAAATTTAATTGTGGAATTTTGAATTGTATAGACAACAAATGATAACTAGTAATTAATGAGGATAAGTTGTATAAATGTGAAACACTTATGGTTGGTAGGTGAACCAACCCAAGCACTATTATATAATAAATTATAGTTTGAGTCAAATTGTTGGGCTCAAGGAAAACTGGGGAAAGGTGAAACATTTACTTCGGGGGATAAGGGTATTAATGGTAGGGAAGAGTCGATGGGAAGGGGAATAAGGCCGGGAAGAGAATTGGGAAAGGAGATTGTTTTTGGAATAGAGAAAGGAGGATTGAACAAAGGAGACGGAGGGGAGATTGTTTTATGTTGTGATGAGCTAGATGAGCCTTGATGTTTTGTAATTATAATGAGTTACATTGTACATGTTATTCATTAAGTTATGAACTGATAACATTGAGTCAATTTATTAATGAAGGGTTTGATTCTGATTAAGGTTAATTAGAAATTTCAGTCATCATTAAATAAATATTAATTAAGTTAATTCTAAATTACTTGGAGTGATTGTTGAATGAAGCACTGGTTAAGGAATGTTAAATAAGTGTTAATGATATTAGTTAGTTCAATTACCTCGTTATTAAAGGATAATGGTGTTAATAATATTAATTAAAATATTATTAACTTGATTCATTAAAAATTAGCTATGTGTTAATAATGTTAATTAATATTAATGAGGCTATTATTCTCTTGAGTAATAATTGTTAATTAGTTTAATTAATATGGTACTAGGTGAATGAGTTTGACTAAGTCTTAAATAATATTATTTAATTAATATAATATATATATTGATCAATTTTAATTATAATTATTATGATTGTGTCGAAATTCATTTGAAATATAGGGTAAATCCATAAATAGTTACCACATTCAAATTATAAAACAATGTGTTAAAATATGTTTTGGAGTTTATTTAATAAAAAATATAAATTTAATTGTGGAATTTTGAATTGTATAGACAACGAATGATAACTAGTAATTAATGAGGATAAGTTGTATAAATGTGAAACACTTATGGTTGGTAGGTGAACCAACCCAAGCACTATTATATAATAAATTATAGTTTGAGTCAAATTGTTGGGCTCAAGGAAAACTAGGGAAAGGTGAAACATTTACTTCAGGGGATAAAGGTACTAATGGTAGGGAAGAGTCGACGGGAAGGGGAATAAGGCCGAGAAGAGAATTGGGAAAGGAGATTGTTTTTGGAATAGAGAAAGGAGGATTGAACAAAGGAGAAGGAGGGGAGAAATAAATTACAGCAAGAGGAGGTTAGTAGACTTGAGGGAGAAGCACTGGTTGGTGGAGGCTTGTACTCAGTTTGGTCTCAGGGGTCCAAGAGGAAACTATTGGAGCTGGGTGGTCAACGAGACCTCTCTAGTTGGCAGGGAGGCATACCAAGTTTGACGGTTGACTAAGGGTTGGGAATTTTCCATTTACAAGTATTTTATTAATTGTTGTTTTCATTAAATATCATTCAAATGTTTCCCTGCAAGAACAGATATCACACTTAAATTTTGAATTAGATTAAACTCTAGATTATGATACCCGAGTTATACTTGCAAATAAATGAAATTTCATATTATATTAGCTTCACATTTACACAACAAAACTATTACCTGCATAGTAAAACTTAAACTAAACCTAAGGAGACATTGAAACAATTTACACATAATATATATAAATAGCTTAGATGATGTATTATTAAACCGAGGAACCTGGGAGGGTTCCTACAGTTGATGAGATAACCTTTACTATCATTACTCTACAATTATATGTAGATTAAATGGATTTTAGCCTCACTTTGTAGATTTGTATCAATGCATTTTTACAAATGGGACCAAACTATGTGAGGTACATCTATGTTCCAAAGGGTTCTTTATTGTTCAATTTCCAACTAAGGAAGACAATCAAATGTTATTAATGGGGTCCTAGTTCTGGGGAAGAAAAACATTGTTTATGACCCCATGGTCTCCCAAATTTGACTCAAACATGATGTTGGTGTCCAAAATGTTGGTTTGGGTTTGTCTTCTCAATATGCTCCTTCATGTTTGGCATTACGTAATGTACCAATCAATTTTGATTGTACACTAACTGACTCTCCTACCAAACTTAAAGGAAAAACAGTGAAACAAATGACTTGAATGGCTGTAGAAAGGATTAAAAAATATTAAATGACTGTCAAATATTAGTTTAGGTTCGCTCCAACAAGTTTGAAAAATTTCTGAGGAGGTTTCAAAAGCAAACAAGCAAAATTGTCTCCCAGGACTGCACAACTAGTTCAACTTCTGGATTTTCCAAACAGGGGGAGAAGGATTCAAATTATTGGTTTCCAAAATGGAATGAGTGGATTGACATGTTAAGTGGCATAATCAACTGAAAGAAACCAATTTGGAGTTGTATAGGTTCATTTATTAATCAAACTCTAAAAACTAGCTAATTTTCATGGCAATCTGAATTAGGTGCAAGAAATTGGTATGAAAATTAGACTTCTCTTTATTAAATCTGAAAAATGGACTTCAGAGGTTCAACATTACATTAATGATAGCCAACAGTAGCTGAAATGCATCTCATAGAAGACTCAGGAAAGAAATACATGAGAGAAGGAACTCTCCATCATAGAAAAAACTAGAAATCATGAGGAATTCGAATGGGAGGATTTTCCATCTCTACAAACAAGCTCGAACTTCATTGGATCAGACTTCAGGACCTGCAATAAAATCAATGAATAAGACTAGATGTCATCATCCTCTCAGAAGAAGCAGGGGCACATCTCCCAACTTGGACTAGGGGCACATATCCCAAGTCAAAGAGGCAAAATTGCACTCAATTCAATTCTCAAACTGTCCAAAGATGGGAAAGTGGTGCACACTCCTTCTGTTATAGATTTAAGGTGACTTGTGGAGCAAGTCAACTAGGCTAAAGCACCCTCATGGAGTGGATAAGGATAGCTTGCTTTCAAGCTTTTCTTTTTTGCTTTGCTTTTTGCCTTTACTTTATCCTGCTTTTGCTTTCTACTTTTGCTTTTGATTTTCTATCCTGCTTTTTGCTTTTGACTGCTTTTTCCCTCTTTTCTACCTTATCCTGCTTTTTCCTGCTTTTATTCCTTATCCTGCTTTCTGCTTTTGTCTGTTTTTATGCTTTATTATGCTTTTCCTGAGCTTTACTGCTTTTCTCCCTTGTGCTAGCTTTTCCTTTCTTTTTCCTGCTTTCCTAGCTTTAACTGCTTTCAAATTTTCTTCTTGTGCAAGCTATCTCTTGGTCAAAGCTTATCCTCTAATGCGCCCTTGTGGATCATTATTCACTTTATTTCATTAAGATAAATATTTATTAATGAAAAATAACTTTTGTCAAGTGCATCTCAAACTTAAGGAAGTAAAATTAAATACTTTGGCAATTAATGCCTCAAAACTTAACCCCTCATTAATTAATTAATTCCAAACTATCACTAGGATCCATGGGGTTGAATGTGTGACGGTGGACCATGATGGTATCAAAAAAATGGGGACATTACACATTATTTAGTCTTTAAAGGTATTGGGAACTTGTTGGGTAGATATTTAAAAAAAACCGACATTGTGTGGGAAGAGATAGGATGTTCAAGAGGTCTAGGATGCCTTGAAGTGCGAGGGAACTCAGCTCAATTATGTGTAACTTGAGTGGTTTCAAGGAAAAGTTGTTACCCTCCCAACCTGAGTTCAAATCCCACTTTGTGACATGGTTTCTTTTAGTGAGTCAATTTTTGATGAGCTATATATTATGTTCTATTAATGAAGTGTTGACCTGACCTTGACATAAATAATCTAGGGTTTGCGCGAGGTACCATCCTCAGAATGAGGGGAAATGCCAGAGAAGTTCCCTCTGAGATATATTACCTAGGTAAAAGAAAATGATGTGAATGTTCACTTATGCTTACATATGCATGGAAATTGAACTTAGTTAAGGTCTTCCAGATAAGTTGATATTTAAACAATGTGAAATGCAATGGATTCATATATTGGACTATGAAAACACTACTTTTTGTTTCTATATCTACAAACAAATTGGTCATGTTCAGAACTCCTACCCTCAATCTAGTGTTCATTAAAAAGGAAACAATATCACCCTTCCAAATCCAGAAGTTGGAAACCATATGTATGAAGATGATTCTGTGGAAGAATTTTTGGCCATTAAAGTTATTGAAAAGGGTACTAATGATGGATTAAGAAAATATAATGCATATTTACAGATGCCTATGGAGATTCAAGAAAAAATAATGCACCAAGGGATTCTTCCAATGAGAGAGGTAGTTGCAAATGAGGTTCCAATTGGAGGAATCAAAAGAACTCATGAATATGAATCTTTGATTCAAATAAGGATCAATGACTAATCGATAATGTTGATGTACAACTTACCCATGAGTGTCCACCTATAGCAGGTTGGAGAGAAAGGAAGTCAATAACACGAAAGGGAAAAAAGGTAGACTAAAGAAAATGTTCCTTATGGATGTTGATAAAATGTTATTGAATCATTTTCATAATGTAACCTTTTATTTATAATTAATGAGAAGTTATAGTTTTTTTTGAGGAAAAAGAATCAAACATTTATTTTCAAAATATTTCCAAACCCTAGCAAATTGACACACCATTCCAAGTTGAAGGCATGGACTAGCCACCTTGCAACTCTCTATTGTTTTGAAAAGTAATCAAAGTACACGTAAGAGAGAAAGACCATGAAGCTAGTAATGTTGATCGCTAAAATAGAATATGATGATTTGATAATTTAATGTCATACAATCATGGTAAAAATGTTTGTTTCATCAATTCGAAAAACTCCACTCAATTTCAACATTTATAATGAAACAATGTACATCTAGAAGTTTAAAGAAACTATCCATTCGTCAACAAATTATTTTTTGATATTTCCCAAAACATGGAACCATTAATGACTTCAGTGAAGATGAAAATATGCATAGCATAACTAAGGATTATGTCGATAAAATTACTAATACGTTTTAAATTGGCATGTATTAATACTTCCATGTCTTTAACTTTCTCTTGGATACGTAGAACATTTTTCGTCTAAGTATATGTTAAGAACTTACATATTATTTTATCTACTAATTTCACTATTAATTTATCTATCAACATCTCTATGATTTCTGTCAAGGACGGTTGTTAGGAAATATTGTACTATATAGTTGACAAAACCCAGATTTCACTAGTATATATATTTGTATATGTCCATATTTCTTTAAGAGGGTTGATAGTTTGATCAAGGTGGTTGTTAATAGGAAATTTCTTTGAAAAGATTGGTCATTTGTCTTTAATATGGTTGGTCATCTGAACAAGGGTTTTGCTTAGACAAAGTAGATTATTAGTAATGAGGGGTCAAGGCCTTGGATGAATTTGTCTCGTAGGGTCTCATGCTTGATATTGCTTAACCTTACAACCCACTTGCTCCCTATTCTTGTTCGGAACATGTAGTGATTAATCATAAAAATGTGAGAATTTAAATATAAAAGAATAAAGTCAACAAAGCAATATTCCCTAGCCAACTTCTGCCAGACAATGCACCATCTTAGTGTATGACCATCACTACAATAGTAGAAGTTCAAATTATAATAGTAGAGTTTCTTTTGGATGCATGTCTAACTTGAATACTATAAATAAAGACCCTTGAAAGCCTTTGGTAGTGTGGCTTTGTACACCAATTCCTTCTCTATGTTTTGTTTGTGTCCCTATTGTTTTACACGGTATCAAAGCTAGTTTGGGCTTGTCTCCCTGATGAGAGTGCCCAAGAAAATGAGAGCCCACGATTTATACTCCTATATATAATAGAGAGAGTACTAGATGTAGTTTAGGAAGAGTAGGTTGCAAAGTATTCTCTTGTTGCAAATCATTTGTTTTCTTGGTGTAACATTACAATATTGTGTCGTTTTGTTTCCCAAGTTGTAGTGTTTAGAGGATGTGTTAGGCCTGTAGTAGCATGTGTTGTGTTTGTTTGCAACAAAGTGTAGATCTAGCCTTGTGAATATAGTTTTCTAGCGTGGTGTGAGATAGTAAGTGTTGACCGCTAGATAAGTGTTGACTTCTTGTACACAAGGACAACTTTGTGAAATGCTTGATGTAGCTTCTATAGTGTTGGAGGCAAACAACTTGCAATTAGTAGGAGAATTAAGATAACAAAAAGGAAATGAAAGAAATTATGGACTAGATTGAAGGTGGATCTAATGATGCTATTGAAGGCATGGAAAATAGGTGATTGTTGTTTTTGTTCCAAGAGGTGTGTAAGTTGTTGTAATTTGCAATGCTAACAAAGCTATTGGAAGAAAATTTGCGGAATGTATGCTCCATGCTTGCACAATGTTCTCTTGTTGTAGAGCATTTGTTTTCTTGGTGTAACATTGCAATAATGTGTCATTGTGTTGCCTAAGCTAGTGTTTAGAGGATGCGTTAGGCGTGTAGTAGCATGTGTTGTGTTTGTTTGCAACAAAGTGTAGATTTGGCCTTGTCAATTTGTTGTTCACAATGATGGATTTGTGAAAGCCTTGATGTACCTTCTACAATGTTGGAGGTAGACAACCAACAATTAGTAAGGAAAGGAAGACAACGAATTTGAGATCATGAAAGAAATTGTCGACTAGATTGAGGTGGTGTCAAATGGCAAGTGTTGACTTCTTGTTCACAAGGAAGGCTTGTGAAAGCTTTGATGCATCTTCTACAATGTTGGAGGTAGACAACCTACAATTAGCAGGAGAATGAAGATAACGAAGAGGTCATGAAAGAAATTGTCAACTAGAATGAGGGTGGATTTGCCAATGCCATTGAAGACATGGAAAATAGGTTAATCTTGTTGTTTCTTTGAGAGGTGTGTAAGCTATTATAATTTGCAATGTTGACAGAGCTACTTGAAGACAATTTGTGGAGTGGATGCTCCATGCTTGTGTGCATATTGAGCTATAGTTCAACTCATCAAGGGTGCAACCGAGCTGGTGTTTGTAGGATTTTCCAAGGGTTGGTCATAGAATCCAATTGATGCATTAAAGAGAGTCTCTGACATATTGAGGGTGCAATCATGTTGTGAAGAATAATCGTAACATACCTATGGGAAAATTACTGGGTGAAGCATTAATTGGTTGTAGTTATGTGAAGTCTTCATTGTATATTGGTAGATGGGCTATTGTGGTTGTGTAAGATGGACTCCCAAAGTGTGGAAATCAACTTGTTCTTGTATGGCAGATGTTTGTGTCCAATATCTTCAAGTGCATAGATTGAGGTACTAGGTAATGACTTGAATATGCTAAGCAAAGAAAACTTTGATGATGTGTGGTGAAGTGCTCACACTTGCATGAACAACATTCATGAACATGGAAACCACAAGAGGCATTCTCATGATATAAGGAATCGTGGAATGGAGTATGTAGCCCGTGGCATGACATTTGAGCTTTGGCATGACCCATTGAATTGCAATTCCAAAGAAACAATGATAGGGTTATCCATAGGTTATCCTTTGAGGATAAGGATGCTGGTCAATGAAGTCAAAGGAGCTTCTACAAAACCCCATGTGTAGCTAACACCATCTTGAAAAGAGAAAGGCCCAACATATTGAATAAAGGTATAAGTCTTGTCTTATTTAGTGTGATCTTGGAATACCTTATCCACATTGACTTAGTGAGTAGTGATATGTGTCCCTATATTGTAAAAACATTGGTTTTCTCATTTTGGCTTGCAATTGTAATTGGTCACATGAGCTAGTCAAACTAGGTTGATAGTGGAGGGCATCATGTCTTTGGTGAAATCTTGTGCACAGAGTGTTTACACAAAGTCTTTGTAAAAGGTTTCAATGAGTGCAAATGAGGGATCGTGTAGTATGGTGTTTACCATTGGAATTGTAGTAGAGAAAGTAGTGTAGAATGGATTAGGGTGAGTCTAAGTTGTTAGCATGAGGTGTCATCCACAAGAGTCCAAGTTGTTAGGATTAGGTGTTAACCGATGACATTGTATCCCTTTTTTTAACCAACGATATGTTTAGCTAGTAAATGAACTCTTAAGGATGCTAAGCCATCAATGACCACAATATGTAAATCCAACTATTGGAATTGGATATCACATAGGGGAATGGTGTGCAAGAGGTGGAATCATGTTGTCCTCTATAGTGTGTATGAGAGGATTTCAAGGGGGAGTACCACAAACATGAATGGTGCCTAATTGAGGATAAAGGGTAAAAAATGTGTAGCAATATGTTTTGTTTTTGTATCTTAGTGTTTTACAAAAGATAATTGTTTATATTTTGATGAATTATATAATTTATGACAATTGGATTAGGCTCTTAATCTGCTTGACCTTCTGCAACCACAAAAATATGTTCAACATCATCTCTATGCTCCCCTACCTAGTTTCTATGTGTTTCCCATCATTAGCCATATCTAGGCAAAATATAGATTTGTAGGCAAGACTCCTATGAATTACATTTTAGCAAAACCTGGCATGCTTCTACCAAATCCACTTCCAGTTACTAGATGTATGAGTTAGAGCTTTGTGTCGGTACCTTCATAATAAATTGATGGGTGAAAAAAGCACTATGATGATCCTTCTACCACAAACCTGAGATTATGAAAAGAAAGAGAACCTTGTTCCTAATATAGGGATCAATGCTAAGCAATTGGCCCAAAAGTTCCTAGAAGACTTCTGATATCATATACTTTTCAATCAAAGGGAGTAATGTGGCAGAATCAATAAAGCCAAGCCTTCGTTCTTTTTGAGAAAGACAGAGTGTTTTATAAAACCCTACTCTGCAACTCTAACTACTTGTTAGTTATCCAGTTAAATTTCTAGCTATGTTTGTGATAAACAATTGTTTAGGAGTATAACATGTGGAATTTAACAGTTAGGAACAAGTATTTCCTTCATGGATGTGGCAAGTTCGAATCCACAGGGGGAAGAAGATATATATACCTCTATAAACTAATGCAAAATTTAACTTTAAAATATACCTTAAAGCTTTCCTCCCTGAATATACAAAATTACAACTCCAAATTCTAATCCGGAGTCCAAGCAATATGCATTACCAGGCCGAATTCCATGGGATTGAAAATGCATTACATCATTGCATTGCATCACCAACTAAATACAAATTCAAGAGTAGTGTGGCGGCCTACTCTAAGCCGGATTCAATTCATAAGTGGTGCTGGGAGGCAGTTGTAAGCGCAAAATGGGCTATGCCCAACACAAATTCAAAGCCAGACTGTCTATCCCACAGAGCGAAATTCTTGAATCTGCCAATCCGTTGGAAAATCAAGTTTGTTAGACTTCCTCAAAATCCAGCCTGAGCAAAACCATCATGGTATGGAAGGACAAATCAGAGATTTCTTCAAATCCTGTAGCAGGAGGAGATAATTTTAACTTAGAACCGTTCCACTTTCGGCTCCATTGTGGATATACAATACGGTGCCGCTATTTCTGCATGTTTAATGCAGAATTAGTTGGCAGCTCTTCTTTGATTACATTGAAAGGCGAAATCACAACCTTATGTTTTCGGTTTTATTCAGCAGTAATATCTTCTTTCCACACAGTGCATGCATAGGAAAACAGTAACACCAGAGATGTTTGGTTTTAATTCAGCAGATGGAAATAGATATTTTGTCATGGATTGCCATATTGCATGAAGATACAATATTAGGTATTTGGCATCCATTCACTAGTCCATCGAATTCAGAGACCATAGTACATATTTGCTCTGCATTGGAACTTTGGGCTTCATTAACAGGATAAACATGAGATTGCAGTGCCTCTTCGTTTATAAAAGTAGTCTGCACTTTTCTATCTATAATGCAAGAAGGGTATGTCTGCACTTGTTTGTCCATGATTGATAGAGAACAATCCTCATCCTCTTGCCTTGTAGTATTCAGAGAATCATTAGCTTCAACAAGCACTGTAAATGCAGGGCTAGAATCCTTGGTACATGTTTCTGCAAAATCCCTTCTGCATGTTGAATCCCTTCTGTATGTTTTTGCATGTCCTGTAAACACAACAAAATTACTTACCTGATCAGCCACATGGGGTTTTAATCTTAGAATATAATAGACACCATTTACAATATATGCATTCATCATAACACTGGTTCAGGCATAAGGGAAGGAAGGAGATTTTATAGTCTCAGAAACTATTCCAGTACCCCATAGGATAGGGGTATCACACTGTTGTTATTCATATTAATAATTACATTCACATGCACACAGCATATAGAGCATGGACGGGAAGGCTGAGACAACAAACATAATCACCCCATAATCAAATATATTAAAATTAATAGGGAGTCCACGACAGTGGTCTTTCAAATCCCTCAGGAATATTTTTTTTGCAGTGTTTTAGCACTGCAAAAAGGCTGAGATTGTTAGCTTCAAGAATTTGATACCCATCCATGTCTGTGTTAACAAATTTGAGGTTAAGAATCAAGATAGATAGTAGTATCCCACTGTTATTATACATGTTATTATTAATTTATTTACACTCACATGCACATAGAGCCCTGGAGTGGAAAGCTGAGCCTTGAAACATAATCACCCCGCAAGTAATCCTATTATGTTAGTATGGAGGCCACTACCTCTATGGACTCCTCAGCAGACCTATCAAATTCCTTGAGGCAGCAATATTTATGCTCCTCATCAAGTTCCTCCCAGAATATATTTTCGCAGTGTCACCTTTTAAGAATTTGATACCCTTCTCTGTATCTTTTTCAACAGATTCACGGTTAAGAATTAACATAGATAGACGTATCGCACTGTTATTATTTACACTGACATGCATATAGAGCACATAGAGGCCTGGAAGGAAAGGCTGGGGCAGGCAATATAATGGCCTCACAACCAATCCTATCCTATTATGTTAGTAGTGGGGGCACTACCTCTGTGGATTCCCCCTTGTCCTACCAAATTCCTTGAGGCAGCAATTTTTATGCCCCTTATCAAAAACGAATATTTGTTTGCTGTGTTACCTTGACATTGTTACCTTTAAGAATTTGATACCCATCTCTGCACCTGTGTTTACAGATTCAAGGTCAAGATTCAAGATAGAGAAACTTTGAGATCGTTACCTCAAGAATTTGATACCCATCTGTCTCTGCATAACAGATTGAAGGTTAAGCATCAAGATAGATAGAACCAAGGTTAAGAATCAAGATAGATAAATCTGAGGTTAAGAAGGATATGTGCTTGGATCCTTGCAGATGGGTAAGCTCAAGGTTAAGAATTAACAGAGATAGACGTATTGCACTGTTATTATTTACACTGACATGCATATAGAGCACATAGAGGCCTGGAAGGGAAGGCTGGGCAGGAAACATAATGGTCTCACAACCAATCCTATCCTATTATGTTAGTAGTGGGGGCACTACCTCTGTGGATTCCCCCTTGTCCTACCAAATTCCTTGAGGCAGCAATTTTTATGCTCCTTATCAAAAACGAATATTTGTTTGCTGTGTTACCTTGACATTGTTACCTTTAAGAATTTGATACCCATCTCTGCACCCACCTTGACATTGTTACCTTTAAGAATTTGATACCCATCTCTGCACCCGTGTTAACAGATTCAAGGTCAAGATTCAAGATAGAGAAACATTGAGATTGTTACCTCAAGAATTTGATACCCATCTGTCTCTGCATAACAGATTGAAGGTTAAGCATCAAGATAGATAGAACCAAGGTTAAGAATCAAGATAGATAAATCTGAGTTTAAGAAGGATATGTGCTTGGATCCTTGCAGATGGGTAAGCCTTGGTTTCCCTGAGCTTAACATGATTCTATGCTTGATCCGCCTTAACATGGATTCATTCTTAGATGGCCTGGATTGCTAGTTTTCCCTTAAAATGGATCTATTCTTGGATGGCTTGGATTGCTAGTTTCACAGGGAGAAGTGAGGTTCTTTGCAGCATATGTGGGGGAGATGGAGAGTTGCCCACCGTGAGCGAGACTATATGTCCTGTGTTTGTTATCTATCCATGGTTTATTTATGACAATTTTAGATCAGTATGGTAAACATGTAAGAACTAACAATAAGCAATAACCATAGCATCAAGGCTAATAAATCCCTTACCTGGGTTGTAGAATTGGGCTTGCTTTGAAATTATAGCAGGCATGCATTTAAAGCTATTCTGCCCCATGTTGACAACCACAGTCACATCGCAGTCGGCTCCAATGGTGGGGAACATACGATTCTCAATACTATCTCCATCTCCAAATTCAGTGAACACGGGAGGACTATTGTTTTGAGTAAAATAAAAAACTCCTTGGTTAATATCATATCCACAACCCACGGTGGCTCCGATTCTATTCCAGGGATTGCCGAAAGAACATACTTCTCCTTCATCTCCATTGAAGATCTCGCCTCCCTTAGAATGAAATCCAATCGAAGTAGCATCTAGACCAGGCAATCTGAAAGGAGGGGTCGGTCTTCTAGCCAACCCAATAGCCAAATTGCCATCAACAATCCCAGCACTCTTCTTCTTCTTCTTCTCATTGGGTCTGTAGGCAACTATGGAAACCTCAAAATAGTTACAAGCAACCCTAAAGCCCATATCCTCATTGCCATGGATTAGAGGAAGAAAGCACTGAACTGACTGCGGTTTTCTCCTGTAGCCAATCAAGGGATTGAAATTGACTTCCTGCAGACCACACGAATTTAATGCAATCAGAGGCTCTGGGGACTGAAAGGTTTCGGTGCTGAGTCCATTGAATTCGTCGGGAAGTCCAGAGAATTTGAAATGCCAGGCTTCCCAGCCCTTGCCTGCATTGATCCAATCGTCTGCACAATCAAAGGCAACGATAGGATTCTGTGCTCTCCATTGCCTTGCAAAGCTGGCTCTTCGCTCCCGTAATGTTTTCTCTCTTATTGACAGGAAATGGAAGGCTGCGCAGAAGATGCACCAGAGAGGGCCACAGCATAGGATAAAGAAGAGAATGATGGAAACGATTATGAGAACCAGGACGTTTATATCCATTTGATTTTTTTTTGTAATACTTCTATCCCCTACCTGAATCTATTAGCTATTAGGGTTTGGCTAATGGATCATCACTCTTCTAACATGTTGGTTGGAGTTGATGGATTATCACTCCTACAACATGTCAAATGTCAACATGAGAAATCCCAGGCAAGGAACACCATCCATTGAAAGTCAAATCTGTACTAGTCACGAAAAAATCCCATCAATTAAGCGCTGGACTACAGCTCAACTGACGAATGCATTTGATTTTACAAGCAGTCACCCAATTTTTTACCAGAGGGAGATTGAAACGTTTGAGACGTCTCACTTCTGAACTCTTAAATAAAACGTCTGTAGAAATTCCTTTCGAATCGAACCCGAGCCGAGTCAACTAACCGAAACGAATCCATTTATTGAAGAAGAAAAACAGCAGAGAAATGAACGGAAATGGAGTTCCAGAATTTTAGAAGGATTCTTCGTTTAAATTTAAGCATTTATGTTGTAGAGATTCGTGCGGATGAATCTGCGGATTCTGTCTCCTCCAAATCTTTGCGGCGTTTTTTGAAAATAAAAACAGAGCCGTTGAGATTTAAATTTGCGGGTTGAACATATCCACTCCTATGGATTTGGTTTTAAATGTGGGTGAATATTCTAGATTTGATTTAAATACCCTAAAATGGATAGCAAAACCTAATAATGCACTTAATCTTAAAATGCATTGTAAAATATAACTTCAATTAAAAAAATGATTTAATTTACACTCTCCATATTATTATTAGTCATTAATATTGATTTTAAGGTATACATTTTCTCTTGGAAGTGTCAAAATGGATAATTATTATTTTTTGCCTTTATAAATTGATATGGGAAAATTAAATGTAAACTTCCAAGAAAAATGTGAGTTGGTACAGGAAAAAGACATGTAAACTTCCAAGAAAAATTACTCCGATGAGTTGGAATACTGAAAAGTCAATACAAATTATTTTTGGATACGGATCCCTCATTTAAAAAACAGTGTGAAACATATATATTCCTTACATTAATGGGCATAGAGAAAATAAAATACTATATATATAATGGACAATTAAGGTGTGGCTCTTATAGTTCATAAATTATTTTAAAAGGTACAATTTTTTATGAGTAGGATGTATTTTTTACATGGACTGTCAACCAAATTGAGAAACAAGCATGTGAACCAGTGTAACTTTTCAAAATGGGGTACTTTTATTTTCAATCAAAGGGAAATTTTCCATTGGGGATTTGAATTTGTGTAGTGAAAGTGCAAAACTTACCTCCTAATTATTTTGATGCACTTCCTAAATAAATATGCGTCTTTTGTGGATTGTTACCCAAATTTAAGAACATGCATGTAAACAAGTGTAACGTCCTAAAATGGGGACACCTACCCTTTCAACCAAGACATAATGGGAAAATATCCCATTGGGGATTTGAACTTGAAAGGAGAAAGTTCAAAACTTTCCTCCTAACCATTAAGTCTATTGCCCCTCAATTATTAGATTCCAAGTTTATAACATAATATCACTTTTTTTGAAGGTATAGATTTTGATGCAAATGCTAGATACATATAATTTCTTTCTTACCCAAATTATAACCAAACATTATATCTTAATATTATTGACATGCATGTGCAACATATAATCTTGCTTATTGTAACGCAAGTGTTTCAACTTGCCACTAGATTACAACCTTACACATTAAATGCTTGTTTCCTCAACAAAAAATAGTTTAGATTCTCACGAGATTTACTCCTTCTAGTGATCTCTACATTGTAAATACCTTTAGTGATCTCCTTCATTGTTGTAATTATCTTACCATTGTAATTAGTTGGCATATACAATTAAGTGAGATATCGTAAAAGAGGTTTGACTAGTTTGGGGGCAATTTTTATGTGCATGGCCTTAAAAAATTGGATGGCTGGAGGGTTTGGTGGAGGTTATAACATATGACCATTGGTAATAGAGGGTTTAGTGGAGGTTGTAACATATGCTCATTATAACTTAAAAAATTGCATGGCTGAAGGTTATAGAGGGGGTTTTCTTACAGGGCACATAAATAATGTGAATGCACATGTGCTTATTAAACATACACAAACTGGTGCATAAAATTTAAATTGTATGCACCAGTGCATCGTAAAACACCATACACTAGTGTGTTTTAAACATACACGCACTAGTGAATGCAATTTAAATTGTATGCATTGATACTTTTTATTTAAATATGAATTCCCTGTGCATATTTGTGTTATAAATCACCAATGCTTATTATCCTTGTTAAACAAACCAGTGCATACGATTTACAAATACACATCGATGCTTACATTATGCTCTCCATCGTTGTGTCATGTAAATTTAGCGGTGATGATAATTTCCATTGAATTACCATTTCTTGTGGGCTTCGGTGCACTTGGTATACATAATAGCACAAGTGAGAATGCTATATATAAAGCATTGGTGTTTATTATTACTTGAGCACCATGATATCAATGCATTAATCACAAGAAGATGCACTGATGCAGTTTATCCAATAAAAAATACCAATGTGTAATATCTCACAACGTAAAAATGTTAGTTTTCAGAATTTACTTCAATCTGATCTAGGATCTTAACTGAGAGAACAACATGTACAGCATATCTACAGCATATCAATCATGGACACAATAATGCAAGCACACAAGAGACAAAAAGTTTACTTGGGGAAAACCATAAAGGTGAAAAACCCCAATAACTTCCTCAAAGATAGATAGAGCAATGATACAACCAAAGTACAAGAGATAGTCTTCTCCTAGCAGCAGAGCCTCCTCCTCACAAGTGTGCCACTTTCTGAATGAGAGAAGTGTGTGTAATGAGTGATCAAATAGAGATCTCCCGATCTCTATTTATACTTGTCATGTCCTGCCCAATAAACTAATGGGGCCTACATGTCTAGCTTAACCCATGGTTAACTTAATCTGGGCCAACCCCACACTTGGTGGTCTAATAACCCTTTTACCCACATGACTCATACAGGGCCGACCCCATCAAGGTGGTCTAATAACCCATCGGCAAGTTAACACACTTGCGACACTTGTCAATACAAATGACGACACTTCCTTATAGAGGAATAACACATCTCTATAAGGGTACAATATATATATATATATATATATATATATATATATATATATATGAAATACATTCCGAAGTTACATATACATCAGCAAAAAATAACTGCAACATTAATGATTTACATATACCCCACACCATTCAATGAGTTCAAAAAATTACAATGTACCAATATGTTTATATTTTAATTAATTGTTTTTTTTAAATATTTCAATTAATCATAAAAAATAAGATAATTTTTATTAAAAAATGATATTTTAATTTTAATTATTGAGTTTGGATACTATGATCGGATTACACATCTATTATTGTAATATTTAATAATTCATATTTAATCATCCATATATTTAATCAATAATTTAACATGTTACAACATGCACAATGCAATAGCCCGCACAGGTGTGGCTCATTGGCGCTTCACTTGATATGAAGTCACATGTTGTAAATTGGAGGTCACGAGTTCAAATCACACCCGGCTTTACCCATGTCCCATGCTTGCGGGGTGTGTGGGGCACCTAGGGGTATAGTGGTAGCGGGATTGGATCCCTGGACCCTATGTCACGCTAGTACCAGCCCAGTCTTTAGTTGTCGATTCCCCTAGCACAAAAGAAAACATGCACAATGCAATAGAATAAGAAACTCATTTTATTATATATGAATAAAAAACACTTCGTCATACAAAATGGGACAGCATAAATGTTTACAATAATCAAAATGTTAGTATATAATTTTTACACGTATTATTAACCTGTGGTCATCCAATCACAACAATAAGTCCAATACATTAAACAAAATGTCTAATTTTCATAGACAAACATTTCAAAACATACAATTTGCTAGAATATTCAATTATATTGATAATTATTCTTCACTCGAACTAGTGTCATTGCTTGAGCTACTTGTATGCCTCATTTTTCATCACTTGGGTTATTTGACCCAACCTTTTGTTGATTCACTTGTTTTTGTCCCTTATTTTCATTTTCCATCTACAAACATAGAAATAAAGTGTAGTGACTTTATCTACATTTATAATATAATATACATGAACATGTAAATTGAGAAGTGTACCATAGCAAAAAGTGATTCATAAACAATGCAAATTCTTTCAAAATCATTCCTCTTGTCATCTCTCAACAACTCTTATGTTGGCTCCACTCCATACTTTGTTTCATGCAAGTTTTATATGCCATGACACAACATTGATCTAATTACTATAAAGGTTTCTTGTTGTTCCATTAATTATAAAATGAGGGAAGTAAAATAACATAGCTACTTACAAAATCTCAATTAACTTTTGATACTACAACATATACTCACAACCCATACTTAGCCCTGTGAAATTCTAAGTCATAGCAGATTATAGAGCTGAGAATACCTCATAGTGAAAGAATGAGCAGAAAATGTGAATTACAGTGAAAAGAGCAGTAAAATTAATCATGCATTGGAACTCAAATGGAAGCAGAAATGTGTAACATAATCCATTAATCAATATATTCCACAAATATGTTACAATAGAGAGAAATCGAATATCCTAGGAGAATTCGAGTCTCAGTCTGTCTAGCATAGGAATTGTCACCACTATAGTGCTCCAGAAGACCCAAACTCAACTCAACTAAACCAAAAATCAGTTAACTGACCAAGAGGGCGCATTAGTGAGTTTTTCATGTAAATCACTCAGAAAGGGGTGCATGAGATCACAAACAGTGGAAATCGGAGCACAAACCCCCCACAATATTCATCTAACTCAAGTAGACTGAACCAGATCAGTTGGCTCCTAAAATGTAGGGAACTGACTCTGGTGGTCCTAAAATGATGCATGCAGGGCGCATTAGGTAGCTAATGGGTCCTATATGACATCTACACACCACTAGGGGGGAAATGACATCATAAACTACTAGGAAAAAGAAAATAATGCTAAGTAGGACAAGGGCAGAGTATTAATTATCCTAACACCCTCCCTTAATCCAAACTTGGACATCCTAGGACCTGGTTACTAAGACAAAAGGTCACCCATACAATCAAATAAATGATACAAGAATAATTGTCCATGAAACAAGGAAATGGGAAAAACCTCATGGGAAACCCCCCCTTAAAAATATGATAACAGGGAGCTCAAATAGTTTTCACACCAAGTAGATATATGAGATAAGCAAATCTATTCTGAGTGAAAAACTTTGTGAATATGTCTGCAATCATCTTTTTCTCTAGGACAATAATGTAGTGAGATGGTCTTGTTGTGCACTAGCTTCCTGATGTAGTGCATGTGAACCTTAACATGTTTGGTCCTCTGCTTTTGAACTGAATCACTGGAGATCCTGATGGCATTTTGATTATCACATAAAAGGTCTACTGAAGGAGAAGTGTGAATGCCAAACTCTATCAAGATCCCATGCAACCAAACTGCCTGGATAGTCGCATCACAACCCCTCTGTACTCTGCTTCTGCTAAAGAGAGTGTGAGTGTTGCTTGCTTCTTGCTTGACCAACATATTGGTCCTGATACCAACATGAATACATACCCTGAAGTATATTTTATGTCAGTGTTGTCTCCATCCCAATCTGAGTCAGTAAAAGGAACCATATCTAATTGATCGCCAGTAGAATAATGTATACCAAACTCTCTCGTACCCTGGACATAATGCAAGATCCTCTTTGTTTCCTTCCAATGAAGCTCATGTGGCTCCTGCATGTACCTAGCCACAACACCAACAACACATGATAGATCTGGTATCGAATGTGTTAAGTGCAACAAGCTACCAATCAATTATCTATAAAGAGTGATATAAACCAAAGGAGTAGAACCACCTTCTTCCATTCTGATGCCAAATAGGAAAGGAAACATTGCAGCTTTGCAATTGGTCATGTGAAACTTTTTGAGCAAGTCAGATGCATACCTAACTGTGAAAGTATGATTCTTGAAGCATTTTGATTTACTTCAAGGCCAATAAACTATTTCAACAGTCCTAGATTTGTCATGGAGAAGGATTTACTTAAACCAGAATTGATGTTCCTCAACCCAGTAGATGAACCACCGGTAATGAGTAAGTCATCCACATACAAAACAATCAATAGTATGCAACCTCCCTTCTGTTGCATGTAGACATTGCAATCATATTTGTACCTTTCGAACATATATTGTGACAATAACAAATAATCCATATTGGCATACCATGCCCTTGGGGCTTGCTTGATCCCATACAATGATCTCCTATGTATGCATACTAAGGATGGATCATTAGTGTACCCCTCAGGTTGTTTCATATAGATCTCTTCTTCTAAGTCACCATGTAGGAAGGAACTCTTTACATCCATGTGATGTACCTCCCATGCATTCGAAGCTACAATAGCAAAAAAAATTCTCATTGAATCCATTCTTTCTACATGAGCGGATGTCTCATTGTATTCCAATCCCCGAACTTGTGAGTACCCCTTTGCAACCAACCGATCCTTGTACTTGGTTGTAGATCCATCAGATGAAAGATTTGTTTTATAGATCCATTTTCACTGAACTAGCTTTCTCCTTGGGGGAAGAGAGACAGGATCCCATGTCTCATTGTTCTACAGTGATTCATATTCTTCATCCATGGCTTCCTGCCATCTCGGATCATGGCAAGTATCTCTGTAAGACTGTGGATCAGACCCCACCATCATGTAGCACCTCTCAGGGAGAAGTGGATCTGTATGACATAGTGCAATATTTGCATCTTGGTACTAAGATCGGGTTCTTCTATAGTCAGATGGATCTCCAACAATATTCCCATCAGCCTCAAGAAGCTTTTGAGCCCATTTAGGCTTTGGATTGGTAGTAGGTGTTGGATATGGATCTAGATATGCTTGATCTTCATACTCAACATCTAGATCTTATTCACTTTGGTCTTGTTCTTCGGAATTTGAATGTGGATCATCTGAAAAAACATCATTAGGATCAAATGGAATAGGTAAATCAGTTATACCTTGATCTTCAACTTGCTGTAGATAATGCAATGGATTTTCATTGAACTTGACACTTCTTTCAATGAAGCATATTTTGGTTGCAATCTCCATGAGCTTGTAATATTTTGCATCTTTTTCATATCCCAACAAAATGCATTCACTAATTTGGGGTTGAAGGGATTTTATTTTATCAGAGGGGATTCTATCCCATGCCTTGGATCCAAAAACCCTAAGGTGAGAGACATCAGGTTTGTGTCGCTTCAATGCTTTGAATGGAATGACACCATCAATAGATTTTTGGGGTACCCTATTATGAATGTATGTGGAACAGTTCATTGCTTCTTCCCAAATATTTGATGGAAGATCCCTTGCTTCAAGCAAGAAAGTATCCATCTCTTTCAATGACATATTCTTCCTCGTAGCTACACCATTTTGTTGTGGTGTGTATGGGACAGAATGTTTCATTTGGATGCCTTCATAAGAACACAAATGTTGCAACTCCTTCTTGATGTAATCCCCTTCATTATCAGATCTGATTGCTTTGATCTTCTTCCCTGCAGTGTTCTCAACTAAGTCCTTGAAAAAATTGAAGGTTTTGAATACCTAGGATTTCTGCTTGAGAAAGTAGATCCAAAAGAACCTAGAGTACTCATCAATGAAGGTCAGAAGGTATCTAGATCCATTCATTGAAGCTCTAGGAATCGGTCCTAAAACATCATTGTGTATCAAATCAAGTGTGGAGGAAGCCCTCTTTTCCTTCCCAACATCATACTTTCGCTCTGGATGCTTCCCTACCAAGCAACCTTTGCAGATCCCTTGAGAGAATTGTTTGTCGAGCAAGCCTTCAACGATCTCTTCCTTGTGCAAATACTACAAGTACTTGAAGTTTAGGTGTCCGAATATTTCATGCCAAAGTTTGCTTGTCTCATTTGCATGAGTTAAGAGAGCACTTTGATGTGAATATGGCAAAAAACAAGAGAACTCATATGCCTTGGAGGCATGGTTTGCAACACCTTTGGCTATCAGCTTCCCAGATGAGATCTCTGCAACCTCAACTATGTCAGGTCCAAATACTACATTCTTTGGTAAACTTGTGTGAGTCATTTGATAAAAAAAACAACAAATTTGTTGCTTGAGAAGGCACATAAAGAACATTGTTGAAATTTCCATGCTCAAGTTGTATTTTCCCTTCCCTTCTGCAAATATTTGAGAATCATCTCCCATGTGAATGCTAGGGACATCGGTGATATCTAGTGAATAAAATGACTCTCTGGAGGAAACCATGTGGTTGGAGGCTCCAAAATCAATAAGGAAGGCTTGGGATTTTGTGAATCCAGCCTTCAATGCATGGCATCTCTCATGATCTTCTGACTTGCTTCCTGGATCAATCTTCCGTGTGCCTCCAGGAAGGGAAATGTTGTGTTGTTCAAGGAGTTTTTCCATTTGATCTATGGTCTTTTTCATACAAGAGCTCTCAGGATGGTTACCTTTCTTACAGTAAGTACACTTGGATTTCTCAGATTTATTTTGCTTATCCTCCTTGGATTTGGAGGTTCCTTATGATGTATTAGACTTTTCATTCTACTTGGTTTCAAATCGATTCTTCTCTTTACCATTGTTCTTCCCTTTAGCATTCGCACTTTTTGACTCTCCATCCATAAGAGCTTAATTTTTGGAGGCCTTCAAGGTTCCTATCTGAATCAATCTGTCTTGTTCTTGGATGAGAGATTCAATGAATGCATCTAAGGAGGGCATCTTCCAATTGGGAATTGACAATATCTCTAAATGGAAGGTAGAAACAAAAATTGAAAAATCTGGACCAAGCTTGCGTAGAATGGATAGCACTAGCTGCTCATCCTTCTTCTCAATGCCACATTGTTTGCATTGCATGACCAAGGATTTAAATTTAGAGAAGAATTGTTGTATGGTTTTGAAACTACTGGATTGAAGAGCAATTGAATCATTCTCCAGAATATGTCTTGGGCCCAGGTTAAGTTAAAGTTTTGGGAAACACCTTTTTGAGGCAAGCAGGGAAAGCTGAGCTGAGCGTAGCTCAGAAACACAATTTTGGCTAAGTATTGAGGATGCTGCGAAGTTGCACGCAGCATCCAACTTTTGACCAGACTGCGGAGTTGCGCGCAGCGTCGAGGGTCTTAGCCGTGATGCAAAGATCAGTACTGCACAGAAGCAGTGTTGCGGAGTTAGGAGGCCACATGGAGCTAGCAAAGCGGTGTGCTGGACAAGTATTAAGTGATGTTACCGACTAGACCGGTAGCAGCCATTTTTGGAAAGATACTTCAGGATTGCCGAGCGGCGGACGTAGGAAAAACAGGAAGGCGGCCACGCGTGGGTTGTTAAGGAAAGCGACGTTTGGCACACGCAGAAGGTAAAACCATTAGAGAGAAACGGTTCAACAGAAGCAGCCTGTAGGCACGCGTGCGACAGGAAGGCCGATAGCGATAGAATGAGGACGTGGAGATCCGCCATGATCAAGCAGACACTACCAAGAGCCAACAAGCCGGGTTGGAAAACTGGTGCAGTTTTGGAAACCCTTAGGAGTTTGGGTTTTTAGGTCTTTGACATTGTACAGACATGACCTTCGGGCATGATCTATTTAAGAAGACATTTTGTATGGGATGGGGGTTCTCAGTGTTGTTATTCTTTTGGATTGATTTCTTTTGTAGTTGCTGAGAACTTAAGGAGATAATCTTTTTCTATTGTAAAATCTCTCTGAGCTAAGAGGATAGTTGTAAAGGCTCTGCAGCTGTGTGCACAGAGACCTAGCCAAGAGAAAGAAGAGTCTGCAGTTGAGTGCGCAGACTAAGGACGGTTGCCCCATCCCTTTTGAAAGAAATATATTACCAACCGTTCTTGTGGACGTAGCTTTCCATCCGGGGAAGTGAACCACGTTAAATCCTGTGTTATGTGATAATGTTTATTAATGAATGACTGTCTGTATTTTTTGTAGAATGAATGCTTGAATGTTTCCTTGCATGCTATAATATGAGAACTTTGATATGCATTTACCAATAGGAGAAGTTTGGGAATGATATGCTAGGTTCCGCGGAATCAGATGAATGGTGAACATTTCAATTCTATGTTAAGACCATGAATCAGTCCTTTAAGTATACTTACTTTCTTAAACACAGTGAAGGAACGCAGCACAGTTAATCATGTTTATCATTTCAGTTCATGTTGTAATAATCCAAGTTCTTGATGAATGCTAGAAAGATAGCCAGTAAGTGCCTGAATGAATGGATGAGTGATATCCATTTCAGTGCCTTAACGTTTCCGAGATTTTTCAAGTAGAGGATAATTGTGGGTGATTAGCAGTTCCAGTAGAAGATCCGCAGTAGTAAGACACCCTTGGCACGACCCGCAATGTTGCCTACACCGCACGATATTGTTCGCAGCATAGATCCTACTGCGCACCGCATTACTTTGCCCCGCAGCACACTCCTTCTATCCTGTGCTGTGCAGCTTGTCTAGATAAACAACTCATCATTTACTGTGGAAACCTGATTCTGCAGTACCCCATCAAGATACACCTTGGGTGAGACCTCAACTTGTTCGCAGGTTGTTGCCAAAAGGGCCGGTGCGAAGGGGTTTTGTTGGTCAAAGGGAAAACTGCAAAGAACCGGGGTCTATTTGAAAACATCTGGGTCAGTTTAAGCCAACAAATGGTTCCGTTGCCGCGCTAGAATCCATGATGAGTTGAAATGGTTTCGTTGAATTTCAATTACGATGTGTGAAGAAGAATATCAGTTCTCGGAAGGATCTGACTATTGGCATCCTGAGAAGACAGAAATCCAAGCTTGGTGGGATAAGACCATAAGCGATTTTAACAGACAAGAAAATAGACATCCGCGTCTAAGCGACACATAGTGGTCGGATAGATACCTGTTGGATGACATTCACAAGATCTTTTGGGCATTGTTTCCAAATGAGATGCATGCGTGGATCTCACGGCTCGCAGAGAAGAAAAACTGTTTCCAAGGAGGAGTTCCCACGGAGTGGACTCCCGAGCTCACAGCGCAGCTTAAAGCGTTAGACAGCCCATTGTCACGCGCAGTTGATTATTGGGTCAATCATATGCTAGAAGGCTTTGTAACAGAATTTGTTGTAGACACACTCAAATCCTACAGCCAAGCAGAAGCAAATTTTTTCGGAGGATTCCACGGTAAGTTTTTGAACAACCTCAGTCTATACATTAAGATGTTGTTAGCTGAGAAAGGTGTTCTAAGAATGCAGTAATATGCTTGAAGTTTGTCATGATAAACAGTACATATATTGATTCTGACGAAGAGACACATACTCTTAGAAGTGCTAAGAGATATAAAATTAATAAAGATCCGGAAGGCCCTAAACTTCATATAGATACTGAGATCCCCTGCGATCTTGATAGTGAAGTTGCACAACCATTTACCCCTGAGAATCCACCGGCTGCACAAACCGCACCACCCTTATCGCGAAACCCACCCACTACATAGCCCACCCCGCAGAAGGATCACCCTAGTCCATCTCTCCCGATAGTCCCATTTGTATTTACTGCGCAGATGCCTTTACAACAGCCGCGCACTAATCTCGGTGCCCCACCACCTAGTAGCACAATGGCGAACACTGATATGAAACTACCAATATTCAGAGGAACTAGCCGAGAAGACCCTGACCAACATTGGTTCCTTTGTGAAGCCGTATGGAGTGTAAGACAAATCTAGGACGATGTTGTGAAACAAGCACAGCTCATCATCACTTTCAGGGATAGAGCGCTACATTAGTTTATGAAATACTCTACCGTACAGCCGAGAACCCTCGGAGAAATTAATGTCGTGCTGGTCGCAGAGTTCAAGAAACCTAAATCTAAGTCTCAGTGTATAACTGAGCTGAAGGAAATAAAACAAAGACCAACTGAAACGGTCTGGGAATTTGATCAGAAATTTAAGACCTTACTAGACCAAGTAAGTTTTGTTATACCACCGAAACAGCATAAAGAATGGTTCATTGCTGCACTGTTACCTCATATCAGATTACCATTGATGCAGCAGAAGGTTATATCCCAGGCAGAGGCCTTGGAAATTGCAATGAAGCTGGAAGCTTCGCCGATTGGTGATACTAGTTCTGGAATGTCTCAGATCCAGAACCAGCTGACCACCCTGACACTTGAACTACAAAGTATGAAAAATGGTAAAGAACAAAGATATGAACCTAGACAGGAGGTCTGGTGTACAAGTTGTAAAGGAGAAGGTCATGACCGCGAGCATTGCCCTCTATTCCGCGACTATATTAACAGTGGTGTGCCTAACCCATTAAATCAGAATGAGGCCCCATGGTGTGAAATTTGTAGAACCATAGGACACAGACCTGAAGACTGTTACCTCATCCAGAAATATGTGAAAACTCCTAAGAATTTATACTGCAATTTCTGTAAATCAGTTGGACATGATGAATCCAACTATCGCGCATATGAATTAATGAATGAAAGAAAAAGGGATATGGACTCAATGCGAGGCGCTAGCTTGTACCGCGTACAAGAAGATACCCAGCCAAAACAAGAAAGTGCACAATATGACCAAGGAGGATACAGAGGTCGTGGTGGTGGATACTGCGACAGAGGAAGAAATGCTAGTCCGGCACAAGGAAGAGGCCGCAGCCAAGTCATTTGTTATAACTATGGCCAACCCGGGCACGTATCTAGAGATTTTGTTAACCCATGCACTACGTGCAATTACTGTAAATCATTTGAGCATGTCATTGAAGATTGCCTAGTATTAGAGGTGGAAATGCATAAGAGAAGATGAACAGAGGCTCTGAATCCAAACGTCCAATGGATCGCAGTAGAGAATAGACCAGTGGATCCAAGCATTAATGTGGTCACGTGCAGCGGCGCTGAGACAGATCGCGACAGAGGAGCAGAAGCTTCAACATCACGGGAGGCACATACGAAGAAGGATCCCCTTGAAACAGTATGGATAAGGAAAGCTCCAAGAAAAGCACCCCCTCTGAACCTACAGAAGAACAAGGAGGTCTTCATTGACGCGCGGGATACCTTTAAAGAACCAGTGGATAAGTCATCAAGGATCCCGCTGTGCAGTGAAACACTGCATGTTGAAGACTTGTCGGCTCCATATGACAAAACAAGTATTGCGATAGATGTCCGTACTTCTGTTGTGCAGTTCTTGCAAAGCTGCATGAAGTTACTAAAAAGTGAAAAAGCCATAGTAGAGCTCCAGAAGCTTATCAACCAGTATGAACCTCAGATTGCAACAGAGACTCCAGATAGCACTGTACATCATATAAGGAAGCACAAAAGAATGGGTCGAGAAATGAGGCTTACTGCGCAGATAGGATATTTTGAAATGGATGAAGTCATTCTTGATCTAGGATCAGAAGTGAATGTCTTGACTAAGAAAACATGGTAGCAGATGGGTCGACCAAAGTTGCTCTGGTCACCTATCCAGTTACAAATGGCTAATCAGGAGAAGGTCATACCTTTTGGCCGCTTAGCTAATGTAGTAGTTGACATTGACGGAGTATAGAGTCATGCAGACTTTGAGGTTATTGAAATTGTGGATGATAGTCAACCTTTTCCAGCAATATTGGGAATTGATTGGGCTATGGATAACTTGGATATCATAAACTTGAAGACAAAGAAGATGATCTTTGAAGGGAAGCATCTTAGGGTCATCGCACCATTGGATCCTAAAGATGGTGATAGATACAGTGAGCCGATCAGGAGGAATCCCAACCTCAAGATTTAGACCGACTATACCAGCTGACTGCGAACAAGGAAGACTACATTAATCCTACTGCGGACGATATGCTCAGCTGGCGATGTGACACTTCTTGTATCTCTGACTCGGATACAGGACTGGAGAATTGGCAAATCCGCATGCATGAAGTATCAGCGAGAAGATGTGCGCGGGTTACAAAATCACTGCGCTGGATCGGAAAAGAGGTAAGTCCTATTCCCACATATGATGGTTCTGCTAATGTTTACAGTTTTATAAGAGAATATACTGCGGCTATACCAGATGAGCATAGATTGCCATATTTAGATATAGCATTGCATGATACACCTGCCAGATGGTGGAATGCACATAAGAAAACATTGACCACTTGGGATCAATGCAAAACTAAGATGCAAATCCGATTCACCGAAAAGGTTACTTTACCCTTTGAAAAGTATAATGGACAGACAAACCCTAGTCAGCACATTGAAATCTGTTCAAAGGCATGGGTGGAAAGACCACTTACAGAATGGGTACATTTATTTGTACATACATTGGATGGGGGTATCCCAGAGAAATGGTACCTCGACCTGGAGTTGCACAGTGAACTCACTGATTGGGAGCTGCTCGCTGCGAACTTCCGAAAGGACTTCAGTTTTGAAGACGAGAATCCATTAATCCATGAAGCATTACAGCTAATCAAGAAGCGCATATTCCAGGACGACTATCATCATCAAAACATAACATTGCAGGATATTTTTGGGACAGAGTGCGTTCCCGCGCACCTACAGTCAGACTGGAAGAAACATGAAGAGTACTTGATCGAGTGTTACAACTTAGCTGAAGATACCAATGATCAAATGAAGACGATGAGGACGACCCGCGCAACATAGATATACCAGAGTCAAAAGGCGCGCGTGAGGTAGAAGGACCTCCGTTGGAAATCCTAGATATGACCGGACCAGTAAAAACGCAAAAAGTGAACATTGGCATAGACAAAGAGTCGAAATTCACATCAATAGGAGATTATTGGGACGATCAGACTATTGTGCAGATCGCAGATACCTTACATGAGTATCGGGAACTATTTCCAACAAAATTTACAGAAATGAGAGGAATTTTGGGAGACCTAAGGGTCATGAAAATACTTTTAAAGCCAGGTGCTAAGCCTGTCAAGCAGAGACCATACAGATTGAATCCACGCTATAAGGAAAAAGTCTGCACAAAGCTAGATAAGATGCTAGAAGCAGGAATCATTGAACTAGTCGAAGAATCCGAATGGATTAGCCCCATGGTTGTTCAAGACAAGAAAGCAAAAGGAAAGATCAGGATTTGTGTCGATCTCAGAAAGTTGAACGATGCTTCCATGCATGACCCATTTCCTACTCCATTCACAGACGAAGTGCTTGATAACGTTGGAGGAAATGAGGCATATTCTTTCACTGATGGTTTCTCTGGTTATCATCAGATCAGGATTGATCCTGCGGATAGGCATAAGACGACATCTGCTACAGAATGGGGGTCATTCTAGTACACTGTCATGCCTTTTGGGTTGAAGAATGCACCTGCCATATTCTCTAGAGTTGTCGTTGCAGCATTTAAAGATTTTATGCACAAGTTTTTAGAAGTGTATTTTGATGATTGGACTGTATTTGTTCTATTGAAAAATCATTGCGTGAATCTCCGCATGATGCTCGAAAAGTGTCGACAGCATCAAATATCCTTGAATTTGAAAAAGTGTATTTTCTGTGTGCCTTATGGAATTTTACTTGGCCACATTGTCTGTAAGCAAGGATTGATGGTAGACCCTGCGAAGATTGTAGTCATTACGAACTTACCAACACCAAACTCAGTCAAGATGTTGCGATCTACATTAGGCCATACTGGATATTACAAGAAATTTATAAAGGGTTATGCATAGATAACCGCAGCAATGGAAAAGCTGCTGAAAAAAGACGCACTGTTCATTTGGAACGCAGAATGCGAACAGGGTTTTGACACATTAAAAGAAAAGATGGTCACTGCGCTGATTCTAGTCTTTCCAGACTGGACGAAGCCGTTCCATGTCCATGTTGACGCATCATGTATTGCCCTAGGGATCGTGTTATCTCAGCCAGGAGAGGGAGGCATTGACCACCCTATCGCATTTTCTAGCAGAAAGCTCTCGACAACAGAAAAGAACTATACTACTACTGAGAGGGAAGGCCTTGCGATGGTATATGCCCTACCGGGATCGCACTTCCTTATGTTTACTGACCATTCCACGTTGAAATATTTGGTCAACAAGCCAATGTTAGGGGGACGCATCTGCCAATGGTTATTGCTATTCCAGGAATATGACTTGGAAATGATTGTCAAACCAGGTAGGCTGAACTTGGTACCTAATCATCTGTCAAGGATCGAGTCAGGAGAGGAGCCGATGAATATTGAAGAGAGTCTTCTTGATGCGCAGTTATTTAGTATACAAGTTGTTGATGATTATTACAAGGATATCATTGATTTCCTAACCACAGGGCTGGCACCCCAGGAATTCTCGGTCCAGCAGAAAAAACAGTTAGTGGTGCATGCCGTGGACTTCACTATAATTGCAGGTCAGTTATACAAACTTGGGTCAGATGAAGTCCTGCGTAGGTGCGTACTCGATCATGAGAAGCCATTTATTCTAGCCAACGCACACTCAGGAATTGCAGGAGGTCACTATGCAGGAAGGGCTACTGCGCAGTGTTGATGTATATGTAACTTTGGAATGTATTTCATCTGTGTATTTTATATATATTTATTGTACCCTTATAAGAGATGTGTTATTCCTCTATAAGGAAGTGTTGTCATGTGAATTGACAAGTGTCGCAAGTGTGCGTACTTGCCGATGGGTTATTAGACCACCATGTGGGGTCGGCCCTGAATTATATATAATATAATGTGGATGTATCTAGATAGACAAGTCGGCCCCATAAGGTCACTGGGAAAAAAGGTTAGTATAAATAGAGATCGGAGATCTCTATTTTACTCATTCGGAAAAGCAACTCACTCTCACTTGAAAAGTGGCGCACTAGTGAGGAGGAGGATCATCTGCTATCAGGAGACTATCTCAGTGTTATTTGGTTGTACTTTGGTTGAGCCATTGCTCTCTCTATCTCTGAGGAAGTTGTGGGGTTTTTCACCTTAGGGTTTTCCCCACGGAAACTCTGTGTCTCTTGTCTTTATGCTTTTGATTCTTGTGATGCTTGTCATATTGTGATTGTCATGCATTGATATACTATAGATGTTATTCTCTCAGCAAAGATCCTAGAGTATTGTGAATTAATGCTCAAAATTTAACATGGTATCAGAGCTAACCTGAGAAGAAGACATTTTGCAGTGAGGGAAGCTTGAGTTCCTTGTTTATTGGGTTTTTCTCCACAGATTTTTGAAAACCAGTATAGTAGATGGACTCTACTCATCAAGGCGCATCTATCTGTCCAATCAGAATTCAATTCTAAGCATTTTCAAATTTGGCCCTAAAAATTAGCGTTTCCACAAAAATAGGAATTTCTGGAATCTGAAGACACAGCTGGAATCTCCTTGCAAAAATCGAAGTTTAGAGCTTTGGATCGAGATTTTTGGCTGGGTAGATCTCTGGGAAACTCAAACCCTAATTCAGGGCTCTCCCTAGTGAACCCGGGAGGACAAAAAGGCAATTCTGAAGAGCAAGACTTTGCTGATCTCAAATTCTGAATGCACCAGGCTGATCAGCTCACCAAGGCGCATCTTTCTATCCTTTCAAAAATTTGAAATTCACATTTTGATTTTTTAGGGTTTCTCTGACAAACCCTAATCCGAGACCAGATCCAGTTTTCAGCACTTCAAGTGGTAAGATCTAAATCTTTTCTATTTCCATTTGAAGTACTCTTTAAGATGTCTCTCCACACCAAGCTTGAGGATAAGCTTGAAGGGGCTGATAACTTCCGAGCCTGGAAGTATAGAATTGGGTTAATCCTGGAAGAGAATGAGTTGGACTCATATGTGAAAGAAGACATCCCTATCCCAGAGGATGAAGATGCCAAGGTATTGCATAAGAAGAACTTGGTCAAGGCAAAGAGAATCATTGTTGATTCTATCAAAGACCATCTCATACCCCATGTGTCTTCTCTTAAGACACCCAAGGAGATGTTTGACTCTTTGACCAAGCTGTTTGAAGGAAAGAACATAAATCGGAAGATGACCCTGCGGAACCAATTGAAAGGAGTAAAGTTTCAGAATGGAGAAACCATTCAATCTTATTTTTCAAGGGTCTCCCAGATCAAAGAACAACTAGAAGCAGTGGATGAAATGGTGGAGAATGGTGAAGTGGTGATGACCACTCTAAATGGCCTACCCAGGTCATGGGATTCCTTTATCCAAGGAATTTGTTCAAGGAAGAAGTTGATCTCCTTCAGTAGACTACGGGAAGAATGCTCACAAGAAGAAGCAAGGCTTGTGGCACGAGAAGAAAAGATGGGGAATGAAGATCAAGCTCTCATAGCTCACACCAAGAAAGGAAAGTCCAAGAGAGAGCCATCTCACTCCAAGAAATCTTCACATCACTTCAAAGAAAGAAGAATATGCTTCACCTGTAATGAGAAAGGACATATTGCCATAAATTGTCCCAAGAAGAAGAAGGACAACAACAACTCCAACAAGAAGAAGAAGGGTAGCAAAAGAAGGTTTCATGCTCATGCTGCTGAGGATGATGAACCCCCAAAGAAGAAGGGTAGGGCAGAAAGTGATAGTAATGATGACTCATCAAGTGAAGAAGAGTATGTTCTGATCTCTGCTCTCACAGGTACCATCTCCCATGGTTGTAATGATTGGTTGATTGATAGTGGGGCTTCCAAACACATGACTGGGTTTAAGGAATCTTTTGTGAATCTATCTGAACATGAATCACCCCATAAGGTGAAACTTGGGGATGATTATCAATACCCAATCAAAGGAAGTGGTGAAGCCTCCTACAACCTAGATTCTGGAAAATCTTTGAAGATGAAAGAAGTTCTCTATGTACTTAGGCTCAAGAAGAACTTACTCTCAATCTCTGCATTGGATGCAAAAGGTATGAGGGTTGCATTTGTGGATGGTCAAGTCCTAATGTGGCCAGAGGGAAAGACCATAGATGATGCAGTAGTGATTGGAGAGTAAGAGGGAGGTTTGTATAAATTAAAGGGACAACCTGAACATGCCATGCTGCATGAATCCATGGAGCCAATTGAACTTTGGCATAGAAGACTTGGTCATATGCACTATAGAGCACTTCCAATTGCAAGCAAGGCAACAGAGGGTCTTCCTGAAATCAAGACCAAACATGAAGGTGTTTGCAAAGGATGTGCAAAAGGTAAGAATATTAAGAAGGCTTTCCCAAGTAGTGAAAGCAAGGGAAAAGACATCCTGGAGATCATCCACTCAAATGTATGTGGTCCTATGTCATCCAGTTCCCTGCGTGGGTATGTTTACTATGTCTCATTTATTGATGACTTCTCCAGGAAGACTTGGGTATACTTCTTGAAGAGCAAAGATGAGGTGTTTGATAAATTTAAGGAATTCAAAACCTTGATGGAGAATCAAACTGACAAGAAGATCAAAACATTCAGATCCGACAATGGTGGAGAATTCACCTCAAGTGACTTCAAGAAGCTTTGTAGTGATTCAGGGATTAAGAGGGAGTTGACTGCTCCGTATAATCCTCAAAAGAATGGAGTTGCAGAAAGGAAGAACAGAACAATTATGGAAGCAGCAAAAGCAATGCTCCATGACCAGGATCTACCTATGCATCTATGAGCGGAAGCAGCTAGAACAGTTGTATATGTGCAAAACAGAACACCCCACAAGATATTGGACAACAAGACACCAGAAGAGGTCTTTTATGGGTTCAAGAAGATTGATGTCAGCAACGATGAATATAAGTTCAAGGACAGGTAATCCAGGAAGCAAAGATCAAGAGGGAGCACACTCTAGTAGCTCCTGCAAGGATGCATATTTTCAGAGGGAGTTGACCATCTTCCTACATTCCACAATAGAAAGGTGTAGAAGAAGCTACTTCAGCAGCTCCTGCCAGGAAGCAAAGACTTAGAGGGAGTCCACCCAACAAACAAACAAAGATAAGTATTTCAATTATCATTTCTTGCCTATTTTGTTTGTTTAAATAATATTATGCTAGGAGATGTATTGTGCATATTAGAATGATTGCATTAATGAACAGTATACTACTAATATGCATGTGATGGGTAAGTGGCCTATGGAACTGTACAACATTCCAGTGCTACTTATCTAGAATGAAACCTCTTTGCTGACATGTTGGGAGTAGTGCAAACTCTTAACAATGTTCTGGTAGAGACTGGAAGGCATCTAGAAAGTTGTGGAACATGGATAAATGTTGTATTGGCTAAGATAACTGCATGACTGCATGACATATTTTTTTTTATGTGTAAAGAATTTGTTCTGAAAATTATGAGATGTTTCTAATCATGCAATTTAACTTGTTTTGTAGGAAAGACCGTATATCTTCACCTAGAAAAGGACTACAACATTTGTTCCAGCAACAAAGATATCTATTGAAGATATTGAAGTTCCCAGGATCTGGAATAAAGATATGGAATGCCATGATCCGTCGATCATGAAGATGATGTTTGGGATGCAGTCCCAAGACCTGACAGGGAGTCACATGTGTGCAGATTGAAGAAATCCTTGTATGGCTTGAAGCAAGCTCCCAGAACCTGGTATGGTAGGATGGACAGTTTCCTATCTAGTTTGGGCTTTACCAAGAGTAAAGCGGATTCCAACCTTTACTACAAGGTTGTGGAAGGGAATCCTGTGATTCTACTCCTGTATGTGGATGACTTATTTGTAACAGGAGATGACAAACTGATTGCAGATACTAAGAGGAAACTTGCTGCTGAATTCGATATGAAAGATTTGGGAATGATGCATTATTTCCTAGGTATGGAGGTGTGGCAGAGTGCAGGTGGGATCTTCCTTGGTCAAGGGAAGTACACAATAGATATCCTGAAGAGATTTGGGATGATGGATTGCAAGGCCATGGCCACACCAATGGCATTGAATCTGAAGCTTCTATGCGATGCTTCATCTGAGCCGGTTGATGTCTCTATGTATCGTCAGATGATTGGGTCCTTGATGTACCTGACGAACACGAGACCGGACATTTGCTTTGCTGTGAACACATTGAGCCAGTTCCTGATGGATCCGAGGAGTGTTCACCTGATTGTTGTAAAGCATGTTCTAAGGTACCTGAAGGGTACAGTGGATTATGGGCTCAAGTATGAAGCGAATCAAAAGTTTAACCTGCAGGGTTATGTTGATTCAGATTGGGCTGGCAGTGCTGCTGATAGGAAGAGCACATCTGGGTGCTGCTTCAGTATGGGATCAGGTGTGATCTCTTGGTTTAGCAGGAAGCAGTCCTGTGTAGCACTGAGTACAGCTGAGGCAGAGTATGTTGCAGCCTGTTCAGCTAGTTGTGAGGCAGTATGGCTACGGAAGCTACTGTCTGAGTTATTTGATCTCCCGTTGGATGCTACTGGTATCTTCTGTGATAACCAGAGTTGTGTGAAGCTGTCCGAGAACCCAGTGTTTCATGACAGGTCGAAACACATAGAGATCAAATATCACTATATCAGGGATATGGTGCAGAGAGGAGCTGTGAAGCTCCTGTATGTTGCGACGGACGAGCAGATTGCAGATGTGCTAACGAAGCCACTAGCCAAGGTGAAGTTCGAGTACTTCAGAGAGAGGCTTGGCGTTCATCAGATCGAGGACACTTCGAGGAAGAAGTGATGGACACATTTGCTGAAGCTATTCCAAGCATGTTGGAAGGAGGATCCTTCACATGGTTGTGGATGTAAGCGCTGGATGTTGATGAGCATCAGGATGATGTTCTAGTTTCTGCTTTATATGATCAGTTGGATCATTTATATGTATATGTATGTACGCATCATGTTGGATGCTGGATATGATCAGTTGGATCATTTATATGTATGTACGCATCATGTTGGATGCTGGATATGATCAGTTGGATCATTTATATGTATGTACGCATCATGTTGGATGCTGGATATGATCAGTTGGATCATTTATATGTATGTACGCATCATGCTGGATGCTGGATATGATCAGTTGGATCATTTATATGTATGTATGCATCATGTTGGATGTTGGATATGATCAGTTGGATCATTCATATGTATGCATCATGTTAGATGTTGGATATGATCGGTTGGATCATTTGTATGCATTTCGTATATGCATCATGTTGGATGCTTGGACCATGTATTTGTATATGTATCAGGTGGATACATTGTGTGATCAGGGAGATCATGTATATTGATATGTATCAGGTATGATCAGGTAGATCATGTATGTTGATGGATACATTGTGTGGATCATGTCTCTATGTATCAGGTGGATACACTATGTGTGATGATATATATCAGGTAGATACTTGGTGTGCATCAGATGGATGCATTGTATGATCAGGATGATCGTGGATGACGAGCTTCTCCAGATGACATGCAGCAGGATGTTGCAGTGATGATAATCAGGATGATCATGTGTACATTAGGATGATGTATGGTGAGTATCAGATGATACTTTGTGGCCGTGGATCAGGTTGTGCAGGTAAGCATGTAATTTGTGCCCTGGGAGATTTGCAGATGGTCTTTTGAGGTTTTGCCTATGGCATGTAATTCGGTGCCCTGAGACATCTGGCAAATGCTCTTTCAAGGTTTTGCTTGAGAGGACATATAATTTGTGCCCTGGGAGATCTGCAGATAGTCTTTCGAGGTTTTTCCTATGGCATGTAATTCGGTGCCCTAGGATATCTGGCAGATGCTCTTGCGAGGTTTTGTCCTATGGCATGTAATTTGCTCCTGGGAGATCTGGACAGGATGAAAAAGGCCTCAGATGCTTCAGCCAGGTTTTTCCATGACCACATGTAATTTGCTCCTGGGAGATCTGGACAGGATGAAAAAGGCCTCAGATGCTTCAGCCAGGTTTTGTGGTGGACCACATGTAATGTGCTCTTGGGAGATCCGACAAGTAGAGCTGTGTGCTCATAACAGCCTGGGATGCTTCAATCAGGTTTTGTGGTGAGATCACATGTAATGTGCTCCTGGGAGATCCGACAGGTAGAGCTGTGTGCTTGTAACAGCCTGGGATGCTTCAGCCAGGTTTTGTGATGGGTCACATGTAATGTGCTCCTGGGAGATCCTACAGGTAGAGCTGTGTGCTCATAATAGCCTGGGATGCTGCAGCCAGGTTTTGTGACGCACGTAATAAGTCCTGAGAATTCCACAGTATGGCTAGTGATGATGAAGACCTGCAGATGGTGGGCCTACATCCAGTATGAAAAAGGACTGGCTCTGTAGAACTTCCTACGACGAGTAGAGTCAGAGATTGGTTGAGATAGCAGTAGCAGTGACGATGATGATGCATCAATGACAATGATCCCGAGAAGAAGACTTGGCTAGCAGATCTGTGTCGAAAAATAAATTCCTAGTTAAGAGGGAGTGTTGATGTATATGTAACTTCGGAATGTATTTCATCTGTGTATTTTATATATATTTATTGTACCCTTATAAGAGATGTGTTATTCCTCTATAAGGAAGTGTCGTCATGTGGATTGACAAGTGTTGTAAGTGTGTGTACTTGCCGATGGGTTATTAGACCACCATGTGGGGTCGGCCCTGAATTATATATAATATAATGTGGATGTATCTAGATAGACAAGTCGGCCCCATAAGGTCACTTGGAAAAAAGGTTAGTATAAATAGAGATCGGAGATCTCTATTTTACTCATTCGGAAAAGCAACTCACTCTCACTTGAAAAGTGGCGCACTAGTGAGGAGGAGGATCATCTGCTATCAGGAGACTATCTCAGTGTTATTTGGTTGTACTTTGGTTGAGCCATTGCTCTCTCTATCTCTGAGGAAGTTGTGGGGTTTTTCACCTTAGGGTTTTCCCCACGGAAACTCTGTGTCTCTTGTCTTTATGCTTTTGATTCTTGTGATGCTTGTCATATTGTGATTGTCATGCATTGATATACTGTAGATGTTATTCTCTCAGCAGAGATCCTAAAGTATTGTGAATTAATGCTCAAAATTTAACACGCAGAAGATATTGCGCGTAGGGCTATGGTGGCCTACGATCCATAAAGATGCCAAAGAACATTGCAGGAACTGTGATGTCTGTCAGAGGACAGGAAAACCATCACGCCGAGATGAGATGCCATTGAATCCACAGTTAACATTGCAGCCATTTGAAAAATGGGCAATAGACTTTGTGGGTCCTATAAACCCACCAGGAAAAAAAATGGGTGCAAGGTATATTATTACTGCTACAGATTACCTCACCAAATGGGCAGAAGCAAAACCAGTTAAGGATTGCAGCGCCAGTACTGCTGCGCAGTTTATTTTTGAAGAAATACTTACCAGATTTGGCTATCCGAAGATTTTAATGAGTGACCAAAGTACTCACTTTCTGAACAAGACGATTGAGGCGCTTACAAAGGAATTCCACATTCGTCATCAACGTAGTACTCCATATCATCCACAGGCGAATGGTACTGTAGAGGCTTTCAATAAAATATTGGAGAATGCACTCACTAAGGTGTGCAATGTAAATAGAGATGATTGGGACCTGCGCGTCTCATCGGTGTTATGGGCATACAGAACCACATGCAAGAAGTTGACAGGACAAACACCATCTCGTTTGGTTTATGGGCAGGAGGCTATAAAGCCTATGGAATATATTGTCCCTAGTTTCAGAATCGTTGCATTTATGGGGATGACAGACTGCGAAGCTCTAGAAGAAAGATTACTACACTTACTGGGCTTGGAGGAAGATCACTTCATCGCAGACTTCCACCAGCAAGCGCAGAAGGACCGCGAGAAAGCATGGCATGATCACCATATAAAGAACAAGTGTTTTCAAGTAGGTGATCTAGTCCTCCTGTATGATAGCAAATTCATGAAATTCCCTGGTAAAGTTAAGATGCATTGGCTTGGCCCATATACTATGATACATGTTACTAACACTGGTGCAGTCCAATTAACCAATTTAGCTGGTGATACCTTGCCAAATTTGATAAATGGAAGCAGGCTAAAGCTATACCATGATAGCACTGCTTCGCAGAACCCTGAATAATGAACCAAGAAAGGAAGTTCTAAGTGTCAAGTACAATTGAAAGTGGACACTAGAAATGTAAAGGAGTCTGTACATGTATGATAAAAGAAAGAAGGTATGATAAGAAGAATTGTACCACGCAGCACTGTTGAAGCTGCACGAGAAAAAAAAAATACAGTGGAAGCCGCACAGTTGGAAATTTTCGGCATTGCAAAGTATCCGCGCAGGGTTGCAGATGGCTTGCCGCGCAGTTTGGTGCAACACCCAGAGAAAAATAGCCGTTGCATGGCTTTTCAGAAAAATAGTCGTTAGATGACCGTTGCAGCAACCGCTTCAGCATTTAAAGAAAAGATAGTCGTTCTGAGCACGCTGACAACAGAAAGGACCGAAGGATCTGCTCAAATTCGCTAACGGACACCACATTAAATGCTTATCTCATCATTGAAGGGCGCAGGAGAGGGTCTGCTGCACCTATAAATAACACCGTTGGGAGACTCGCGGGCGTTACTAAGCACTTAGAATTTTCTGGCGACTAACCTCTCTGAGCTAGTAGCCATCTATAGTCTGTCTGCCTTAGCCGCTACCTCATTTGTGAATGTCCGAACCTCCCTTTAGAGAAGAAGAACTGACCCTTGAAGAAGCCCCGAGGATCTTTCAGCAAAGAGGGATTCAGTAGTTAATGAAAACCCCAGTTAAGAAGGTCACCGTAGAACAAGGAGAAGGATCCCGTAGATCACCAAGAATTAATCCCACGATGCAGGAAAAACCAAAGGATAAGGGAAAAGTGGTAACTGCACCTCGATCCAATATCATAAAGTTGGGATCCTCAGCACAGAAAGCACCAGCCTTTTAGACAGAACCTCTGAAGATGACACCTGAATACATCTCTCCGCGGGCACTGAATGCCCCTGTGTTTAAATTGCTCAAGAATGCGAGATATGACATCCTGTTGTCGCCTATGTCAAAGCATGTAAACGTTGGTAAGAATCTGCTGGGAAAGATAGTAGATTGTAAATGGGAGGATTATGACCTCTTGGGAATGAAGAAAGATGAGCCAGATGTTCCCAAATACCCAGATTTTCAACCAGACCAGTATATGTGCTAGAAAAAGGATGCCAAGGGAACGTTGAACTTGGTAGCTGACAGCTAGTTGGCACCTGTCGTTCAGTCAGGGCTACTAAACTTGCTAAGATTACCATATTTTGACCATTCTCCAGAACTGAATATCGTGGTTCACACACTCATGGTGCGAATCCATCAAGGTTATCTATGGCTGGACAGAAACGTGGATATTAATATTGATTTGATCCACCGCATTACCAGTTTAAGTAAGCGCGGTAAGGATCCGAAGCATTTCTTCCAGGGGAAGAGCAAAGAAAAAGAGGTTGTTGAGAAGATGAAGAAGACCCACTCGGTAGTAAAGGGAAAAAGAGGATTCCCGACAGAATAAATAGAGGACCGAGCAACACGATTTGTAACGCAGTTGCTAGCAGGCAAGATGCTCAAAATACCTAGACCTTCGAAGGTGCCTGCGGGCGCAATACTCCTTGGTGCCGCAGCGGCCGAAGGCTAGAGATTCAATTGGTGTCAGTTTCTGCTGAATGAGTTCCTTGAAGAACTCAACGACACCCAGGTGAATGGCGACCAGTTCCATTTCACCTGGCTCATCGTCCTAATCGCTTTGTGCAGATGGAAGGAGCTGCGAGATTATGCGGGCAACATTATGGATAGCAAGGATCCTAGAGGGTTTAAGTTTGTCAACCTCTGGGCGAACACAAATGCATAGCGCCAGCATGCAACAGCAGAAGTATTTTACCAATACTATATTCAGCTGCGCGATGCAATCACGAAGACACCCCGCATCACAAAGCAGGTCACGACGAAGTATGTCCACATCATCGACTTTGAGGTGGATATGAAATGTATATTCATATCGTCGAAGGCACAAACGAGGAAACCGGAGTGGTTCCCAGGAAAGTACAACATGTACGAGTAGGATATTGAGGACCTCATGAAAGATTGGCCAGCAGAGTTCCGCGTAGAGGTCGTGGACGTGGAGATAGATTCAGCAGAAGATGAGTCGATCCCTCTCTCATTGCTAATCATTGAAGAAACAGGGAAGAGAAAGGAAGCTGAGACTTTGGAGAAGCCAAAGTCGAGGAAAAAGGTGAAGGCTACAAAGCTTCAATCGCAGGTAGTCCTCAATGATGATGACTATGAGATGATATCCGAAACAGTCTCAGAGCAGATGAAGGAGCTTATGGTGACTAAAGAAAAGAAGGGCAAGGTCATCCACAATGACCTGCACCAGACAAGGCTCGCAATGCAAGGCCTAATAAAGAAAATGGACGATGTCCAGAAAAGTCTTATTGTAACGCAGGAAGCAGGGGCTGAAAGGAGGTCAGTAGGAACCTCACAGCAAGGAAGCCAACAGCTAGCAATAACGTTGTCGTCGAAGACTAGGATTGTCCATGTGGACCCATTGGTTGTTGCGTTACCAGTAGCAGAGCAAGTGGCCTTGGACATAACGGGAGTCGAGAGAGTAGAGCTCGACTTAGCCAAATTCATGTTACCAGGATTGCACTTCATCCACATGCAGATTGTGGAGGAGATGCATGAACGGACGGTTGAAGCGATGAAGTTACAGGCAAAACTCAACGCAGCAAACAGACAAATTCAGCAGAAGGCAGAAGTACAGCTACGCAACGAGCAAGACCGCCGACAGAATTTGGAGACCACCATATCCAATGTAGCGAAGCATATTAAAGACATAGAAATCCAGGATGATCCCGCAGACACAGTTCTGAGGATCGAAGATAAGGTGAGATCCTTACAGCCGGAGATGCAGGACAAAGAAATTTACTATGAGGCCGATATTGCTACATTGAAGGAGAAGCTAAATAAGTAGGCACCATTAAACGAACAGCAGATCAAAGAGCAAGCAGTGAGCGTCACCTCGAAAAGCATCACAAGTGAGATGGCTAAGTGCCAATCTCTCCTGGATAAGGTTTCACAGGAAATCGTGACCGTTGAAGAGGATCAAGGATTGTTGCAGGTCAAGATCGCGGTACAAGAAAAACAGACCACGCTGGACAGGTTGAACGCAGAGGTGAAAGCTCTGCCACCTAGAGAAAGGCTGCTGAGATATAAGGAGATATCCAGCTTGAAGAAAGAAGTGCAGGAATTACGACAAAAAGAGAATAAGATGGATAATCAGTCGCAGCAGTTCCTGGAGAATGCCATGGCGGTGTCGCAGCAGATTGAAGATAAGTTAATAGAATTGCGCGATAACCAGGAGCAGGTACAAGATCAAATTGGACAAGAAATAACTCCAGCACTGCTTAAGGCAATTAAACAGGTTGAGGAGGATACAAGAGAAGCAGTGGTGCAGTTGTTTGGTACATATGACGAGTTCGCGGCCAAGTTCGTCCCATCGGTCGTGGCGCAGAGTGAGACAGCTGAAATAATCAGTGGCTCGGGGACGAGCCACATGTAAGTGTTAGGGGCATGTTGGGCCCAAGTTAAGTTAAAGTTTTGGGAAGCACCTTTTTTAGGCAAGCAGGGAAAGTTGAGCTGAGCGCAGCTCAGAAACACAATTTTGGCTAAGTATTGAGGATGCTGCGAAGTTGTGCGCAGCATCCAACTTTTGACCAGACTGTGGAGTTGCGCACAACGTCGAGAGTCTTGGCCATGATGCGAAGATCAGTACTGCACAGAAGCAGTGCTGCGGAGTTAGGAGGCCACGTGGAGCCAGTAAAGCGGTGTGCTGGACAAGTATCAAGTGTAGTTACCGACTAGACCGGTAGCAGCCATTTTTGGAAAGATACTTCAGGATTGCCGAGTGGAGGACGTCGGAAAAATAGGAAGGCGGCCACGCGTGGATTGTTAAGGAAAGCAACATTTGGCACGCGCAGAAGGTAAAACTGTTAGAGAGAAACGGTTTGGCAGAAGCAGCCTGTAGCGTGTGACAAGAAGGCCGATAGCGACAGAATGAGGACGTGGAGATCCGCCATGATCAAGCAGACGCTACTAGGAGCTAGCAAGCCGGGTTGGAAAATCGACGCAGTTTTGGAAACCCTTAGGGTTTTGGGTTTTTAGGTCTTCGACATTGTACAGACATGACCTTCGAGCATGATCTATTTAAGAAGACATTTTGTATGGGATGGGGGTTCTTAGTGTTGTTATCCTTTTGGATTAATTTCTTTTGTAGTTGCTGAGAACTTAAGGAGATAATCTTTTTATATTGTAAAATCTATCTGAGCTAAGAGGATTGTTGTAAAGGCTCTGCAGTTGTGTGTGCAGAGACCTAGCCAAGAGAAAGAAGAGTCTGCAGCTGAGTGTGCAGACTAAGGACGATTGCCCCATTCCTTTTGAAAGAAATATATTACCAACCGTTCTTGTGGACATAGCTTTCCATCCGGGGAAGTGAACCACGTTAAATCCTGTGTTATGTGATAATGTTTATGAATGAATGACTGTCTGTATTTTCTGTAGAATGAATGCTTGAATGTTTCCTTGCATGTTGTAATATGAGAACTTTGATATGCATTTACCAATAGGAGAAGTTTGGGAATGATATGCTAGGTTCCGCGAAATCAAATGAATGGTGAACATTTCAATTCTACGTTAAGATCGTGAATCAGTCCTTTAAGTATGCTTACTTTCTTAAACACAGTGAAGGAACGCAGCACAGTTAATCATGTTTATCATTTTAGTTCATGTTGTAATAATCCAAGTTCTTGATGAATGCTAGAAAGATAGCCAGTAAGTGCCTGAATGAATGGATGAGTGATATCCATTTCAGTGCCTTAACGTTTCCGAGATTTTCCAAGTAGAGGATAATTGTGGGTGATTCATAGTTCCAGTAGAAGATCCGCAGCAGTAAGACACCCTTGGCGCGGCCCGCAGTGTTGCCTACACCGCGCGGTACTGTTCGCAGCATAGATCCTGCTGCACACCGCATTACTTTGCCCCGCAGCGCACTCCTTCTGTCATGCACTACGCAGCTTGTCCAGATAAACAACTCATCATTTACTGTGGAAACCTGATTCTACAGTACCCCATCAAGATACACCTCGGGTGAGACCTCAACCTATTCGCAGGTTGTTGCCGAAAGGGCCGGTGCGAAGGGGTTTTGTTGGTCAAAGGGAGAACCGCAAAGAACCTGGGTCTATTTGAAAACCTCTGGGTCATTTTAAGCCAACAATATGGCCCATCAACTCATCTTGCTTGTCGAAGAGGCTCTCAAGATTTAACCAAACCTCTCTTTGGAGTCTTGAATCCATCAAGGTGGAAGAGAAAATATCTGGAAATATGAATACACATGAAACCAAACACTTCATCTAATCTGTTTAGATACTTGGCCTTCTCAATAGCTGCCTAAGTTTAGACCTCCTTTCCCATAGTGACCATGTATAGACTCTTGTTGTGCAATACCATCTGCATATATCCCTCCAATCAAGATAATTTAAGGGTTTCAGGATCCTCAGAGACAGAGGAACATTCAAATTCTCCACGGGAAACTGTTAGAGTGAATACAAACTGAAAATGTTGCTACTGTTGCAATGAAAAACCTTCAATATCCTACAAAAAACTCTCAATTTTGGATATAAAATAATACTGAGCACTGCTTTAGGACAATAGGCAATTTTTTTTGGATCCTTCACACCTGGCTAGACCTCAAAGGATTTCTCCAATGAATTCAATGCAATGGCACCATGATTTGTTGTGGAAATCCAGAGGCTTCTAGTGCACTACTGAAAACAACTGCTCAACCTACCCTCTCCGAGCTCTGATACCATGTGAAAGTATAAGTCACAATAGATCATAGAACTGAGAATACCTCACAGTGAAAGAATGAGCAAAAAAGGTGAATTACAGTGAAAATTACAGTAAAATTAATCATGCATTGGAACTTAGATGGAAGAAAAAATGCGTAACATTATCCATTAATTAGTGTAGTCCACAAATATGTTACAATAGAGATAATTCAAATATCCTACTAGAATTTGAGTCTCAGTCTATCTAGCGCCATAGGAATTGTCACCACTGGAGTGCTCTGGAAGACCCAAACTCAACTCAACTGAACCAAAACTCAGTTAACTGAAGACACAGTTAGTTAAATGACCAAGGAGTGCACATTAGCGAGTTTGTAATGCAAATCACTTAGAAAAGGGAGCATGAGATAAAAAACAGTGACAATCGGAGCACAAACCCCCCACAAGGGTCAGCTAACTCAGGTGGACTGAACCATATCATTGAGTTGGATCCTAAAATGTAGGGAACTGAATTTGGTGGTCCTAAAATGATGCATGCAGGGCGCATTAGGTGGATAATGGGCCCTTGATGAAATCTGCACACCACTAGGGGGAAAATGATATCATCAACTACTAGAGAAAAAAAAATAATGCTAAGTAGGACAAGGATGGAGTATTAATTATCCGAACAAGCCCAATGTTAATCAATTATTTGGATGACTCTTTTTTTGTATGTTAACACCTTTAGAAGACATGCAAGGATGAATGCCAATGAATTAAAATATGAATCTCACAACAAATATGGAATCTTAAGTAAGTAAAACACAAGTTATACTCACAAATTTTGCGATCAATCATTTTCTTCCTTATCATCCTATATTATGTGATGGATGGGTTATATTTATTTTCTGTATGCGAAAAAACAAATGAAAATTAATATTTTATGCAATAATTAAATTAAATGTACAAACATCAATGATTGCATACATTTGATGCACATTGTTATTGAAATGACTCCTCCTGAAATTCAATTATGTTCATTTCTTTGACCATCTCCTTATACATCCTTGCTGGCATGTCTCGGATATCACCTCCCTCTTTCTTTAAATTTTTCATAATCTTCCTGAAAAATGAAAAGTTCCAAAAAAAAAATATTGATATGAAAGTCAATATAGTTGAAATACCAATTTCATACTTTTTGTAGTAGTATATACATATTATAGAAAAAACATGTTTAATAATATTATTTTTTAATATTTTTGTTATTGTAGTTATTGCAAGTTTGACAGGTCTCATTGACCATTTCTCTTAAAACTCTTACTGTGTTTTATATATAATTTGATTCTTTGAAAAAATTTATTGATCTTTGTACTGTAAGTGGAAACTACATCTATATGTTGTTTCCAGTACTATACCCCTCATAGATTTATAGAAGTTTTCCCCTTTCATTAATTTTCAACACCACTCCAAATGCACAGAGGACAAATTCATCACCATTTACATTCTTCATAATTTTTATCTTTCTTACCACAATATTCAATTCCCTCACTGTCGATCCTTGCACAACATTCAAAAAATATGAAATAGAGTGTTTGAGACATGTTAGATACTATTCTTAATAAGTACAATATTATTGAAAATTCAAAGATAAACTTCATGTTGATTACCTTTTGATTCACCTAATTCATCTATTTGCAACATTTTCATCTAGATTTTTTTTTTGCACTCGTATTGCAAACAATATTATCAAGTCTCTTCAAGTTTTTTTCTCTATATGACACATATTAACCAATAACATTATTTAAACATACAAATAGTCCAAATATATTAATTGTATACGAAAATTTCAAATAACTTTCGTTGTTCCGTTTTTGGGATATGCTTCCATCGTCCTAATTGCAACAAGTTTTTTTTCCTTAAACCCTATCAAACATATTTTTATTAATAAATTCCCTACATAAAATAAAGAAACTATGAAATATGTTTTACAAATAAAGTAAATGATTTCAAGTAAAAAATGTATTCGGGTTTATCAATGCATATTGTATAGGCATATGCATTGGTGTGTTATACAAAGGAAGACACACTAGTGCACGAGTAAAAATTTTTGAAAATAAATAAATCTAAAGTGGTGAACTTTATAAGAAGAACACAGGTGCGTTATACATTATAGTATGCACTAATTACCGTGAATTTTTTTTTTACAAAACTGAATGGGGTGAGAACACGGCAATCCAGGGCTCCCAACATGGGCTCAGAAAAGGATATGCCACACACTAAGGGAACTTGGCAAGAAAACATAAATCCAAAGTTTTAATGTTCCATCCGGTCCATGGTTAATGTGATGTTCAACATGTGGCATGGGAATGATAAGGTCGATTGCTAGTTGAGTGGTAGAAATATGTAATCCGTGCTCCGACATGTTTTCCTTGGCCTTGGGAGAATGTGATGTGGTTTTGGGTGCTCAATGGTTACGTACACTTGGCCCCATCTTATGGGATTTTGCCGAACTTTGGATGCAATTTTCAGTTAATGGGAAAAAATACACATTGACGTGCTTACAACCAGGGTCTCTTAGCATCATCAATTCACATCGCATGGAAAATATCCTTAAGAAGAATTCACATTGTGTCATCACTCAGCTCCATTCCATTTAGATGCACCCATCAACGGTCTCCACTACTCCTTTGGATTTACAACAAATTTTGGATAGATATGCAGGTGCCTTTGTTGAACCAGTGGGATTTCCACCTTCAAGAGCCCTTTCCGGTAAGAATTTAGCGGCCTCTACATATGAGAAGGAAATGATGGCTATTTTGCATGCAGTACAGAAGTGGCAACCATGCCTACTAGGGAATCATTTCTCCATCAAGACTGATCACCGGAGTCTGAAATATTTCCTGGAACAATGGGTCTCCTCCCCAGTACAACAGAAATGGGTTAGCAAACTCATGGGTTATGACTATGAGATCACTTACAAGAAGGGTAAGGAAAATATTGTGGCGGATGCTCTTTCTCACACATTTGATGACCAAGTTTCTCTTTCAGCTATTTCTATGCTTGTTCCAAATTGGTTGCAATATGTTCAACATGGCTATGTCAATGACTCCTCATTATCTCAATTCATCCAACGGTTGGCCAACAACCCTTCTATTGTACCGCATTACTCTTGGGATGGTGCTTCCATGAGATACAAGGGTCGTCTGGTGCTTCCCCAGAGCACAAATATTCAATAGGCTTTATTTTATGAACTCCATGCTTCTCCATCGTCCGTGCACTCTAGGTTCCTCAAAACATATGAACGGGCATAGTGTAACTTCTTTTGGCAGGGAATGAAAAGGACAATTCAACATATGGTGGTTGAATGTGATACCTACCAGTGCAACAAGGGTGAAACAACACTCCTTTTGGGATTGCTCGAACCCTTTCCCACCCCTACACAGATTTGGACAGATATTTCTATGGATTTCATTGAACGGTTCTCTAAATCTGGAGGGAAGACAATGATTTTGGTTGTGGTTGATCGCCTCTCCAAATATAGTCATTTGTGTGCCTTCAGCCATCCCTATACCGCCTCCTCAGTCTCACAAATTTTCTTGGACCATATCTTCCGTCTTCATGGAATCCCTTCTTCCATTGTCTCGGATTGCGATGCAACTTTCACCAATCATTTTTGGACAGAACTATTTCACCATACTGGCACCAAACTGAAGATGAGTTCAGGGTATCACCCACAAACAGATGGTCAGACTGAAATTATCAATAAATGTTTGGAAACTTATCTTCGTTGCTTCACCTCCGAACAACAACATCAGTGGGAAAAGTGGCTCCCTCTCACTGAATGGTGGTACAATAGCTCCTACCACACTACATCTAAAATGACTCCATATGAAGCAGTCTATGGTCAGGCACTGCCAGTTCTTCTTCCATACACCCCCAGCCGTTCACCAATTCAGGAAGTTGACAAAGCTCTTCGAAACCACGATAAGATTCTTCGCATTTTGTAGGACAATCTTCACATGGAAAGAAATTGAATGAAACAACAAACTGATCAACACCATTCTGAGTGCACTTTTCAAGCAGGTGATATGGTTTCTCTTCGTCTACAGCCTTACAAGCAATCCTCCATGAAACTCAAAGGGTTTCATAAGATCACTCCAAAGTTCTATGGGCCATATAAGGTTCTTCAGAAGATTGGGTTCATTGCTTATAAATTGGAACTTCCTCCTTCTTCTCGCATTCATCCAGTATTTCATGTCTCTTGTCTAAAGAAATTTCTTGGAACCAACATCAGAGGAAAAACTATTTTCCCAGAACTGGATAATGAAGGATCCATCCTTTTGGATCTGGAGGCCATCCTTAATAGGGGCACTTGTCAGCTTCGCTCTTGATCTATCATAGAGGTATTAATTCAGTGGCACGAAATGCAACCAGAGGATGCTACATGGGAACCACTCCTTCATATTCAACAACAATTTCCACATCTAAATCTTTGAGGACAAAGCTTTTTCTAAGGGGTAGGAGATGTTAGGAACCTGTGTCAACCCTTCTGTTTACTTTGTTAGTATATTGTTGTTGGACGCATATGCTTTGTAAGTCGTCCCGTAGTATTATATGTTCCATGGTATTGATCCATAGTTTGTATTATCCCATAGTATTATATGTTCCATGGTATTGATCCATAGTATTGGATGCATATGCTTTGTAAGTCGTCCCGTAGTATTATATGTTCCATGGTATTGATCCATAGTATTGGACGCATAGACTTAGTATATAAGTACGTGTTGAGGCCAATGAAGGAATCCATGATTTATTTGTATTGAGTTTGCTCAAAGGAGGTTTCCCCCTCGAAGTGGCCCGCGATAAATAAATCTCTTATGTGTGCTTCTATTTATGATATATCACATTTTCATCATTTAATTGAGGTTCCTCACAGATCACTTTGTTTAGGTGTGTTCACAATTTCTCAGTAATGAGTGGGGAAAGTATCTTGAAGCCCCCTCTATTTAGGTGTATGCACAGTCTTTTGGCATGGGTTGGGATCTCATCAACCTGCCAACTCCCTGAGCTCACAACTCCAGTGGTGGCATGGATCAAAGTTAGGAAAGGCAATGTGCACGCAGTCAAAGGGGAGGTAGTTTCCGTCAAAATTGTTTCGAGAAGTAGTATAATCAGAATACCCTGTGGCATCTATGTAATGTCATTAACAAGGGTAACGTTGATTGTGTGGTCGAGCAACAACAAAAGGAGGATAACGATGGCCAAAGTGGTTGTCACATGGATTTGGATCCTAAATATTCTCTTGTAGCGTTTTCTTCGAGATAGAGAGTAGTTTCAGGCCTTGAATTGACTCTTAATCACCCAATTGAGAGAGAATATGCTTGTGCTCCAGATGAAGCTTGATCTCTTGGTGGACCTAAACAATTCCCTGATGCAATTGTCGAACCAGGTGCCTTTCTATGAGGATGAAAATACCCAGGTTCCTCCATCTTATATTTTATTTAGTTTGTCAAATCCTAGGGGTTTATTTTCTTTTACTTTGTATAAGTGGTTTGGACTGATGATTTTGGACCTTTTTCAGGCTCTCCTGGTTTCTCGAATAAGGGTAGGATCTCTCTCTCTCTCTCTCTCTCTCTCTCTCTCTCTCTTGTTAAATCTAGACATGTGTGGATGTTTTTTGATAAATAATGAGTCCTTGGTTGGTTGGCTTGGTTTCCTCTGTTGGGAGGTTAGCCACCAATACTCCAACTCTGCAATTTTCTTGTTCTTTTTTTATTTATAATATAAATTCTAGATTATATATATATATATATATATAAACTGATAGGGACAAGTTTTCGGATCCAATGCAATAAGTGGCCCCATTGCAATATATTTCCAACACCCTATATATAAAATAAAAAAGCCATTAAATATTTAGTCTATCAGTCATTTTTTATGTTTTAATACTTATTACATTTCATTATCAATATGAAGTACATAAACTTGTGAATTGCAATCACTGTATGTGCAGAACTAACCCTTTCCTAGTATTATAAACCTATACTAATTCAAATGCATTAATGACATCTCAAAATAAATATAAAACAACTTCAAAGCAATTTCAGAATCGATCTTGTTTGAGGATGGTCACTCTTAAATCAATAATCAATATGACTGGTAATTGTTAATGTAATACCCCCATTTTGGCCGTTAGAATGTATCAACTCGATATGTAAATATTATGCATATGTGATGTATGATTCATAGCGTGGAGCTCAAGGCCAAGGCCCCGCTAGTGAATGCTCAGCCTTAAAGGGCTGTTATTTTATATTGTGATATCCATGTGCTAGTAAGCCATAGCAAAATTGTAAATTTGCATTTTAATAAAAATACCCACAACTAGCTATGCAATTAAATGCAACAAGAGTATGGGGGCATGATTTTTATAAGGAATTGGGAGGAAAATATTTAAATCCTTGAACCAATCAATTCAAGCCAAGTGTCAATGAGAGAACCCATGAACCCTCAACTACCCATGTTGAATTTTGTACCCAATCATTTATTTCTTACAAGAGTTGGTTGAGGTAGTTAATGCATTGGGAAAGGGGAGGTATGGCTGTCCAAATTTGAGTATGGGAAAGCCACAATTTTTGGAAAAACGAGTTCGAATTCCTTGGAAAGAAAGGAGCCACGAAATTGCACCCAAAGCCATTCTCCATGGATGATTTTTGCTCTCCCACGAGTTATGGGCTAGCTGGGAGTTTTCAGTGGCCATGCTCTATATATACATCTCCTAGTTATGTATCAGAGATCATGTTACACATCTATATGATGTCAAGATTGTAATTGCTCGCTGACCTTGATCGTTGTTTCAGGTGTTTTTTTTGTGACTTGGTTCTGTGGTTTCTTGCTCCTCCTTTGACTTGGACTTATAATGTATTTCGGCCATCGTTTCCCTCTGACCTCACACATTAGGGGGCATCTGTTATAGGTCAAATCTGCACTTCTCCATTCGTGATCACATTTCTTTGTCGATCACACAAAAGGACAACATGGATTGAAGAGCTAGGTTGACCTAGATGATGTATGGACCTGATTTACCCTCTTCAGCTGAGAAAAATCCTGTTTACACTGACTTTTTGACATGTTTGCTACTCTATGGGCAGTAAACTAGCATACATCTGCTAGTATGCCCTACTTTACTCAAGTGAAACTAGTGCACATCTGCTAGTATGCCCTACTTTACTCAAGTGAAACTAGCGCACACCTCAGAAAAGTTGCAAAAACTTCTTGTTAAACAGTAAAGTTGCATACTATGCGCTACTATGCCTTAAGAAACTCGCGCACATCTTGAGATGAAATAAAAAATATACTAAATTGACGAATTGGGATTAGTTGAAGTTCGTTCTGCAACTTCCCTAACCTCCCAATCCAACCACCTCTCGAATCCAACTGCCTACCTTGTCCCATAAATACAAGGAGGATCCATGAGAGGAGATTGGATAGAAGACCTAGAAACTATGCATTAAGGGTTGTTACACTGGAGGAAAGTCCCAAGTCAGAGTGAAGAGTAGGAGCCCAGGATCCGGTTGCAGAAACATCTCGACACGTCAGGTATATTGTACTGATTCATGTTTCTTTGACAATAAAAAGGTCGAAATACCCTTCATATCCCAAATCAGATATCTATTGGATTGCATGTCTATTGGGCTCAATACTTGATTATATTTGATGTTAAATTGCTTTATAATTTCATCATATGTTATATGGTCAAGATACACTGAGGAAGGTATCCTTTGTATTGCAGGTTCGTCAAGCGGGAGATCAAGTGAAAGCTAGGACCAACCGTCGAGTAAAGGTATGTCTTTTGATATTCCGATCTCTGTCATTTGTAAGAACTAGTTGTAATGCAAATAATGTATTTACCTGTCAACCCCGCCCAGTTGGTAGTGTCCATCTCCTCACTGTAGTTTTCTTTTCTGCTCTAGGAGACTTAGTTTAGGGTTTCTTCCAGTCCTTGTTTCAGTTTTTGATTCTTTGAGAAGTCTTATAGGTCTGTGTTACCTATTCCTTACTGTTGGATTCATCTCAGTCCACTACTGGAAAGCATGTTTTTGTCCTTTTGTGACATGTGCACTGGTCTTCTCTACTAACAGTAGCGCATAGCACCTGATGGGCACTGCTTTATACACTGCACAGTAGCACATATGCCCTAGTGTGTGCTGGTTTCTGCACTGCACAGTAGTGCATTTTCCTGTAGTGTCCAGTTTGGTGTTAGGGTTTGATTTTTAGTGGTTTGTTTCCATTTCTAGCCTGTTGCTTTACCTCCTTGACTGATCCTTGAGACTTCAATGTCTCTCCTGAGTCTTGTCGACCTCTCTTGAGACTTTTTAGTTTGTTTTGCTTGCTTGAGTACTTGGTTAAGTGTCTTTACCGCTTTCTAGCCCTTTTTGAAGTTCGTGCACTATTTTCTTTTGGACATAGTTGCATACTTTCATCCTAGTTGTTGTCACAATCATACACACCTGCATTATTAATGCTTGTTATCTGTTGCAACGTTTAACATGCTTTCACTTTGTCTTATCATTTCCATTAGGTTTTGACCTTTAAGTTTGAGTCCTTAGGGTTGCTTTCGAAAGGTTGCTTGGTTTAGATACTTGTTGATTGCCTTCTCAGTTCAGTCCAAGTAAGTCAAATCTTTCTAGTTTTCTTTCTGTTAAGTCCATGTGTTGTTAAAGTCATTCTTGGTTCGCTTGCTTACTTTCGCTTGGCTTAGTGCTTTCTTAGGGTTTTGATGCTTAGGAGCAACCTGTTTAGGTTTGTCGTTCTGTCATGAGTGTCTCTTTTCCCTACTTCTTTTACATTATGTTTCCAAGCCTCAAGTTTTTCTTTTGCAAAAACTTGGTAAGTCAAGTCTTCATCGAGTCTCTTGATTCGTTTGCTTTGAGCCATTTAGATGTTTGTCTTACGCACGCTTTATATTTAGATATTGCTTGCTTTTGTACAAGTTCTCTTTCTCTTACATTTATCAGAAAAGACAAAAATTGTTCAAGTAGCTTAGTAGTAAGGTCTTTGATCATTTTAAGGTAGCATAGTTTATTTTGAAATATTAAAAGAAAATACAAAAAGATTTTGATTTTAGGATTGCCTAGTTTTCGATTTTTTAAAGAATACAAACGGAAAAGAGAAAAAAAAAAATTGTGAATTTGAAAGATTTGCTTAACATGCACTTTACTTTCATAACAAACCATTCCACACACTGCACTACAACCCTTGAATAACAAGTAGCCCTTAAAAAGAAATATTAATAAAATTTATTAGCAACATTTTTATTTTTAGGAATACACGACATCAACTAGCTTAGGATAGAGTTTCGAGCTTAAATCACCTTAAACTGCTTGGAACTGGCTTCATTACTCAATAATCGTAGTATGAATTTCATTTAGGTAAACCCATCTATATCAAATAGTCCTGGGAAAATCTACTTAAATCAGAGCTAAGCAAGAGGCCGTGGGAGATTGGAACTATTGAGGATATCCCCTTACTTTCCTCTCAACCATAAACCAGAGTTGGCTCGCGTACACGGGTCCTTTCGGACTTCGGGCTTTGTTACCCTTCCCATGCATTTTGACTAGGTTGACGACTGTCCCCCCAGGTTATTTCGTATTGATGGTAGCCTTAGTATCATACCTTTAGGATTCTACATAGGTAGAGTGGGAAGTTATTCCCACTTCACGTCGGACAGACATGGAAGGTAACCCTCTGGAAGTAATCCCGGGAAGGCGGTTTGGTGATTCAAGCGCTTGCACCTAGTGGACCTCCGGAGGACGCCATGTAATTGACCATCGATACTTTGTTAGTCTGTTTTGGGCCCTGATCATGCTAGACTTGCTTCCGAGAGTATTTCCATCTGTTTGCTTGGTTTGATTACATAGGAATTTTTTACTTGTTTGCTCCTTGGTTGTAGTGGCCACTAGGTTTTTACTTAGTTTACTTTTTATAGTTGTGGAGGACCAACATCTTCGTTGGTCTCGGAGGTTGCAAAACCTTCCTCCTCCCATTGTGGAGCCTCCACCGCCACCCCGACGCTGGAGGATAGATTCCCGTGGTTCTTTTGAACTTACAGGTGAAACAGAGGTTCTTGGAGAACCATGGCCCAGAACCCTGGATCGACAAGTCTTTGATACTGTCGAAGTTGAGGACCTAACTTCTAGAGAGTTCAGTACTCCTTTCAACCCTCCTCTTACTGGACCCAACGATCCTTTACTGGTACCTATTGGATTTCAACAACCTGAGTACAGTGCGTGTGCTCTTTGTGCTGCTTGTTTTTAGTTGGCCTTAAAAATTTCTGGTTTGTTGAGTTGGAAACTATTGAAAGCATCTCGGTGAGCACCAATCAAGGGGCCCCTGTTCAAGGGGCTCCTTGTGCTTTTCCATTCATTGGGAACATTGGTACTCCCTTAATGGCTACCTTGAATCTTTCGAGATTCACTATAGGGATACCGGTTTGGTTGTTTTCCACTCTGAATGCCTTGCATGCTCCTGATGCTTCTCAAGTAAGCACTTCACATCAAGAGCAGCAGAACCTTATGCTTGCTTCGCTAGTAGCAACTTTTCCTCCTCCTTCTACATCATGTGGTGAAAGTATTAATACTAGTAAGTAGTAGTCTAAAAGGAATAGACGGAGGAAGAATCGGAAGAAGATGCCAAAGCAAGGGGGCGGTGACCCAACCTCTGGAGGTCATGCCGGGAGGAAACTTTCAGTCACCGCTAATCATACTGAAAGTATGTCTTCAACCACTGTTTCTCATGTTGAGAACATGTCATTGATCACTGCTGGTCATATTAATGACAAGTCACCAGTTACTGTGAGTCATACCGGAGACACTAAATCAGCCACTGCGAGTCATGCTGAGAAGGTTGACATTGTCGAAAAACCTAATAAACAGAAGCTTGAGTTCCCTTGTAAGTTTTTTGAGGGAGGCCACCTGACCTATTTGTGCCCTGTACTTCCAGAAGTGCAAAGAGTGTGGTCCACAGTTCAAAAGTCTTTTGCTTCTGAGCAACCAGCCACTGCAAGCCATGCTGATAGTAATGTTGTTGTAAATGAGTCTAAACTTATAGGACGCAAGCCAAAGTTCCCTTGTAAACTTTGAAAGGGAGATCAGTTACTCACCTGTGCCCTGCTATTCCAGAGGTACGTAGAGTGTGGTCCATGTCTGAAGGATCCTCTGCTCCTGAATTGTCTATAGATTCCCAACAGCCTGATCAACCTTTGGTTGATGAAGTGGTTGAACCAATGCAATATTTGGTCAAACCCACTCTTCCTTTGGAGAGTGATGCGATTGAATCGATGCAATCTTCGACCGATCCCATCAGTCCTTCAGAGATTGATGCACCTGTCCCTGAAGTCTTCCGTATTACTAGTTTGGATGTCTCTGAAATTGGGGGCACTTCCTCTGTGCCAAGTGAACCCCTACCAAGCTCTGGGATCATTTCCTTTTATTGGAATAGTCTAACTGGGCCTCGCCTTCCTTCTGCTACACCTTTTCAGATAAAGGTTGATATCGACAACCATGTGGTTCATCGATGTATTGCAGATGAAGGAGCCTTTGTTAGTATCTTATCCCCTTATGCTTGGAGAGATTTAGGTTTTCCTAACCTTGTTCCAACTGTTAATTGGCCGTTGACTTTCGATAAAAGACCTAGTGAACCGTTGGGATTCCTCCCTCAGGTACCTATTACTTTGAGTGGAAAAACAATCTTAGTTGATTTTATGGTTTTAAAGGACCCTATGGATTTTGATATGATCCTTGGGCGTGATTACGTATATTCTATGCAGGTTGTGGTGTCTACGCTCTTTCGTGTGATGCATTTTCCTCACAATGAAAGCATTGTCACTATCGATCAACTTACATTTGTTGATCCCTCTTATTACCCAACTATAGACCAAGTATATCCCTTTCCAGTAGGCACTACCATGTCACAATCAAATATTGTGGCATATTGTTCCTTGAGCCCAATTTCTACTGAGAAGAAGCCTCTGAATTCATGCTTACCTTCTAGGGACTGGGTCCCAGAAATTGACCAGGTGATGACTCCATCGGAATGTTTAGATATATGTTCCATCTGGGATAATATGCTTCCTTCTGATGAAGTTTTCCTAGAGTCTATAATGCAGTCTTCCATTCATTTGGACATTGATCCACCTACGAGCATTCTTCCACCTTTCCTTCGAGCTCGTTAAAAACAGTAAAGAGGCTACGAGCATTTCTTCCACCTTCACTTCGAGCTCGTTAAAAACAGTAAGGAAGCTACGAGCATTCTTCTACCTTCACTTCGAGCTCATTAAGAATAGTAAGGAGGTTACGAGCATTCTTCCACCTTCACTTCAAGCTCGTTAAAAATGGTAAGGAAGTTATAAGCATTTTTCTGTATCTCCTTTGAGCTTGTTAAAAAACAATAAGGAGGTCGTGAGTTTACTTTTTTGAGCTCGTTAAAACTTTACGAAAAAGATCTTTATAGAATTCTTTCATGCTCTTGTTTGACTCTTTAAATATGACAAGATTGCCGAGTATAGTTGTCATTTCAGACTCGTTAAAGGATTTTAAGCGACATCTGCTTAAGTATAATTTTAACCATTTTCTGGACTTTTGCGGATTATATACGAAAAAGGAATACTCTAGTCATACGTGGTTAGAAGAGTTCTCCTCTGATTGTTTTATACTTTATCGGGGGAGGGTACTAACTATACGAAAAAAGACTTTTGGAGCCTCTCTTTAGGGTTTTCAGGCTCTCGAAACATGAAAACACCAAGCGAGCATTCACCTACTCGAGCTCGATGTGAAATCCACGAGAGGGTAAATAGAGGAATGTTTAAGTTTTTCATATTCTATAAACAGGAAAACACCAGCGAGCATTAACCTACTTGGGCTCGATATTAAAATCCACAAGTAGGTGTATGGAGTTATTGTTTAAGTTTTTTAGACACCTTAAAATTGAAAACACCGGTGAGAAAGAACAGATCTCGGCTCGATATTAAAATCCAGAGATCAGTACTATAAAGCATTCTTCTATCTCTTCTTCGAACTCTGTAAACAATGAAGAAGGTTCCGAGTCTTCCTCCCATGGGATCGTTAAAACTCTTTACATGGTTGGACCTATTGAGTTTTCTATTTTTCTTGGACTCATTAAAACAACAAATAGAACATTCTTTTACCAAAAAGAATAAGGAATAAGAGGGGTATATCACATATTTTTCGGTTTCAAAAGCAGTTATGTCAGTCATGTCCTTGAATGCAGCACCTACTTGAGTCTTTCATGTCAGTTGGGTTTTAGTTTTTGACCTTAGGGTGAACCTGATCTCCGAGTTTTTACTCCCCCGGTTGGCTATTCTTCCAACCATATAGAGGGTCTGTTATATCTCATACATTGCAGGCTTATATCACTTCCCCTTCATGTTAAAAGCTTCCTAAGTCACTTTGTGTCGTGCTCACTGTTTAAGGATACAACCTATGTCGGCCATTTTGCAGTTTACCTTGAATTCATGTGTTGGCCATCCTGGTGTCAGTTTGTTTCATCTTGTTACTTGTCCTACTCCACATCAGCACATACCTGTGAGTGTCCCTCGTGTTGGATGATGGAGGATGCATTAAGGCCTCCCTTCCAGCAAACTTCTTCCCATCGACTTCAGCTCATTATGCTCTGGGAATGAAGTTTAGAGTTTCGGTTAGTACCTTGGGGATTGCAGTAATCAGTGACAGTTTCCCTCGCTATTGAATAAATGGGAATACATAAATGTCTCTTATTCGACAGGTTCCTCAAGTGTTTGACTTCGAGTCCTCTTATTCACACTTGTTGGATCGTATTAGGTACCTTGGACCCCATTATCATTATCGATGGAAGTCCTCACGTTTGTCAACGGTATACATCAATGATCGATAATCAAACGATACCCCCCATGTTCGACTTCAGCTCATTTATTCGCATGGTTAGGGTTTGTAATTTGGGTTGTTTGGATGAAGACCTTGGGATTATGATAGCATCATCATATTTATGTTATCCCCGAAGTTGTGCAAGACTGAGCCTCACTCATTTTGCCTCTTCATGAGACATAGATCCAGCTTGTTGTTATGGCTATGATCTCTCTTTTGACATGGATCCACATTTGTATTTCAGTGGCCATGGTCTATATATGCATCTCCTAGTTATGTATTGGAGATCATGCTACACATCTATATGATGTCAAGATTGTAATTGCTCGTTGACCTTGATTGTTGTTTCAGGTGTTTTTTTTGTGACTTGGTTCTGTGGTTTCTTGCTCCTCCTTTGACTTAGACTTATAATGTATTTCGGCCATCGTTTTCCTCTGACCTCACACATTAGGGGGCATCTGTTATAGGTCAAATCTGCACTTCTCCATCCATGATCACATTGCTCTGTCGATCACACAAAAGGACAACATGGATTGAAGAGCTAGGTTGACCTAGATGATGTATGGACCTGATTTACCCTCTTCAGCTCAGAAAACTCTTGTTTACACTGACTTTTTGACATGTGTGCTACTCTCTGGGCAATAAACTAGCGCACATCTGCTAGTATGCCCTACTTTACTCAAGTGAAACTAGCACACATTTGCTAGTATGCCCTACTTTACTCAAGTGAAACTAGCGCACACCTCATAAAAGTTGCAAACGCTTGTTGTTAAACAGTAAAGTTGCATACTGTGCACTACTATGCCTTGAGAAACTCGCGCACATCTTGAGATGAAATCAAAAATATATTAAATTGATGAATTGCGATTAGTTGAAGTTGGTTCTGCAACTTCCCCAACCTCCCAATCCAACCACCTCTCGAATCCAACTGCCTACCTTGTCCCATAAATACGAGGAGGATCCATGAGAGGAGATTGGATAGAAGACCTAGAAAATATGCATTAAGGGTTGTTACGCTGGAGGAAAGTCCCAAGTTAGAGTGAAAAGCAGGAGCCCAGGATCCGGTTGCAGAAACATCTTGACATGTCAGGTATATTGTAATGATTCATGTTTCTTTGACATTAAAAAGGTCAAAATACCCTTGCTGTCCCAAATCAGATATATATTGGATTGCATGTCTATTTGGCTCAATATTTGATGTTAAATTGCTTTATAATGTCATCATATGTTAAATGGTCAAGATACGCTGAGTAAGGTATCCTTTGTATTGCAGGTTCGTCAAGCGAGAGATCAAGTGAAAGCTAGGACCAGTCGTCGAGTAAAGGTATGTATTTCGATATCTTGATCTCTGTCATTTGTAAGAACTAGTTGTAATGCAAATAATGTATTTACCTATCAACCCCGCCCAATTGGTAGTGTCCATCTCCTCACTATAGGGTTAGAAATCCCGAACAACAAACTGGCAAATCCGTTGGGGAGTAACCGTTAGTTTTCTTTTCTGCTCTAGGAGACTTAGTTTAGGGTTTCTTCTAGTCCCTGTTTCAATTTTTTATTCTTTGAGAAGTCTTATAGGTCCGTGTTACCCATTCCTTACTGCCTGATTCATCTTAGTCCACTGCTGCAAATCCTGTTTCTATCCGTTTGTGACATGTGTGCTAGTCTTCCCTACTAACAGTAGCACATACCACCTGATGGGCGTTGCTTTATACACTGCACAGTAGCGCATATGTCCTTGTGTGCGCTGGTATCAGCACTGCACAGTAGTGCATTTTCCTGTAATGTCCAGTTTGCTGTTAGGGTTTGATTTTTAGTGGTTTGTTTCCATTTCCAGCCTGTTGCTTTGCCTCCTTGACTGATCCTTGAGACTTCCATGTCTCTCTTAAGTCTTGTTGACCTCTCTTGACTCTTTTTAGTTTTTTTTGCTTGCTTGAGTACTTGGTTAAGTGTCTTTACTGCTTTCTAGCCCTTTTTGAAGTTCATGCACTATTTTCTTTTGGACATAGTTGCATACTTTCATCCTAGTTGCTGTTGTAGTCATACAGACCTACATTATTAATGCTTGTTGTCTGTTGCAATGATTAGCACGCTTTCACTTTGTCTTATCCTTTCCATTAGGTTTTGACCTTTAAGTTTGAGTCCTTAGGGTTGCTTTCAAAAGGTTGCTTGGTTTAGATACTTGTTGATTGCCTTCTCAGTTCAGTCCAAGTAAGTCAAATCTTTCTAGTTTTCTTTATGTTAAGTCCGTGTGTTGTTAACATCTTTCTTGTTTCACTTGCATACTTTTGCTTGGCTTAGTGTTTTCTTAGGGTTTTGATGCTTAGGAGCAACCTATTTAGGTTTGTCGTTCCGTCATGAGTGTCTCTTTTCCCTACTTCTTTTACATTTTGTTTCCAGGCCTCAAGTTTTTATTTTGCAAAAACTTGGTAAGTCAAGTCTTTATCGAGTCTCTTGATTCGTTTGCTTTGATCCATTTAGATGTTTGTCTTACGCACGCTTTATATTTAGATATTGCTTGCTTTTGTACAAGTTCTCTTTCTCTTACATTTATTAGAAAAGACAAAAATGGTTCAAGTAGATTAGTAGTAAGGTCTTTGATCATTTTAAGGTAGCATAGTTTACTTTGAAATATTAAAAGAAAATACAAAAAGATTTTGATTTTAGGATTGCCTAGTTTTCGATTTTTGAAAGAATACAAACGGAAAAGAGAATTTTTTTTTGTGAATTTGAAAGATTTGCTTTACATGCACTTTACTTTCATAACAAACCATTCCACACATCGCACTACAACCCTTGAATAACAAGTAGCCCTTAAAAAGAAATATTAATAAAATTTATTAGCAACATTTTTCTTTTTATGAATACACGACATCAACTAGCTTAGGTTAGAGTTTCGAGCTTAAATCACCTTAAACTGCTCGGAACTGGCTTCATTACTCAACAATCGTAGTACGACTTTCATTTAGGTAAACCCATCTATATCAAATAATCCTGGGAAACTCTACTTAAACCAGAGCTAACCACGAGGCCATGGGAGATTGGAACTGTTGAGGATATCCCCTCACTTTCCTCTCAACCATAAACCAGAGTTGACTCGCGTACAAGGGTCCTTTCGGATTTCGGGCTTTGTTACCCTGCCTATGCGTTCTGACTAGGATGATGACTGTTCCCCCAGGTTATTTCGTATTGATGGTAGCCTTAGTATCAGACCTTTAGGATTCTACACAGGTAGAGTGGACGGTTATTCCCACTTCACCTCGGACAGACATGGAAGGTAACCCTCTAGTAGTAATCCCAGGAAGGAGGTTTGGTGATTCAAGTGCCTACACTCAGTGGACCTTCAGAGGACTCCATGTAACTGACCGTCGATACTCTGTCAGTTTGTTCTGGGCCCTGATCATCCCAGACTTGCTTCCGAGAGTATTTTCCATCTGTTTGCTTAGTTTGATTACTTAGGAATTTTTTAGTGGTATGTTGTTTGCTCCTTAGTTGTAGTGGCCACTAGGTTTTTACTTAGTTTACTTTTTTATAGTTGTGGAGGACCAACATCTTCGTCGGTCTCAGAGGTTGCAAAACCTTCCTCCTCCCATTGTGGAGCCTCCACCGCCACCACGACGTCGGAGGACAGATTCCTGTGGTTCTTTTGAACTTACGGATGAAACAGAGGTTCTTGGAGAACCACAGCCCAGAACCCCAGATCGACAAGTCTTTGATACTGTCAAGGTTGAGGACCTAACTTCTAGAGAGTTCAGTACTCCTTTCAACCCTCCTCTTACTGGACCCAATGATCCTTTACTGGTACCCGTTGGATTTCAACAACCTGAGTACAGTGCGTGTGCTCTTTGTGTTGCTTGTTTTTAGTTGGCCTTAGAGATTTCTGGTTTGTTGAGTCAGAAACTATGGAAAGGATCCCGGTGAGAACCAATCAAGGGACCCCTGTTCAAGGGGGTCTTTTTGCTTTTCCATTCATTGGGAACATTGGTACTCCCTTAATGGCTACCTTGAATCTTTCGGGATTCACTATAGGGCTACCAGTTTGGTTGTTTTCCACTCTAAATGCCTTGCATGCTCCTGATGCTTCTCAAGTAAGCACTTCACATCAAGAGCACCAAAACCCTATGCCTACTTCGCCAGTAGAAACTTATCCTCCTCCTTCTACCTCATGTGGTGAAAGTAGTAATACTAGTAACCAGTAGTCTAAAAGGAATAGACGGAGGAAGAATAGGAAGAAGATGCCAAAGCAAGGGGGCGGCCACCCAGCCTCTGGAGGTCATGTTGGGAGGAAACTTTTAGTCACCGCTAATCATACTGAAAGTATGTCTTCAACCACTGTTTCTCATGTTGAGGACACGTCATTGATCACTGCTGGTCATATTAATGACTAGTCGCCAGTTACTGTGAATCATTCAAGAGACACTGAATCAGCCACTACGAGTCATGCTGAGAAGGTTGACATTGTCGACAAACCTAATAAACAGAAGCTTGAGTTCCCTTGTAAGTTTTGCGAGGGAGACCACCTGACCTATTTGTGCCCTGTACTTCCCGAAGTGCAAAGAGTGTGGTCCATAGTTCAAAACTCTTTTGCTTCTAAGCAACCAGCCACTGCAATTCATGCTGGTGGCAAGCTTTCAACCAATGCTAGTAATGTTGTTGTAAATGAGTCTAAGCTTATAGGACGCAAGCCAAAGTTCCCTTGTAAACTTTGTAAGGGAGATCACCTTACTCACCTGTGCCCTGCTATTCCAGAGGTACGGAGAGTGTGGTCCATGTCTGAAGGATCCTCTGCTCCTAAATTGTTTATAGATTCCCAACAACCTGATCAACCTTTGGTTGATGAAGTGGTTGAACCAATGCAATCTTTGGTCAACCCCACTCTTCCTTTGGAGAGTGAAGCGATCAAATCGATGCAATCTTCAATCGATCCCATCAGTCCTTCGGAGATTGATGCATCTGTCCCTAAAGTCTTCTGCATTACCAGTTCGGATGTCTTTGAAATTGGGGGCACTTCCTTTGTGCCGAGTGAGCCCCTACCAAGCTCTGGGATCATTTCCTTTTATTGGAATAGTCTAACTGGGCCTCGCCTTCCTTCTGCTACACCTTTTCAGATAAAGGTTGATATCGGCAACCATGTGTTTCATCAATGTATTGCAGATGAAGGAGCCTCTGTTAGTATCTTATCCCCTTATGCTTGGAGAGATTTAGGTTTTCCTAACCTTGTTCCAGCTGTTAATTGGTCGTTGGCTTCCGATAAAAGACCTAGTGAACCGTTGGGATTCCTCCCTCCGGCACCTATTACTTTGAGTGGAAAAACAGTCTTAGTTGATTTTATGGTTTTAAAGGACCCTATGGATTTTGATATAATCCTCGGGCGTGATTACGTATATGCTATGTAGACTGTGGTGTCTACACTCTTTCGTGTGATGCATTTTCCTCACAACGAAAGCATTGTCACTATCGATCAACTTACATTTGTTGATCCCTCTTATTACCCAAATATAGACCAAGTATATCCCTTTCCAGTAGGCACCACCATGTCACAATCAAATATTGTGGCATATTGTTCCTCGAGCCCAATTTCTACTGAGAAGAAGCCTCTGAATTCATGCTTACCTTCTAGAGACTGGGTCCCGGCAATTGACCAGGTGATGACTCCATCTGAATGTTTAGATATGTGTTCCATATGGGATAATATACTTCTTTCTGATGAAGTTTTCCTAGAGTCTATAATGCAGTCTGCCATTCATTTGGACATTGATGCACCTACGAGTATTCTTCCACCTTTCCTCTGAGCTCGTTAGAAATAGTAAGGAGGCTACGAGCATTCTTCCACCTTTCCTTCGAGCTTGTTAAAAACAGTAAGGAGGCTACGAGCATTTCTTCCACCTTCACTTCGAGCTCGTTAAAAACAGTAAGGAAGCTACAAGCATTATTCTACCTTTACTTCGAGCTCGTTAAAAACAGTAAGGAGGTTACGAGCATTCTTCCACCTTCACGTTGAGCTCATTAAAAACAGTAAGGAAGTTATGAGCATTTTTCTGTATCTCCTTTGAGCTCGTTAAAAACAATAAGGAGGTCACGAGTTTACTTTTTCGAGCTTGTTAAAACTTTATTAAAAATATCTTTATAGAGTTCTTTCACGCTCTTGTTTGACTCTTTAAATATGACAAGATTTTCGAGTATAGTTGTCATTTCAGACTCGTTAAAGGATTTGAAGCGACATCTGCTTAAGTATATGTTTAACCCTTTTCCGGACTTTTGCGGATTACTTACAAAAAAGGAATACTCTAGTCATACGTGGCTAGAAGAGTTCTCCTCTGATTGTTTTATACTTTTTCGGGGGAGGGGATTAACTATACGAAAAAGAACTTTTGGAACCTCTCTTTAGGGTTTTCAGGCTCTCAAAACATGAAAACACCAAGCGAGCATTCACCTACTCGGGCTCGATGTGAAATCCACGAGAGGGTAAATAGAGGATTGTTTAAGTTTTTCAGACTCTATAAATAGGAAAACATCGGCGAGCATTAACCTATTTGGGCTCGATATTAAAATCCACGAGTAGGTGTATGGAGTTATTGTTTAAGTTTTTCAGACTCCTTAAAATTGAAAACATCGGCGAGCAAGAACAGATCTCAGCTCGATATTAAAATCCAGAGATCAGTACTATAGAGTATTCTTCTATCTCTTCTTCGAACTCTGTAAACAATAAAGAAGGTTCCGAGTCTTCCTCCCATGGGCTTGTTAAAATTCTTTACATGGTTGGACCTATTGAGTTTTCTATTTTTCTTGGACTTATTAAAACAACAAGAAGAACATTCTTTTACCAAAAAGAATAGGGATAAGAAGGGTATATCACATCTTTTTCAGTTTCAAAGGCAGTTATGTCAGTCATGTCCTTGAACACAGCACCTACTTGAGTCTTTCATGTTAGTTGGGTTTTAGTTTTGGACCTTAGGGTGAACTTGATCTTTGAGTTTTTACTCCCCCGGTTGGTTATTCTTCCAACCATATGGAGGGTCTGTTATGTCTCCTACATTGCAGGCTTATATCACTTCCCCTTCATGTTAAAAGCTACCTAAGTCACTTTGTGTCTTGCTCACTATTCAAGGATACAGTCTATGTCGGCCATTCTGCAATTTACCTTGAATTCATGTGTTAGCCATCCTAGTGTCAGTTTGTTTCATCTTGTTACTTGTCCTACTCCACATCAGCACATACCTGTGAGTGTTCCTCGTGTTGGATGATGGAGGATGCATTAAGGCCTCCCTTCCAGTGGACTTCTTCCCATCGACTTCAACTCATTATGCTCTGGGAATGAAGTTTAGAGTTTCAGTTAGTACCTTGGGGATTGCAGTCATCAGTGGTTGTTTCCCTCGCTATTGAATAAATGGGAATACATCAATGTCTCTTATTCGACGGGTTCCTCAAGTGTTCAACTTTGAGTCCTCTTATTCACACTTGTTGGATCGTATTAGGTACCTTGGACCCCATTATCATTATCGATGGAAGTCCTCGTGTTTGTTAACGGTGTACACTAATGACCGATAATCAAACGATACCCCCCATGTTCGACTTCAGCTCATTTATTCGCATGGTTAGGGTTTGTAATTTGGGTTGTTTGGATGAACACCTTAGGATTATGATAGCATCATCATATTTATGTTATCCCCGAAGTTGTGCAATACTGAGCCTCACTCATTTTGCCTCTTCATGAGACATAGATCCAGCTTGTTGTTATGGCTATGATCTCTCTTTTGACATGGATCCACGTTTGTATTTCAATGGCAATGCTCTATATATACATCTCCTAGTTATGTATCGGAGATCATGCTACACATCTATATGATGTCAAGATTGTAATTGCTCGCTGACCTTGATCGTTGCTTCTGGTGTTTTTTTTGTGACTTGGTTCTGTGGTTTCTTGCTCCTCCTTTGACTTGGACTTATAATGTATTTTGGCCATCGTTTCCCTCTGACCTCACACATTAGGGGGCATCTGTTATAGGTCAAATCTGCACTTCTCCATCCATGATCACATTACTCTGTCGATCACACAAAAGGACAACATGTATTGAAGAGCTAGGTTGACCTAGATGATGTATGGATCTGATTTACCCTGTTCAGCTGAGAAAACTCCTGTTTACACTGACTTTTTGGCATGTGCGTCACTCTTTGGGAAGTAAACTAGCACACATATGCTAGTATGCCCTACTTTACTCAAGTGAAACTAGTGCACATCTGCTAGTATGTCCTACTTTACTCAAGTGAAACTAGCGCACACCTCAGAAAAGTTGCAAACGCTTGTTGTTAAATAGTAAAGTTGCATACTGTGCGCTACTATGCCTTGAGAAACTCGCGCACATCTTGAGATGAAATAAAAAATATATTAAATTGACAAATTGGGATTAGTTGAAGTTGGTTCTGCAACTTCCCCAACCTCCCAATCCAACCACCTCTCGAATCCAACTGCCTACCTTGTCCCATAAATACAAGGAGGATCCATGAGAGGAGATTGGATAGAAGACCTAGAAAGTATGCATTAAGGGTTGTTACGCTGGAGGAAAGTCCCAAGTCAAAGTGAAGAGCAGGAGCTCAGGATCCAGTTGCAGAAACATCTCTACACATCAGGTATATTGTACTGATTCATGTTTCTTTGAAAATAAAAAGGTCGAAATACCCTTCCTGTCCCAAATCATATATATATTGGATTGCATGTCTATTTGGCTCAATACTTGATTATATTTGATGTTAAATTGCTTTATAATTCCATCATATGTTATATGGTCAAGATACGCTGAGGAAGATATCCTTTGTATTGCAGGTTCGTCAAGCGGGAGATCAAGTGAAAGCTAGGACCAACCGTCGAGTAAAGGTATGCCTTTCGATATCCCGATCTCTGTCATTTGTAAGAACTAGTTGTAATGCAAATAATGTATTTACCTGTCAACCCCGCCTAGTTGGCAGTGCCCATCTCCTCGCTATAGGGTTAGAAATCCCGAACAACACCCATAGTTAAAAATGTGTATCCATGCCCAATATTTGAGCTTGTTGTGTGTGTGGAAAGAGTATATTGGGGTATGGGTTATGGGTATCCATTGCTTTGGCTGTGCATGAGCTTGAGTGTTCCATTTCCTTGTAGAAATCATGCCCAGCTCGGGGGTGGCAATTTTGTTGAGAGATTGATGAACACAATTAGCCTATGGCTGAGTGGAACGTTGCAGTTGCATGGCTAGTTGCTCGGGACAACTTCACCTTCAAGATGAGTATTCTCTATGTGTTTTACTTCTGCATTGTTTTATTTGATGCATGTTATCAATATGCTGGAAATTGCATGATACATGTGTGTGTAGAAGAAATTTAATTCTGCTACATTTATTAGATTTATATATCTGCACACACGTGTTTTTATTTGTATGAATCTGATGAATGGGGCTGAGTTTTTGTAAAAGCCCAGAATTTGGTGTCATGTTCCCTTCCTTGAATTGGATTCAAGGGAGGGAACGTGGCAGTTAAAAACACATGTTACAACATCGTTCTGCAATCAATGGTTACTGTTGGAACATGTACCTTGTTCCTAGTCTTTTTATCTATTTATTGAGAGTTTGTGCTCAAATGAAGATGTATTATGCAATAAAAAGTGTCACTAAGATGCAATACAAACTCAAAACAAATTGTAGATTCAAACCTCTTGATATTCGGTTACTCTTGAATTGATAATCACTATGATTGGTAATTGTAGAAACATATGTGACAAAAATGCTATGTAATCTAGGATTACTTGCTACACAGATACTCCATTTCTATTATATGATTTGGTTTCTTAGATTTTATGCTTAAGGGACATTATATAGTCTACAATTCCAAAGAAACACATCACACAACGTATATTAATACAAATTAAGACTCATGTGATCATTAATATAGTAATTGCATTAAATCTCAAACAAGTATTAACTAATGGAGAAAGTAAAAGAAACTATAAAGAATTAAAATAGTAGTGTTACTTCTAAGACAGGGGGCCCTCCTTTCCCAGAAGCAAGATACAAGAGTAAGCTTAGACTCTAAGACGAACTAGTACACCACAAATATGAAGAAGATATATTTAATTAATTTTGGAAAATTACAAAGTATCCAATCACAAAGTTCTCACATCCTATACTAGATCCTAAGTGATGGTTCATACATCTTTCATAATTGTTTCAAATACATGAGAGGAATACAAAGAATATCATATCTCATGATCTCACTCAAGTTTGTTTCCCTATGAATCATATCTTGTTCTAAAACAATGCAAGAGATAACTTATATTTACTTAGTTACAACCAAATACTATTATAGATACTTTTGTTGGGATCATATCGAATCCATAGGATCTCACTTGGAGGAATTTGTGATTCTGGTACACGGAATATTGGTCTTTGCTTTAATTCTGGACTTCTCCCAATCTACAGGTTGCACCTTTCTTGAGTTGACCTTAATGGTTGACTGAGATTCCACCTCGCTTCTGATGGTTTTCTTTGACATCTAAAAGGAGCATAAGAAGCTACAAAACTCATGGAACATGCTCCAAATGTCGGATTCTCGACTATATGAACCGATCGTGTTTACAAGAACATGGTCTTCTTGTAACAAACATTAATTGACAGCTGTAAAATGATATTTAACATTATTTAAGTAAGAAATAACATGAATTGATGTTTGAAATGGCCATAATATCCGAAATTATCTTTAGCTGACATTTTTGCAAGAATCATAGGGATTTAGGTGAAAGAGTGATAGTTTTTTCAAAAAGGAGGGTTTTACTGAGTAAAAAGATGCAATTAATAGTCAAATTAGGTACAAAATGGAGAGTCAACATCTCCCCCGTGTTGAGGATGTTGCATGTCCTCATGCAACTGATCAAATTTCCTATGGTAATCCCAAATGAGCATTATTCCAATTGTATGAGATGTGACCAAATTATGCTTATGTGTAGTATCGTAGGCATTTGTTGACTTCTTCCCATATTGATGCCTCCTCAAACTCATCCCAATGTTGAGTAACTGTGTAGAATTTCCTAGCACACCACATCAACAAGAAATGGAATTTGAGCCCTATCCACCAACTAGTTCCATTCATTCTCAAAGAATTGATATATAAATGAGATTGAGTTATAGCTAGGTACACTACAACAAATACTGGAATTAACATCTCTTTTAGCTCCCTTTTTGGCGTCCACTAAAACTTTTAGTGTATTTTTCTTCATTTTCTAGGAAAAGTTGGCGCTATTTCACGAGATGGCGCTTTTCTTGGCGTTTTTTGCGTCCTTTTTTGAAATTAGGCGCTAAACTAGACACTAATTGCATCCACTTTAGCGTCCACTTTAGCGCCTGGAATAACACCAGGCATAGCACCCTCAATAGCACCTAGTTTTGCTTCCTTTAGTGCCAAAAATAACGTCCTCCATAGTGCCAAGCTTAGCACCAAGTTTAGCTTCCTCTTTCGCACCAATATTTAAACCAAGAATTGCACCTATTTTGGCTCCCTAAGTTGAACCAAGATTCAAGCTAGGATTAGCACCAAGTTTTGCATCTACAATAACGTCTAATATAGAATATAGTTTTGCTCCCAGAGTACCACCATGTTTTTGCTCCTAGTATCGCACCTATATTTGCTCCCAAAATAGCACCGAGTTTTCCTCCTAGAATTGAGCCTAGTTCAACATATGAGTTACTTAATTGATGGGATAGAGGCTATTGGTTATTGGAGTTGAGAGTTAGATTTGGGAAGGTTTTGTTAGACATTGATGTTGATGTCTATGATGATAATGACGATGATAAATACAGCGACGATGACGACGACGATTCGATGATAATGATGATGTTGAGGATGATGCATGTTATTGCATTATTTGACCCTGAGTGACCCTAATGGAACCTAAGTGGTCCTTTTGGAAACTAAGAGACCGTAATTAATCCTAAATGACCCTGATGGCATATGAGTGTCCCTATGACATTTGAGTGACTCTAACTGCATGATGTTGATGATGTTGTTGCATCCCGAAAATGATAAATATAGCATTGATGATCTGTAAGATGTTGATGATGATGATGATGCCAATTTCAATAATGATGATGTAGGCGATTATAGCACTATTTGATCTTGACTAATCCTAATGGAACCTAATGACCCTAATGGCATCTGAGTGACCCTAATAGCACCTAAATGACCCTAATGGCATTTGAGTAACCCTAATAGCACCTAAATTACCCTAATGGCATCTAATTGTCCCTAACAACATTTGAGTGATCCTAATGGAACTTGAGTCGCCCTAACAACATGAGGATGATGTTGATGATGCATGATGGCAATGATGATGGAATTGATGATGATTTGATTACATGATTATAACAATGACAATTATGATCACTACATTGATAATGACAATGACGATGACTATGGTGATAATGTCGATCTCTATGATGATGGAAATTATGATAACGACAGTGACGACGATGACAATGAGGATGATGTTGATGATGCATGTGATAGAAATTATGGATGTTGATGATCGCAATGGAACCTAAATGACCATAATTGCATCTTAGTGACCCTAATATCACCTAAATGACTCTGATGGCATTTGAGTGTCCCTAAAAACATTTGATTGACCCTAATGGCATCTCAATGACCCTTACTTTGCACCTAACAACTTCTTGTTCACTCCTCATTTTGGAATAATCACACCTTGATCTATCGATCCATGATGATGCCTTTGAACATTTCTTTCATCCTTTTTAATATAGGTGGGGATTGCCTCAATCATTTTCTTCTTCTAAGGTGCCTTTCATCATGCCTGATCCCAGGTGCAGCCAAACACGCAATACACCCAAATCATTGTGCAATTGTCTTCTCAAAGTATTCCAAAGAAAGGAATGGTCAATCCATTGGGTCCATGTTATCACCAAATTTTTCATAACTACCCAAGGTATTCTAAGTCTTAATGCACACAACAATTACAATTGGATGTCATCTTTGTCATTGTGTCTACATGTTGTAATTGGATGTCTAGGAAATAAACCTAGTTCAATATCTATATTACCCAAAATACTACCTATATTGATTGTCCCATTTTATGTCTTCTCAACTTTAGACTTATATTTATAAGTGGATAGACAACCAAAGACTAGGAAACTTCATGCCAAAGGTCAATAAATCTTCAAAAGGAACCATTGTATTGCAAGAGATATATAATTGAAGGATCTCTCCTGTAATTTAGTTCATTGACTTCTCTCATGTCCACATTAGAAGAAAAAAGGCGTGATCCTTATAGTGGATTTATACTTGTCAACAAAGGGCCTCCATACTTGTGGATTTATTATTGTTTGTTGAGTTAAAAGTACTTGCAACTATGTACTAGTCGACTGTTCTACAAAGATGTCCAACCTTAGATGTGTTTGTTGTGGCATTCCACCCAACAAGGCCATCTCAATAGTCTCGTCATCTAGCTCTGCCACTAATATGTCACAAACCATCACAGTCACCTAAGCCAATTGTCGACTAACAATTGGATGGGAGTGCTTTTTGTTGTTTGAAAACAAGGCCTTACAATTAATACCAACGTGAGAGTTAATGACAATGTTAGCAAAGTGAAAAATAAAACTATCACATGCACCTAAATTTTTTTAGATTGATAAAGATGTTAGTGTAATACTTTCTTATATATAACATCATGACAACAACAACAATGATGCATGATGACAAAGACGACGACGTTTATGATTATAAGATGGCAGCGATGATAATTGATGCCTATGTTCCTAGATGTACGCTAAACCTCTTTTAAGAAACCCATTTAATCAATAGGCGGTTGGATGCCTTTTTCATCATCATAATAATCATGACGATTACAATCATGACATTGATTGCGATGATAGACTATGATGCCAATGACGATGACTATGGCGATAATGTCAATGTCTAGGATGATGGTGATAATGATAATGATGATGGCGATGATGACAATGAGGATCATGGTAATTACTAATTATTAAGACCCATTGACCCAATTAGTAGAGGGAAAAGTCCTTTATGAAATTCTCGTAAGGTAGTAGGATGCCTTGTTCATTATCAAAATGTTGATGACATGAATGACTATGATGACAAATATATGGCGATGACAATGATGATGATGATGATGATGATGGTGGTGGTGTATTGTATGATGTTTTTGATGATGATTAGGATGATGATGCCAATGTCAATGTTGATGATACATGTGATAGCACTTTTGGATTTTGATTGATCCTAATGGCACCTAAATGCCCGTAATGGCGTTTGAGTGACCCTATTCTCACCTAAATGGGTCTAATAGCATTCTAGTGTCTCTAACAACATTTGAGAGATCCTAATGGCATATGGTTGACCCTAACAACATGATGATGATGCATTATGACAATTATGGTGGACTTGATGATGATTTGAAAATTATAAGATGATATCGATCACAATTGATGCCCACATTGACTATGATGATGATATATGATGACTTCAATGATGATGACATGAATGATTATCATGATGATGTTTATGTATTGTATGATAATGTTGACCCATCGACCATGACAATTACCAATGATGTCTATGATGATGACCATGATGACAATGACGATGACGACACGAGGTTCATGACAATTACTAATTATAAATACACATCGATCTAGTTAGGAAAGGGGAAGCCTGCTTTACAAAATTCTTGTAAGGTAGTAGTATGCCTTGTTCCATCACAATGTTGATGATATGAATGGCTATCATGATTATATAATATGACGATGACAATGGTGATGATGATGATGTTGATGTACCATGTGATGTTGACTATAAAAACGATAGCAATGTCTATGTCCATGATGATGACGCATGTCATAGCCCTTCTAGATCCTGGTTGACTATCTAGATTGATTTTTAATGAATTATTTTTTATTTTTTATTTTTTTCTAATAAAATTTATTATTAATAACAAATAATTGTGTACCTTATATAACATTTATTTTTATTTTTATATAAAATTTAAAAGTTTTATATAAATTTTATCTTTAATAAAAATGGGTATTGTCTTTATAGCTTTTTTTTGTTAAAAAGATAAAAATAATTTATATTATATAAACTATAAATTTGTTAATATTTATGTTTTATAATTTTAATTTTCTATAATTTAGAATAAAATCATATTTTTTATTTTATTTTTTTATTAAATTGAAAACTTAAATCAATTTTTTTTTCCAAGAAAAAAAAGCGTAATTTCATTCACCTGTAGAGATCAAAATTACATTCTGTAGGTTCACCATAAATAGTGAATTCTTCAAGATCATATATTCCTCATGATGGAACTGTTATGTCTTCTTTCAGATTACAAAAAAAAAACATACTATGATGCTGTATAGATAGGTAGATCAACCCCGTAAGGCTTAATTCATAAATTATTTCTGTCTGTGTTGCTGGACCGTCACATTTAGAAGAACCAGTAGGATAATAAAATGCTTTTACAGTGTATCAAAAAGTAGTGACTGTAATATAGATAATGTGCTGATGATGTGCTGATATTATTCATAGATTCTCTATAAATGGCCTATGATAGTATGTCTGTGTTCGGCCATTTAGAAATTCTTTCACATGCCAAGTGCCAATCTCCCTCGATAGCCCCTCCTTGGATGCGGTGTCCGCTTCTTTGTTATTATTCCTGTAAACATGCCGGCAAGAAATATTGTCAAACTGCAAAAGGATCATCCTAATGGATGAGAGCATATTCACCAGCCGCAAATTCCTGCATTCTTGTATCGGTTGGATCCAGTTAATAACATTCATTGAGTCCCCGAAGCAATTCAATGTGCTACATCCTTTCTCAAGAGCAAAGATTAATAAAAGTTTCAAGCTCTTCAATTCGACAAAGTTGTTAGAGCCCATTCCTAATCCCATAGAAAGAGTGTATGAATGCGTTTCTGATAGGTGAAGAACCGCACCACCCCCACACAAATTTTGCTGTGAGGCCCCATCGAAAAAAGCCCATGGACGAGAGCGATCAATCTCCACCTCCAGATTCCTTCGTTGATTGTCAGCTCTAATATGTTCAGGTAGTGACTTGATGATACCGATAGATTGAGCTGCAGTTATCTCTGGAAGGCATGACTTTTCTTTGAAGATAACATTGTTCTGTGCCATCCATATCCCCCAGATAACAAGCAGAGGTAGGTTCTTATATGTCTTAACAGTGATCCTCCTCCACCATGCTTCCCATGCTACCCCGATCGTCGCTCCATCCCATTGATAAAGAAATCCCACCAAAACTGTACACTCCTTCCAAACTGCAACAGAATAGGGACATGTAAGGAACAGGTGTGTAGCAGTTTCAAGTTCCCTTTTGCATAGCAAACACCAGCTAGGCCCCTGAAAGGACCTCTTCTGCAAATTATCCCATGTAGGTGCTATGTTCTCGAGTACACACTACATAAAAAGTTTCAATTTAGCAGGGCATTTTAACTTCCAGAGAGACTTCCACCACCAGACAACCTCCCTCTGTTCCACCTCTGTACTTAATAAAATATAACCTGCCTTGGGTGTGTACTTACCTTCCGGATCTGCCTCCCAAACCAGTGAATCCTCCGCATCATTCAACAATACATTTGCCACTTCCAAATGACGGATATAAACCTCCAAGATAGCTGACTCCTGTTCCTAAAGCCCCAAAGTGTTTGCCCTACACCATCTCTGTCTCCAAGACTCCACAGGTCTCGGAACCGCCAACTGATTCAGTGTGTAAATCCCTCTTCTTCCAAGTGCCGCAATAACATGGCCAGGTAGAATGTGTTCATGTGTACATCCCAACCATGGGTCCCTTCCTACCAGCAGCTTTTCACCATTCCCCATATTCCAAGCTAGCTTGGATTCAATTGGACCAAATGATTTTACCACAACCTTCCAGATCATCGATCCCCCCAAGTGGGATTTCCTAGAAACCCTAATCCAATCTTCAATGCTATCATCGACCAAGTATTTCTGTTTGATAACCCTGGTCCATAGCCTAGTGGTCGTCACCAGCCTCCACCCCCCCTTGGCTGCCAAAGCCTTAGAAAACAAAAAAATGTTCTTAATCCCCCAGCCCCCCAAGCCTTTTGGAGCTGCAAGTCTCTTCCAATTAACCCAAGGGGTTACCTGTACATCCTTCTTACCGCTCCAAAGAAACCTAAAACATATCCTCCTAATGCTTTCAAGAATGCCTTTAGGTATTCAGGCTAATGACATCCAGTATACAGGAATTGCTTCCAGTACTGCTTTAACCAGGACCAGTCTGCTAGCACGTGAAAGTCACCTGTGGCTCCAAACCATCAGTCTCTTCTCCACCTTCCCAATCAACCAAGCCCAATCCCTCTTCAAATACAAATTAGCTTTTATCGAGAATCCAAGGTATTTCAGACCATCCTCTAGTCCTGCAGTATTGAAGGGAAAGAACCTAGTGAGTTCTGCCTCCTCTTCCGGTCTCAACAAATGAGTGGATAAGGTAGACTTCCCAGCATCAATTTCCATACCAGTGGCCTTAGAAAACAGTTCCAATATCTCATTTAGAATACGGGTATCCCCTCTGCTTCCAGAGCAGAAGATTAAAACATCATCCACAAATAGCAAATGTGTAATATACAGATTTGGAGCCATCGGAATCCCCTGAAACTGCCCTTCAGCCTTTGCCCTGCTAATGGCCCTACTGAGTCCTTCAGCAACCAACAGAAAGAGCAGCGGGGATAAAGGACAACCCTATCTAAGTCCCCTTTCAGCATGGAAAAAAGTCGAAGCCGCTCCATTGATAAGTACAGAAAAGGATACAGTAGTGATGCATGACATTACCCATCTAATAAAAGCAATACCAAACCCCAGATGGGTAAAAAGTAGACGAAGATACAACCAACTCACTTTATCATAGGCCTTAGAGAGATCAATTTTTAGTATGGCTCCCTTCAGATTCTTGGTCTTCAAACTATGCATCCCTTCCTGCGCCACTCCAACAGCCTCATGTATTTGTCGACCCTCCAAAAACCCAAACTGTTCAACAGATATATGTTGAGAGAGGATACTTTTTAGCCTTCTGGCTATAATTTTTGAGATGATCTTATAGACACAATTGCACAGTGAGATAGGTCTGAATTCATTTAGTGTCATTGCAATATCAGACTTAGGAATGAGGGCGATAAAAGTGGAATTGAAACTTGCTGGTATTTTCCCTGATTCTCTGGAGTCTTCAACAACTGCCATGAGGTCATTCCCCAGAATCTCAAAGAGATCCAGGAAGAAATCAATAGTCCACCCGTCAGGGCCAGGGCTCTTGTCTTTTTGAAAACTAATGAGTACCTTCTTAAGCTCCTCCTCCGTTAATGCCTTCATCAGTTCCCTGTTTCCTTCTTCATCAACAAAACTAGGAAACATCTCTGCCACTTTAATCACCTCAGCAATAGTAGCCTGATCTGGTGCCCGGAACAATTTTTAAAATGTGTTACCCCACATCTGGCCTTATCATCAAAATTGATATGAGTGTTTCCATCATCATCCTTCAGACTCCAAATGGTATTAGCTGCCTTTCTCCCTCTTGCATAAGCATGGAAAATTTTTGTATTATCATCCCCACATTCCAGCCAAATCGCTCTGCTCTTCAACCACCATGTCTCCTCCATATCACATAACATTTTGTTCCGTCGCCCTTCCAATCTGATAAGAGCCTCCTTGGATTCCTGAGATATAAGACCTCCCCCTTCACCCTCATAAATCCGCTGTAGCTCATCCTCCACCTGTTTCAATTCAGCATCTTCCCTACATCTCTTAACAATAGCCCAGTCTTTGACCAATCTTTTCATCTTTTTAATATTATCTGCAAACTGAAAAGCAGCTGATTGATCATAATCCCTATCAAAGGGTGTCCAGTTTGTAAGAAAGAGATTTTTAAATGTCTCATCTTGTAACCATATTTTATTGAATTTCAAGGGGCTCGGAGGATTTGCAGGCCCTTTTTGTATCACAAAAAAGATAGGGAAATGATCAGATATACCCCCATTACCAACCCACTGTCGAACCTGAAAGAATCTGTCCACCAACTGTTCAGCCACCAGAAAACGATCAATCCTTTTCGCCACCCTAGCATCCCCACTGCGATTATTTCTCCATGTCGGTTTCAGCTTGAGAGGCTCTATATCCAACAAACCCTTTACCATTAACTTCTGAACAAAATATCCAGCCAACGAATCCACATGTGCATGTGGTCCCCATACCTCATTGAGACCTAGAGAAAAGTTTAGATCCCCCCCGATGATCAGTGTGTCACTACTCAAGAGAGGGTTTCCAAACAGTGAGTCCCATAACTCAATACGGTGCAGGTAAGGCCCATAAATATTAATCACCTTAAAAATGTTCCCCAATTCAACCGACATAACATCAACACATAGAACAGAATCCATTCCCCTTGAATTCACGAGCTTAAAATTACAATGCCTCCATCCCACAGCCAACCCCCCAGAACGTCCCTTTACATCCAAAGTGAGAAAGGACCATCCAGGCAACCAGCTCTCCAAACGATTCTTAATAACATCTCCTACACCTAAGGTCTCTTGTAGCAGGATCACATCCGGGTGTTCAAGAGTAAGCACCCTTTTGAAGGCTGATTTCTTATTGGGCCCAGCCAGACCCCGGCAATTGAAAGACATAATCTTCATGTACGCCCTTCCTTCAAGGCATTTCCCGCTCTAAGTGCCTTAACAATCGAAATTTGTTTCCCTTCCATGAGATCAACCCTTGCCCTGGATTGTGCCTTATGAATATTTGATTTTCTTCCCCTTCCCTTACGTGCAGGAGTAGTGATTTTCCCCAGCCCTGCAGAAGTGGTTTTCATACAGGAGCGTAGGAAATAACCCGAATCTTGTGATTCCGTGGGAGAGAGGTAATCCTCCTCTAGAGCATCACCGGGATCAGGGTCAAAAAAACCAAGTGGGGTATCATCCACAGCACCTATACTAGCATTAACAGGTTCCAAAACCGGTTCCAAAGAGGGAGTAATCAGAACCGTTTCATTCATCTCACCATCGTGAAAACCAGATCGAGACCCCCCAGGACCCAAATTGCTCGAGAGAGAAAGGTTGCGCAAACCCTCCACCCAATCTTGCCTCATTAATGTAACAGAGTTCATAAATAAATTGACAGTATGTGGTAAAGAGAGAGAGGAGATACCAGGGAAATCAGGTCCCCGAAGTACATCTTCAAGCTTCTGTGTAGTCACCAGCTCCATAAGTTTTGCCGCATTCTTCTCCACCACCGGGCACACCTGACTAGGTTCTTCTACAGACGACACATTCCCAAAGTCATCTGAAGAGGATTGGACAAAATCAGAAGATCCCGATCCATTTTCCGTGTAGCGCACCTCTGCTCCTGAAGTAAGAGTTCTCCGCCCCCCCAACTGTTTTCGAAATGGAAGGCTGCAATCAGATACGGGGTGTCCATAAGCGTGACAGCGCCGGCACCTAAACGATACATTTTCATAGTCCAGAATTTGGGTGATGATCTCCGGTCCCCATTCCAGCTTTATTTCTTCTGCCAGCCCCTCTCTGATATTGATGTTAACCAGAATGCGCGCAACCTTTTGACAAAGAGTCTCCAAAAATGACAAATCCGCCTCCAGGAAGGTCCCCAATATATCCCCGATCCGTTTGAAATGGTGTATGTCCCAGAAGTGGAGAGGAAGGGCTGGCAAACGAACCCAAAGCGGAACAACATCCACCCTTTCACGGCTGGCATCGAACAAAGAGTGCCATGGCTTCAGCAGCATCGGAGTGTGATTAAGATGCCAGTTCTTATTCAAAACCCTCCGCAGCTCCTCCTCTTTAGAGAATTTGAATGCGAACCACCCCCTATTCAGCTCCACCACCACCGGCAATTGACTCACCAGATCCTTCCAATTTTCCTCAACCCAATCTGCCATCGTCTTTCTAGAGAAATTGCGTCCCATAACCCTGCCAACAAGGGTAAAATGTGCCATCTGCAAAACATTACCCCATGCTATGTCTTCACCCACCGCATAGTTCTTAACCACTTTTACCTTGATCCAGCTCTTCCTCCGCTTCTTCACAGGGCCGCCGCCTCCCTTCTTCGAGCCCTCTGCAGCCTCAACGGTCTCCTTCCCCCGACCCCCGTCCCACTCCGAAGAGCTAAAACCCCGCTACTCTGCAACCCCGAGGGAAACCCTTCTATCTTCCTCCGATGAGAACCCACTTGAACCGCTGCCCAACCGTCCCTGTCGTGCCACACCTTCCGTCGCAACCCTGTCGAAACCCACCGTCACCTCGGACCCCCCCAACGCCGATTCAGTTGGAAACCCTAGTGCCTTTGAGAAAAAAAACCCTGCTTCCCTCCAGCTCGTGTTCCCGAGCAGATCAACCAACTGTTGTTCCACCAGAGGGCCCTTCGCAATCCCAGGTGTTAACTGCTCCGACGAAGTGAAGAAAGCAGACGGGGAAAAGTCAGGTGAATAGTTTAACGGCTCCAATCCCGCCGGCTGAAGCATCTCAGATCCCAGCACCGGAAAATCCACCAGCTCGTCAATATCCCTACCACCTGTCATCCCCCATCCAACGTGACCATCCAACCTGTCACCAACACATACAACGGCATCCTGTTCTTCCATGGCAGCAAAAAAGGTTCACCCAAACCGTCACAGATCTCCAAACCCTCAAAACTTAAATCAATTATAATTTATAATTTTATTTTTTAATAATTTTAAAAACTATATGATTTTAATATTTTTTTTGGTTAAATTGAAAATACATGGCAATTGACATATTAACAATGGGACACTACTAAATAACCTTGATATTATAGTTAAAAGTGCAGCATCATATTAAATTTGAATTAAAGTGGACCATAATTGTTTATAATTTATTATTTCATCATTTCGTTTCACATTATATTATTACAATGGTTTCATATTGTTCACATGGTATGGAAGGGAGTATCTGGTGTCCAAAAACCCTTAATACTTGGTTGGTATGGCTGAACCAATACAATTATACTCTGAATCCATTTAATGAATAGATGAACCCAGCAAGGACATAGACCTATCCACCTGCAAGAACTAGGCTTGCCTTCTCCCTATACTAACTGGATTAGCTTCAGGGATACGAAGGTTCGGATTGGACCGGACAACCTTACCCTTTTGAAGTGCACTCATAACGCATTTATATTTAAGGACTTAGAATGACCCCTATACTCACCATATTCTAAAGGTTAAAACTAAACATAAAAGTAAGGCAAGTTGCTATTGGTCTACAAACATTTTGCTTGGACATAGAGTCTCTTCATACATATCCCCTTTTTATCATTTCATTTCATTTTTCGGCGATATAACTTTTTCCTTTCGTGAAATGACCTGCAGATGCTTGCGGAACGATTTCAATGGTTTCCATCCTTTCACTGGCTGTAAATGCAAATTCAGACAACAATTTATTTGTGAGATATGGTGTTAGATTCTTATGGACTTCGAGTAGCATTGCTGGTTGCATCTGTTTTACACCGGAATTACGAAACTTGTGGCTAAGACAATTTCAACGAACAGGGTTTGCAGGTAAGAGGATTTAACCATGTACAGGCCCCAACTATTTGTTTCTTTGTTTTAACTTAGCGTGGAAACCCTGGCGTGGAAATTTCAAGATGAATTGGTAACGTTTGATAGTTTATTGCTAAAACCCCTTCAGTTTCCTATTGTTGTCAGGCAATCCCTTTCGTAGTATTTTTCTTATTGTTGTTTTAACTGAGCGTGGAAACCCTGGCGCGAAAATTGCAGTAGCCTAGAAATTGCATTAGCGTGGAAATCTCAAGATGAATTGGTAACGTGTGATAGTTTCTTGCTAAAACCCTGTCAGTCTCCTATTGTCAAGCGAGCGCTTTCATGGTAATTTTCGTTTTCGGTCGTATCACACCCAAGCACTGCAACCTATGTCCAGTGCAGTTGCAGCCTAGCAGGCCTGGCGTAGATGGCTAGCAGGGGCTGCCAAAAGCGTTGCAACCACATGTAGAGGAGTCTTTTGGCCGTGCCCGCGGCGACAAGCCTCTGCCGTGGCATGATTTAAGATGCTCGCCACCTCCGGTGTTAATGTCTGTTGCGTTGTGCTTAGCCCTGCTTGCATTATTGTCCATAAATTAAAAAAAAAAACTTTCTTCATAAGGAAATCAATCTTCAGAAACTGTCTCTAAATCTCTCTTAACTGAACAAAATAAATTCTCAATGAGGGACTTCAAATTCAATCATACAATCTTTGATTTCTAACATTCCCCATAAGTTTCCTGTGCAATTAAATTTAACTCATGCTGCCTTTAACCCTCCCTCTGGGGTTTTCTTCGTTTCCCATATATATCTTTTCGTTTTGATGATGATTCCCATGCCGTTTAGAGTCTGACAGAACTCCAAAAACTGTCTCCCACGACACTATGCCAGATCAATAGCTTCTTCTTCCCAGTATTTCCAGTGTTATGCTCATTCAAGTGCGGAATTTATCTCGAGCAAAAATTCTTCGTGCAAATAAATCCCCTTTCATTTCCCCTTTCTTCGATTTAATTTTTAAAACCTCAATCACCTCGAGATTTAATTATTAAAACGTCAATCACCTGGGCTTTTCTTTACTACAAATAGCTAAATTCAACTGTGTTCCCCAACAAATATCTAAGTTCTTCAACAAATATGCTTATGGTGTTGCTGCAACTTCAGCTTTTTATGCTTCTGGATTTGTACATGTATTATTACTTTCTCTCCACAACCTACACATCTTTGCACTACAATTCCATTGACATGGTGAAGGTGAGTACACTAATCTAGTCTACAGAAATAGGTAGAAAAATCCACTGGCACTGCACATCTTGAGTCACTAGATCTCGCCCCTGAGATTTACCTATTTGCTTATGTATTTAACAAGCATTTGAACCTTAATCAATCAGACAATTTTAGGCCAGCCTATAGTGCATATTTGATAGAACATATACCCTGTATAAATACATATAAACGATGAACAAGCTACAACAGACAACTCTAGTCTTTTCCAACCAGTAGAAATATTCACAAAGCATACATTTGCATATACCATGCATATAATTGGACAAAATACAGGAGACATATTCCTGAAATCACGAGTAGATATATCATCATGTTTGCTAAATCTTAAACAAGAAAGGACCTTCAAGAAACTATGTATGCCCTTAATTTGTAATAGCCTACAAGTTGATAATACTGTTTGCAAAGAGAATGATCTAGGGTTCCAGTCAGCAGGAAATTAGTGCCCCATCGTACTAATAGATGCCCACCTAATTGCTAATGGAACTACTATCCTACCTAATTTAACTAATAGTTTCCCACCTAATTGACATGGAATAGAATGACCCCATCTCAAACTAGTAGTATATATAAATAAGAACAAGTCTTGAATTAGTTTTTTTTAACACCCTCGGCACAGGAAATGGAACTAAAAGAAAACCAGAGTAAATACGATCTAAAATTACAAAGACAATCACTCATCTGGGTGAGTAGATTTGATCCAATTCAAATTAGAAGAAAAGACAATATGCTTAACCTCATTTCAAGTTGTGACTCGTGTATTTCTGATGATCAAAATTCATTATTTCTACTGTTATTTCTCAAATTAGAAGAAAATATAATATGCATAACCTCATTTTCTCATGTAGTATCTTTGCTGTCATGTACTTTTTCAGTATTTCCTTTATAAACACATGCCTTCTCATCTTTCTAGTTATTCTGTTGTCTTTTTCTTTTGTTAAATACACTATGTTGGCAATAATATATGCCTTCAAATAATTCTATAAATTTTGAAAGATTGTTATGATTGTGCCATTTTGTGCAAATTTGGCATTGGGATCAATCTCAAAAAAGAGCAATGCTATAAACACATGCCTTCTCATCTTTCTAGTTATTCTGTTGTCTTTTTCTTTTGTTAAATACACTATGTTGGCAATAATATATGCCTTCAAATAATTCTATAAATTTTGAAAGATTGTTATGATTGTGCCATTTTGTGCAAATTTGGCATTGGGATCAATCTCAAAAAAGAGCAATGCTGCACATTTATTGTGGAAACTAGTGGCGTCTATATTTGTTGGCATATCTCTATCCATATTAGTGGTGTGCTTTGCCAATACCATAAGGGGTTTGAGATTTATTTAGATTGGTGTCCTAGACTTTAGGAAAGTTAACGCTACATCCTTTGAAGCAAAGGTGGAATTCTTTTGCATTTTTAATATTTATTGCATCATTGTTTGTTGTTATATGGTTAGATTGCTAGCATTAAGAGTTTTCACATATTTACCAGTTTTTTCTTAGAGGTTATTTAGAAGGATCACATTCTAAAAATTGGTGGGACAATTTTCAAAAATGCCTTGAGACTAGATGAAAAAAACTTCAGAGTAGCTTTTCATTGTGCAACATTTGACAAACATTTTCTAGCTGAGTCTACTATTGATTTTATGATATACCCTGTCTAAATAGCTTTCTATGATTTGTAATTACATTCATTGTATCCGATGAGTGCTTACTATCTTGATACTTTGTATTGAATGACCAAATGTGCACAACTAAAGATTTTTTAAATTATGAGGTTATGTGCAATGCATTTGACATGATCAAAATCATGGCTTGAATTTCTCAATAAGCCAATTGTATTGCACCAATAAAAGTGAAGTGCTTCATATCCCCAATACATTATATACTAGTACCGATAAACAACAATAGGGGCAACTTTCATTTTAACACTTCACTTCCCAGGGTTACTGTTGAATAGTTACAGAGATCTTAAATCATAGATCTTACTGCTATTACAGTCTGGTAGGCTCTGTTGTTTTGGGCAGACGTCAAAATACACCTTCGAGAAGTTAAAATTTGAAATAGCTACATACCTGTGAGTGGGGATCACTTTCATATAAGGGGAAATCGCTTATGGGAGTATAGGGATCATTATTTTGATTTAGATGACATATCCTACATCCACTGTAGTCCCTTCAATGGCCCATACTTTACCACTAGATATGCCACCCAGATCTTGCACAAACTTTCCTATAATGATTCAAAACTGCATCATTCCACAAAACTTGCATATAACTGAATTTTACTATTATTTCATCATTGATTTGTGACCAAGAAATGTCTAGAACTACCCAGATCATCTATAATGCTCCTAAAAAATGCTAAGATTCGAGAAGTGATGAGGTTCACTACACACTGTTGCTTGCTATGTCAACAGGCATATGATTTCCTAGAAATGCTAAAAAAGTGCATCACTTTTGCTGAGCAGTGTTGATTCAGATCATCTCAGTACCAAAACTATATTGCTCCACAATGAATGCTTCAATGGATCAAGAACAATTAATGGAGTCTTAAGATCAATTATTGATCTTTCCAGGGTTTGGGCCCAAAATGATTGCTAGGATTCCTTGAGTGGGTCTGTAAACACAAATCCTTTAGAGAACACATTAAAAGATCCTTGGAATATCTTCTATATCATCCCAACCATAGTTCTGGAATAACATTTTTACTATTGCATTTATGCAAAGGACTCTAGGTGATTGTATGCTGGCCACTTTGTCCAGAATTTCCTTAGCTCTAGACAGTGATTAGATTGTTGGTTGGAGGGTGAAACTGCTTCATTTATGCATGGGATTAGCCCAGATTTGATGGTGGGGCTTTCTTTTTCACCCAGCATGCCTACAAGGACAACCCCTTACCATGACAAGGACAACCCCTTACCATGCACAGGACACCCATGCAAATATGGGGGTAACATAGTGGATGCCAAATAAAAAATAATACATCAAAGTCAATACTAAATCCTGAACCTTGATAGTTGTCCAATCAAGGACTCAAAAGTGTAAAACCAGTACAAATTGACATCAAATATATAAATGTATCTCATAAGAATGAGTCAACCATGGTGTACCATTTGGCATCTAATTAGGATGATTGAGAGGAGATGATTCCAAGTAGGTGTATAGTCAGCAGTCCAATAAATGAAAATGTTTGTCCTCCTAGTTATTTTCATAAGCCCTTTGTTTATGAAGGATTCCATTGGAAGTATTTGATCCATGCCATGGATGAAAACAGAAAGCAGTTAAAATATAAACCCTAGACCCATGAGGATGGATGTATACATAGATGCTAACGTTTTGGTGTCTTCCTATTGAATAGTAGTGTTGTAAAAGGTGAAGGTGGTGGTCACTAAAAGTGTGGAAGACAATAATTGAAGTTATGTTTTTAAGGTAAAAAACTTCCAGTGTGATGAGAACAATGGTTTGGGGTTTTTGATGATGGTAAACATGTTCCCTTTGATTCCCCAACAGTTTTAAAGACAAATAAGTTTTAAAAAAAAATCAGCACTTTAATAGGGTCAAGACAAAATTTGTCTGCTGATTTTTCCCCTATTTCCCAATTTTTTGGGCCAATTCTTCGTTTGAGGTTTTGGATCGCAAAAAATCACATTGTTGGTGATTTTTTCATCACTGATTTCTAGAGATTCTACCTATTTCTATTCTTGGATATTGTGCTAGTACTGGACACTTCTATGTTTAGTCCACCTCTATTCTTTTATAAATTATTGCATAATCAATGGAGAAAGGGATTGATGCTTTCTTCTTTCTCTATTTGCTTCATATTTTCTCCTAGAGAACTGTTACTGAAATTTAGTAGTATTTCCATGGTATTTGAAAGGGACAAATGATTTGGCAAAGCACTAATGGAGAAAGGGAGCAATGTTTAGATTCTAGAATATTTAGAAATGACTTGCCTCAGAATTGTGAGAATTGTGATTGAAAGTTAGTAGTGTTGAAAGGGAGAAATGTTTAGAATCTTCAAATAGGAGGCTTATCCCAAATTATTTCCACCTAGATCCTACAGAATCAGAAGGGAGAGATGATCATGTCTTCTCGAATATCATATGGTCTCACTTCCATAATGTCGCAGCTAGAACAACTTTCTTACCATGTTCATTTTATATGTAATTATATATTGATCAATGTGTGGTTGGATAGTTTGGTGTTGGTTTATATTCTGTATATTTGGTTGTCAATAAGGTGATTGTGATGACCAATCATAATGATGATGATGAAAACATGTTTGGGAAGCGTAGGCCTTTGGGTCGTTTACTTTATATACAACTAGGTATCAAGGTTGTAATCGCCAAAATAATGTTTTGAAAGGAATTAACAAATAGTATGTTGGTATCCTACCAATTGAATTAGCTAGGCCATCTTGCAACTCATTGTCTCTTCCTTGAACTAAGTTGTGATTAGAGTTATTTATGGGATGAGTGTTGGCAACTTGGCATAGCATTGTTATTACTTGTAATTAGATAAGTAGTTTTTCATTGAATATATAATCAAAATTAATATGCTTTTGGGAGAGGGTTTGAAGTAGTTGAGAAGAAAGTTACTGTACCACATAGTTTTAATATGACTGTAGATCTAGAGCTGTTGATTATTTAATTTAGTGAATTATCCCTCATTTCAATGTTTATATGGCATTGCTCTTTATCAAGTTTGGTGGCCTCATATTTCCTTCTTTAATACTGAAGCATTGTACAAATGCAGGATTTTGAAAGTGATGATAAACATGGGACAACAAGGAACAAGTCAAAGGAGTCAAAGAAGATTGCAACAAAGCCAATAGAAAGTGATGGTTCATCTGATGGTGATCTTGTAGAAATGCATGCAGAGCATTAAATAACCATCTGTAAAAGCAGAGGTGAACGTGCATGTGTTTTTCTTTGTGAACTTTGATTATGTTGATATAAATAACCAATTGGTCATAATGGTATCAATATAAAATCATGGAACACTTGTTGGTTTATGTTCTTGAGATACACATAATCGTTGTGAAAAGAGTTAATTTGTATATTAATATATATTATAGTTTCTTCTATCATTTTATATAAATGGTATCTTTTTCCTTCAACAACTTCTTAATTGCAGGTTCACACCAATTATGATCTACATGGGAACTGTACAACACTTATTTCACTACCAGTGCAAGCACGAACCTATTTGATAAAGATCGCAAACATGTATAGGTATTCTTTTTAAACAATTCTCTTAGCATTTTATCTTTACACAGCTTAACGTACATTTGTAGAATCATTTCTCTTTCATCCTCTAGGCTACAGTTTTATTCAATTTTAGACATTTATCTCCTGGATACAACTATTTTGAGTAGGGTGAGACCCAGTTATAGGTAGGGAAAACTCATTTCTTTATAGAAATTGACTTTACCTTTATTTCTCACCTCAGCAACTCCACTGAGAACCAAAAAGAAAGTCAAAGTAAACCTACCCTATTCTAGTAAAGGAAGAAGAAGTTGTGCTTTTCTTTATTCACTGATAGAATGACCTAGATTTCTAAAGGGATATCTCTAACATAATTCAGCATCATTTGAGACTTATTTCCAACAATAAATGAAGTGTAGGGAATTTTTTCCAACAATATTAAACACATTATCTAGCAACATTTTCTAGTATATTTCACAAAGAAATATTTCCAGCAAATTTGAAGTTCTATAGGATGTTTATTCATAGATGGTCTTCTTAAATAATAAAATGGCTATATAATAATGCAAGAGTGATATCAAGATTCCCACAGTCCATATGGTTTATTTACATTTTAAGATCTATTCTTGGTGACATCTTTCTAATCACCAATATGGATTACTTAATAAAGATGCATTTATAGCATGCTTGGTATTGAATGACTACAAATAGAAGCTGCCATCAACACTAAAATGCCAGTTGTGAATTTTAAAAGAAGGGTTACTGTGGCAATTATTGAGGAAAAAGTAGAGGATGTATATTATTGAGCCAGCAAGGGTCTAAGGTTTTAGGTTTTTAATATGCATGTTTTATTCGAATTTATTTCAGCCATCACTAGTGGGGTTGCGTGCAACATGATTGATTCTTAACTTTCATAGGTCATTATACATGTAAGGTTGTTTGCCATTTCTTGGACTACTCTTTGTGTCTTGCAATCCAACAAGGGTCTTGTTGCGCAACCCCTTTGGTTCCACTATGAACCTCTTGAAACTCTGCTTATAAATACCATCTTTGCCTTGATGAACAATGCTTTTGAAGGTGGACTAGCTTAGATTGTCTGAAAATAAACAAGTATAATGACTTCTAGCTTGATTCTCCCATCATTCGTGTACTTGGCTTGTATTGTGTTTGTTGTGTCTTGGAGAGCAGTTTTAGTAGTCTACGTATCTAGTTACCTGCTATTAAGCAGTAAATAGGACATTCCAAAAAGCTGCCATGTTTTTAGTGACAAAGGTTAGTCATCTCTCAGAAGCAAAAAATAGATGATACTCATACATCTATATATGGGTCAGGAAAGCAGGGTTCTTGTGACCCTTGGATGGAGATGAATCCCATGTCCTTGGTACAGGACCACATTCCCAGGAGACAGTCCCACATACTCAGGAGACAGTCCCAGCGACCGAATTTTATGGTCATTTGTTGGAGTAGACCGAAATTCACCTTTTGCAAGTCAACCACAACTTAATAAAAGCAGATATTTAGTTTGTTGAACCCAACTAAATGACTGCTATGTAATTGAAGCTCCAACTATCCTAACTATTGGGAAGGTCTTTCTCTCTTTAAATATTTCCCTATGCATTGTATTAGAACTCCTCCTGTCTGGGAACTATGTATTTTATTAGCACTCCTCTCTAGCTTGGGTCCCTTGTACACATGCTCTCTCGTGTTTTCCAACGAAAATCTCACACGATCCCCCCTTATTCCATGGAATAACTGGATGGAGGGCACCTTAACCACCAGCCACAATAGGGGCTGGTAATGCTGAGGGACCTAACTGGATTTGAACCTAATAAGCTCTTTCTTGTACTCTGAGTCTTGAGCATTGACACCAATGAGACTTCATCATCACAACCTTTTGCAGGGACTTGGTGCACATAGTGTTGTGCATCGCCACTCTCATAGTCTGACAAGTTTATTGTAATACACTCTAGCCACTGTCAGTCAGTACAACAGTCTTATTAAAATCCCTGGTAACACTGCATATATGATATATGCATTGAAACTCAATTGACATTGTAATATGAATTGAGCATGTTTGGTGTAACATTGTTTTCATTATCTAGTTGTTTATGCTGTGTACTTGGTTCTGCAATATAAGCGGGGTGTCCTGTGTGGGTGTGTGTCATTGTGTACTTATATGCAATGTATCAGTCTGCTATATTATCACACAGTATTCACACTTATCTGTAGAAAACATTGCCCCCTCCATAACCTTTGGATTCCCCTGAATTCCTTGTTTGTCCCCTGAGCCTACACCCGGGCAATTGGATCACTGAGAATGTACGAGTTGAATTTTGTAGGTGTGACTTCCACTGTGAAAAGAAGATTGTGAACATGTTTCATGTTCAACATCCCCAAATGATGAGTTTCAAGGAGTTGTATGCCCTAATGGTTCCAAAGATTCGGAAATTTTTCCTCCACAAATTAAAATGGATGATCAATGTAGTGTGGCACAAAGTTTGCAAGACCTCAAGAAAAAATCTATGCCTGTGAAGGGCCTTGTCCCAGGCTGGATAAATTCCCCAACTTCTGCCACCTGGCTTTCAGTGGTTCTTCAAGTTGACCTTAAAAGATTGCTCCTGAGACTGTAAATCAACTTTTGGTCTTGAATATTAGATAATTGATTTGTGATTGAATTATATTCATTGTCCTTCCATTGAAAGGCCTGTGATTTTGTGTATATCATCAACATAGATGGGATACAGTTTATCCAGCCACAGAGTATACCCGTGCATTCAGCTAATTTAAAACCTGGTGCAGTTCTGGACTTCATCATATTTTTCAAACGTTGATATTCATTAAAGTAGAGCGCCTCAGGACCTCGAACCCAGGCTTCCACTTTGTAATCATTGTGCCGTCTGATTCTTCTATAAATCTTGGTAGATACTAGGTTGCATGTCGGGATAAAGTTCCTTATTAGAGAAACATACTTTCATTTCAGTTCAAGGAGGAGCAGTGAAAGATGCAGGAGCAGTAAAAGGTGCACATTGAAATATACCTTATTTCTTTTGTAAATCCTTGGATAACCTCATTCATGACTACCTACATCGAAAACCTTCTCCATTAGCTTCTCAGGGAATAGGTGTTGTAGCTTCAACTCCCCCATGTGGCAGAGATGGGACATTTGTTAGTTCTGGAAAGGTGGGCAAGGGGTCTGACACATAGACCCAGATTGGTGTGCTTCATGCATCTTAGAGTTTGGGAGGTAGTTCAGGGGGAAGGGTGGCACAGGGGACCTTTAGGAATGATACGATATTTAGCTCACAAAGGGGACCTTTAGGAATGATACGATATTTAGCTCACAACCAGTGTGACATTCTGACTTTGGACCTATGGGAACCTAAAGGGGATTTATTACTTTGTCATCTTCTATTGTAGGTGTCAATGTTCAGGTTAAAGGTATGGATGTTGATGAAGGTTGGCAAGTTAAGTCCAATAAGAATAAGGGGACATCATCCCCTCTGACATTCAGAAAGCCTCATAGAATAGTGATTTATGGGCTTCAGGAAAATTCCTTCAAGGATTTTGTGGCCCTTTATCCAAACAAGGCTGCCTCTTCTTTTGGCAATGTAGCTTTGAGCAATAGTTTAAGCACTCTAGGGAACCCTCTATTATTTTAATTAAATTATCTCCTCTTTCTTGGAATGTTAGAGGGATAATGATCCTAGGACGTAAACAGCTAGTTTGAGGAGTTATATAGAAGGCTAAGCCAGATGTGTTTTTTTTATAAGAGGTATATTCTACTGCTTTTGAGCTTCACAACTGCATGAGCTATGTGTGGAATGGTCCCTTTTAGACCACAAATCACATTCAAGGGGAGCATAGGTTGTTATGTCTCCTTACCTTTATAACTTCGTTACATCAGACAATGTTAATCCAAACACCCGATGCATGTGGGTTACTCTTTTGTTGCAAGAGAGATTGCTTGGATTTTATTCAATACATGTGCTCAATACCAATAATTTTGCTCAATCCTACCTTTGGGATATAATTCTCCCAGATTTTGATTATATTGTGGCTAGTGACGTCAACATGGTGGAATTTGAAGGTGATCGCAATGGTGGTATAAGTTGGATGGTCTGTGGTGCAGAGAAGTAGGCATGGCCAAGGTGTGTTGAGGCCCTGAGGGTGCAAGCAATACTAGATAGTGTGTATGGCCCTTGGGAGAATATATCCTTTTATAGGAGGCTTCAACCAGTTAACATTCTGATTAAGTAAATTGGTTCAAATTACTTCCTTATTAAAACCTCCATGTTAGTGGGTCAGGTGATGGATTTTAAATTTTTAAGCCATTTTACTTGTTTAAGATGAATGTCTGTCATTTGGATTTTAATTTCATTGCTCTAGTTCATCGTTTTTGGAACCTTGTTCTTCATCTTGTTAGGGATAGGGGATGGTTTTTATGGTAGGAAGAAGCCATGCAGAGGATAGTAAAATTCATTCATGGATGGTGGCATATGATTGCTCACAAGAATAGGAGAGAGCTTCTTGAAGCTAGGAAACAATTGGAAGATATTCATGTCTTCCTTGAGAAAGAGCTTCATAAACCTGCCCTTCAAGAGGAGGTTGCATACTTGGAGTCAATGGTGGGGAGAGAAGAGGAGTATATTTATCGAGGATCCAGAGTCCATGACAGGTTACAATGAATTTAGGAAGGGGATAAGGACTTCAAATTATTCTTTGAATTTGTAAAAAAGGTGGTGGTAGCTAATATAGTGCTTCGGCTTTGTCGAGATGATCTTTTCACTCGAGGAAGATCCTTCTAGAATCTGAGGCATGTCTAGTGACCATTTTAGAATATTTTTCAGCTTATATGTTTTAAAGGATTATTATTGCTGCTAGTAATGCTTGTTATAGGGTTGTGCCACACAAGGTTTCTATTGTAGACCATGATAGGTTTGGCAAAGATTTCACAAAGGATGAAAATTTTCCATCTCTTGGTTCTATGAAGAATGGTAAACCTCCTAGGGTTGCTGGAGTACCTTGTGAGTTCTGCAGATAAGTGTGAATAAGCACTTGGTAAAAAAATCTATGCCTGTGAAGGGCCTTGTCCCAGGCTGGATAAATTCCCCTACTTCTGCCACCTGGCTTTCAGTGGTTCTTCAAGTTGACCTTAAAAGATTGCTCCTGAGACTGTAAATCAACTTTTGGTCTTGAATATTAGATAATTGATTTGTGATTGAATTATATTCATTGTATAATTCTGCTGATAGCTTTAGGTGAGTGATTTTAGGCTTATCATTTTATTGCAGTTTTTGAGAACATGGGTTAGGAAGCTTCATTGTGGTTGTATTCATCGGCTTCTACATGTGTTTTATGAGAGATGTCTACCAGCTAAGTGAAAGGAAGTCCATTGCCTCACAGATATGACAGTCTGCTTCCATGGATGGAGGGTCAGCATGTGGCTTGATTCCTCCTACCACCGAGAGAGACCGAAGAAAAGCAATCATGAACCTGGTGGTATCAAACCTAGAGATCTCACTCTTGTGCCCCCCTAGGATTATGTAGCCAGGGTCTCTTAGTCCCAAGCACTCCTTGGAGGATATCATATGCCAATGCATTGGCCCTTTCATAGTTATTGAGGACTCCAATGATGTGCTTGTATTGTGGTCCCCTCACTCATCCTTAGCATCCAGCTTTAGCTCCAACTGGCCTTGACATCTCTCTTTTGTTCATCATTGAGGCTCACCAGTTTCTAGCATCTTTCTTGTACTTGCACCTTATTTTATATCCACTCTTAGCTAGACGATTAGTTCTTCATCTTTTTCTGCTTTCAGTATTGATCTAGGAGTTGCTTTCACACCTCCACTTTGTACCTACACTGGCTGTGTACTGTTTTAGTCCCAGTGACCTACTTTTATGGTCATTTGTTGGACATTAATAAAATTATCTTATCCTATCTTATCTTCCAAGGGATTTGCATTTTAGTTCAACCTTTCAGGAGGTGTTTCAGGAGCCTTCTGAAAGAGTTTCTCACCTGATTCTCCTCCCATATGGTTCTACTGGGCACTTTCTATCAGGATTCATTTCTGCATGTGTGATTCCTTGCGCAAAAGGTGGAATTAATTGTCAGAAAGCAAAGGTTAGATATATGCATAGTAGAGTGATAGTAGATCACACTGTAGTTGGTGGGATGCATATGGAGACCCGATATCAACTGGTTTCCTTGTTCATTACTCATTTTCCCATGAATAACAAACACTGTTTTTCACCTTAATTTTGCAACAGGTCTCCTCTCCTCGTATTTGGTGCAAATATTAGCTAAATAGAATCATAGATCATAGTGTGCATCAGATATTCCCCTTTTCTATTTTAAAAATGAACTTGTATTTCAGTTCCAGAAGACCTGGTTTTAAGACTGAAGTTGCTTTCATAACAAATGTATTGGTAAGGATGAATATCAAGATGATTTAGTTTGCTAGAGCTCTATTTGGTTGTTTTTGAGCTAAATAGAGTATTTAATTCCAACTTCCACATGTGATATTTCTCAAAACTATTTTCATTGGCCTTAGGCTGTCCTAGATCAACCTTCTAAGCAGCATGTTGTGATTGACTGTATGTCTTCGCCCAAGACATTGATAAGCAACCAATTTCTCTTTGTACCATTTTGCACGGCTCTATAATTTATTGCAGTTTGACTAAAAGTGAGTATAGTAATTATACCAAACAGTATGAAGGATTTTATTTGTAAACTGGGACCATTCTGTAATCACATGTAAATCTGAAAGAAAAGTAAGATGAAGTCAGTGTTTTTGGAATTAATATGGTTATTTTAAATCAAGTTGTTCCAGTCACCATCTCTGCAGAAAAATGGTGTGTCCTCAGGCCAGTTATTGTAGTGACCTGCATCAATTGGACCCCCATTACCCCATTCCTTCTTGCCAGCAGCTTCAGCTGTGGCTCTAAGGTCAGAGAGCATAAACTGCAACACAAGTATATCCAAACTAATTACTAAAGGGCATTGACCCAAATGACTTAAAAAGACTAACTGACAGCTATAATTAATATATATAACATAAAGGTAAGTTTCAGCTCTGCTAACCATGGGAAAATTTACCAAAATAATGTCTATACCTTATCATAGCACTGAAATGCTCCAATCCCCGGGAATTTCCATGTACCATTACTCTCAGGATAAGTTGGATACCGCAGATCTCCCGCGGGACCCATTCCCACTTGAATTTCATGTATTATCATGGACAGATCAGGATGTCAACATCATAACTGATGGTCTGAATCTCTTCTTTCACAAGATGAACTATCTCTTTTTTAGGCGCTGCTGGTTCTTGTGTAAAAGCAGTGTCTCGTATAAGTTTTTGTGGATTAGCCTAAGAAGGCCCCTTTGTTTCCTTGCCATTGTCTTGTTTCTCAGCTCTTGGAGTTTAATCACCTTCTTCAGTGGTCTGAGTGGATTCAACTATCTCTGTGCTGGCCACCACTGGTTCTTATGTGTCAATAGTACTTACCACTTCTACATCTGCCATGTTTTGGTCGTTCTGGACTTACTGTGACATCCAACCAAAAGCACACAGCTTAAAACAACTCTCATATAGATAGATATAGTAGGCATTAGAGCCAATAATATAATATTTGAAGAAAAACGAAGCATGGTGATAACAATATGGCTTAATACAATTACAGATTAGGGAGTTTTAACATAAAAAGACTGAATTCATATCTAACACTTGTAGCATGCAAAACACATAAATGATAGTCTAGGCTCATCCGAACAAGGTGGACACAGGTGAAAACATTTTCAGCATAAGCCTATTCACATTTATGTAAATGCAAATAGGACAAGAACATGTTAAAATCATCCATAAAAGGAAGCATATGGAGCAGACAGTTTTAATACCAATAATGAAGGATTTTAACCTACAAAACAAATATAGAACAATCTACATCCAGCCACCATCTCTGCGGAAAAATGGTGTGTCCTCAGGCCAGTTATTGTTGTGACCTGCATCAATTGGACCCCCATTACCCCATTCCTTCTTGCCAACAGATTATCCTGAGAGTAATGGTACATGGAAATTCTCGGGGATTGGAGCATTCCACTGCTATGATAAGGTATAGACATTATTTTGGTAAACTTTCCCATGGTTAGCAAAGCTGAATCTTACCTTTATATTATATATATTAATTATAGTTGTTAGTTAGTCTTTTTAAAACCAAATATTACCAAAAGTTAAAACAAAGAATACAAATACCAAACGAGGATAAAATTCAAGATCTATCAAAGTTATGTGTTAGTTATAACTGCATACTACCCAGGAAGAAAGCATACCCAAATAATAAAATCTATCCAAGTTATAATGGTCACAAGCAAATCCAACTGGAATTTTTTTCTACTCATACAAGTAGGATAACATTATATAGCATAGGTCATCATGGTTTACATGGCATCTCACCGGTCAAGAGGGTGCACTAACATATTACTTACACTTTCATTGTGATCAAGAGGGGCAATCACCTATTTGATTAATTTCATATGCTTCACATATGTCAGGAAAATCCAACTAGGAAGAAAGGTGTGCTATGAGCATAACCCTATTGCTTGCCATCCAAGCGAGGAGCTCTGAGAGACCAGAGAATTCAGAGTAGTCTTGTGCACTATGCTATAAAGTGAAAGGATTATGGGATCCATTGAGAAAGGATTTATCCTACAGTTTTGGGGAACGATTGATCATATGGCACTAACCATTGGGAGGGTTGGATGGCGATACGATATGTCCTAGAGGCAGGACTACCCAATGCATAAATAATATTGGATTTGATTATCACATAAGTTAGGTGCTCACGTAATGTAATGTTCCATTTTGATAAACTGGAACATATGACATGCAGAGCATGCAAGCCATAGCTCAAGAGCGTGCAAGCATGCATGCATGCAAAAGTGAGATGCATGCATGCAAAAAGTGAGATGCATGCAATCATGCATGCATGCAAAAGTGAGATGCATGCAACTCAACTGGAAAGTAGAAGAGAAAAGTAACTAAGGTATACAAAAGTTAGGGCATGCAATGTCAAAGCTATAAAAGAAGGATAAAGTGAATTACTAGGGAGGCATTATTATTATTGATCATTGAGATTCGGGTTGAGAGCTCTGAGAGCTGATTTAGGGTTAAGGGCGGATTTCCTTAGCCAACCTTGGTTTCGACGGTGAAATCTATCCATCCTATTCAAGTTTAAGGATAGATTATATGGATCTATCACACGGGCTTAATTGAGAAGAGTTTGTTGATTTTTAGGGCAGCGAATCAATTTACTTCAGAGCTGGGTGCGTCATCTTCTTTGTGAATTGTTATTGAGTCAGATATTGAGTTGATAGGCAGCTGGGCGAATTATCCTTGCTGTGGTTGGTTATCGAAGAAGTTTGACAGGGAGGACGCAGCACCCATGAAGTCTGAGTACAAGGGAGAGCGTGTTTGATAGAGGCAGCATTGTTTATTGAGTAAAGGCGTCTTCACCACTTATTGGGACAGGGGTCTCCCTTATTATCTTCAGCAAATCTACAGGAAGCTAGGAAGGGAAACGCATAAGCTGTCATCTAATCTGATAAGGAAAAGCGTGGTCATTATTTAGTGGTTAGATCCAACATAAGAGCAGCGAACTCCTTACAAGAGACCATGTGATTACATGATAGAGATCGGGATCTTGGATAGCCTTATTCCAATCTGAAATGTGTGAACCAATGCCCTAGTATCACGCCAATGCATGGGCAGCCAGTTAATATTTATAGCAGAGAAAGGAGGGACGTGTTCGAGCAGTCATCTATTGGGATAAAGAAAGGGCACATAAACCTAGTATAGGAGCAGCGATCTTCCTCTAAACTGTGGCGTGAACCTCTATGAGCCCAAACTGATACTTGAAGTAACTATCAATCTGATAAAGAGAGCGTGATCATCATAGCTGTATTCTTATTACAGTAGCAAGCTTGGATCCCTCTCTACAGGCAGCAAACCATTGATTTAGTATTGGGGGTCTTGATCCACTTATGAGAAGATGATGATATCAACTACAAGAGGCTTCATCCAGGAGAGAATACACATTAATTCAAAGAGGATCATAGTTGCATAAAAATCTGATTTTATATACAAGCTGCTACAACCTTCCTTCCATTAGCAATTCTGCTATTACAGCCATCAACGGTCTGTCTCATCATTAATTAAGTCTGCTGGACGGATCCATACAAGGTCAGGACTGATACCTATTTGGCATACATGTTTTGAGAGTGTTCTTTACAAGCTGTTCCAGCCATTTATGACTCCTTGTCTACGCTGCTAAGGTCAGATTGTTGCACCTTGGATTTTTGGTTAGCATTTGTATTTTAAGTAATTTATATCAGCATAATTGAATAAGCAGTTTTGGTATATTTCATTGGGGTTTGCAAGTTAAGATCATTTGACTCATGAAGCTAAATAACTAAAATAGGATATGTATTATTTCTATGAGAAATTACATCATCATGCAAACCCATGCAAACCACGAACAAGTCATTAAACCAGCAGTTACATAAACACAGTGGAAGTAACGCAATTAAGAAGGCAGATTCTACTACTTGGAATCTTACACATAAGCTTACATCCATGCTAACTTAGATGATCCCTCTTGTACTCATGTTTTAATCCCAAACATCCATACAAGATTGCATGGGACTAATTCAAGTATTTTAATCCTCAACCTTAAACTTTCTAGTTCTATCTATTTAGAACTGATGAGTTTTTCATTTAAGTCAAAATGAATCAATTTTACTCAATCTTGGGGAGAAGTTGAATAAATTTATGTAGTATATCAAATGGTGAAGTGCACCTAAAGATGAAAATCTGATTTAGTCTGAAAGACCATAAAAATACTACCTTTTCAAGGTGGCATTTATTAACACAACAATTTAATTACTTAAGCTTGTGAATGAACGGAAGGTGGCAACTATCAACACAGCAATGCCAGCACTCACTAAGACTGCTGGTGTTTTCCCAAAGGAACATGCAATTGTAGATAGGGTGCATGCAAAGGGATCGTATGCCCTGGGGCCTTTGGGCAGAGGTTGAGTATTAGAACTAGTCAAGATGGGAACCACATTGAATCTAACCTCTCTCTATTAAGTGAACTTGCCTTTGTTTAACTGTGTGTCTCAGCTGTTGTTGAGAAAAAGCCTCCAAGATACATATCTAAGGCTCTTTTTTGTTTTGTAATGTTGTTTTTTTATAACTCTTTGTGCAGTCCAAATTCTTGTGATTTGTTCATAGATACCACCATATTTCCTCTATGTTGAGTTTGGCATATATTTTTGTAGAGACCCTTGTATGAATGAGGATGTTTCTAACCATGAGAGAGAGGCAAAATTTCATGGGATCATGTCCCTGGAGATGTAGGGAATGCTCTTTGCATGTTTGGGGATGGGGGCCACCTCAAAAATGTCTCTGGCTATCCTTGATTTGCAAGGGATTGCTCAAGGACATCTTCTATATGGCCCTTGCAAACTGGGGGAATTGGTGTATCCTTTGATCCTACAGCGGACAATGGGTCATCCCTTATGTCCCATCCATCTAGAAACCATGAAAATATACAAAAAAATTCCCACTCCAAATCTCCCCCACCCCAAACAGAAGTAAGGAAAAACCGATTAAAATTACAGGGGAGTTGCTTGGAATTTTATCAAATAACAACTTTACAGGGGAGCCATTTGTTAGTTTTTTGGGTTAATTTCAAAAGTGTTTATACCATGTTTTCGGTTTCCTCATCATATTTGGGGTACATAGTGTATGTTTAGCCCTTGGATGGTCCAAAATGGATTGTAGCATGAGATATTGTCCATGATAAATATGCACGATTGAGAGAGCTTTCTCAGTGGATGCTTCACCTTAGGATGGTGCTACCTTGGATTTTTTCCCTTAGGCATTGGAGATCTCTTGCCTAGATGGTGGATGCCCTTCATTGTGGGCTGGGACCATGCTGTGATACTATCTTGTCAGGGTATTTCCTTCTAAAACTACTATTGCCCCTGTAAACCCAACATTTCTTCTGAAGGTGGGTAATGTCTACATTGAAAACTGGAGTATGCATGCTTTTGGCAATTCTGGGAACATAAACATAGTGAAGTTAGCTTTGATGAGTTACACAGTAAAATCTGTCTTTGGTTTTTGATTACTTCCTCCAACACTAAGCTACATAATGGTTGTTGAATCCACAAAAGTAACAAGATAATGAATATCAACATTGGTATGCCCTGTGAGTCTTCTTCTTGTAACAAAAACAAGTGACATAAGGTTTCTAGTTCTGAAACCTTTCTTACTTTCACTTGGGATTTCTCTCTCCCAAGTTACTTGTTCTTCCAACTCTTGGAATGTGCATGGGTGCTTAACTTGTTTTCTTGCTACCTTTCTCAGACCTTACAAAGGGATGTTGATCATTCTTTGTGATCTATTCTTTGCTTGGAGTTGTTGTATTTTCTCAATCTTGAGCCTCCACAAAGATTATCTTTGAGGCTTTCACATTATTTAAATGTGTCTTAGAACATCCACCTTTGATTTCCTTACCACCATAATACCCTAAATGAACATGTTGTAGTCTAGAGTTCACTGCAATGGGGCTCTTCATGCCTTAACCATGATTTTCAAGACATTGGCCATCAAAACCCATCCTTTGCGAAAACTTCAAGCCTATATCTTTGGTATGAAATTCAAAACTACCAAAAGACTCATATGTTGATTGAAATTGAGCAAGGGGTGAAGTTGAAGTGCTTACCCTAAAATTCCCTCAATCATGGTATGTGCATCTTGAGTAGAAAAAAGGCTCCTTTTTCCACCTCCATTTAAAGACTCATCAATATGGCTTTCTTACAAGCCAACTATTACACTATATTTTCCACAACCTAGACATTTTTCTCCTTAAGAAGCTTCACATGGATTTACAAAGTTTTATGCAACTCTTCATTCTTTTCGTCCAACTACTAGATAGTCTTTTCTTGTTGTTCATTATCCTCATAGATTTGTTTATTCATCTCCTATAGTTGCTAAATTATCACTCTCTTATGATTTTTTCCCATGGATGCCTTATTGCAAGTCCATAGATTCATAAATATATTTCTATGATACCAATTGATCGAAATCTTTTGGATGAGTTGAAATCTTCCAATGGCACTAATATCAAATTTCAGTTAAAACCAAATAATAAGTATCTTGAATATTATCAACCATATATTATTTCCTTATTAAGCAATAATAAAACTGAAGACAAATGAAATCATACAACAATATACCAGTGTTTTTAAGGAGAACCCTTTTGCACAAAAAACTCCAATATGATATTCAATCTAATAGATTGCAACCAATGCGTATTGTCTTTTATTAGAATTACGAATCATGCAATCTAGGTGTTAATATTGCTCCTCTCCCAAATTCTTAAAGGGTGCTAGCTCAATGGAAGAGCGCCTGCCTTACAAACAGGAGGTTGGTGGTTCGATTCCTCCGCGCCCTAATGATATTGCAATGTATTTCTAAAAAAATATTTGTTGTGATAATTTATATTAGTTGCTAAACGGGAAGCAAAATGTGGCGATAGTGTGGGAGTAAAAATGGACGATAAATTGGGCGCTAAAGTGGTAGCAAAACATGGAGCTAATGTTGACATCAATAGAGATGCAAAACTAGGCGTTAAAAAGAGGCTCAACACTTGATGCTAACGAGGAAGCTAAACATGGCATTGATATGGTAGCAAAATAAGATGTTACTTTGGATGCAAAACATGGCACTACATAGGAAGCAAAATATGGTGCAACAATAGAAGAAAAATTTGGCTCCATCTTGGTACCAAAACACGATGCAAAAAGGAAGCAAAAATTGGTGCAAAATTAGAAGTGAAAATTGGTGCATATTGGAAGTAAAACATGGTGCAAAATGGGATGCTAAAGTGGTAGCACATATGGATGCAAATATGGCGCGAATGTAGATGCAAACATAAATGCTAACACGGCTCTTTTAAGGATGCAAACAGGGCGCTTATGGGGATTTCATTTAGGAAGTAAAAGATGACGATCTCTAGGAAGAAAAATAGGATGTTATTTAAGAAGCAAACCTCGATGTTGTTTAGGAAGCAAAATTGGACGCTATTATGGAAGCAAAAAAATGGGCGCTATTTTAGACATCAGAAAGGATGCTATCTAGGAAGCAAAAACGGACGTTATTTTAGACACTTTAAATTTTGTCCATGACGCGTCCTATTTAGCGTCTACTTTGACCACTCAATGAAAAAAAAATTTACACTAAAAATGGACGCTAAATAGGACGTTAATTTCAGGATTTGTTGTAGTGGTAGAATAGAGGAAGAGCCATTGGATCCCTATGTTGTAATATCTTTTGTAGTAGCATCCATATTTCTTGAAAGGTTACTACAACATTCATAGTATGATGATTACGAATATCTTCAAAGTTTTGGATGGATACCCTCTGGTTTCTTCTGAATACTTTTACCCTACCAGAATCAGATAGGAACTCTTGATGGTCTCTAATGACTTTCTCAGGTAGTAAATGCTCACTTCTAATTATTAACCTTGAAAGGTTTTAAATTTGCTTATAGAGATCCATACCTCTCTTCTATTTAACCTGGTTTTGTACAAAGGAGGTGAAGGCCCTAAGTTGGAAATCCCCAACTATGGGATTGGAATTCCACATAGTTTCTTGTAAGAACTATAGAGACAAAGAAACTCAGGAGTTGTTACAAACTTGAAAAGAAACAATGCCAATATTGATTCCAAGATATTTTGTTCATATAGCAGGGTATCTGTGGAATGTTTTGTCTTTCCTTCTAAGCCACCAACTTCACCAGAATTATGAATCTAGCCTTATAATTTTCTTTATTATGAGGTAAGATTTGGTCCAAAATATGGTGTTGTAGGAAGCATGCAAGCTTCTGTCATGTTAATTCAATTTCCAAATGATCGGATGCATAGGGTCGAGGAGGTGTTTGCCTTAATCAACCCTAGGTAACACGATCACATAACCTCTAAGATAGAGGGATAACGCAATGTACGGTTTTCTCTTTTTATTAAGTATATTACATGTTGAACACAACTAATCTAAACCGGCTTTCAATAAAACCCCTTTGACCGGGATTCAAAATAACCCTCACTTGACTATCAAGGTTTCATGCAATGGCCTATTTCTCAAATTCATATCCAAGGCTGGGATTTTCTACAGAGGTTTCGATGGGTATCATAGGGGGATCAACATTTTCATCCTAGAGATGACCGCAAGGGTTTCTTTACCCTTAGTCAAGTTTTAAGGGAACAAAATAATGATAGGAAGGAATGAGATCCCTCTTATACTCATTGGAATAAGTGTTAATAATACTTGGAGGGATGGTGGTACCTACCTCTAACAAATGTATGGGCAGAGTAAGTAGCTCACTTGGTGAGTGAAGGAGGCCCAGGCTATTCAGAAAGTATAGGGTGGGGTGGGGTTCAATTCCCCCATACTACAAAAATATTCTGAAAAAAAAAAAAAAAAGTCTTATCCATGAGTTGGAAATCCAACGGTTTTCCCATGCTTCCTCCTCCTTACGGTGAGTCTCCTTGCCCTTTGTTGAATGTATCCTCTCACTGTGAAAAAAATGAATGACCACTACAAGGTGGGGGGGAGAGCTAATTTTATATCAACGAGTCTCTTTTGTTATTGGGGTCATTTGTTGTCATGTCCCAAATTTGGCATTGGGTCACAATGGCCTAATCACATTGGCCATATTCATTAGAGTTTGCCAAATTGATGTTAAGGGTCAAATAATTGCCAAGGAGGAAAATTACTAGTTTCCTAGGTTTGGGGTGGAAGCCTTGGGATTTCGAATAAGGGGGATATTAAATGATGTTTGAACATTAGAATGGAATAAATATTTAATAAATGAGTTAAATAAATATATACAAGTGAAAATCAAAGTGGCATTTGATCATGAAGACACATGGAAGAAGTGGGACCCACATATGACTAGATTTCTCCACTACACTTGGCATTATTCTCTCACCAATTCGAATTCAAGGTGAATGGTAACATACTTGGGAGAGTTCAAAAGGTATTATTCATGGCATGAATCATCCAAGGTCGAAATATAGAGGAAGAGTAACTCCCATGGAAGAGGAAGAGACAATTTGGAGCTAGTGGAACACTTGGGCTAGATTCCCTAGCTCTATGACAACAATGATGAAGATGCTATGACACCTATGACACAAATTAGACCTGAAGGCTGACATATGACATATATGACATGTTAGGGCTAAAAATAGCCTCCAAGAGGGCGCTCAAGGGAGTTAGGGCAGCTAAGATGCTTCCACATGTGATTTGGTGGAAGTGGGAAACTAGGAATTGTTGTACAAGTGGCATTCTTTAGAATTTCTTCCCGACTTGAGTTGGCATGAGTCTCTTGGAAGGAATTCAACCCATGGAGGACATTAGAAGTTTATAAATTTCAATAACAAATAATTAAACCAGCTTTTGACCATTTGTAGAATTTGCAATTGCATTTGTGAAGAGGGAGAGCTAGTGGATGACTAGTTTCTTGCCTTAGCCAATTTCGAGGGTGAAATATTCCCATCCAAGTTGGTAATTGGAGAGGCCATTTAGCCCTTTCATTTGGAGATTTAATGGAGTCTTTATTTGCAGGTGTAAGCTACAAGGCAACTTAAGGTTTCTTCTATTGCAGCTCACTCCTTCAACCATTTCCAGTTTTGATGGCATATTTTTGATCCTTGAGGGAGGGCGTTTTTGGTGAGCTATTGTACTCTTTGGGGGAGCTTCTAATGCCCCATTTCTTTTGTAATATGAATTAAATACTATGTTCTTAATCTACAGAAAGTTTCAGGTTTAAATTCCAAGTAGAAATGTATAAATCTCATTTTTAATGAAAGAACAGTGCCATTTCCCCACCACCTTGTTGTGAACCAATGTAATGCTGATGATTTCGAATGAATGGATGATTCTATGATGAATTTGTGATTAATGGACTTCCATGGATGTATTTTACAAGTTTCATGTACTGTACTTGAGCATTTGAAGTATTTTACTCAGTTTAATTGCATTGGGAGAAGAAATAGTGCCATTTCCCCAAGGGTCGAATTGGTGATTTTTGCAGCTGAATGGGAGAGGGTTAGAACATAATTAATAACTAATTAATGGTGCAAATTAGACCTAAATAATTTACTTTAGACATCCCCTACCTCTGTTCATAATTTCAAGTGGGTTTGGAGGCATTTGGGAAGCCATTTTCAGTACTTACCCCAGGGGGATTTGAACCCCAAATTACTAGTAAAATTGCATACTTGGTCCAGAATCTTAAGATATTTTTCAGAAGTATTTTGATGGTCATAAATAATCCTTGAACATTATAATCAAGTACAAATATCAGTTATACACCTTCTTTGAAGATTTGAAGGCATTTGGAGCCAAATTGAGACCTAGAGACCAATACTAGTCAAAGGGAAATTACTAGTAAAGTTCCCTACATTGGCCAGAATTGAAAGAGGATTTGCAGAAGTATTTTAAAGGTCCAAAAGCATCCATGAAACACATATTTATGTTATAACATCGTCCATATACCTTCTCAGAATATTTGAGAGCATTTGGGGCAAATTGGAGACCTATGCATCAAAACTAGTCAAAGGTCGAATTTGGGGAAAAAGTGAAAAATTGCCATTTTAATAAAATTCCTAATAAGGGACATTACATTTATATTTACAAACTTTTATCAGAATGGTGGTGCTAACCTTACCCTTCGTGTGCCATATTGGTGGTATCTTCTTTGTTTCCGCGCTATATTGACTCGATGAAACTATTAATGTGCCACATCCTTGGCACATATAGTTGTCGGGGATCTTCTAACAAGTCATGTGATGGGCATCGGCGAGAGGTTAATATTTTGGGCATTGTGTATTGGAAAGAATTTGACCTTTTGTGCACAAAGCATCGACACATTTCTCGCCTTTTCACCATGGATTCGTCAATTATTTTTATTTTTTTCCCTCCACAATGTATCAAGGGCCTTTGAGTTTTCCACTGCAACACTTGGTGAAATTTTGAGTTTTCCTTCACAACTTATTGGTTAGGTTTCGAGTTTCCCACCGCAACACTTCGGCAAAATCCTTGATTTATTGCTACAACACTTCGATGAAATTTTCTGTTTCTCACAACAACACTTCCATGAAATTTTCAGTTTCTCACCGCAACACTTTGGCGAAATTCTCAATTTCTCACTGCAACACTCCGTCAAAATTCTCAGTTTCTCACAGCAACACTTCAGCAAAGTTCTCAATTTCCTACCACAACACTTCGGTGAAGTTCTCAACAAAAATGCATCGAGTTCCTTTTCATCCTTAGCCGGTTTTAAAAAAAAATGCTTGTGATGCCCACACTTCTTCTAAATGAAAGACCTCCTTCCCCATGATCATTCATAGACCAATCCTTAGATGAATACTTATGAACTTGGAAGGAGAAACTGGGATTTTATAAAGCAGTGTATACAAATTTTGGTTGGGGGGCCCATCATCCCCTAGGAGATGATGGGGAGGGTAGTTACAAGCGCAACAATTGGAGACGAACTAGGAGAATCCATAATCTATGAAACAAGCATGTTTTGTTTTCTTAGCCTAGACAAGATTAATATTAGTATATGGGTCCCACTAACCTAGCCTAGGGTTATCTTGTAGTACAGGAATCATAATATCATTCATCTTCTAGCCATACAAGAAATGATCTTTCCCAGACCTTGAGATAATTCATCAAGATAATCCTAGCAACTTTCAGTATTCATATGTGACAAGTCCTCGTGTTTCAAGATGTTGATGTCTAATGACATGGGATAGTATTTCACATGCACTCTCTCAAAACCAAATTATGAGGTTCATTTTGCCAGGCTACTTTCCATTGAAGTCACTTGGGAATAATGCCACAGGGCAAGAAACAATCTTAGACAAGTGCAAATGTGTGGTCTTCATCTCTTACGCTACATGAAAATCTCTACTGCCAGTAGGCATCCATAGCCTCGATAGAGTTTCCTCTTGCACCCATTTTACAGATAAATGCTCTAGCCCCATTCTAATATATATTTCATAGTGCATAAACAAAAATGTTGTTCTCTTTGAGAATTTTCTACTCAACAATGCTTTTAGATGGGGGAGTTGATTCAATAATCCTCTTAAAGGAATGGGATAGTGTCTAGAGTCATTTTGATTTTCTATTCGCCATAGGTCTTGATTTTCTATTCACCATAAGTCTTGATTTCTTCTCATGGGTTGACCTCCTCAAGGCATCATAGGTTATAGCCAATTTAAGTATTAAAGTGGATGGAACTCATTAGAGAGTGTTGGCGGGGCCTTTAGACCTTGTAATAGTCCTCATAAATTTGTATAATCTTAACAAATGGTTCATACGTTATGTCCATACTTGTTCTTCTTGATAGTTTGTTGTGTGTTTTTATACTCTATGCTTGAATGATGTGTTGAACCTTTGCGTTCAACACTTTGGCACCGTTGTCGTTCTCTTTTGCGGCTGGGTGACAGCAGCAGCAGGAAAAGGGAGGCAGTTCGAACCTACAAGAAACCGCAAGGGAAAAGAAAACCTGCAAGAATAAATAATGATTCCTCAGCATGAAAAAAAGGCTTAAGATGAATGGTGTATTCCTGAATATTTCTCACTATGGATAAGCCTGCCTGTACATATGAAATTTTTTTGAAGCTTGTCAATGAACTAGCATTAGATCGGCTACAAGTAGTTCGACTGAATACATAAAATCGATTATCGACTGTGTACTTTCGCCTTGGATAGATGATCATTTTCCTTATATTGCCGGTATGGTCGACAGTATGTATAAGATGTTGGGCAGTCACATTTAAGGTATATTTTGTTTAAGTATTAAATAGTGTTCAACGTTTTGAAGTTGTTATATGCTCATAAGGTGAAATTATTATGCTTTCTCTACAACTGCCCGTCTATGGTTGACGTTATTTCATACTCGGTGAATTCTCACATGTTAGAGATTACATGATAAATTCCACCTTTCTTCATCGATTCCAACTGTTACAGCCATCAACCAGTACTCTCCATGCAGAAACTCTATTGATAAATTCCTTACATCTCGACTATACAAGAATATATTACACTCTGCCTCGTGTGCCTTTCTGCACCCTCCTGTGAAGATACAAAACAACAGTAGTGAACCTTCATTTATGTTCCATGCGGAAGACACGATGGGAAGTATATAATTGCCTATTCTCTCAACCATCATCTACATAGTCACCTTCAAATCGCAAATTCATGGGATAGATTCGAGCAATTCGACTAAATTTTAGTTCTAGTTGTGCATTCACAAAGGTGTATTTGGGTTAAATAAGGAGCAGTCAGTGTATGTGCTGACTAACGGAGAAGAAATCTAGTCTACCAAAAGATGTGACAATCGACTAGAGCAGCAAGTCGACCACAACTGCCATTGTTGGTCTATCCTGACTGCCACAGTCGAATTAAGAGTGAGCACCAATCTTTCATGGCTGAAGATTACTGCGGATATTATCGCTAGTGGAGATACATGGACTGAGGAAGAGCACGTCCCCCTCGCAAACTATACTTCTGTGGGTGCATTCAAAAAGAAACTACTTTGTCAAGATGTTCATCACCAGTTATTTGCATTCGGAACTGTCTATGCAATGAATTAAATCAGCTAAAGGAATGTTATATTTATTGTTGATGGTAAATTCATGCATGGTGTCACTCATATACCATATACTGTGTCTTTGGTTGAAAAATCGCTTAATCCTAGGTTTGGGAAGATGCTCCAATTTTTTTTTAAAAGAACTTTCGATGCTCGATTTCTATCAAGCTCACAAAATATGTCGACAGAAGCTTGCCAGTTTTGATTAAAATACGTCGACTTGTAGTCTGTTGACCAATGCTTGCAATTCACTAGAGAATTCTTCGACTGTTATTTTTCACACTGTCATCTCATCGACCAGTAACGCCTATTTGGATGCTGACCTCGGATGTTGAAGGCAAAGAAATGGTATAGAAAGAAGCCGAAAGACCTCAGTTACGAGGCATTTAAGATGATTCCGGATAAATGATTAAAGGGTGAGGCTCTGATCGACTGTTTCCAGATTGAAGATGGATGTTAACGAGTCACAAGTCATGGTTGCTTTCTGCATACTGCTCTCTTCAGGACAAAGAAGCATTTTGTTGATCGGAGAGATGTTGGCGAGGCCTTTAGGCCAAGTAATAGTCATCATATAATTTGTATAATCTTAAAAAATGGTTCGTTGGAGCGGGTGTAACCACTCCAACCACATCCACTATGTATAAAATACCTTTCAAGATAAATAACACAATCGACTGAACGTTATGTCCATACTTGTTCTTCTTGATAGTTTGTTGTGTGTGTTTATACTCTCTGCTTGAATGATGTGTTGAACATGTGCATTCAACATGGAGTAATTCAGAAACCTTTCCCAAGTCTCATTTCAATCCATTTCTTGTTAATAAAATTTTCATTATATTCAATCCATTAGCTTGCATTTCACGATGCCTCATCAGGTGGTTTAGACACATTTCCACATGCTAACAGATGGGATGAAATCCTTTCAAATATAGTGCTTGAAATTGCATCTCTAAAACCTCACACTAATAAGAAAAACTAAGTTTTACTTGATGTTCCCCATGAGTTATAGAAAGAATAAGCTTGTCAATGAACTTATAAGCATTCAAAATCCAATTACACGGAAAGAACTTAGACTCTCCCAATTACACTCTAACTGTCGGGCTAGGGCTTATTATAACAAAACAATGGGTGATAACAAGTTGAAATAATAAAAAAACTGAAATCAAAGGAAAACATAAGTGGGGAAAACACATTTATTTACATACAGGGTTGGCTTCTCCCTCCAAGCAAGATGAAGTATTGTTTCAAGGCTTGTCCATTAATGGGGATAGAGTCTATATCCACTTCCAGATTTTGTAGTTTGTAAGTGCTAGGGATAAGGTTCTCAAAAATCAAGTAAGGACCAAACCATAAGTATTGAAACTTTGTGTGCTTTCCCTTATCCTCATGTGGCTTGTCCCACTTCAAGACCAAGTCTCTGACCTTGAAATATTTCTTTCTTGCATGACTTAGATCAAACCATGTTTTCACTATTTTTTATGGATATCAAACTTCTTTCTAGCCTTGAGTCCATCTCTTCTTCAAGCTTCAATAACGTGTTGATTCAATTATGAATGAAAGGAAAATAAGATCCTCTAGAAGCTTGGGATAGTTGCAAGGAAGGTAGAACATGTTAGGATGTAGGATGGATTCTTTTCCATACATGAGGGTAAATGGGGAAACTCCTAGTGCATTCTTTGGGGTAACCCGATCAGCCCATAGGGCATTTGGGAGAGCGTTGTACCATTTTTATTATTATTTTCAATTACAATTTCCTTAGTATTCTAATCGAGTTTTTATTAGTAGAATCAGTTAAGCCAGTCCCCTACAGATAATAATTGGAAGAATAATGCATTTTGATTCCCTTTTCGAAATAAAATTCTTTCCATTTCAAAGAATAAAAATAAGTTGCATTATCAAAAAGAAGGGAAATTGGAACCCCAAACCTGGCAATGATATGCTCTTCCAAAAACTGGATAAAAAAAATTTCATTGACCTTGCGTAGAGGTATTGCTTTAGTCCATATTGTGAAATAGTTTGTAGCCATCATAATGTATCGATGTTTCTTTGAAGAATTGGGATGTTTTTTCCTATCACATCTAACCCCAATTGTTCGAATGCTTCAAAAATAATAATCGACTGTAACGGTACTGTTGCTGCTGCAACCTGATCCCCATGATTCCCTTAGGAAATTATGGGGCCCCCCTTTTATTTTTTTTGAAGAAGTCCTTTGGTCCAGTGAAACTTGTTTTTACTCTTCAAGTTTTCTCTTTTTTCAGCAAAATTTTGTTTTTCTGCTAAGGTAAATTTCCCTTTTGGTCAGCTTTGGTTGCAGATTTTAATGCTAAAATTCCTGACTGTTGCACAGCTTTTTAATGCTAAAATCGCCGACCGGTCGCAGATTTTGATCTTATCTCATCCGATCGTTGCGCAATTGTTCAGTTTCTCTTTTGTCGATCGGTCGCAGATTTTAAAGCCAAATGCGTCGACTGTTGCGCAGAGTCCCATTTTATTTTTGCCGATTGCGTCGCTAAGTTTTAGTTTAAAAACCGCCGACCATTGCACAGGTTTTGGTCTTAACTTCGTCGCCCCTTTTGCGCTATCCTTTGGCCTTAGCCTTGAAATTCTCCATCCCCCCTCCCGGTCGCAGATTCTAGGACTAATTCTGTCAACCGTTGTGCATCTTTTAGCTTAAACGTCGCCGACCATTGTTTCAATCCCTCATCGCAGTGCCTGGTCGCAGGTTTCAGTTTAAATCTCATTGACTGTTGCGCAAGTGTTAAGTGCAAAATCGCCGAAGCGGTGGGTGAAGTCTTTAATGCTCCTACGTGCGATTTGATTGCTCATTTCATTGAGCCCCGTGCACATTTAAAACTCAACTGCCCATTTGTACATATTAAGTGCTTGACGTACCTATAAATAACGAGGTTGGTGGTCCATTTCCATATCATTTGCATTGCTGGAAATACTCCATCCACGTGCTAGGGGAAAAGCATCGTCTTGCAGCCAGCCGAGCATGTTTTAACCAGTGAGCCTCTCCAGTATTAACAGGTAGGATCTGGAAAACCCTACTCTGTTGTGCTTCTCGTTTGGGAGCACGTTTAAGCGTTTCGTGTTTTTAAAAGGGAGAGAAAATCATTGTGCGGTGGTGTTAAAGCCCATTTCCTTCAAAGCGAAACCAAGCCCTTTATTTTCATAGAGCCATTAGAGGCATTTTGGCTCCGGATTTTTATCCCATATCCTTCTCAAGCAGGAGTTCTCATGGCCATTTTGTTCTCCTACCGTGTTGTAGCTTCTCATTTTCGGAGTTAGTCTAGTTTCAACCCGTTACCCACCTGAGAGTGATTTCTCTCTTTAGCTAAGGAAGCTCACTGTACGCAATTTTCATCTGAGCCACGGTTTCCCGCATGATTGTTCCGTTCCACAAACTATCCGTCCCTAGGGCCCTTTTCCTCACCTCTGGAGATAAGTACTGCATAAACCTCGAATGCACTATTGCACTGGGAGGCATGTTGTCTTCCTTTAGTATAAACGCCTAACGTTTGAAATTACAAATAATGCTGATAATTTGTTTGCTAAACGAATAGACCCTCTTGAACCCACCACATAGATTATTTTCGGTTTAAATACTAGTCATCATTGCGCAGTTTCAATGAGAATTAACAATTATGTTAGTGCATTTTTTCTTGTAACATTCATGAATACAAATAATGTGTTGCTCGTAAACTTGTAAAATTCTCATTTGTGCTCTCCTCGTCATTGTAGGTTTGACATGCATAGGAGATCTGCCAGACAGAAGGCTAAGCTTACCGAGTCAGATTCAGACGTAGAAATCTTGTTGGATACCTCTCTTGAGACAATGTTTGGTGATACAAAAGCTGTCACAGGAGTAGCCCCAGAAACCGCCCCAGAATTTTGGTGGGGTGAGTTATACAGATTTATCAGGGACCAGAATTATCCTGATGCAACCTTAGAAGAAAGCATGGTCTATTTGAACATCAAGAAGTCTATCCTTCACAAGGTAGAAACTCGTCCTGAGCTATTCCCATGCTCAGAAGTTATTGGCTGGATAATTCCCCATGTGAAAATTGACACGAGATTCATTAATGATAACACCGGGATGAGTCTCGCGTCCTTCCAACCAGAGCATATCATGGCTACCTACAAGTTACCTCAGGCAAGGGCTTGGCTGAAAAATGATTGGATAGCGAAGCAAACAATAGACCCTCTGGAATCCGCTAGGAAGATGGTAATAGTTGAAAGGCAAATAAGGCAAAGAGGCAACAAAGAGTATGAAAGTATGCTTTTAAGGACTCCTGACAGACTCATCGCCTTAATGCTGAGTTGAATTTTCGGCATGCCAAATGGAAATGTATTCAAGCTTGGTTGGGTGCCGGTGATGGTCCATGTAGCTACACATGGTACAATCTTCAATTGGGCTGACATAATCTCAGACAGCATGACCTCACTTTTAACTGCTGCCCAAGGAGGACTGTCCCTGAAGAAAGTTGATTTCTTCATGTCTTCGTATTTGATAGATTACATATTAAGCAAGCATCCTTTTCCTGATCTGGGTTGCGTTTGGAACAGAAAGGAGTCCCCTCTCTTTGTAGATTATCAACTCACGTGGGCAAACAAATACGCAAATCACTACACACAGATTTGCGAAAAGTTCATCATGCCCCTGTATTAGCTCATCTTTAAAAAAGAGCCAAATTGTTTGTCAAAAAATGCCATGCCTATCATAGAAGAATTTGAAGACTATTCCTTCTCCCCAGAAGGCACCTATATCAGAATGAGTGGAGGAACTAAACCTACCTTTTTGTTGCCTTGTTGAGGCCTCGGTTGTGCAGGTTATATGCAAAGGTGCTGGAATGGTTCCAAGGCTCCCAACAGAGGAAGAAAACCCAAGTTGAAAGGCTTCGAAAGACCCTGCGCAAGGGCAGTTCTATCCCCAACCTGTTTGGTATGGTGATCCTCCACGGATATTCGGCCTCCGTTGGCACTCTAAGAGTTGGTGATTTGACCAATTAGGTCAGTTTTCCAATCAAGGAAAAAAATATATATAAAAATAGTAAAGCTAAGCTAAGCTAACCTATTTCAGAAAAGGAAACTAATTTAAGTTAGTTCTATTCTAAAAGAAAACTTGATATTGTGCAGATCAGTCTTGAGGTGTAATAAACAAGTAATTAAACACCTTTAACATAAATGTCTTTGGCTGTATTACTTGTTAACTTAAATTACTACCAGTTAATAAAAATTAAATGACAATCTTTGTTACTGGACAATCCACTCGACCGGAGGCGAGCCGGATCTCCCTAGCTCAATGTGAGTCTAGAACAAATAGAACAGACTACAAACACGTTTCCTAGATCTACTTAAGGATCAAGTACTAGATGTCTTACCTCTCTGATCTCGCTATCCTTTCTCCCGAATGTTGCTCCACGTCCCAAGGTCATCAGATCCAAGCTGCAAGACCTGTTAAGACACCGAAAAGAGAAATGAGTAAAGAGCATCTATACAATAAGAGATCTATGTAAACAGTTAAGCAGGTAAACAACACAACATCATTACACATTAAGAACGATATTGGTGGAAAGCATTTGTATTACTGCAAATAGAGGAGTACATGATAGAGATATAGAACTACAACCAATGACTTAACGTAGCAGCCCTTCTCCACACAAGCCAATTGCCAAGCCCTTCCAAGGAAGCATGAATTCTCCAAGAGGTGAGTGAAGGTGTCTTAAGAGATTTCACCAGCATGTAGATACCATAGTCTTCCTCCCTTTGGTATGGGAGTGAGCCTCGTATATATAGGATTAAGTGGATGAGGTTATGGATATGATAGGATGAGAGATGGTAGGAGAGAGATAGGGGATCTTCCCAACAGGCTAGGGGTCGAGTACCAGCTCTCCAAGAGATCAGGGATAAGCCCCCAAATGGGCAAGCTTCGAGAAAGATCTTGAAATGGCTATTTTTTCCCATTAACAGACCTCGTCGCACCCTGCTATGGAGCAACCTATGACGTCGCATGTTGCTAGTGTGCAACCTACGACGACCTCTCAAAAGGGTGTACAAACTGAGTACAAATCCTCCAAATGAGCACTTGGTCTAGATGAGTTCAGGGATGTATACACTAAATCATGATGATGGGTAGATTTTAGGTGTAACAGAATGCCCCCCAAAGCACGAAGCTGTTAAGGATGTACAGGTGAAGTGCTTTGATAGAAATAATGGCAAAAGACTTGTCGGATGAAGGACGCTGCTGTAGTACAACTGACTCTGAACTGACAATCTCATATGTAGTACAACATGGCTACCGACCAATACATTGCAGATCCATGGAAGTAATGACTGACTGAACACAATCATGGCTACTAGACACAAGCGTAGATCCATGATGAGATGATAACACAACCACGACCAATACAAAAGTGGATCCGTGTAATATGACTCAATACAAACTCCATCGCAACCTGGGTAAAACATGACTCCCTAGGGTCTTCAAGTTGAACCCACAATGATACGAATCTATCCATGTGATTACAAATGTCTTGAGGTTGAACATGGTAGAAACCACTTGATTACCGATCATTGATGTGAACCATTAACAAGTGCAAGGGAGATCATCATTAATGTCAATGATTCCCAAGGTATCATAGTACATATCATCAAGCGTGAATAAGTGAGTTGACGTCGAACGCAAGATGAAATATTTCAATCAAGAGTCAATGATGTAAACTCATGATGAAAGCGAGGTAACCTGCCATTGAGGCATGCGGGACCAAGGTACTTCACTGGTTTCTAGATTCAATCCTTGGATGATGAGTTGAAGTCGACAAGGATGAATCCGTCGAAGGAGGGCCATAATGAATCCCTCATCAATCGACACGAAACACAACAAAAGATGTATAGAGTGGATCGGATGGTACAATAACATGTGAGACTGACTCAAAGTAACAACGGCATGATGATGTGTGTACTGACTGAAAATAATGAGTAATGAATGTGTTCTTGAACATGGGCATGGCATGACTTGGCAGTATTGGCATGAGAATGATGCAAACTTCTAATGCAGCTGATAGTGGAAGCTTTCTCCGAATGACTCAGAGGAGTAACAGGACTCGGAAAGTAAGCGGGGACTCATAGACAAACAGATGACCCAAGTATCGGTATGCAAATGCAGATGAGTGCCATGTTCAAGAACGACTATATATTGCCACTAAGGTATGTAACACAAACACTTTCCTTTTTCCTCATCATGAATGATGAGTGCCTCATGTGTTTTTTAACGAGCTTGATGAGGGTAACCAGATGCTCGGTATAGCTCATCTCATAGATGAGTCCAATCCCAAATATTTTTCGAACCTAGGATAGGAGGGGTTCGTCCCATGGCGGGCTCTTCAATGTGAAAATTTAACGAGTCCATAGAAGGAAAACTTGGTCGTCATTTCATATTTAGAGAGTCTGAAAAGAACTAAAGAAGACTCCAACGGTCCTTTTTCGTAATGTTAGCCTCATCGCCCGAAAAAGGGTAAAACAACACGGGAGAGGACTCTTCCAGTCATGATTGGCTGGAGTATTCCTTTTTCATAATTAGTGCCCCCTGGTCCGAAAAATGGGTAAACTATCACCAGGAAGACGACCATTCAAATACTTTAACAAGCGTGAACGCGACAAGTTCGCTTGGCAATCTTTTCAATTTTAGGGAGTCTGAAAAGAGCTTAACTATGGACTTCGGGGGGTGTCCTTTTCCGTGGAAGTTTAACGAGCCCGAAAAAGTGATAAATGATAACTCGGTACTTGTTCTCATGATTGGGTGAGTACGAGAACAAACGAAGAGTAAACTCATCCTCATGCAATAATTATGACTTAACCAAAAACAATAATGACAAAACGTTCAAAGGAGTGTTCATACCTGTAATTACCATTGGTAATGCGAGAAACGCTACGAAAGACCACTTTACGACTCTTGTACACTAGAGAAAGTGTCAAATAGCCCCAAATATAATGACAAACGATCAAAACTATAGTAAATGGCCCAAAAGCATCAAAATATTTGAAAAAGAATATTCCATTCCATTCTATAAATAGAAATATGGGCCAAAAATAGAAGCATTGTTCAAATTGCCAATTTGGGTGGAGAAGTACCAATTTGGAGCCAAAACTTCCTTTGCCGATTCTGGGAGCTACGATTCGCCATTTCACCAACCGTCCAGACCAGGTAGCCCTAAATCTTAGCCAACAACTTTGTAGTGGTTTAGTTTTTTCATTTTTGTTCATTTTTTGAGTTTTTTGATGGTTTGGGGAGGGGCAAATGCGCCCTCAGCTCGTCGCAAGTGGCCCTTTCGGGACTTGCGACGAGCCTGGGTCGTCGCAAGTCTCGAAAATGGGACCTGCGACGACGTCGCGCTATACTTGAAGGTACACTGCGACGGCTGAAACCCAAATCCCAAACATCAAACATGCTCCAAAAAATGAGTTTGTGCAAGTTGGAGAAAGACCTAACATGCTTCAAATGCCCCTTTTGGCAGGTTCCCAGCAAGCAGAGATGGTACTAGAGTGGCGAGAGAGAGAATACGAGATAGAGGATGAGCAAGCTGCAAACGATCCACAATGTGTGGCTGCTTTGCGAAACTGTGGGTTGCTCAAGTTCTTCTAGGTACAGGGGATGAGAGCCTAGGTCCCATTCTTGACACACATGCTACAGAGTTGGGATGCATCCCAACAGTACTTTGTCATAGGTGAGCATATCCTCAACATTGACATTGAGGACATATACTTTCTAACCGGTTTGTCCCGAAGAGGGGACGCTGTACATCTCACTGGGACACGGGCCAGTGATCGTACAGTTGAGGACAAGGTGTCACAGCACTGTGTTTCTACTTCTCGCCCTTCCAGCGGGAAGATACTCATCAGAGATGTGGTGAGTCATCCATTGAGGACTGTACTGCTTACTATTACCAGGGTGGCGGGTAGCCAAGCTCCACATACGGCTACTCGGACTCAGATGTTATATGCGGAAGACTGTATGTTTCCTGTGGTGTTCAACTGGTGCGAGGGTCTCCTCGCAAACATCCGAGCTCAGCTGACCAAGTGTCGGCGTGGGGAGCTCAAGCAGTTCGGGTATGGATCGATCATAGTGTCATTCCTCTTGGAGCGGGTTCCTCTCTTGCGTCCGCAGGTGGTACTGGATGACAGGGATCAGAGAGATCCACATATGCTCAGGTGGGCAGAGCTGATGACCTGCCATGGTGGGGGTCCCATCATCACTTTTGGCCCCAAGTTCTTCAGCTGGCTAGAGGGCCAGATGCTCATGGTTGAGGACTTCCCATACGGTGGTACGGACTTCCGGGAGGATCCCGACTTAGTGCTGCCAGAGGGTGCAGCATGGGGTGATATCGGTATGAACAAAACCCTTTTAATTTTTAGTTTTGTGAATTATATTATTTTTTTGATGTAGTGTTGACAAGTACTTTATATGTGTGTGCAGATGTTGGCCCTGTACGACCAGTGGGTCTCTCCCTTCTGGCGAGGAGAGACAGAGGTGGAGAGGAAATGGTTCCTACCGGTGCACATGCCGCCATCGAGGAGATGGAGGAGTTGTACCGGAACCTATCTCAGCTAACCGTGGAGGTTCCCGATCCAGCTATCAACGACCTACCGAGGCCCATGTAGAGGTATGGGGTTGGAGCATCCGTGCGCTTCAACTCTTTACTCCGCAAGGTGGCTCATACTGTAGATTGCTTTCTCACCCAGCGTCAGAGAGCTGTTAGAGTCAGGGGTGTACGGGTCAGGTGTGGTGCCTGAGACACTTTTATACTTGTACTTGAGAGCTTTTAGAAGCCTCAGATTTTTGTACCTACTGAAAGCTATGATGCTTCAGATTTTTGTAGAGACTCACTGAAAGCCATCGTGCTTCAGATTTTGTACCAGCACTACTTTTTGAGCGATTTATATATATATACATTATCGACGGTTTATACATTATGTGTTCTTCAAATGATTAGTGATGTGATCTTGTTTACATGTTTGCTTCTGTACATTATATTTACATGTCGTGAATGCTTTTACAGATTATTATGTATGTGCAATGTACCAATCCAGAATGAAATTGGCCATGGAGTCAGCAACTGTGTTTAACTCTCGTGGAATGTGCAGGTATTGAATAGATTCAAATGACCTTTCCAGGAGACGTACTCGTCCGAAGAGACGGAGTAAGATGGGATCACGGATGGCGTATATCCTGTTTAGATGGGAAACCACTAATTGAGAATCCATGTGGATGACAACGTGGTTCATACCCAAGGAAATGGCATTAGCTAGAGTTCCGATCACTGCCTGATATTCTGCGGCATTGTTGGTCGCAAACCCTAGGAAACTTCCTCTTGAGCTAATGAACTCACCTGTTGGGGAATATAGTACCCAGGCTGCCGAAGCAAGGTGAAGGGTATGCCGGCTGGCGCCGTCCGCAAATCCATAGCACGTTGCCATCTGCACATGTAGACAAAACATGGTATGAGAAGCGGAAACAAGATCAAAAGACACTCGAAAAGAGAAATGCGTCACACCACACAAAAAACAAAAAAACACGCCATGTACAATATATACAAGCAAGTCTATGCATGAGAGATCAAGCATAGTATCTCTTCAGGTAAATCCCATTGCGGGTTTCACCTAAAGAGATTCCGTCATAATCCTCAAGCTCGTAGGCACCTTTTTCCAACACACGTTTTATGACGTAGGGTCCATGCCACATGGACTCGAACTTCCCAGCTCCTAACTTATCGTGCTTCTGGTCATAAGTGAGGACCTGGTCACCCTTGTTAAAGATATGAGGTTCAACCGACTTATCGTACTGGGCCTTGATGCATTTCTTGTGCACTTCATTAGTGAGAGTGACATCACGGCGAGACTCGTCAAGTTGGGCTAAGTGTAAGAGACATTCTTCCTCAGCAGTAGTGTTAGGAAGAAGTTCGACAGCGAACTGTAAAGATGGGATTTCACACTCTATCGACAGAACAACCTCCAATCCATATACCAATTAGAAGGGAGTGAAGCCTGTGGCGGTTTTAACGGTAGTTTGGTAGGCCCATAATGCTGAAAAGAGCATGTTATGCCAGTTGGACTTTTGTGTCCCTACCATCCTTTGGATCATAGTTTTCAAGACCTTGTTAATTGCCTCGACCTGTCCATTGGATTGCGGGTAGTAGGGTGTCAAATTTTCATGGCAAAAACCCAACCTGTCGCTCAATTCAGCAACCATATGGTTTTGAAAGTGAGAACCATGATCGGTAACTATGGCCCGTGGAACTCCAAACCGCGCTATCACATGATTAAACATGAAGAGTGCGGAGGTTTTGCCATTGTTTTGGTATGTAGGCATAGCCTCGGCCCACTTTGTGAAGTAATCCACAGCTACGATGATGTAACTATGCCCCTCGGCCGAGGTAGGCTTACAGTGCATAAAATCGATGCCCCATTTTGCAAATGGGCCAATGGCAATAACCAGATGTAGTGGGGCAGGACGAGTGCGCTTCTTGGTATGAAAATGTTGGCAGGGAGGACATTTTTTAACGGCCTCAATACAATCTTTGAAGATAGTATGCCAGTAATATCCTCCGCGCAAAATATTCTGGGCTGTAGCCATCCCAGAGAGATGACCGCCACACACCCTAGCGTGACAGCCATTCAAAACGCGTTCAACCTCATCAAAAGTGAGACAATGTCGAAGGATTGAATCGACGCCACGATGATACAAAGTATCATTAATGATTAAGTAATACTTTGCATGGTGACGAACCTTACGACGATCGTCGCGAGAAAGTTGAGGACCGAAGCGTTGGGTTTGAAGATACAACAGAATATCTCCATACTAGGGGTCAGTCGTACTGATGAGAAACAATGATTCATCCGGAAATGAGTCATTGTGCTCAACTTCTGCATCAGGACGGGGAAGGTCGCAAATAAGCTCGGCAAACACCAAAGACTTCTTAGACTTGGCTTTCTCGAAAAGAAGATCGAATGCTTGCAGTATCACAATCTAGCGTGAATACTTGCCCCCAAGCACCTGACGTGTTAGTACGTGGTACATGGGGTTCGAGTCGACAATGATAGTGGTGGTGCAGAGCAAGATGTAATGATGGAACTTCTGGACGACAATGACTGCCGTGAAAGCAAGTTTTTCGACATGTGAGTATCTAGTTTCGGTGTCAGCTAGACCCTTACTGGCATAGTATATCACATGTTCTTGAGCATTTTGATCCTCCTGTACCAAAACCATGGTGATAGTGGTAGAAGAAGCGGCAAGATATAAGATGTAATCTCGATAATAATTAGGCGGTTGGAGCACAGGGGCATGCGTGATGGCATGTTTGATACTGTCAAAATACTTTTGAGCTTGGCTGTCCCAAATGAATGGGACTTCCTTAAGCAGTTTCATGTAGCCCTGAGTTTTCTCCGCGAAATTGCACACAAAACGTCTGAGGTAAGTTGCCTTCCCTTGGAGACTTTGAAGTTCCGTAACATCAGTCGGGGGTGGTAGGTTAATGATGGCCTCCACCTTTAAGGGATCAATACGGATCCCATCCTTCGAAACGATGAATCCTAAGAGGCATCCTGACTCAACGCAAAAGATACACTTGTGAGGATTCAGACGAATATTGTACCGTCTGCATCTGAGGAATATGGCCATCAGATGATCAATGTGGAACTCACGCTGATTCAAATGGGCAGGGAGATCATCCAAGTAGCGTTCCACAAAGTCCTTAATATCGTGGAAGGCATATGACATAGCCCGCTGAAACGTGGCACCAACATTTTTAAGGCCAAATGGGAGCTTGCGATAAGTGAATGTACCCCATGGGCAGATGAAAGCCGTCTTATGTTGGTCGGCTGGGTTGATCTCAATTTGGTTGTAACCAGAAAAGCCATCCACGAATGAGAAGATGACGCTTCCGGCACAGTTGTTGATAATCTGGTCGATGAAGGGGGTCAGGTAGTTGTCTTTTGGACAAGCCCGATTAAGATCCCGATAATCAACACAGACGCGAATGGTGCCCTATTTTTTGTTCATAGGAACGATGTTTGAGACCCAATCCGTCAATGGGACAGGATAAATAAAGCCATCCTTTAAGAGCTTTTCAATTTCTGCCTTTATTGCCGCAGTCTTCCGAGGGTGTACCGGTCGCAATTTTTGACGTACAGGTTTGATGTCGGGATAGGCTTTTATTTCGTGAGAAACAATCACGGGGTCTATCCCAAGCATCTCCTCATAGGACCAAGCAAAAACGTCTCGAAATTACTTGAACAAGGCTGTGCTAATAGCGGTTTCTTCAGGGGAACACTTCTGGCCTATGTGAATGTGTTCCACTATACCTGGTTTCACGGAGATGTCTACCTCAGTAGTTGGCTCAATGTTAGCCAAGTTTCCCTCCGTGTCTATAAGACATGTAAGGATGGGAAAATGAGGGAATGGGTAGATATCCGGTGAAAAGAGGGTATGAATGTTGTCCTCTACGTACTTCCATGGAGGAAGAAAAAATGACCTGTGATGAAGATCATCCCACGGACCGTCATCCACATTCATTACTTCCATGATGGACTCTTCTGAATGAAAATTACGAAGTAAGAGATCGGGTAGAGAGGGTGTCCGTCGTGGAGAACAGGAAGGAAGGTCCATGGATGGACAGTCCTCCGGCGCTGTTTGGATAGCCTCATAAATACGTTCAGCGGGTGAAAGAGGCATCGCGTCTCCAAACAGGTGTGTTGTGGCTTCATCCGGTACAAGCCAAGCATCGTTTGAGTGAGATAAAATCTTAGTGGAGATCATGTTCACCGTGGCAACATGATTAGGGGGGTCCGCGGCTGGAAAAATGCCCATGAGAGATGAATCTTTCAATAGGCCAACACCTACACTCTCATACTGTTTTGACGTCTGTCCAATGGAAGGAACATGGTCACCAGGATGAGTAGTGGCGTCCGGTGTACAAAAATCTAACTGGTCGATCGTAACAATTCGTCCTTGGTGGGGGATTTGTACTGTGCGGAAGACTGAAGAGGCTACCGCTTGCATGGTATAAAACCAATTGCGACCGAGCAAGAGATTATAATCTAACGGGGCCGAGACCACTTCCACGTTAATGGTTACGGTCTTTCCTCCCAACTCAACTGCAAGAGCTTGTAAGAACCCATGAGGTTGAAAGCCACACCCGTTGAATGCTTTCAACGTAGTAGGAGAACGATTCAATTCAGGGGAGCCAATGGCTCTCCAACAAGCGATGGACATGACAGAAGTAGAGGCTACTTCCCCCAAAAGAGTACGATGGACAATCTTTCCACCAAGGTTCGTAGTAACTTGGAATGCGAGCTGGTGGGAGAGCCTCGGTTGAAGGTTGTCAAGATGAAACATGATGGTGTTCGAGGAATCTGGGTCAACTGCACCAATAGCTGCAAGGAGAGTTCTGCGTTGATTGGGACAATTCTGCAAAACCTCCAGGGTGGACATGGCGCAAGGAGCTTGGGCCAAGTCTTCTACGATATTGTAATTCTGTGCCGCGCGAGCATTAGGATTGAAAACAAATTTTCGAATCGTGCTCTTGGGCGGACGCAATATCGAATCTAAAGAGGGTCTCTCGATGGTGAGAGAAGTTGATGGTACAGTGACATCGGGTAAAGAGTTGGAAGCTTTTTCAGTATTACTTCTGGCGGGTTCCTTCGAAGGGACCTGTTCGTAAGATTGCGAGTGAGTAGTTAAATTGATCACCTCGTTACGCAACATGAGAACATGCGCGGTATTGGATGGTTCCCCTTGGGCTGGGGGAGTTTGAGCAATCATCTGCTGATTTTGAGCAGGAAACGGATCGTTGAGGACTGCGAGGGTCGGTTTACCCCTAAGAAACTTCTGAACTTCGTCTCTATGGGGACACTCTTTGGAGAAATGGTCTTCTCCACACAATAAGCAAGGATACTTCAGTTTCCTTTTCTGCTTAGTATCTTCGGGAGTGCTCTTCATTTCCTGCTGGGCAAAAGACTTCTTGGGTTTCCCTTTGTTCTTCTTTTTGCCATTAAACTTCTGGGATGAAGCTGATTGAACAGAATTCACCTCTTCAGTTACAGCAGGAGAAGTGGACTTGGCGGTGCTGTGTCCAGTCGGAGTTGGGTTGGATGATCCAATAGTGCTAGTAGCAGGCTGGGTGATAAGGGAACCAATGATTCCATCAGCTTGGGGTCCCTTATGTGGTTTCGTGGGATCGTTAACGTCCCAGGGTGCATCAGGAAAAATATTGAACAGAGTGCCAGACTGAGTATAGACTAGGTATAACATGTGAGCACTCGCGATGGCTTGTTCTTTGGTGACAACACCTCGCATGGAAACATCTTTTTCTATGACAAGAAGGAGTGACTTTGTAAACCAGTCTGCTAGGAGCTGATCTGGAATGGGAGCTTTAATGAGACGTCGTCTCCTTCGCCACTCGTGGATATGATCCGAAATGTGAGTGGCGGTATTCTGACAGAGCGAGGTTAAAAGCTCAGTACTAGTCTCATACCGTATAGGCAGCTGGAAATGCGTCAAAAAGTTCATAGCAAGAGAGCCAAAGTCAGGAAAAGAGTGTGGTGGCAACTCAATGTACCACTTGGCAGCCGAACCGGTGAGAGTCCTTTGGAACAATCTAAGACGAATTGAATCGTCCATTAAGGAATTAGATGAACACCATAAATGGTATGTCATCACGTGGTTCTTGGGGTCTTCACCCGGCTTGCCATCAAACTTGGGGATATCAGACAGAAGTTTCACCGGAATCGGTGGCCAGTTAGATCCATGGCAAATAGGATCGTTGGTTAAACGAGAGAGGTTAGGAAGGTCCAAAGTAGCCAAAAAGGGCAGCTGTGGATTAGGCTGCGCATATTGATAATATGGATATGGCGTGTAAGGACTAAACTGACCATAAGGTGTACCAGGATAAAACTGACCGTAGGGGGGTGTGCTGCCCGGACCGTAAGGAGGTCCGCCACCATAAGGTGGTCCATTCCAATAGGGTGGGGTTCCATCTCCACCTCCAGGAGGGGGTGGATGTCTGCCACCACCACCGGGAGGAGGCGGGGGTCCATAACCATAATAAGGTGGCCCACCACCGCCTCCTCCTGGAGGGGGTGGTGGACCACTTCCACTGCCAGATGGGTGGGGGCCCCCACCGCTTCCGTTGCCGGAAGGATGAGGGTTTCCACCACCACCGCCACCACCAGGGTAATTAGGTCCTCCACTGCCGCCACTCGAAGGAAAATGTCCTCCTCCACCATGATAAGGTGGTTTGCCGCCGCCTCCGCCTGGAGGAGGTGGTGGACCATTCCTGCCACCACCTGAGGGGTGAGGGGCGTGGGAGAGTACCGATCAGGGGTGGTGGGAGAGGACCGATCGGGGGTGGTGGGAGAGGACCGATCGGGGGTAGTGGTACTTGAGGGATAGTCGGTTGGGGTCCGTGTTGCAACATAGGTTGTTGCCCCCATAGAGTGTAAGTATTCCCGGGATAAGGTATCCCGTATGGTGCGTTTCCGGGATTAGGTTGGCCCTACGCAGGGTTAACGGAACCTGGATACGCTTGACTCCATGAGGTTTGGGTTACATTTGACGGCCCTCCAACATGAGATAATCCCATGGTGGATGGTCTAGCAGGTTGAATAGGTCCAACGGAAGGCCCGTTGGGGACTCCACCAATGTTCTGATTAGGAAACGGGGGTTGCCCCCCAGCCACAATAGGCTGACCACTATTCAAAGTTTGAACCAACGTGGGTTGTTGACTAGCTACCATGGTAATAACATTACCAATAAGATAATCCGTAGGAATGGAGTACCCTCCCCTCGAATTTCGGGGTGGGGGAGGAACTGGTAAAGTAACCGTGGTAGTGACAGGTGTGTTGGACCGTTGTCCTTCCACCGGTTGGTTCACTTGAGGTGCAGGACTGGATTCCTACGAGGGTTGACCAGTCTCATTAGTGGTCACGTGGTGGGGTGCTTCAGGTGATCCGAAAGATATCGAACGAACTGGGATGGGTTGGTAAGGGGGTAACGATGGGTCTTCAACCCGTCGTTGGAGACTTGACTGCCGACACTCTTCAACTATGAAACGAAAGTGAGCCAATTGGTCACGAAAGTAGGCTAAAGTGTCTTCCGGAGTAGTCTCACTGGGTGAGGATGAGGTGGAAAAATGAGCCACTGGATGGTCTGTAGAAGAAGTCCAATAAGCTGCTGAAGGACCAACAGCTGTAGTAGGGTCATCCTGGGGTTGGTTTATCCATTCCAATGATCCAGGTTCTCCCAGGATGACGGGAGGAAGGTTTTGAGAAGTGGGGGTGTGAGCTTCCTCATCCCGCGTGGGATGAGAGGCAAGTGAATCTGGTGGAAACAAATGTTCGCCAATATTCAAGGTGGGGTTCCCTACTTCAGTAACTACAACCGCGTTATGCTGATCCATTCTTACCGTCGAAATAACCTCCGGATTAAGGGGAAATTCGGGTGGCAAGTTCAAGACCCTACAGGACCTTCTCCAGGGAAAATCCACCAGAGTATCAGGAAAATCAGCCAAAAAAAGGCCGAAACAGCGTTTCTCCTAAAGGTATTCTAAAACAAAAGCAGTCCAAGAAAACCTACTGAAACTAAGGCAACAAGCAAACTTATGTGACAGACTGGATTCAAAAGTCTGGAACCTCATGGGATTATCAAGGCATCGCAAATCGCAATATATTGCAGGGTCCAACAGTATGACGCGACAAGGAGGATTGGGACCGTACCCTTGCCTGCATACCCGACTACCTAGACAGGATGTCCGTGCTAATCTCCCCGAGTGCTGTTCTCAGTGTATTGCTTTTCCAAGACGGCCAAATGGTTAACTCGGTTGGTTTCAGGAATCCTAATGGTGTCTCCTGATATACGCAAGGTACGTGGGAGCTCAAATCCGCAGTGGTGCTGTCTAATGCACAGCCATTGGCACGAGACCTTTCGATATATGTGTCAAGTACGTGATACACCCTTCGATATACGCCAAGTATGGATTATGGTACTTGGTGGGTACGTGAAGGAGCTCAATATACCAATGTACGTGGAAGACTACAATACCCCCGGACTACAGTGCTGGCAAGTAACGACAGCTGCCACGCTTAACGACGCCGGAACACGTCTCTAACTTACACGCAAGTTACTAAAAATTTTACCTAGTTCTACCGTTTATTTTATCTTGGATGGTTAGGTGAATGCATGAGGTGAGTACATAATCGGAAACATAATGCAACCCTAGCTACATGCACGAAATAGGCTTTTCTTTCGATGAATTCTACCTATGGTAAGGACAAATCTTTTTCCAATGATATTGCCAAACAAACTCAATGCAACACAATTCTCAATGCACAAATTTGACAATGAAAGTACTCTTTTCTTTTTCAACGAAACACACAACATACGCAACACTACTATCCAAATCAAAGTATTTTTTCTCTTTTCTTTTCTTGTTCAAATCAAAACAACACTAAGTAATGAGATGAGAGGATTCTGAAATGGAAATGCAAGCTTTTCACTTTCTCTTTTCAATGATCTAAGGCAACAAAAATAAAAAATGCACTTATCTTTCCCTAGCACGAAAACAAATTTTGAAAGAAAACGAAATGTACTAGAGCTTTTCAAGAAGATGAATGACTCATAATTCAAGAAAAACACAATCAATCATATTTCCATTAATTTCTTCCAAAACATTCCAATGCACAATGATCTTTCGTCAATAACTTTTTTGAGAAATAATGGGAGAGAAGCACTTTTAATTTTTTCAATGGATGTATCAAAGCAATAATCTTGAAAACAACTTTGCTTTCAGATCTAAATGACTGAAAAGAGAATGTTACTTGCGGCACTCATACACTCAGAAAACTCAAGAAAAGACAAGCACTAAACTAAGCAGAAATGACACACTCAACTCAAAATCAAGCAGCGGCAAGCAAACTAAGCAAACAAAGCCCAAAACAAAAATAAATGAGGTCTGGAAGCTGATCCAATGCAATGATTAGATCAGGGGTGGAAGGAAGGGAAAGCAAGAGTGAAAAGGGTGAAGGTGAAGGAGACAAAAGTGTCCAACACTACCAATTTCAAACTTGTCCAAAGCGGAACCCAAAGTCAATCCAAACAAACCAAACTCTCAACACACAAATCAAAAGGGGATCTCTGGCTGAATGATGCAGCACAGGAAGAGTTCATACACCAAACCAAGGCTCAGACTGTTAGATGAGGGAATGAATGACCATATGTCAAGTCTCGACAGATAGACGCACTCTGTCTTTGCAGACAGTACGACGTCACAGGACACCTATATGAGAGGTGTGAATGTGTCATAGTTCACTAGTGCACAGGCCGTGACGAGAAAGAAACAGACAAAGGACATAGGCTCAGGAAAACATAGTGTCGCTTTGTTTTCACTGCCCAGGTGCAATAGGTGAGTTCTAGATTAAAAAATGAATCAGATCTCTCAAAAATGAACCACCAACAGGTTTGAAACTGAGTTGTACAAACTCAAAGGAAGAAGATCAGGATCTTCAACGTGAAGATATGACAATGGAATCAATCCTAAGAAGGAAAATGACAAAAAATGACAATAAGGCTCGTGACAGGTAATCAACTGAAAATGACTCAGATTAACGATCACTAAACAAGAATACTCCCCAGTATGGTCGCCAGATTTGTTACCGGACAATCCACTCGATCGGAGGCGAGCCGGATCTCCCTAGCTCAATGGGAGTCTAGAAAAAATAGAACAAACTACAAACACGTTTCCTAGATCTACTTAAGGATCGAGTACTAGATGTCTTACCTCTTTGATTTCGCTATCCTTTCTCTCGAATGTTGCTCCACGTCCCAAGGTTGTCATATCCAAACTACAAGACCTGTTAAGACACAGAAAAGAGAAATGAGTAAAGAGCATCTATACAATAAGAGATCTATGTAAACGGTTAAGCAGGTAAACAACACAACATCATTACACATTAAGAATGATATTGGTGGAAAGCATTTGTATTACTGCAAATAGAGGAGTACATGATAGAGATATAGAACTACAACCAATGACTTAACGTAGCATCCCTTCTCCACACAAGCCAATTGCCAGGCCATTCCAAGGAAGCATGAATTCTCCAAGAGGTGAGTGAAGGTGTCTTAAGAGATTTCACCAGCATGTAGATACCATAATTTTCCTCCCTTTGGTATGGGAGTGAGCCTCGTATATATAGGACTAAGTGGATGAGGTTATGGATATGATAGGATGAGAGATGGTAGGAGAGAGATAGGGGATCTTTCCAACAGGCTAGGGGTTGAGTACCAGCTCTCCAAGAGATCATGGATAAGCCCCCAAATGGGCAAGCTTCGAAAAAGATCTCAAAATGGCTATTTTTTCCCATTAACAGACCTCGTCGCACCCTGCGACATCGCATGTTGCTAGTGTGCAACCTGCGACGACCTCTCAAAAGGGTGTCCAAACTGAGTACAAATCCTCCAAATGAGCACTTGGTCTAGATGACTTCAGGGATGTATACACTAAATCATGATGATGGGTAGATTTGAGATGTAACAATCTTTCAAGTATTTGAGCTTGTCCAAGATCCAATCTGTAATCACTCTGCTAATTTAAAAATTAACATTGATTATATATATATGCAACGAATCATTTGCAGAAATAGAAAATGAAAGTATTTGAATTGAAGAAACTCAATGAAATACTTAGGGACATAGACCAGTCATACAGAGAAACCAATATAACAGATCTGTGCATTAATAAATTTTTGGCAAAAGATCAGATACATAACAGATGACAATTTGAATCATGAGCAGAAATTCTCAAAGAAACTTGAGGAATAACAGAAGATAGATCAAAAGATAACTTTATTGTATTAAAAGAGGTGTTGTATAGAAATTACAAAAGGCTCTACTAAACAGAGTATCTCCAGTCCAGTCTCCTGCTGACTTGCAACTCCAAAATTACCAACCCCTAACTACGAGAGGTCCTCTCTCTTAAATAGGAAATTACAGCAGAAAAGAAAGATAGAGATTTCCCAAAATAGGGATTACAAAATCAGATCAAACTATCGATCCAAGAAATCCTGCCATTTCTCATATATCTCTAACAACTCATCTATATTAGGGAAGTTGACAGATTCTAAGGCTAACTGAGCATTGAACGTATTATTTTCCATGTCATGTTTGGCCAACTTGTGCCAAGTGCGAAGGTAAATGAAAATCCTGCCCTCCATGATGACCGCTTCTCTCACTAGACGATCCACATCATTGATGCTGACTTGATCAAGATCTCGAATTCTCTGTGCAAACTCTTCACACCTGTGTTCGAGTTGCTCAAGTTTGCATTTTGGCAGCAAAGCATCCAAAATGGGCTCCATAAATGAAAGTTTCAAAACCTCCATAATATTGTCAACTGCATACCAGCGTCTGGTGTAGAGGTCTTTAGACTTTTGGATAATCTCCTCAGCTGTTTCATTGAAATCAAGCCAAGTGTTTAGAGAGGCTTTCACCTTTGTCATTTGAAAACTGTTGAGGATCGGGATGTCTTCTGGTGCATTCTTTATATACAACTGCCATTGACTGACTTATACCTCAGCTTTCGAAGCTTGAAATCTCTTAGCCTTTTGTTCTTCTAGAGTGGTATACATCTTGGAAAAACTAATGAAGTTCTCCCTGATCTCATCAAGAGCGAGGTAAACCTTATCAACCAGTTTGTGATGGTCTTGATTAACTTTAAGGGCCAAATTCTTAAAATCACATAAGGAAAACTTGAAAAAAATTGAGGAGGCTACACTTGCAGTTGCATCCTCAACTTGCTTTTCCAAAGAAGCTATCCTTTTTGCATTTGTGGAATGTTGAGATTGTGACAGACAAAATTCAGTGAGAAGTGTATCATTCCTTTGCTCCAGGTCTTGAACCTTATCTGCCCAATTCTTTCTGAGGTCAGCCACATAAGTTACATGTTGTGTCTTGATCTCATCCAACTCTGCTTTCAGGCTTCTGATTTCATTCTCTTTCAGGTCAACTTCTTTGTCCAGAACTTGGACTGAACCCCAATTGGCACTTGCAAAAGCTCCTAAAGCTGCAGCAGTTTCTATGGCTTCATCTCATGGGTTGTTGGTCCTTGGAGCCCATATTACCTGATCTGGGACAGGTTCTTCTAACCCACCCTGACCTCTACTCCTCTTCCTAGTTCTTCTCATCACTGCCTTATCATCATGGCTGTAGAAGTAGTCACCAAGGGGAACTACATACTGATTTGAATACTCAGTGACTTCCCCTGCAGAAGTAGAAGTAACACTTACTATTGTAACCAAAGGGGGTGTTTGAATGACTACTGAATTAAGTATAGGAAAAGTGACTTGAGGGATAATCTGAGGTGTGGAGGTGACTTTGGTAACTGATAAGACTTTGATTGGTGAAGGTACTGAGACAAAAGATTCAGAAAGTGGAACTTGATTGTCAACATTGGCTTCTGGAAGTAGCAATTGCTTATCAGCCTTGATGGGTGATGATGGAGGGGAAACCTTGGAAGATTCATTAGTGGTAGTTGACAATAAGTTAACTATGGGTGACTGCAGAGGGGCAGTCAAAGACTGGACTTCTGCAACCATGGATGATGAAATAGAAAAAGGGACTAGGTGTTCTGGAAATGGATTGGTGTTATCATTGAGAGTGTTAAATAAATGGGACAAGGAAAATGGAAGTGTCACTCCTAAAGGTGCAGTGGAGGTTTGTTGGACAGATGGTAGCAAAAAATGCTGAAGATGCAATGCCTGGGGCAGCATTAAATTCCAACATTGATTGGTCTGGGAAAGAATGATCCATGTCAATACTATCCAGCAAGTCAGTGACAGTCTTAAGATCTTCAATGATTTCTGTTATCACACCATAGTAGCAGGGCTACTATTCTTGCTTAGCAGATCTCTGCACATTCCAGAGCTTCCATTATTCATAGCTTGGCTATAATGATTGTATATTTTGAGATCACTCATGATCAGAGCAGTGTATTATTCAGACTTATGTTAGACCTAGTGTCAAGGCTGAGCCTTGAGAGTTCAGATTTGATGACCGATGTGACCCTTTATCCCATGCAATATCAGTTCAGTGCCTAGAGCTGTATTGCAGGAGTGTTTCAGATGATATATGATGATTATTCTTGTGATGATATTGTATGAACTATGGATGTTTTATCATTGACTGTGGATTATTATCTTGTTGCTTTAGTCTTGTTCATAGCATTGGCTTGGTATATAATTCATGATGTGGCAAACTATATAAAATGAACTTTTACTTGCACATTTAGGTTGTTTGACAAAACTCACTGGTTTACCACTTCACATAGATATGGTCTTTCTTGACACCGGTTGTCTGCTAGCTAGGCTCCACCTTCACTTGACTCCATCCATACATGACTTTCCTTATTTGACTTTAAAACCTTGACTTGTCTTACTTGACTTTATGGTACTGAGGACTTCCCCTTTTTCTACCTCTGTGTTTGGACCGCATCCATTAGAGGAAATTTGGGTAAAAAATGGGCCTCCTAAGGAAAATAATAAGAAAATAATAAAATAATAGTAGAGAGAGAGAGTTAAAAAACCAATTTTTTGGATCGTATTTTCAACTTATCTCCTTGTAGGTTTACTCAAATTTCAAGCGGGAGGACTCGTTGGATGCATAATTAAATTATTCATCCAATGAGTACCCATGTTGCATACTTTTAACAGCATACACACCATGAAAAATTGAAAATACATTAAAAACCGTGTTTCTAGTGAGAGAAAACACGTTTTTTATTGTATTTTCAATTTTTCATGGTGTGGATGTTGTTAAAAGTATGCAACATGGGTACTCATTGGATGCATAATTAAATTATGCATCCAACAAGTCCTCCCGCTTGAAATTTGAGTAAACCTACAATGAGATAAGTTGAAAATACGATCCAAAAAAGTAGTTTTTATTTTTTCCCTCCAATTTTTTTAGGTGCTCCCTTTTTGGATTTTAAAGCATTTTGATTGGCTAATACATGATGACATAGAATTTGTATTATTTTTGTAAGGCCCATTTTAAATTGAAATTTCCTCTAATGCCTGTATGTTTAGTGTCTCGGCTTTGAGTTGGTGACAGAACTTGCCTTTGGTAAGTTGGATTGTAGGCCTAAATCATTCTGGTTGGTTGTCTCGATGTTTGGCACTGGTCCGAACTCCCCTTAGTCACTTGAGATGTTGTTGGCTAAAACTGAAAGCTCATGTACTACTTATGGAAACTTATGTAAATTCGCCCATGGAAACTAAAAAGGGCAAGAGCGATGAACTGCTAAAAATACTCCTCGAAGAGTATAAGAAAGGTCCAAAAAGCAATGGTTCTTAAAAGTTATATCTAAACAATTGCTGACCTTATATATGTAAACATGCCCTGGATGCAAGCTACAATTAGTTGTGCTTATCAGCACACCTGAGATCCGAAGGGTTATGTAGGCCAAAAAGGCCATGAAATGAAATTGAATGATCCTAATGAACCTGGATCATTTTGATGTAGACATGATGCCCAAGTTGAATAAGCACTATCTAAACAACTTACCCATTTGTGAGGCACAACCATCCCCCGTGTTATTTTGTCCAGCACAGAGTTTGTAGTTTCCCCTCTCTCCCAGTCCAAAGTATCTTTTAGTTGGGTTTAGACAAGTCACCCCCTTTTCCCAACCTTGTTCCTAGCCTTCATCATTCGCTAGCAGTTTGACCATGTCCAATGGGTGAGTTTGTCATTTAAACTATTGTGCAAGTAATTACAAATAACAAAGGAATATGCTAACATGATTAATGCCATTGAATGGATGTTATACTTTAAGTTAAGATGTGAATATGATTAGAGGAACATGTCTTAGTCTAGTGATATGATTTATCCTTGGTTGTATATGGACCTAGTCAAACCTAGTTTGACTGTGGTCATTTCTTGGGATCCGTGATGATGTGGGCCATGAAGGCTTATTGATGATGATGTATGGGCCCACATATTCCTATTTATGATACTATATGATGGACATATGATTCAGATGGTGATTGATATAGTTCAATAGGTTTTATTGTTACTTTAGATCATAAGATTATGCATTGTCCATATATGGTGGACCCTACAGCTAGCCCATCGGGGAAACCCATGGTGCATGAGTACAAATTCTTAGTAGATTTGGGTCTTCTGGATCCAATGAGACACTTATCTTTCAGTTCCAGGCACTTCTGACAGTGATAGATGCAGTTTTACACTCGTTGACCAGATTTGGGGTCGATTTCCCAGCCTGAGCAGCAGGGGCCATGAGAGGCCAGTTCACCTAGGGCACTGTATGAGGAGGGGGTGGTCCAGCCACTTGTTATTACCATTTACCCCCCCCTTCTGGAGAGCCTGGTAGGCTTAGTTTGACAACGCAGGTGCCCTAGGAGGCAGTTTCAGCACTTTCACAGTTACCGAGGCAGTCCAGAGATGGGATAAAAGGGTCATTGAGGAATTCGATTTGGGCAATTGAGGAAAGGTTTTGGCACTTGGTTTTCACAGAGGTCTTCCAGGGTCAAACCCCTATCTTCCAGCCAGTTTTCACCACTTGGGTTGGTCCACAGAGGCTATAGGAGGCCTTTTACTACTTGTATGTCATAGATTCTGAGGACAGATTTGATCATTTATATTTATTTTGGACATATTTTATTATTTTATTATGCCATGGGGATGAGCTAGTAAGGATTGATGCCTCCTAGCCCCACCATGAGCTCCATATGTCATGTCCTAGTCATATGAGGTGGGCTTTTGTACTTTTACCCCCTCTAGTGGATGACGTCACCCTCCATGAGTACCTTTTAGCTATGACATCATCATTATTTGAGTGATCCAGGTGTTATATTGTTATGTTTCATCTTAGCCATTGATCATGTATTGAGATCTTTTAATCTCAACCACTCATTTCAAAAAGTGGTTACAAGATCTAAGGCTTTGGTCTTTATTATCCTATATAAGGAGGAGACCCCCTCATTGTAAAATCATCTAGAGATTTGGCTCTTGGCTCTTGGAATAAAAGTTCTATCTTTTGGAGTACATGCTTGGGTTTGGAGTGGATGTTGGTTGTTTTGATTGTAAATGCTTTTGTCCATTGCACTGGAGGATCTATTGTAGCTATCTTGCATATTTTGCCATATTTTTTTTCAGGTTAAGAGGACGTTTTTGACAAGTGCGAATTGGTGGGGAGGCTTGCCCTTCAAGCTTGGAGGATGACGTTTTGGTTAAACAGGGAGTGGTTTTGTCTTTGTGCCAACTATTCTTTGCTTATCTCTCTCTTGCTTGTATCTACCTTCAACATGTTAAACTAATTGATGCTTTGCTCCTTGGTTTTGACAGGTTAGAGGGACACACATGTGGCTTGGAAAAATCGATTTGGCAAGAGGGCTTAAAAAATTCTCCATTTGATCTTTGGAAAAAGTAATCCTCATCTCAACTAGCATTCATCTCTTCATCCAGGAATGTTCCAAAGGTATGGTCTTCTTCTTCCTTGGCTTATCCATAACTTCTAGATCATAAAAACTCTAATTGATTAAACCCTCATTTTTACTTTTTCTTCAATCTACTTGGATCTAGCCTAGCTTTTGGAAAAATATTGAAAACCCACTTCTCTAGTATCCACGACAATTCAGATCTATAGTTTGGTGGTGATTGGGTTCCATTTGACACACTTTCCAAGGCACCTAGCTCTCTTGAAGGCAATTCAGACCCCGTGGGAGAAGCAAGTTGGGTTAGTTCCAAGACATGGGTAGGTGAGATCCTGCTTGATTCATACTCTCCACACTTGATAACCTATCCCTAGTGTGTCACTTCTTTGATTTCTACCTTGGGGGTATCATTCCTCATTTTGGGGGTTATGCCCACTTGGATCAATTTGGTTATACATTTTCAATCTCAGATCTATGGAGATCTAGCCATTGGATGCCCATGATTTTCAAGATCCACATTCATACTTGCCTAAACTACTTGGATCTACAATTTGGTGGCTATTGGACTTGATTTGACACACCTTTCCATGCTTTTAACCCTCCTTGGGCAAAGTCGCACTCCTTGGGTGTTTGAGTTTGTCCACTTCTAGGACATAGGTGGTTGTGATCCCGCTTGATTTAGAAAGAGCATACCTTGAAACCCCTACCCAGTATCTCACTTTGTGAAGTTCTGCCTTGGGGGTATCATTCCTCATTTTGGGGATTGTTGTCCACTTGGGTCACATAGTGAAATATTAGATCTACTAAGATCCAATCATCACATATTGAATAGCCCACTTGACTTGCATCCTAGGTGTCCCAATCTACAATTTGACATCTCATTTGACTCCATTAACCCATCTACAAGGCACTAGTCCACCTAGGGTAATTCACACTCCTTGGGAATTGTGTCAAGTCCTAGATCCCATATGTGGGTATCTCTAATTTCACTTTAGATCCATAGATCTACTCATAGTATACCCCTTAGTACCATTTACACCTTTAACTTCACCTTGTGGGTCCCATTTGAGCCATTTCCATATCCCAAGGAAGTGGGCCCCACTTGTGTATTTCATGGTACTAGATCTTGTCATCTTATCTCATCATGTGGCCTAAATCATTTATTGATTGAAACATAAGTCATTCCCTAAGCCTCTTTCAACCACGTTTAAACTTCTAGGTCCACCTAACCTTGCATTGGTTTCCGTAAATTGTCTTTTACATATCCCTAGGAACCTTTGTTTGGGTCCAATCATCTCTGATTGGTTGTAGGGTCTCCCCCTAGGTCTTGATTCATCTTGATCTAAAGTGAAGAGTGCCTCAGTTGACGTGACTCCCAGCTTGCACTGGGAACCGTGGCATCTCTTAGGTCACCTCTTTAGTTGTCCATCTCCTCTACCATCCCGGATGGGATACCTTTTGGGACAACTACAAGTTGTGTGATAACATTTTTGGCGCAGATGCTGGGGAAGGTAGAGGCCTACCCTGGTTCGACATATATTTTCAAGCCCTACTCCCATTCTCTTTGCTAACATTTTTGGTGCCGTTGCCGGGGAGGTAGAGGCTTACCTTAGGTGTCTGCGAGTATCCATGCATAATTCATATCTTATCGCATCCGGATGATCTAGATGGTTATCATTTCAATCCGTAATTTAAGCATAGCCATCTATTTGTCGCTCACTCTCTCCCTGCATATTAATAACATACATCTTGGTAGAAGAGTTTTAAAGTCTACCTGGCGACTCCACTGGTGATCGATCCTATCATTATCTAGAACCCATGGGGTGCATTATTTTGTATTTAGGTTCTTAATTTAATATATATATATATATATAAATAAAAAATAAAAATTTTCCATCCATGGCTTCTTTTGAGCGGCCTAGGACTTTTGGTCATTTGAAAGTTTTTGACTTCTCGAAAATTGTTGGGTATCCTCATCAAATCCCTTATCAAGCCCGTGAAAGGTTGTCTAAATTTGATGGAAGTCATGAAATATCTGCTAAAAGACACCTTGAACTTTTTAGGGAAATTATTAATGAGTTATCCATAACCCATGAGGATGTATGTATGAAACTATTGGCCTCATCCTTCCAAGGAAGAGCTGAGCTCTGGTTCCTAAATTTAAAGACCAATAGCATTTCTGGATATGACATGTTTGAAAGTAAATTCTTAGAAGAATGGGGAAGTGAACTCGATGATATTTATTCTTCAATTCAAATCCAAGATCAAAACCTTCCCCTTTCCGATCCTATCATTGAATCAATCAGTAATCAAATATCAAATGAACTGTCAACATCCGGAGATGACCCCTCCTGCCGAATGTCTTTTGAGGATGAGTCTTCCACTTCTGATTCAATCGAGAGTCAAGTCCATAAACATTGTATAAATCATAAATTTTCAAATTTCTTTTTAGGTAGCTTTAGTCCCGATCTTGAGGAAATTTCTAAAGATGAGCTTTTAGTGTAATGTCCCCTCCTATCATACCAGCATGATAGAGAGGACGTGATGCTAAAACTGGGCATCTAGCCCCATGAACTCTTAAGTAAGCATTCACATAATATAAAAGACATATGGAAATGTATAATTATAAGAAAACACAGCGGAAGTAATATCAATTACACATCCATCATACATTCACGATATTCATCAAATAAATAATTGCAAAGTTAACACAAGAGAATACTTATCTTAACAAAGTAGTCCCAAGCAACCAACTAAGCATCTGCAACGTTCCACCCAACCATAGGCCAGTTGTGCTTATCAACCTCTTGATACAACTGCCACCCCCCAGCTGGGCATGATTTCTACAAGGAACCAGGGAACAACAGACTCACACATAGCCAAGAATACACCAAGATGAGCCAAGCCAATCTACAATTGGGTTTATCAGGCTGCGAGGAAATGGAAAGGAAGAGTGGCTAAGCTAGTGAGCTCAAGCACAGAGCCAGGGATAACCTCACAAGATCTATCTAGCTTGGCACCCACAATACCTACACATCCAACACAAGGAAGTATTCTTTTCACTGCTGTACAGTCCCTCAAGCCATACCTTCCCCATCTAGTGCTCTCAGGGTGTGCATAGAAGAGTAGCCAAAGCCCTCTTGATATTCTTGAGAGGTTGTCTCCCCCACTAGGTTTATCAAGCCCTCTCTGCCCACTACCACTCCAATTCTCTTGCTCACAGATTCAAATCGAAACAAGGATGCACATCACAGCAGAACCGCAATTATTGGCAGGATAAAAACGTTTTTACAGTGAGATGTCCAAAGATGGGGTTTCTACTAGCCCAGAAAAACGTGGGAAGACCCAAAACGAAATGGCAATTGGGGATTCAACCCTGGAGAGAAAATACCATTTTTAGAAAAATGCCCATGGGTATTTTGGGGCAAAAACGACCTCTATAAACACCCAAAACGTGACTCCCTTTCTCCCAGCCACTGTGTAACACAAAAACGAGCTCCCAGCTATGGAAAATGCAGGAATTTGGTGAAAAATGTGATGAAGGAAAGGCCCAGTAGTTCAGACTGCGTGAGAGGGAAAAAGTCATGGGTTCAGAATGGATTTGGGCACCATCTCGTGGGTGTTTTCTTGCCCAAGGAGACAAAATACGATTTCCCAGGTTGATGGCTTGCCCATGCACGAAATTAGCTTCCATACCTCTTCATTCCCAAGGCATTAACTACCCCAACCATGCACGAAATTGGCTTCCATACCTCTTCATTCCCAAGGCATTAACTGCCCCAACCAATTTCTAGAAGAATTAAATGATTGGGTCCATAACCCAAAATGGGTAGTTGGTGGTTTATGGGTTTTCTCATTGACACATGGATTAACACCATTGGCTTAAGGGTTTGAATAATTTTCCTCCCCATTCCTTGTAGAATCATGCCCCCATCTCTTTGTTGCATTGCATAGCTAGTTGTGGGTTTTTCATTAAAATTTGTATTTACATGATGTCTTAATTTACATTGTGCCTATCTAGCACAAGAACCACATGCATCTATTTCTTTAATTGCCGATACATAAAATGCTAAATCAATGGTGGGGCCTTGGCCTTGAGCTCCTCACTATGATTAAATAACAATATTTACATGATTTACGATTTAAATGAAAAGGGGTCCAAAATGGGGAAATTACATTCCCCTCCCCTTACATTAGCACTGTCCTCAGTGCTCAGCAAAATTGAACAAAAATGGATATGCCGCCCTCATGGCATCCTCCAGCTCCCATGTAGCCTCATCAGGACCGTAGTGCTTCCATTGCACCTTTACCTGTCCGATGGCTCGGTTCTGTAGCAATGTTACCTTCTTGTCTAGGATGCACAACGGATCGGTTTGGAATTCTCCCTCGGGTTCCACCTGGATCACATCCCAATTAATCACATGGTTAGGATCATGTACATATTTCTTAAGTAAAGAGATATGAAAAACATTATGAGCTTTAGTGCTAGCAGGCAATGCAAGTCTATATGCAACTGGCCCTATTCTTTCAAGCACTTCAAATGGCCCACAATATCTAGGTGATAGCTTGGCACAACTCCCAAGCTTCAAGGAACTCTTCCTTGATTTCACTCTAAGATACATATGATCCCCAACATTGAATTCCCTATGCACTCTATGTTTATTTGCATAACTTTTCTGTCTATCCTGAGCTGTTTTTAAATTTTGTCTGATCTTGGCAACTTCTTGCTCCATTTCCTTAAGCAATTCTGGCCCAAGTACAATTCTGTTCACTGGATTGTCCCAAGTCACTGGTGTCCTACACCTTCTGCCATACAAAGCCTCATAAGGACTCATTCCCAACGATGCTTGTTGCCCATTGTTATATGCAAATTCTACCAAGTGTAGATAATCCTCCCACTTGGATGGTTTGTCCATTACATACATGCGGAGCATGTCTTCAAGCACCTGATTTACTCTTTCTGTTTGCCTATCTGTTTGAGGATGGTATGCGGTACTAAAGCTTATCTGTGTACCCAAATCTGCAAAGAGACCTTTCCAAAAATTTGAAGTGAACTTGGTATCCCTGTCAGAAATTATTGCCGTAGGAAACCCATGTAATCTGAAAATTTCCTCCATGAAAATATTTGCAATGGCATCGGCTTTATGTGTGGACTTAACCGGTATAAAATGTGCTGCCTTTGTTAACTTGTCCACCACAACCAGGATGGAATCATGTTTTCTCACAGTCATTGGCAATCCTGTAATAAAGTCCATGGATATTACTTCCCATTTCCATTCTGGAATTGGCACTAGGAGCAATAAACCTGCTGGATGTTGGTGTTCACTCTTCACCTGCTGACATTCCATGCACTTAGAAATGTATTCAGCGACGTCCTTTTTCATGCCTGGCCAGAAATAATATTTTCTTGCTGTAGCAATTGTTTTCTGATATCCTGGGTGACCAGAGTATGGAGCTTTATGGATTTCATCCATAACAATTCTCCTCAAATCTGCCGCATTTGGAATATAGACTCTATTCTTATAAGTAAGAAGTCTGCCTTCTTCCAGATGATAGCCTTCATACTTCTTGCCAAGGTCTTGCTGCTGCAATTTGTCCTTTATCTGCTCATACACTTCATCCTCAACCATATGGTTAACAATCTGCTGCCTCAAATTTGGTTGGCAAGTACTAAGTGCTGCCACATACATTTCATGTACCTTCCTGCTGAGTGCATCAACCACCTTGTTTTCTTTCCCTTTTATGTGTTTGATTTCAAAATCAAATTCACACAAAAATTTCAACCATCTAGTTTGCCTAGTATTTAAAGTTGGCTGATCAAACAAGTATTTCATACCACAATGGTCTGTCCTTAACTCAAATTTTCTTCCCATTAAGTAATGCCTCCACATCTTTAAGGCATGTACTATGGCTGCAAGTTCTATATCATGAGTAGCATAGTTCTTCTCATGCTCCTTCAACTTTCTTGACTCATAGCATATCACGTGGTTGTCTTGCATAAGAACTCCTCCAAGTCCTTGATTGTATGCATTGGTACACACCACAAAGTCTTTTTCTGGGTCTGCAATTTTCAAAATTGGTGCACTTGTAAGAAGATTCTTCAACCGTTGAAAACTTTCCTCACATCTTGATGACCATTCAAACTTTATCCCCTTCTTTTGCAAAGAAGTGATCGGGTTTGCAACTTTGGATAATCCTTTGATAAACCTCCTGTAGTAACCAGCAAGGCCCATAAAAGATCTCACATCAGTCACATTCCTTGGAGTTGGCCAATTCATAATGGTTTCAATCTTCTCAGGGTCTACAGATATCCCTTCGTCGGAGATGATGTGACCCAAATAATGAATTCAATCTTTATAAAAGTCACATTTGCTCAACTTTGCATACAACTTATGCTCCCTTAGTAATTGCATTGTTATTCTCAAATGTTCTTCATGCTCTTCTTCATTCTGAGAATAGATGAGAATATCGTCTAGAAATACAAGAACAAACTTGTCCAAATACTTGCTAAAAACATTATTCATGAGACACATGAATGTAACTGGTGCATTTGTGAGACTGAATGATACCACTACGAACTCATAGTGTCCATACCTTGTTCTAAAGGCTGTCTTATGAATATCTTCTTATTTGATTCTTACATGATGGTAACTAGACCTCAAGTCAATCTTTGAAAATACCTTTGCTCCTCTCATTTGGTCAAAAAGGTCATCAATTCGGGGCAATGGGTATTTGTTCTTCACAGTGACTTTGTTCAACTTCCTGTAGTCAATACATAACCTGAGTGTTCCATCTTTCTTTTTCACAAATAGAACATGTGCTCCCCACGGGGACACACTTGGCCTAATATATATTTTTTCCAGCAACTCTTGTAATTGCATTTTCAATTCTAGCAATTCCGGTGTACTCATCCTGTAGGGTGTCTTAGACACTGGTGCCGATCTTGGCACAAGTTCAATTGTAAAGTCAATGTCTCTCTTTGGAGGAAGTGCTGGAATCTCATCAGGAAAAACATTCCTGAATTCTTGCAATACATGATAGTCCTCCAATTTAAGAGTTTCATTCTCTGCTGCCTCTAAAATGTGGGCTCCATACAATTGACATCCCTTCCTACAGAACCTCTTCAGCTGCATGGCTGAAACCTGTCTAACAGAAGTCACCTTTGGAATGCCTTTTACAACCCTCGGGTTTCCTTCTTCATCCATGCATTCAAATGTCTTATTGTAGCAGTCAAGTTTGACCCTGTGTGCTTCTAACCAATCCATTCCAATGAGAATATCATAGGAACCAAGTGGCAAAATATTCATATCTGCATAAGTGAATAGCCCATCCATCTCTAATGGACATTTCTCTACTATTTCACTAACTTTTCTCTTGATTCCAGTGGCTAGTTGAACTAACCATGACTTACTATGATTTAATTTCTTGAAAGCACAAATCTCAACAATTCTAGGAGTGACATAACTGTGAGTAGATCCATGATCAATCAAAATAGAATCAGATTGCTTAGCAATCTTACCTTCAACTTCAACCACAGTTGACTGATGATCTGCCTGGAGGTCGTTTAGTGCTGCATAGATTCTAGGAATTGTCCTCACCACTTGACCCACAGTTTCAGCTCCCTGGATGTTGTGGACTTGATTTGCATTCCCATTCCGATGTGGACAGTTCCTAAGCATGTGGTCTCCTCCACAACCCCAACATTGAAGTGGTTCTCTTGGCTCCTTTGGATCTCTTGGATTGTCTCCCATCATCCTAGTTGGCTTAGTCACAACCTGTGATGGTTGTCTTTGCTGATTCCGGAATTGAGGAGGCTTGAACCCCTTCTTCCTTTGATCAAACTTTTCGTTTTTCCTATCCTTCCATGCCTTATGGAATTCTGGTTTGCTTTTGTTTTGATCAAAGCAATACTTGGCCTTTCTTATGGCCTCCTTTAGAGTTCGATGTTCATCAAACTCAATTCTATCTTTATATGACTGGGGCAGTCCACTTAGGAAACACTGAATTTTCACCTTATCATCTCGAATATACCTGACATACCTCAGCAACTCCAAGAACTTATTTGCATATTCTTCCATGGTCAACTGTCCCAATCTCAGCTCATGGAACTCTTTGATCTTATCATCATAGTACCTGTCAGAGAGGTATTTATGCTTGAAGTATTTCTTGAACTGCTTCCACACGATCTTCCTTTCATTGATCTTCTTCACTTGCCTGATGTGTTCCCACCATATAGATGCTCTTCCATTCAAGTTGAAGATGGATACCATTTCCTTCATATTTCCCGAGTAGTCTTGGACTTGGAAATACTTTCTCATCCCAAGAAGCCAAGCTTCAGCTTCTTGACCAAACTTTACCTCTCCATCAAATGTAGGAGGTTTTGCCTTATTAAATTCCCCATGTGAATTGTTCTTGTAGTGCTTCTTCCTCTTACTCCTGTGAGATGAAGAGCTTGAACCCTCAATGGATCCTTCAGAGTCAGATGATTCATTATAAGAGATTTCTGGAGTATAAGTTCGGTCTGTAGAAACTCTTCTTGAGCTACTAGCCCTCTTATGGGAATTCCTTCTAGAGCTACTCCCACCCCTTTCTGGATTTGATGTATGATGCCCAGAGTTTATTTGCCTTTGGATGTTTGTCAAACTCTGTAGCATGGCTGCGTTCAACTGATTTTGTTCTTCCTGAGCTTTAATCATCCTTTCATTAGCTTCTCTGCAACTTTTCAACTCCACCCTTAGGCTTTTCATGGTGGCTGCAATACCTGGAGGAGTCTCTTGATTTCTTCTCCCATTAGATTCTGTTTCAACATTTTCAACATGTATGTTCTCCCCCATGGCATCTGTCTCAGGCTCATAGGGATCCTGTGCATCATTCATGATGTTAGTTTTTTTCTTGGCCCAACCAAGATCCAAAACTTTCCAACTGTACTATCTAGAGTGCTGCCCTGATGTAACTGATTTTGCCAAATGTGTTCATCCACACAATTGTTAGCTGCATTATATTCTCAGAAATTGATAAATTACTTTCATGCAGGTGGGAAAATGTTATATTGACAATTTGTCAAATCATAGAATTTTCTCACAATCAACGACATATGAGGGGGGACGACGGGGGTCAAGGGGGCTTGCCCCCTTGTGGCTCGCCACTGCAAGGCGGGTCGAGGGCAGCGCCCTCGTTTTTTTTTTTTTTTTTGTAAATCTTTCCATTTCGCGCAATCTGGCACATAAGTTCCATGGCAATTTTTTCCATTTTCGGCACCTGAAAAATGGCTGAAATTCCATGTTTCGGAGCAACTTGTGGAGTTCTTCCGTAATTCCGGAGTTCTTCCGCAATTTTGGAAGAGAATTCCTTCCGCAGCTTCGGAAGACACTGGGAAATTCTTTCCGCAGTTTCGGGGCGGTTTTCCGAATGCTTCCGCAATTGCGGGGCGATTTGCCGAGTGCTTCCGCAATTGCGGCACGGTTTGCCGAATGCTTCCGCAATTGCGGGGCGGTTTACCGAATGCTTCCGCAATTGCGGGGCGATTTTTCGAGTGCTTCCGCAATTGCGGTGCGGTTTACCGAATGCTTCCACAATTGCGGGGCGATTTGCCGAGTGTTTCCGCAATTGTGGGGCAGTTTGCTGAATGCTTCCGCAATTGCGGGGCGATTCGCGGAATCCTTCCGCAGTTTCAGGCCAACTTTGCGAACTCTTCCGCGTTGCGGAACAATTTTCCGAACTCTTCCGCAATTTCGGAATGATTCGCCGAAATCTTCCGCAATTTCGGAACGATTCGCCGAACTCTTCCGCAATTTTGGAACAACTCGTGGAATCCTTCCGCAGTTTCGGGCCAACTTGCCAAATTCTTCCCGAAACAGACTTAAACAAAAATTTTCCAAAAACTCTTAGGAAAATTTGAAATCTTTCCTTCTTTCAGTGATGACTGCTGCTCAGCAGGAGCTAACCTTGCCTCTGCAAACTATCCAACTTAAGCAGTTTAGGCCCAATGTTGAAACCTATGGTGATCAGGAAGGGACCTTCCCATGTGACTGTAATTGGATTTGGCCCATAGAGGTCCAATGCTGCAACCAACAACTTTGATACCAAAATGTAATGTCCCCTCCTATCATACCAGCATGATAGAGAAGACGTGATGCTAAAACTGGGCATCTAGCCCCATGAACTCTTAAGTAAGCATTCACATAATATAAAAGACATATGTAAATGTATAATTATAAGAAAACACAGCGGAAGTAATATCAATTACACATCCATCATACATTCACAATATTCATCAAATAAATAATTGCAAAGTTAACACAAGAGAATACTTATCTTAACAAAGTAGTCCCAAGCAACCAGCTAAGCATCTGCAACGTTCCACCCAACCATAGGCCAGTTTTGCTTATCGACCTCTTGATACAACTGCCACCCCCGATCTGGGCATGATTTCTACAAGGAACCAGGGAACAACAGACTCACACATAGCCAAGCATACACTAAGATGAGCCAAGCCAATCTACAATTGGGTTTATCAGGCTGCGAGGAAATGGAAAGGAAGAGTGGCTAAGCTAGTGAGTTCAAGCACAGAGCCAGGGATAACCTCACAAGATCTATCTAGCTTGGCACCCACAATACCTACACACCCAGCACAAGGAAGTATTATTTTCACTGCTGTATAGTCCCTCAAGCCATACCTTCCCCATCTAGTGCTCTCAGGGTGTGCATAGAAGAGTAGCCAAAGCCCTCTTGATCTTCTTGAGAGGTTGTCTCCCCCACTAGGTTTATCAAGCCCTCTCTGCCCACTACCACTCCAATTCTCTTGCTCACAGATTCAAATCGAAACAAGGATGCACATCATAGCAGAACCGCAATTATTGGTAGGATAAAAACGTTTTTACAGTGAGATGTCCAAAGATGGGGTTTCTACCAGCCCAGAAAAATGTGGGAAGACCCAAAACGAAATGGAAATTGGGGATTCAACCCTGGAGATCAAATACCATTTTTAGAAAAACACCCATGGGTATTTTGGGGCAAAAATGACCTCTATAAACCCCCAAAACGTGACTCACTTTCTCCCAGCCACTGTGTAACACAAAAAAGAGATCCCAACTATGGAAAATGCAGGAATTTGGTGAAAAACGTGATGAAGGAAAGGCCCAGTAGTTCAGACTGCGTGAGAGGGCAAAAGTCATGGGTTCAGAATGGCTTTGGGCACCATTTCGTGGGTGTTTTCTTGTCCAAAGAGACAAAATACGATTTCCCAGGTTGATGGCTTGCCCATGCATGAAATTGGCTTCCATACCTCTTCATTCCCAAGGCATTAACTGCCCCAACCAATTTCTAGAAGAATTAAATGATTGGGTCCATAACCCAAAATGGGTAGTTGGTGGTTTATGGGTTTTCTCATTGACACATGGATTAACACCATTGGCTCAAGGGTTTGAATAATTTCCCTCCCCATTCCTTGTAGAATCATGCCCCCATCTCTTTGTTGCATTGCATAGCTAGTTGTGGGTTTTTCATTAAAATTCGTATTTACATGATGTCTTAATTTACATTGTGCCTATCTAGCACAAGAACCACATGCATCTATTTCTTTAATTGCCGATACATAAAATGCTAAATCAATGGTGGGGCCTTGGCTTTGAGCTCCTCACTATGATTAAATAACAATATTTACATCATTTACGATTTAAATGAAAAGGGGGTCAAAATGGGGACATTACATTTAGTCAGTCAGTCCATTGAAGTTCCTCTTTCGGAGAAACTCATTAGTCATTCTATATTTAGTGATCATTCAATTCCTTATAACCTTATTGAAGAAGAAGAAAGTAGGGACATAGATCAAGATCCTTAAGTGGTGATTTCACATGATCATTGTGCAAGTAATCAGGATGTTTTAAATGAACTTGTTAATTTTATCTGTGATCAATTAAATGAAAATGATCACTTATCCTCCTATGATTTTAATGGTGAATTTCAAGATGAGGATGAGTTAATAAATCACTCTAGGTGTTCTAATCTTTGTTCCACTTCTTATAATGAATCTTTGAATTTTCCCTTTTTCATCCTCAATCAAGATAGCTTAGTGTTAGATAGTTATGGTCAATCTTGTCCTCAGATTGTAAATATTAAATTTGATCAAGAGCTTGAAATCATTCCTAGAGTAAAGAGTGTTTCCTTTTGTCAAAATCCAAGGTCAAACTTGCTTATCTGTTTGGGAGAATTTTCATATTTGCAATCCACTCTCCCTTCCAAACTCTTTCAATCATCTCTTGGTTGGTGCTCTAGTCAATCTTTTGCCTTGAAGATTTTCAATAGGAAGTATAAGCATAATTACATGATTAGAGAAAAAGCACTTCATTTCCCTTTTCAGTCACCTTGGAACAATAATGCTTGTTGTCAAATTATCAATCATTCTTGGTGGCTAGAAAAGGTGTTTAAAGATCAATTTCATCTTTTCTCCATTTTTAAGCATCAAGTGGGTCTGGTTTTGATTTTTCGTCTTTTAAGCCTTGATTTGTCCCCACTTGATTTTTATTTGATCATCAGTCCCAGGGAGAAACAAATTGAATATATAAGAGAGGTGAATAAAGAAAGTAGTATGAGTCAAGAGAAGTCAAATTTTTGATCACATATTTTTCCTCCATCCATCTCGGAGTTTAGCTTGCATAATTTTTATGATCCTATCGATTCTCTGATGGAGGATATTTGCATCAGTCAGACTTCTCCTTGGCATGATTTCATTTGGCACCATTCAAACCCTTCTTCAATTTTTGATCAAGCCAAGAAGATTATGTTATCAAACTCTCTAATCTTTAATCCAATCATGCCTTGCTTTATTAACAAAAATCAAAGAAGAATCATTAACCTGTTTGATGAATGGTTGCACTGGATTTACGATTTCAGTTAATATTTTAATTGCCTATTTAGAGTAGGGTAGGTAGGTTTTCGAATAAGCTCACTTGAGCAGTAGGATTTGTGTGCTTTTTCTTTCTTTGTGTGCTGAGTACTGCCATTTATTTTTCTTTTTGAAGTTGTCTGCTTGATTGTTTGCCTGATTGAGTTGAGTCTTGCTCCTTCCCAAGCTTGCCTCACCTCCTGCATGCTTTGAAGAGTGATTAGTTTTCTGTTTTATTTTTGTTGTCTGTGCAAGTTGAGTTGAGTGTGCTTTCCTGAAAAGTCTTCTTTGTCCTCCTGCACAATAAAAATAAAATGAATGATGAATAAACTTATATGCCATGTTATTAAAAAAAAAATCTTTTATGCATTTCAGGTTGCACTTTAGAGTAGATTTCAGTTTCATTTTTATTTTATATTTTTCCCATACATGCTCCATGAGGTATTCTAGTGTTTGTGAGTGCAGATCTAGGTGCAAAATAAAAGATGAAATCAAGGATGGTGCAGTGCTGGATTGAAGATTGATGCAGAGCAGATCAAAACTAGAGATTCTGATTTTCTCAAGCGCTCTCTCCCTTAGAGCACTTGTCCCAACTGGAGCCAGATGTTATCACACCATAGTAGCAAGGCTACTATTCTTGCTTAGCAGATATCTTCACATTCCAGAGCTCCCATTATTCAGAGCTTGGCTATGATGATTGTATATTTTGAGATCACTCATGATCAGAGCAGTGCATTATTCAGACTTATGTTAGACCTTGTGTCAAGGCTGAGCCTTGAGAGTTCATATTTGATGACCGATGTGACCCTTTATCCCATGCAGTTTCAGTTCAGTGCCTAGAGTTGTATTGCAGCAGTGTTTCAGATGATATATGATGATTATTCTTGTGATGATATTGTATGACCTATGGATGTTTTATCATTGACTGTGGATTATTATCTTGTTTCTTTAGTCTTGTTCATAGCATTGGCTTGGTATATAATTCATGATGTGGCAAACTATATAAAATGAACTTTTACTTGCACATTTAGGTTGTTTGACAAAACTCGCTGGTTTACCACTTCACATAGATATGGTCTTTCTTGACACCAGTTGTCTGCTAGCTAGGCTCCACCTTCACTTGACTCCATCCATACATGACTTTCCTTATTTGACTTTAAAACCTTGACTTGTCTTACTTGAATTTATGGTACTGAGGACTTCCCCTTTTTCTACCTCTGTGTTTGGACCGCATCCCTGTATGTTTAGTGTCTCAGCTTTGAGTTGGTGATAGAACTTGCCTTTGGTAAGTTGGATTGTAGGCCTAAATCATTCTGGTCGGTTGTCCCGATGTTTGGCACTGGTCCGAACTCCCCTTAGTCACTTGAGATGTTGTTGGCTAAAATTGAAAGCTCATGTACTACTTATGGAAACTTATGTAAATTCGCCCATTGAAACTATAAAGGGAAAGAGAGATGAACTGCTAAAAATACTCTTCGAAGAGTATAAGAAAGGTCCAAAAAGCAATGGTTCTTAAAAGTTATATCTAAACAATTGCTGACGTTATATATGTAAACATGCCTTGGATGCAAGCTGCAATTAGTTGTGCTTATCAGCACACCTGAGATCCGAAGGGTTATGTAGGCCAAAAAGGCCATGAAATGAAATTGAATGATCCTAATGAACCTGGATCAACTTGATGTAGACATGATGCCCAAGTTGAATAAGCACTCTCTAAACAACTTACCCATTTGTGAGGCACAGCCATTCCCTGTATTATTTTGTCCAGCACAGAGTTTGTAGTTTCTCCTCTCTCCCAGTCCAAAGTATCTTTTAGTTGAGTTTAGACAAGTCACCCCCTTTTCCCAACCTTATTCCTAGTAGGGTAATTTTTAAGGATTCTAATATTATACTTAAGTATATTATCCTAGGCGATTATTTTGGATTGAAAAAAACATGCATATAGATAGGTAGGAGAATATTAAATATGAAACATACAATTTACTATTGAAATGTGTAAATTTTGGCGAATATTATGACAAAAAAACATATTTTATGTAAATATAGGCGATATTAGAGACTAAAAATGACCAAATAGCGAATTTATTTTTTGAAAAAAAGCCCGAGAAATAGCCAATTAGCGAAATTTCGCCCTTAAAAATTACCCCGATTCCTAGCCTTCATCCTTCGCTAGCAGTTTGACCATGTCCAATGGGTGAGTTTGTCATTTAAACTATTGTGCAAGTAATTACAAATAACAAAGGAATATGCTAACATGATTAATGCCACTGAATGGATGTTATACTTTAAGTTAAGCTGTGAATATGATTAGAGGAACATGTCTTAGTCTACTGATATGATTTATCCTTGGTTGTATATGGACCTAGTCAAACCTAGTTTGACTGTGGTCATTTCTTGGGATCCGTGATGATGTGGGCCATGAAGGCTTATTGATGATGATGTATGGGCCCACATACTCCTATTTATGATACTATATGATGGACATATGATTTAGATGGTGATTGATACAATTCAACAGGTTTTATTGTTACTTTAGATCATCAGAGTATGCACTGTTCATAAATGGTGGACCCTACAGCTAGCCCATCGGGGAAACCCATGGTGTATGAGTACACATTCTTAGTAGATTTGGGTCTTCTGGATCCAATGAGACACTTATGTTTCAGTTCTGGGCACTTCTGATAGTGATAGATGCATTTTTACACTTGTTGACCAGATTTGGGGTTGATTTCCCAGCCTGAGCAGTAGGGGCCATGAGAGGCCAGTTCACCTAGGGCACTGTATGAGGAGGGGGTGGTCCAGCCACTTTTTATTACCATTTACCCCCTCTTCTGGAGAGCTTGGTAGGCTCAGTTTGACAGCGCAGGTTCCCTAGGAGGCAGTTTCAGCACTTTCACAGTTAACGAGGCAGTCCAGAGATGGGATAAAAGGGTCACTGAGGAATTCGATTTGGGAAATTGAGGAAAGGTTTTGGCACTTGGTTTTCACAGAGGTCTTCCAGGGTCAACCCCCTATCTTCCAGCCAGTTTTCACCACTTGGGTTGGTCCATAGAGGCTATAGGAGGCCTTTTACTGCTTGTATGTCATAGATTCTGAGGACAAATTTGATCATTTATATTTATTTTGGACATATTTTATTATTTTATTGTGCCATGGGGATGAGCTAGTAAGGATTGATGCCTCCTAGCCCCACCATGAGCTCCATATGTCATGTCCTAGTCATATGAGGTGGGCTTTTGTACTTTTACTCCCTCTAGTGGATGACATCACCCTCCATGAGTACCTTTTAGCTATGACATCATCATTATTTGAGTGATCCAGGTGTTATATTGTTATGTTTCATCTTAGCCATTGATCATGTATTGAGATCTTTTAATCTCAGCCACTCATTTCAAAAAGTGGTTACAAGATCTAAGGTTTTGGTCTTTATTATCCTATATAAGGAGGAGACCCCCTCATTGTAAAACCATCTAGAGATTTGGCTCTTGGCTCTTGGAATAAAATTTCTATCTTTTGGAGTACATGCTTGGGTTTGGAGTGGATGTTGGTTGTTTTGATTGTAAATGCTATTGTCCATTGCACTGGAGGATCTATTATAGCTATCTTGCATATTTTGCCATATTTTTTTTCAGGTTAAGAGGACGTTTTTGACAAGTGCGAATTAGTGGGGAGGCTTGCCCTTCAAGCTTGGAGGAGGACGTTTTGGTTAAACAGGGAGTGGTTTTTTCTTTGTGCCAACTATTCTTTGCTTATCTCTCTCTTGCTTGTATCTACCTTCAACATGTTAAACTAATTGATGCTTTGCTCCTTGGTTTTGACAGGTAATTAGAGGGACACACATGTGGCTTGGAAAAATTGATTTGGCAAGACGGCTTCAAAAATGTTCGGGTACATAGGGTACTCCCAAAAGATCGAACACCTAGAGCAACCACTTCACACAAACAGATCACAGATCGATACACCGATGTTTTGATGTGGTTTAAACCCTCGTGAGGGAAACACTCCACAGCCCCGGCCAAATAGCTTCTACGGGACAATTTATTATGCAAATAAAGAAAGTTACAAATGAGCTTCTCATAATCGATCAACTTTCCAATGACCCTCCATGCTCTTTAAATAGAGATCTTGGACCAATCAGGTGTTAAGCCACGGATCAAGGGTAGGTATGATCTAAGAGAAGTTGAGTCGTCGGATCACTCTATGTTGGGAACATATCGTCACCGTTGGATTAAGTATTTACAAATGCATACTAAAGAAACACACTTTTCCTAACAGATATATTACACAAGTTGATCTTAATTAACTCCTAAGTGTCTAAATATCCTAACATCCCCCCTTAAGAACAACTTGGGATAGGATTGAAGGATTTACAAAAGTGAGACTATTAGGAGAAGGAAGGAGGAATTAGAGCCTATCCCCCCTTAATGACAAGTTCCTGAACTCCTAACATAGATCGAAGTTTAGAAAACTTCGCTTTTGTAAGAGACTTGGTGAAGATGTTTGCAACTTGATCATCTGTAGGACAAAAGAATACTTCAAGAACACGATCATGAACAAGATTTCTGATGAAGTGCATATGAAGCTCAATGTGTTTGCTGCGTTGATGTAAGACTGGATCTTTGGCAAGCTTGATGGCACTTTGATTGTCGCACCAAAGTGGAGTAGGCTGTTGCTATTCGAATCCAAAATCTGAAAGGATCTGTCGAAGCCATAAAGCTTCCTGATTGGCATTAACTGCGGCTCGATATTCTGCCTTTGCTGAAGAAAGAGCAAGAGCTTGTTGTTTCTTACAAGCCCAAGTAATAGGTCCAGATCCCAGACTGAAAACATAACCTGCAGTAGACTTTCAATCATCAGTATCGCCGACCCAATCTGAATCAGTGAAACCAACCAACAAAGGTTCCCCCCCTGTACTGTAATGAATCCCGAATTGAATTGTGCCTCGAATATATCGAAGTATTCTTTTAGCTGCTTTCCAGTGACTTTCATGAGGTGTTTGCATATAATGGGCAACACGACCAACAACAAAGGAAAGGTCAGGACGGGAATGAGTCAAGTATAAGAGACTACCAACAAGCTGACGATACAAGGTGGCATCTACTTCAGGTGAAGGACAAGTGGCAGAAAGTTTGACTCCGGACTGGAAGGGAGAAGGGGCTGGTGTACAATCTTCCATGTGAAAGCGACGAAGAAGGTCACAAGCATACTTAGACTGAGAGAGAAAGATTCCTTCTTTGGTTTGCAGGACTTGGAGACCAAGAAAATAATGCAAATTTCCTAAGTCTGACATTTCAAAATTTTGCTTAAGACTAGATTTCACATGGGTTATAAGCTTAGGGTCACTACCAGTAAGAATAAGGTCATCAACATATAGAACAAGTATGATGAGATGGTTTCCTACTTTCTTGGTATAGACGTTGGGGTCAGAATGGCATCTAGAAAAACCAGTGTCAAGGAGAAAGCTATCCATTTTGGCATACCAAGCTCTAGGAGTTTGCTTAAGGCCATATAAGGATTTCTTAAGGCGGCATACAAGGCTAGAGTTATTTTGAACATATCCAGGAGGTTGTTCCAAAAGACCGAACACCTAGAGCAACCACTTCACACAAACAGATCACAGATCAATACACCGATGTTTTGACGTGGTTTAAACCCTCGTGAGGGAAACACTCCACCGCCCCAGCCAAATAGATTCTACAGGACAATTTATTATGCAAAAAAAGAAAGTTACAAATTAGCTTCTCATAATCGATCAACTTTCCAATGACCCTCCATGCTCTTTAAATAGAGATCATGGACCAATCGGGTGTTAAGCCACGGATCAAGGGTAGGTATGATCTAAGAGAAGTTGAGCCGTTGGATCACTCTATGTCGGGAACATATCGTGATCGTCGGATTAAGTATTTACAAATGCATACTAATGCATACTAAAGAAACACACTTTTCCTAACGGATATATTACACAAGTTGATCTTAACTAACTCCTAAGTGTCTAAATATCCTAACAGTCACATCGGTCATACTGTCCTCCATTAGCTTCGACTCGCTTGTAGATTTCATTCTATACTTAGGATTCACCATTTTGCCCCATCCTCCTCGCTTGGTTCATGCCCAACCTGTCGATGTCGCGGTCCGACAACATGTCGACCTTACTACGACTCCGTGACAACTTGTTGTCTATCGACACTTGCCTACTCGTCCTGTCGTCTGTCGACCTCAACATGTCGACTCTCGACCTTTGCACTCCTGTTGATTGCTTCGATAGTTCCCTGCTCGACTTATTGACTTTGACGTGTCAATCTGCTCTTCCGCACCAGTGGTCGTCGGCACTCCCTCTAATCAGTTTCCTTGTGTCGATAAACTTCGACTGATCTGCTTAGGCCCCGATGCTCCTGCATCACTCTCAATACAATAATTAATAAAAACACAAATTATCTTTGAATTTCATATGACAAATTTATTTATTAACCAATAAGGAAAATTATAATATAACCATTGAAAACACATCAATGAGTCAATATTGATATTATTGAAAGGCCTTGAAATATTTTTGAAACATTGTCATCCATATTTAAGAAGGTATTTTATATTAAATTCTCATGAAACACAACTGCACTTTTTGAAGATTATTTATTAGTAGTTTATTTAACTCTTGTAGCTTTGTGTAGCTTTTCATTTGATGTCTAATTTTTTTTTTTCAAAATAAACAATAAAGATGAAAATGGTAGAGAATTATTTGGATTTCTTTACTCTATTTTTGTGCCTGAAAATATTTGAGAGAAGTTTTCCTTAAATCTCCATAGTTTTGATGAGCTAAAAGGTTAGGAAGCTCAACATTATTACAAATATCTTAAACCTGAGATCTAATGTCGGCATGTGCAACACATTCTAAGAGAAATTATTTTTCATCCTCCACCTTCTTAGTATCAAAGTGATGACAAATTCTTTCAGCCCAAATTGCCTTAGGAATTGTCCAACACCCTGTTTCACTATGGAATTCATGAGAATTCATTCTTATTTAAGAAATGTTGAATTTCTTCTAAATTATTCTAATTATAATAGAAGATACTTTTAATATTCTAGATTAGGGTTGATGCATGCATTATATTATCTTAACTTTTATTATCCTCTAATTCTTTATTGTACCACAATATCTCCTTAAACTTAGATGTAATAGTATATTTAATGGTATCAATATTCTAAAGAGTGGCCTTCTCCTCCACTCTCTAATGATTTAGCCAAGACTTTGACATTTTTATGCCAACCCCTCTTTAGTAGGGAAATTTAGCCCATCGGCTATTTTTCAACCTTTTTTCCAAAAAAGATTTGCCAGTTCTCCTTTTTTTCAAAAATGATTCGTCCAAATTCCATGGGATAATTTTTTTTACTCTAAAAATCACCAAAATTGCCCCAAAACTATATAAAATCCTTAAAAATTTGAATATTTTTACAAAAAAATCACCAAACATTTATGATTGCACATTTAAGAATTAGTAAGATTTTCCAAGTTTTCTACACTTTGAGAAAATTATGGATTCTTAAAATTTTCCCTACTCTTGAGTTATAGGTTTATTTGTCTAGAGTTTGAACCAATATTAGGAAGCATTTTGTCTTCAATATTAGTTGTCTTGTGCTTGTACATTAGGTACCTAGTCATAGCTATATTCTTAATTGGGGAAATCTCAATTTCTATGAGGATTGGATAGGGTGTATTGCTTTAAAATTTTAGATGATAAATTATGAAATGATTTTGGATTTGTTCATTATTTCTCCATGAATATCTAGATATGTCGTAGACACTTCACATTGGCATAAGATGAGTGACAAGGGTCGCAAATAATTTTTTTTTTCTTTCTCACACTAGAAGCTAGTTTATTTACAATTGGTTTCAAGACAAAAATAGGCTTTCCATCCTCCATTAATCATTCTCTCGATGCAATAGTAGTTTTATTTAAGAATGTGATGAAGGTCAACTCTGAGATATTTGTATGAAGTAACTTCCTTTAAGTTGATATTATCATACACAAAATTAGCATAAGCAATCTTTTAGGGACTCATTAGAGGCTTCCTTGATGGATTTTTTTATCATTTTCACACTCTTTATCATACGAAGGGTGAGCCATTATATTTCCCTTTTACACAAAATATTCTCGAGAGTACTTGTTTATACGATCTAAGAGCGCCGTTGTAAAATAGGTAGTAAACATTGTCATTACTTAAAAATAAATTTAATTCATTTTCTAAACCCTTTAGAAAAATACCATCTTTATTTTTGTTGAAGATCAAGTTATAATTTTATTTTATGGGATTATTATGTGCAATAAAGTTTAGAGTTAGTATTAAGGGTCTATGAATTGAGTCTTACTCATGGTTGTTTAGGATGTCAATATAAATATTTTTTTGTATAAGGGGATATCAAATATAACATAATATACACTAGTACAAAATGGGTAATTAGTGACTAAAAATCGGCCAGAAATGACTAATTTTGGTCACGTGACCTCCAATGACAAATTAGAAGTCACTTATATTCCAACCAAATTGGTCATTTATCACTTGTTAGTATGCATATTTTCACAGTGTATCAACATTGAGTATGGTCTTCTGTATTTCACCGTGTCAGAGTTTAAATAAGACCGACGCGTTTCGAGTGTGCACTCCACCCATCTTGAGGATCTGAAGATGGGTGGAGTGCACACTCGAAACGCGTCGGTCTTATTTAAACTCTGACACGGTGAAATACAGAAGACCATACACAACATTTATCACTTGGTCATAAAATTCTTGAATTGATTCAAGCGTTGATCATATATTGAGTAATTTATTTGGTCATTAATTGTCGCTATTTGGTCATTAATTGTTGCTATTTGGTCGCTAATTATCGTTGTTTGGTAGTACATTTAGTCATTTATTTAGTAATGATTGTTGTTAACTGGTCATTTATTTAGTCATTGATTGTTGTTAACTGGTCATTTAATTAGTCATTGATTTATGTAAATAGGGCACGGAGGAATCAAACCACCAACCTTCTTCTTGTAAAGCAAGTGCTCTTCCATTGAGCTAGCACCCTTAAATAGAATCAAAGTTCATACTAAAATATATCACAAACTCTTACAAACATACACACTGCAATTCCAATTGTAACATAAAACATATCACAAACTTTTAAAAATCTTAACACACTATCACAAAGGGTATCTATATGATATATAAGTGTGGTATCTAGAAGTCAATGTTTTTAATATTTCATTTTGTCATACTTTAGAAACTTGGCCGATTTGGATTTGAAAACATTGCATGCTTGCCGAATTTAAAATCAAAGTATGCCAAGGTGTTGTCAAGGATAAAATGTTCAAGCTCTCAAGAGCCAAGTGTCAAACAAGTGCCATCCTATGTGATTACTTAACAGAGTTTTCCCTATTGGAAATTGGTGTAGGTAAGAGAAATATTATACTCCACATACTAATTCTAAATTTGAAACCATAAAATGTTTGGCGGTTTGTTTTAAAAAATATTCAAATTCCTAAGGAATTTATATAGTTTTTGGATACTTTTTGGTGATTTTTAAAGTAAAAAGATTTTATCCCATAGAATTTGGGTGAATCACCTTTAAAAAAAGACAAATTGGCGAATCGTTTTTGGAAAAAAAGTCAAAAATAGTCCATAAGCTAAATTTTGCGCCTAAATTTTTTCTTATCTTTAACTTTGATCAAATCCCACTAAGTTTATCGACACACACTCCTTAACTTATCATTAAAGTATAATGTTTATAGTGTATTTAAGTTAGACATTTAAAACCATATGATAAGCCACTATAACTACACTATACAATATCTCCAATCAATTAGTTACTAAATTATCTTATATAGAAACTTAATCTTAAAAATAAATAATGAATACAAACTACTCTTAATACCTTATATAAAAACTTAAACTAATACCAAAGAAAAATAATAAATACAAAAGTCTAATCCCAAAAACTTAAGAAATAATATCTGTCTCGAAGGACAAAAGATTTAAAGTTTATATAGACTTATATTTTAAAATATTAAAGAAAATGAGGAGTAGCATTTTACAATTAAAATTGAATAAATTATGTTTTATAATAAAGTAAAAAATATATATAGAAAGTATAGGTTACTTACTTAATAAAGTAATAGAATATATATAAGTATATTGGTATAAATTTATGTTAATTATAAAATTTTAAGTACTTTTTTAAATTTATATTTTAATTGTTTTGTAATTTTTTAAAATTTTTCTTTAAAAAATTAAAACTAATAGATGGGCAATTAAATTTCAATATGTTAAAACAATGACCAAAATTCATACACACTACATTAAATCTCTTTCTTTAAATATATAAAGGGTAGAAATATCCACGGTCTAGTGAATGCAATATGCTATCAGTCAAAGTATATAAATATAAAAGTACCTATTTAAGTCCAGGCTCATTATTCCTTGAGAATGCCATATATACTTCTACTACTCTACTTTGACTTGAACATTTAGAACTAGTGGGTCTATAAGCCTTTATATAACCAATACTATTGTGAACTACTCAAGTGCCAATATTATATAGAGTGTAGCTACTGCTATCATTATTGACATTGCCCTTGCCATTTCTACTTGCAAATACATCTTCAAAGAGAGCAAGGGGAAGACTTGAGCCCGTCGTGGTAGATAAAGACCTAAAGGGATCTTATATTTAATATTTACACTTTTTATTGTGGCTTCATGTTCTTTATTATGTCTCCTAAGGGGATCATATATGGATCTTGAATCCCTATTAATCTGGGCTAGAGCTTATACTAGTCTATGATTTTTTTTTCCTTTGAACAAAGGTTAAATTTTAATTTTTTTTAAATCAAATTTTAAAAAAATATTTATAAAATTATGATTGGCTGCAGGACTTGATGTCGTCCTTGTTTTTTGGTTCCCAGAGGGAGTTGCGAGATAACCTCAGGTCCTGCTCAAACGGCAGGCACTGTGCACACTGCACACTCCAAGGCACTCATTTATGCTCAACTTATTTCAAAAAACACTATATTTAGTTCGAATTACCCCAACCTACGTTGAGATTGGACTGAGGACTGCGTTGAGATTTTAAATGAACTACCATCAAATTTGGAAATCTCCTTAATAGTTGGAAGACCATTTGTCTGCATGCATTGAAGTTTGTCATCGGCGGCAAGGCTGGGAAGACCATTTGTCTATGCATGCTCGGGCAGACCATCTGCTTGTGCACGAGCATTGAGGTATGTCATCAGCGGCGGAAAGGCCTAGAGAGCTTGTCCAGAAAATATTTTTGTATTTTTAAGGTTCGTTTATTTTCGAAGACAATTATGATGAGACTTATGGTATTTTCAATATCGGTGCAACTTTATTTCTTCTTAGGGATGATAACTTTCTTTCTTCTTATGGCTAATAACCGTGCACGCTCTAAGAAGGGCAAGGTTTCTTATTTCAAAATCCCTTTTAGTTATAAATTTTGGAATTTTCTTTTGAATCTGGTGGGTTTTGTCATTCCTTGCTTAGCATGGGCTGCTCCTTACAGCGTCGTGATCCAACCAAAGGTTTGCTTGATCTCATTTTTGACAATGTTAGGACCTTACATGATGCTACTATCGGTGCAAAAAATTTGAGAATAATAAATCGAATTTTGACTATGAATTTAATTGGTGAGATTAGGATTTCGAAAGGTGGCAAGGGATTTTTCTTTTTTGTTTCTAGGGTTACGCCATCTGTACTCATCCATGACAGAGAAAAGTAAAGTACGCCCCCCTTGTATGGAGGTCGGGTTGTCGACTCTTATAAATTCACGCTTGTCTGCATTTCCAATATTCGATGTTGGGCGTTTCAACTAGGTTGAATTCTTCTTTGCCTTACCTTCTTGAGTCTTCAAAATATTTTCTTTCCATTCATGAAAAATATGAAAAATGTTTGACTGTGCTTATCAGCAATACATCACGATCTAATAAAGGACAATAGGTTGCAATGGGTTGAAATCTAACGAGTGCTAAATGATTTTCTACGAAGAAAAAAAGGTTAACCTAATTTTCAAAGAAAATTTACAGTTAGAATTTGAACAACGAATCTTAAATTTATGGATTTGCTTTCGGGTTCTGTGCAGATGAATTTGACTGTAGTTGGTAATTAAATGTTGTTGTTGAAAACTTGAGAATATTCAAGCTTGATCCTTAGTTCATAGTTTCAAGTCTTCTTTCTGTGATAAATGAGAGTGTAGTTGTGATGTATAAGGATCTAAGGTTTGAAAATCTAAAATTTGCATGAGAGTTGTCACAGTGCTCTTGCTATTTTCAATTAACATTTTTTTTTAATGACATAGATCGTTATTTCCACATGGTGTCTCAAATTATATTTTATTTTTCTATCTAGAGCACATCGCATTTCTGATCTCTATACTTATTAGCAAGGATTTCTCATCCTTAGGGTACCCTCCAATTTGATTGGGGCACAAACCTATAAACGGAAGACAAGCTAATAGTATTTTGGAAGGAAGTTTCAAAATGTTGGATGCGTGGACTTCACTTCATTCTTCTTCTCACAATGCTGGTCAATCTCATAGAGCTGATGATCATGCTGAGGTATTTTTCTAATGCATGGAACTCCAAGAGATTATAACGAATCGGTCTTAACTTTAGATGGCGCATCTCCAGATTTACATATAATTCTTGAGGTCCTATACGAATTGAACTAGTGACCATTGGTTTGTAAAAGATAGTCGCTAAATCGACTTCATTCATAATTTCACAGGCTCATTAGGTGATAATTTTGTCTTACATTGGTGCATACGATTGTGAAAATCTAATTATCGAATTTAAAGTATCAGTTGTCTCTGAGTCAGGGTATATATAATACTATAACAGGCTATTGGTTCCTTTCCATATTCACAACCTTCTTAGATAGCACTTGTAAATTCTTGTTAAATTGTTTTCGAGACTCATTCATAAGGTCTATTTGTTGAAACAATTGATCTAATTATCAAGCCGTAAATCAAAATTAGAAGCAGATACCTTTTACTATTTTTCCAATTTACCTCTCTTGTCAGCATCCAAGGATGTGAGCTTAGCAAAGGAAACCAAATTCCTCTCTAAGGACAGGATAGAAGTATATGTGGCAGCCAAGTCTGCAGGAATTTTTTCTCTCAACATAAAATTGAAGTTTGCCCCAAATGCACCTATGTAAATGACCAAAGCAAGAGGGTTTGGGGATTTTATAACAGTGGAAAGTTTTGTAAAATCCTTTGTAAACCTTGTATTGAATAGACAAATTACCTAGATTTCTCGTTTACGAAGACCTCTTAATTCTGCTAATAAGAAGGATGAATCCTTCTTTTCCCTCCAGTAATTTTTAAATTTGCTTGACCACCTCTGTGCCTAGTCCTCAAGGGATTGAACACATAATTTCATCTTAGCATCTTCACAAATGACTAGAAATTCTCCAAAAAAATATGTAAAATTTTCCAGATGCCCTTCTGCAGAAATAGTGTTATGACCTTGAAATTTAGGCACTTGCTTTCACCAAACCCCATCTAGCATGGCATTAGGATGTCCCATGACAGCAATACAATCAATGGGGCCATTTTCCTAATTTTAAAGATTGAAATAGATGGAGTTAAAACATGAGGTATCGAAATCAAAGAATTATCAACACCAGAAGAACTACTTACCACCTTGTTACCTGTGGTGACAAAATATTAACGCTTGACACTATCCAGTTCCAAGGTAACTAGAAATAATACACTGTCACCGAGTATTATTTCGTTGCACTTCAAGTTAGTGCTTGCTAACCATTGGGGGGAATCCCTAGTGACTTTAGGAATCAACTATCAATACAAAAAATGATTAGTAACACTTAAATTGAATAAAAGTTGGCTGTCTTGAATAATTCTGCTAATAAATATGAAAAAAATAGCAAGCAAAATATAACCTAATATCTGAAAAATGCATGGAAATCAATGCAAAACTTTATCTATGTGTTGGGCACATAACCCAATGCAATTCTAGACTAACAAATGCTAAAGGTTCTCTCTAATTCTGTGCTAAAAATAAAATTATAGCAAGATCATATTGATGTAATTTAATTAAAAATTGAATTTTAGTGATCTATTATGCCTCAATTATATGCCTAAGATGCAAGGTATTGAGTGTTGGATGTGGGTCATTAAAAGCTAATGAGGGTCACTTTTGGCGCTTTAGATGCAATAGAAAACTGAAAAATCAGGCATCCCTCAGCTTACTTGGATTTTTTGAGATACTTATGCAAAATATATTGCATTGAGTAAAAAAGATGAAATGTAGGAAATTGAATCACGTTTCCGAATATATAACTTTTATGTATTGAAAATTTGCATAGCTATGTCAAGTTTCATTTTTCCTAACATACACTTTTTTATTTTTCAGGCAAATGATAAGGTATATGTTTTTGTGGTGCAACCTTTGAGGGCCTAAATGATGGAATCAAGTTACAAAAATGGGCATCCACGTAGAGAACATATAGCACTAGTGCGCCATTATTTTTCAAAAATTAAATTAGTAATTTTATAATTGTCTAAGTGATCAAACCTCGAAAATAGTACGTCTTTTGTGGGTGTAGCCTTTGAAGGTCTTAATGCAAAAATCATGAAATGGGTTTTTGATAGAACGTGGAGGTTAGTGTCTACTTGTGCACCATACAATTTTTTTTGAAATGATCAAGTATTGAAAAGGTTGTGGAAGAAACACTAACAGTGTCTTTCACGAGTTAAGGAGGCAGGACACAAAAGAAAATATGAAAAATTAATATTTTTAAATAAAAGTTACATATTTGGAATCTGCAGAAAAAATACTATTTGTGTTTAAGATTTCGTCAAAAACGACTGTGTGTAGCATACTGTAACGGGTGGCTAAGCACAGGCTTATCTAGAAACTGGAAGAAATATACCCAATTAGCTTTGGTTTATCATTACTATAGCACAGGTTTGGTATTACCGAAGCAAAATCCAAAGCATACACATAGGATTATGGTTGACATGCGAGCAAG